>OW121847.1:147329549-147954549 GCA_933228895.1 Platycnemis pennipes | reverse complement strand
TAAATACTTCTTGGACTGGGAATCAAAACACAAACGTGCGCAGTCCCCCGCGTTACCCATGATTCCTTCGCACGATAGCCATTTGCTGCTTAAAAACAAAATGTAGCATGCTGGTCAGTTTTTTTAAAATTATTAATCCGTGCAGAATGTTGAAATGGCCCCCATTACTTGTGAATAAGATATCACGAGTAATATATCTATAGTTTTAGTGCTAAACTTGGTACGGCTAAGGTTGTATGGAACCGTATAAACTAAGATTTTAAGTTTTAAGCCGTTTGAGAAGGTTCAATTTACTGTCCAATAAATTGGCACAATGTTGGGTGAAATTCCGGACAATGTGCCGGGCATGACAGACACTAATATTGGTCATAGCAATGCCCATATATCCCGCATGAGTACGCCACATCATATTAAAAAAAGAACATCGCGAGACGCTGGTTTATTGAATACTAGATATAAGATGTTAATTAAAGTATCATTTATTAACTAAGATTTATATGAATATGTAAAATAAATTTGGAGCTTAAAACTGCCTGTAAATTAATGACAATTAAGCAGCATTGATATGTGTTGTTTTGATCACTAGGATGCGGCAAAGTTAAGCTCTGATTGGAAATTGGCTAGCAGAAAATGGAACGGGTTAGAAATTGTTGATGAGATTGTGGGGTTGTGATTAGGCGGGAAATTGGTATGTGTCAAGCGGTACACAATCCAATTTCCAATGGATTGGCCAATGAATTGGATCGTGTCAAACGGCTGGTATTCGTAGTCAAAAATTATTTTTCTAATAATCAACGAATGAGGAATCTGTGATTATTTTCTAGTCTCTCATTATTTCGGTCAAGTATTCATATAAGAAAAATAACATATATGTATACATGAAGTACTATAAAAATTATGCATTCCAATCGTAATTTTTCATCATTGCGTGCGCTACGACTTTGGATTGCATAAAAATTACTCAGTTTATTACACATAAACTATTAGAGTTAGTGAAATATAATCATCGTAAGTATTAGCCTGCTATTGGAAGAGCATGGATAACCCTACTGACTAGAAGGTTCTCAAGGTTGAAATTGAATGATAAATTCCAATCACACGAATTTGAATCGGATACTGCAGAAACATTACTGCCCCCACACTACATAAGCAAAATAGACACGCGACCAATTAAGTGAGATATACTGTCGCATAGAGAGATAAAGTAATTCGTTTTTCCTCGCACAGTACACGACTACGACTTAAAAAAGTATGATTATTTCAAAAGCATTGCGCGCCACACTCTTATTATTAATTTTCTAAATTTTTTTTTCAGCAAAATCACCTCTTAACGGCTGGTGTACTACCACCTACCTCCCGCTTCCACGCACCCTTACGGCGGCTCGCAATAATGGCTTAATAGTACTTACTTAATGACTTAAAAGTAACTACTTACATGTAGATTTATAAAATTAAGATTTTCAATTCTGGGATTTCATTCTACGGCGTAGTTCAAATTTGAATTTTTCTCTAAAAGCGTTCTTACAAAATGGATGCACTGTAAATTCGTCCATTAAATCTACCGTGTTGACCAGCAATGAGAAGGTAGCGCCGATCGTGATGCATCGTAGTGTCCGTAAAAATGTGTGCAATATCATGTCATTGTTCAGAATTTTACTTGCCCATTTTGGATATAGTTTCCTATTTACAATACCGATAAGTTGTTTGATTTTCCTCTTGTGAAGTATGGGATATGCCTATCCACGACCTAATGATTATTTTGACGCCTTTCGGTAAGTCTTGAAATATTTCACGCACTACATTGGTTTCCTTCCTAAGTACTTTTCTACGTGAATGCGAAAAGTTTCATGTCCATTTTGATGCAAGCAAATAATGGTATTTTCTACCATCAAGTCTACTAATTAGTTTTATACCTTTCTGTATTAAAATGATGTTGGACGACCATTCATTCCTGTTCCTCCTCCTAAATTCCAAATCAGTTGGCGAAGGCTTGACTTAATATGTTTTTAATGAAACTAACCCGAAGTTAACTAACTTCCGAAACGGTGTCGGCTGGGTAAATCTCTTGCCTTTCAAACTCGAGATCGTGGGTTCAAGTCCCGCCTGGGAAGATTTTCACTAACTGGGACATGGATGTTTGTGTAGTTCATTCTGTTAATTGTGAGAGAGGAATTTATACTTATAAATTCGCTGAGTAAATAAATGCATTATTTCTAAGTAGGCATTAACAAACTCATCGTAAGTTACGACTGCGTAATGTATTCCTGAGATTCGCTGGCTCTAAAGAAAAACATTCCCATGTATGTCAGTGGAGTCGTAATAAATTGATGCTCAAGTGCTTCCTTTTTAACCGTAGAGAAAGATTGTCGTTCACGTATGACTGAATGCGTATTATTTAATCTCTTTCAGCATTAATGTTAACATATCATCTTGTAAAGATCTTATTTGACTGTATGGTAGTTTTCTCTGTCTCTGATAGCTATGTAGTCATCGTCATTGCACAAAATTTTTTTCCTCTTGTTACTCAAACACTGAAGTTTTCACTAACGCGTCTTTAATTGCTCTCTTCATGCAAACGTAGGACATCAGTGGGAGGGGCACATTCATTTGTTACCTCTCACCGTATTCTTTTTCTTTAATGCTAAATATAGATTCGCACTCAACTTGCCTTGTAAATATGTAATGGATCCCTCTTCGAAGCCTTTGCAATATTTAGACATTTTTGGAAGGAAACTCTGACAGATTTATTCCAGCCTCCTGCGTAACGCTTATAATTTCGCAGATAAATATCAGTAACCGAAGCAATTTTAAGTCACTCTTAAAGATGTATTCCTGCCTCCTTCTCTGTGGTATACTCATTAGCCTTTATCTATCCTCTCCGGACTCTGTATTGCCTCCGATGGGCCTTCAATTCTCTCTTTGTCATTTTTTTGTTATTTCGTTTTTATGACCCTTAAGATTTATCCTTCACATTCTAAGCCATTCCTAGAAAAGTTTCTGGTGACATAGGAAAATGACCAGCCGTTGTAACAGCCGAATTCCTGGAAAGCGTGCGTACTGTGATAAACACGGAATGTGAAGGAGAGGGCAGCAATGGGAAGTATTGTTCCACTGTGGATGAGGTGCTCTCGTGACGACGCATGGATTCCGAATTCTCGTAATGTTTCGCAAAGGGCACGTCCTACTAACTTTCCCTCGGTGTCGTCGTATTTCTGCTGATATTGAAAATAAAGGAAATGCACTCATCTTATTTAGGATGTTTCTTTGCCATAATTTCGCTAAATCATCATTAGGATACCTTACTACTTCTCTTGTCCAGTGCGCAACTCCTAGGCAGTGGATTACGCTGGCCAACCGTAAACCGATCATGAAGCAGTCATTTGACCCTCTGTAGGTTATACCTATACATCTGCCGCCTAATCATCCTCAATCTTTATGATCCCATTATCGCGGAAGTATTTTATTGATTCTCCCAAAGTGCTGCTTTCAGCAGTGGTGTCTCTTAAGTGTGTGGACTTTTGGTAGTTTTCTATCAGGTGACGAAGCTAAGTAATCACTATATCCGCGTAAGAATATTTAAATCCCAAATATGAAGTCAAAATCAGCTCATTTTTGTGCAAATTAATTGTGTATAAATTGACCGGCTGATGTGGCAGTGGTAGTAATAGATGGCATTGCCCATAGATACCTAGCATATGGCTGAGTGCTATTATTTTTATCTTTGATTCTCGCTAAGGCTAATGACTTTCTTTTCGTATGGCTTTGCGAAGAATAATGTGCACCTCCCATGGTTGCGACTTTATTCCTCGTGTTCCATTTAAGTAGGGCATCATCAGTACTTGATATTTCTTCCTTAAATTTCGTGCGCCTAGTCTTTTATAACTTTCGAACATAGGCTTCTCTGCTCGTAACTTGTGGAATTTCACAGTACGCTTGCTTTTTGCAATCTTTATCTTCACATTATTTGGGCTTCATTGCCTTGTATAAAATGTTGTTTGCCATGATGACGCATTAAATATCTCAAAATGTTCTCTTGGCTGAATACCGGAAGCATATGGTCGTCATTTTGATACGCAGGCCTCTTTGACGCCACACGTCAGTAAATTGGATACAATTATAAATGGGCCTCCAGTGAGCATCCCCAGCGATTGAGTCTCATTTGCACCTTTCTTTTTCTGTCCAATGTTTTAACGATTTCGTATTTTGGGAGTTACGTTGTGGATTGATGAGAGTGTTAGTAATTCGGCAGGTATTTAGTATTTCTTATTAAGATTGATTTCTTAAGAAGAATGATTGCATCCGAATGAATTACGTGTTTGTAAGCTCTATTTTTAGCTAGTGCTTCTATATCTCTTAGTGGAGTCCTTGGATAAAATTTTCCTGCTTCGGCTGTAAAATGTTAACTTCAAGAAAGTATAAAATTTAAGATGTTTGCAGTGTGCACGAGAAAATTGCAACAAACGTTATATCATGTACTGGAGTTTTTTTGTAGGCTATAATCTGAATTTATCCATAAAATTCCCATTGCGTAGGGTCTCAGAGTTTTTCTGACCAGGAAATATTGGTTCTTAGCAGTTCGTATTTGCTAGTGTGTAACTTGAATGTCAATGACGTCAATGTAACATTTTAGTAAGTGCTCAGGGTTCGTGATGGAGAAAGTACCTATTCACATCGGGTGCGTCAACTTGATATTCATTCAATTGCATTTTTGTATTAACCGTTGGCGGTGTGACGATTGTGCGGAGAGATATCTACCATTTTACTTAAAAACGACTTTCTTTACAGTCTTCAAAAAATCTGTGTCGAAGAAAGCCGTAACATTGGGTGGATTTAACTGTCATCAGCCTATTGCAACGAGTTATGGAATCACCCGGCGTCTGAAGTTGTGCTTTATTGCTTTAGAAACCCCACGGTAAAACGTGAAGAAGTACAAGTAGCCAAATAGATTGTTTACCGAACTAGGACTTTTTTGTACTAGATGGAGGAAAGAAAAATTCATTCAATTCTAGAAAATTCACTTCTTCATTTGGTACCCTTGGAGATAGATGTTCAAGCAGAGAAATATTTTGACACTGCCTCTACATGTAATATTCAGAGTTGTCACTTGAATTCGCATTTTAATGCTTAAATTGCAATAAAGTTCCTGAAAATTCGGCCAGATTGTAATATGAAAAAAATACGTTGTGAAGTAACTTTGTGGTATTCCATTACACCAAGGTTTATTAAAAACTTTTACAATACCACATGGTCGCGCATGACCTCGACATGACTTCCACAACCTTTGGCCCGATTTCCCTCACTTCCACACCACTTCTCCATCATCGGCAACGCAACCCCCCTCCCCCCCCCCTCCCAGTAAACCCCCCCTTCCGTCCTCCTCCTTCCCCCACCCCCAACGACCGTGGCTTGGTGTATATTGGAGTGCTCTGCTAATTTTTTCACCTGATGATGGCGATCATTCGCTGAAACCCGGGTCGTGTTTCCTTGAAATCTGTGGTATTGTAAAAGTTTTTAATAAACCTTGGTGTAATATGAAAGCTGAAAAAGTTATGGTATCTCTCTCATAGCCGAGTCCCGTTAATTGTGAGTGTATTTCCTGCAGGGTATTGTGTGGTTAATATGTGCTTCACAAACCGTTGTGCAAGTAATGGACGCGCTCTCCAGGTAGCTGGAGATGTTCCCTTAAAAATAAAAAAGAGAGGTTGGGGTATCCATGTCGATCCATTTAATAAATGTATTGGTCCTTGTATACATCCATTTTTGTATGAAAGAGTGCATCAGTTGGGGGTAAACGTAATTTGTAAGCCAAATTCATTCGTGTATCAGATTTCACAGTTGATGTTTCTCAGTCGTATGGTCATTTATTTTTGTTTAACAATTACTATCCTTATTTAGAGAGGTCATGATTTCTTCAAAATGCAGTTTGGATGTGGTTAAGGCTGTTCGGCTCTTTATCCGTGACGATCAAGTTCCCCAATTGCGTTTCCCTGCGTGGCCTGACGTTGAGCAGACGAACAATACGAGCGCCAGTAGGCGGGTGTTACGGGAACGACGACCGCTCTGCGGCGTCTTTCTCTTTGATTAAACCCTCATCCGATGGATTCGACCTTTATGGTTCTATTCTAGCTCGTCGCATAGCTATGGATCAATCGCTTTTAGGCCAGCAGCATATTTGCTCCAAAATTCCTGCTTTGAATTTAGGTAAAAAAACCTTAGACCTTAGTTAATCTTCCTTTCCTGATCGTTTGTGTCTTCAACAGAGCGGTCAGTGAAATAACGAAAAAGAGAAGTTCACGGTGTGGATGCCTTCTGGTTTAATCTATTTTTCTTTTAGAGATAATATTTCCGTTGCAAAGGCATTACTCGTGTGTTGGAATTCGGTCAATTGGATGTATGTACGAACATGGATTGTTTTATGAGTGCCCGACGGAAGTAGAAGTTATTGCCCTCAATTACATCCTTGTGGGAGCGAAATTGTAGCCTCATTCCATCTCATCCTCAACATCTCTTTCGGCACTGCCTATGTCTGTTATTTGTCGTATGAATGCCGTTTCCCGCTGATGTATTCATCTGGCACTAACCTTTGTTTTTCTCGATGTTAGTGTTCAACAATCGTTATCAGAGCAATGTACGTAATTGTCCTTCCGATCCTAGCTCAAACTCTTGCGGGACTGAGGGTAGCCTGGAATAAGAGAATGATCGATGAATGGTATTCTGTCGTAAATATAATCGCCTTTAACAGCGTATCGTAAACTTGATTTCTTCTAATGTTCTAACATTATCATTCAAATTAGTTGATGAATGTGCAATGAATATCTTATAGGCATTCTTCGGAAATATTTTCATTTAAGACAATTTTGATAGAAAATCAAATCAAATATGTCGATAATGGAGAAAATACTTTTGCTTCTCTTCCACCCAAACCTTTAAACAGTACGTAATTTTTAGTAAATTTTTGTGATAGTCCTTGATTTCAGTCTAAATCACTTTCTCGCATCACAAACGTGTCAAATTCCCATGCATTTTCCCTGAAGTATCGAATTTGATTCTCATTCATGTCGATACCTTTCACTGTTAAACTCGAGCTAAAGCTGATTTTAAACAAATCCATGGTTTGCAATGATTTCTTGTGTTAGCTCTTATCATAGAAGTGTAAAACTGCCGCTATCGTGAATAATATATTTACTCATCACTCATTCTTAACTTTGTCATTAAATTCGCAAAATCACTCGAGTTGTTACGTGGAAGACGGCGTCACCGTATGTATTGAAGGTTCTTGATTTTTTAAGTATTGCAATAGAATTTCAATTTCACTAATGATGTATAATTTGAAAATAAATGCAAGGTAAAATATGATTATGGCTTTTTTCCTCTTACTAGTATTCTAGTCAGCCCTTCATAATTGAAAGGAAAGTAAAAAGACACAAATGTTTGCGCGCGACGCAGAAATGACCTTGGAGAAATCTTTCATCGATTTTTTCTCTTCCAAGTGTATTTTACATAATTGATGAGTGACTTTGGCTCTGGGCGAATTTTTTTGCGATTTTTGGTAGGCGCAAGGCATGGAATGGCATCCGCTAAGTGCTTCCTCGGGGCGTTTGTTTTATGATAATTGTGTCGCCATTACATACGTTTACTTCCTGAAGCATCTAGCGTATGGAGAAAGCCTTATTTACTTGTCTTTGCTGCGCAGATATTCATTAAATAGTTTTTAGGCCAATCATTATAATAAAAGAAACTGACTTTGGCGAGATGTAGTAGAAGGGAGAAACTGACATGATAAAAACGTTATTGCACTTTTCCACAAATTTTTGGCGCAAATGAGGATTGCATAACTGCCGAAACGCGTCGTACGCAGATAATAAAACTTGTGGAAAAGTGTAATAACGTTTTTATCATGTCAGTCGTTCTGTTAGCCTGTTGTTATAATGAAACTTAATTACCTGTTGAAATTCGCTTCTGCTACGTTTTTGCCAATGGTATCCATTACTTTGAAAAACCAAACTGGAGTGGTGTTGTACCTGAAGACTATTGTATTAGCAACGCCATAGATCCTAGTCACATTTATCCTCAATGTTTATTTTTCCGCTAAAAGTGCGTGCTCTGAAAGCATTGCCCATATTGGGAGATTCCAACAGTTCACTTATAATTATTCGAAAATTAGTGGAAAATGTTTTGTTGCGCCCTTGGTTGTTAAAATATAAACTTCTGTCCCTTTCTTACTTTCAATTTTCTTCCTTCTTTCACGGATAGATCTAGCTTCAACTTGACTCAGTGATGTCTGAGTTGCGTATTTAGGCCGTATTCCTATTGCTACTTGTGTTATTGTGGTCGTCACATAACAACTGCTGTAAACTGTCAACCTCGCGTATTTTTTATGAGTTGAATATGGCCGACGTAAAAGGTTCTTCACCTATTTTATCCAATTCCCATGCCGTTTGCGAATCAGCACATGTATCCACCACGGCGTAAGTTATATTTTTTTAACTCTCCTTCGGAATTTTTCTTATTTCTCTTAAGTATTTTTTGGTAGTTGTACAGTAGGGCGCTCTGGATGTCTTAGCATATACGCTGTTCCGCGTTTGTGCTTATCTTTTCTGTGACGTCCAGTCTGATGCGAGGAAAACTAAGTAGCACTAACGTAAGGTTAACAAATGTTAACTATAAGAATCGGGCGCTTTTAATTAAGTTGTTGCATTAATCTTGTCCACTATTTAATGCTAGCTAAGTGAAATCTCCGTCTTTTGCCTACAGCACGATGCCCTCAGACAGCATGGACGATATCGAGCTGAAGAACATCCAGCTTCAGTTCCCGACCGCCCGGACGCTCTCGCGTGACGACACAGCCGTGCAGGAGGAGAGGCTGGACACAGAGAAGGGCAGCATCCTGGTGGCGGTGCAGGGCAAGAGGAACAAGCCGGCGATCCTCACTTACCACGACCTCGGCCTCAATTGTGAGTCTGCCACACTCCCCTCCATGCCTCGATTTAACTACTTTCGACCCGTTAGTGACGTGTAGCTGTGGTCCATCGCTGTCCTGTCGCACACGTTCGTGCGTGTGTAGAGGCTCTAGTAGTCTCCCAAAATACATGCATGCCCTCATGGTAGGCCCATGGCGCTATAGCATTTAACCCTTTGATTTTCGATTATAAAAAAATCTGGAAAATTGAAAGTCGTAATGGAAATATTCGGAGCATTCACTATTGTCTAATTTGTCGGTTTTTCCTTTACTTGTGTTCAACGTGTCTAATTGGTCTATCGGTGGATCCTGAAATCTGAGCTAAAAAATTATGGTATTTCTTGATGAATCTGCCTTCAGTGGCGAGCTACTCTGAATACTGGATCCACTCAAAATAAATTTGAATAGCGTCATTTCTTTTTTGAAGAGATGATTTCTGCGCTAAATTCGAAGTCAGTGTTATGATTGTCCAAGAACTTCAGTACCTAGAATTGTATTCAGATTTTTATTGATATCAAATCCCTATACATATTAGCATGTATCCCAACCCCGATTCTGGCGAGTATCTGTGGTGAAATCGTGCGAAAGTAAACAGTACACAATGGAAGTAGCTTTAAGTGGAACCCTAGTGTGTCGTGTGTTGGTTGCAAGGCAAAAGGAACAAAAGGTGCCACTAAGTGGGAACAAAATGTAACGGGCAGAGTCCTTCCTATCATTTCCCCATTCTTAAGTTCATCGAACCCTGTGAATGACCACAAATGGGGAGATCGCGTTCGCTACGCCGCGCCGTGCTCACACCCACGTATTTGCCATGATGACTGGACAGAGTTCACTTATGTTCAACTCTGCTACGTAAGTTTTATTTTAGGTGCAGTTTAGGAAATCGCGTAACAGGCGTTTAAGTATTGTACTTGCAAATCTTCGCCAATTTGAGTATTTGATTGATCCAGGCCGCAGACAGTTCAGTCGAAGTTGATTGGTTGTGGTAGAGGTAGAATCAGGTGTTAAGATGTTCCAATTGATTAGATTATCGCTCCATATAATCTAACGTAATGCTTGTGTGTTGTCCTTAGGCGAACACAGTATCCATATCCTAGGCGGGGATTGACGAGCTACCTTTTTTTACCATACCGGCGCTTCATCGAACTAACTTTCGCTACTGGCACCGATTTAGGAACGACTTTAAGAAAGATATTCACGAATGAAATTGCCTTGTACTTACGGGTGAGCATAAAATGTTTGATAATAAGTGTCATCTGCAGTGACGGTAGGAATCTTGTACGTAAAACATATTGGAGGACGCAAGTGTACTGGACGATGAAGAATATTTTGTCTGTCGATTCTTTTTGGTTTCTATATTGGTGTTGTTGCAGTGGTGGAAAGTTCCATGGATAAGGGCATTCATTAGGGTCGTAAATATAACTATCCTATGAGAAGGAGTGGACTCACGGAAAAGTGGTGCTCTCTAGTTTTTGCGCCTCTCCGTTTGGCAGCATTTGGTTAATGTGTCAAAAGTAATATAAGTTGTGTTTCTAGGCGTGGCTATCAATAGAAATGGGCCGCAATAATGACTTACATTTTTCCGTTGCATTCTTTTTCATTGTACATTACCATTATTTGATCCTTTCAGGGACAGCGATCATTTAAATGTTTACAATTTACGGTTCTAAGAATTGGGTAATTTAGTCGAAGATTTTATTTATCTTTTTCAACTGTTTCTAGATTTGTTGTGATAAAATTATCCTTTTGTTCCGAATTTTAATTCAAAGTAGTTGACTTCTATTATTCTTGGCTCCCTTTGAGTGCAGGTTTAATGTTTAGACCACGATACCCGTGGTCACGTGTAGTTTCAAAACTTTCGCCCTGATTGACATGTGATCACAGCTCAAATATCCCTATCACTATCCTTGTGCAGCTGCATTAGTTAATAGTGCCCATTCGTGAACATGTATCTGGGATTAGATTGTCCTTGGATAGGCTATCGTTTTGTCTAGCCTGTGAAATTCATCAGTGCATTGTTTAATTCAACCATTTTAATCAAGTCAAACATTTTGGACTTCAGCTTCCATGATTTGGGGATTAATTTTTATTCGATTTGTTTTGTTTTATTATTTCTAGTCTTTCTGAAAAGTTCAAGGAGTACATTTTTTTAAATTGGAAAATAGGAAACCCCTCACGTTTGGCCGACTACGTGATAGAGAGTGCACGGGAATTGCTGTTTGTGTAAGCGTGTCCGTCGAGTATGTATAAACGTGCTCCATCGCTTGCTTTTAATATAAACAAAGCTACAATGAAATTTAAAAGGCGTTCAACTAATACGAACCATCATTTCTGGTTGTCTGTCCCCACACTGAAGGCGATGCAACCGTACTAGTCTGAACAGTAGTGCGCGCTATGAAATTGATTTTGAGCTGTGTGTAAGCGAGGCTGCTGTGTAAGCGTGCCCCACGTGTAAATTTCCTCCTCTACTCATAGTCAGATCATTTTCGTCCAGCCTTAACATCTTTAACTCTGCCAGGAGCGAGTGGGCCTTGTACTTGAATTTTCTAAGGTGTAATTATGTTTCCTTTTTCTTGCTCATCATACTCTGTACCTAAATGGGCCATTAAGTATCGCGTGTAAAGCTTTGGTGAAGCATCTAATGTTTTATTCTCCACGTTATGGAAACAACTTTTATGACATGATGCTAATGTGAAAACATAAAAATTGCTCAGTGGCGTTTCCATAGTTTTTGGCCGCCTATTTATGGAGCTTGACGGGATTGGAGAAGAAATAAAAAAAGTGAAAGCCATCAAGACGTTTCGTCTGTTGGGTGTAAAAAATCTGCCACTGATTCTTTCTCTTCGTAACGCATGGAAGAACCAGAAATGATTCATTTTTTTGCCTCCAAACCGCTCATACCTTTTATGTGGAAGTGAATCATACCGCCTTCCGGAATGGGCGGCGATGTTGCTGTGAGCAGTGCGCACATTGGCAGTTCTCGGAAAATAGAGCGAGATGAGTCGTGCGTGAGAGGAGATAGGGAGATGTTATTTGTTTTTGGAGCGTGATTCGTGTCGTTCAGAGATTAGCTAAGTTGTTAGAGCTCGTCGATTGCTTCCATCTTTCCGAAGCCTCGGATTTTGATGCGGTTTTCATCTTCCGTTACTTAGGTTGCGCAACCCCTGTACATGACCTGCTGTGCCTTGTTTTTGCTGCGTAGGGATGGCCTTGTTGAATTTTCTCTGTTGAATCACCGCGAAAAGAACGGGATTGAAGAAACATCCTGTGCAACGATCGCGAAGGTTTATTCTTCGGCTGTGAACTATTGATTTGTTGGCGCGAAATTTTATTTTCGTTTGTATATTGAAACTGTATCAGAGTGTGACACATTTGTTATGCAAACGTGATATTTTAGTTCCTCCCTGAAATCAGAGATGCATACGCATAATCAGCTTTAATAAGTGTAGTCTTAAAAGAAATCGCTTCTATTTTAAAGTTATCTATTAGATTCGTAAAACCTAGTTAATACTTGACAAAGTGTGACTTTGAATGAATCTCTGTGACATTTAATTCGGGATAACTGTCCTAAATGTGATGCCATCATTACTAGTATCTTTTTTTCGCATTAAAGGAACGTGTTCAAATAAGGAGCAATTATAGGAGGAATTTCGCTCACTCACGAAAGCGATAGGGTTGATCATTTACCAACGGTTCAATGATGTGGTTTAATTAAAAATGTTTTTAATATTTTTGAATTCCTTTTGTTTCCGAAAATCCCTCTAGATACATATAATGTAATTTTTTCAGAGTAATAATGATTTCACTCATTGAGCCCGTGGTTGTAGGTAAAGAACAGAGTAGACCTGTCACCGTGTAACTCTGTTTTTCCTTTTCATGTTTTACTCCTGTAATTGATCTAAGCAGGGAGCGAAGCATTTTGTCTTGGTGTGAATAATATGAAAAAAAATTTTCGTCGACAGGAAGCGTTGTAGGAGGAATAAGGTGAAGGATATGTAGTACATACCACTCCTCTCCTCCCGAAGAATATGTGGAATAGAGATTTTTTGATGAATCCTGTGTTGGATGGATGGTTTTTAGTTAAATTACCTTGCTAAGTACTAAACTAAACTCAAGCTCCTTCTACGACTTAAAATCTACATCACCTGCTGATTAGCAGTGAGCCAACGGTGCATGCTGAAACATGGATGGGAATGAAACATTGGGATATGGAAGAGATCAAATCAGGAGTGGTTGATTAAATATAAGTAACTAGTCATCACCTAATTCTCGGATTGCTGTTTTTGCGTTCATAGAGTTTAGAAGTGTCTTTTGTATCAGAAAATCATTGTAGGTCTAGCATACTATTGTAAAACTCAATGTCTTTTATTTTATTGTTATTATACTTGTTTTCCGATAAATGGTTGTACAAATCCTCGTAAGAGTGAACTAGGACTGGACGTTAGATATAAATAATGGGATAAAATCAGATTCCATAAGTATATTTCACTACTGGGCTAGTTAAGCATTATTCATTTTATCTCCTCGCAATTTTGATCTAGGTAGGTGTCATCGCGTGGTTCTCGCTCTGTACACGAATGATTTTTTTCTCCGAATACTAAGAACCTGGCCCAACCTCTGAAGTAGGTCTGAGAAAATTTATGCTAATGAGATATCCCACAATGTATCGGGCGACGATGTCATCAGAGATTCTGCGATTGGTTGACGTCATGCAAGTATAAAAATGGACCTGACGTTCGCGATTTATTAATCGGTAGGAATTCTCCGATGTACAATCGATGGCAGTTGTTTGCTCTTTTTCGTGTGGTTTATTTAGTCATTGCGGAGCTGTGTATTTCATTGGAAGTCACTAGTTAAAGTGCCATATTTTTCTCTTTCATCAATAATTGGTATTTACATTAACTAATAATTGTGTGGCCGCGTGCTTTTGTTTTTAGAAACGTCTTCATGGTAAAGATGATTAGGGTTGGTAAAAGATTTTCGAAAAACCTGTTGGAAAAGTAACCTCTCCCTGTATATAACTCTGCGACTGTGGAAAGTAGTTATCAACTATGCCCATAGCCGGGCAAAGTTAATCCAAAATTAACTTCGTTAATGTATTAAAAGCTACTCAAAACGTTAACTTCGGTAATCGTTAAATCGTTATCTTGATGAAAATTTAATGCGAGTTAAAGTTATCCGTTAAAGTTAAAAATCTATGATAAATTGTTGGCAATTTTGAATTATATGTCACTTAACATTTAGGTATTTTAATGTCAATGAACGTAATAAGAATTTCACTGTCAAAAATACTTAATAAACAGTATAGCTTAGGTAATGTAGACTTATACACATAAGGTATGGAGTTTAATAGTAATTAACCGTTTCCGTCAGTAAAGTTGGACCTGACGCTGTTTGCATTTGATTGTGGAAATAGAAACCTTGGGATACGCCGCTACTGGTAGCTGCGATACCAAAAGATTCTCTAATATTTTGCTGGCGTAGTTTTTTTGCCATTAGATGGTGAAAAAACTATTGACATATGAAGAATCCACAGCTCTTGAAGAAGCCTTAGACTTGGTTTTCGTTTTCTCGCGAGTTGATCCTGCCTTTACTTTGTCTTCAAATTGAACATATTTAGATGGATGCGTTCTCCTTATGTCTTGTTTAATATTATTTAGGGTGGTAACGTGAGCCTTGACTGTGTAAATGTTTTCTGTAAAAGTTATGTAAAAGTCTGATTGCAGTACAAACGCCGAGTTCTCTGAATTGCATTCTCAACACAACTCCTTCACGAAGTTATTAAATGGCAATCCAGATGGCTCTAAAAAAAGGTAACGCACTTAAATTAACGGAATTAAAAGTTAACGGAAGTTAATAAGACCGTTAACAGTTTTTGGATTTAACTTAAAAGTTAAAACGTTAAGCAATACGTTAACTTCGTTAATTAACGATTAACGGATTAACGCTTTTCTGCCCAGCTATGACTATGCCTTTTCGAAATAAGGTATAAAATGGAAATAATGATAATGTTACGCGTTTTGGATTACAAAGCATTTTATGCGTTTAATTTCTCATTTTCTGCATTCTTTGTAGGCTTTAATTATTTACGTATGTGACAAGACATTTTATAATGTCGCACTTACTGAGTTCGCATGGAAGAAATTGGATTATTTCTAATCCTTTCTAATAAGTCATGTTTCCTGATATTAAATGAAATCTCGCGTTTTCATTGGTGATGAGCGTACAGTTCCCAGTGAAGTTGATTATACCGCAGCGTTGCTTTTCATTAAACATAGTATGCTAGCAAAATAAGTTTTCACCTCACCTCAAGAGGCTGGATAAATGAAATAATGACCGTACGTCGTCTTCTCTCGCGTATTTCAGCTTTAGCCTCCGCTCTTTCGAAACTTCCGAATTAACACAGTTCAAAGTTTGAAGCTTTACTTTGTGGAACCACTCGATTGGAAATGAAAATCCATTTTGTACCTTCCACACAAGGTTTTATTGGTTTTTAACATGGTTTCAACAATATATGTCATTATCAAGATCATCTTGTTATCAATTCAATCATTATCAAGATTATCTTGATAATGACATATATTGTCGAAGCCATGGTAGAAACCAATAAAACCTTTGTGTGGAACGAACAAAGTGGATTTTCATTTCCAATTGCGAATTAAACTTTGATTGCTGCGGAATAAATGGATTATTTTGGCGTGTGGCGGTGTTTATGTTTGTGAATACCGGTTCTGAGGTATTGAAAAGTTTGCTTTGAAACTTAGATGACGACTCATTGTATATGATGTGGTAGCTTTACTACTCAGTAGCAGTCGGCCTCGGTGACTCCGTAGTTAAGTCCTTGCCAGCCAAAGACCACAAGGGCGTGGTTTTGAATCCCGTCCTGGCATGTATGTGTGTGTTCGTCCTATTTAGTTATATTGTCAGTAGTGCTTTTCGAAGGGACATTTATCATTAGGGATTATTTATTTTTGCTCAAGCCGTTGGCATTTGCAGAAGGTCCTCCCACTTTGACCAGGGCATTCCTTGAGTTCAGAGGCTAAATAGTTTCTCCCATGTTTTGCATCGATAGTTTGAACCCAAGTTTTTTTGGGATTCGGATATTTCCTACCCATTGACCTATTTAGCTCCAAGCTTTACATTAACCTACGAATTTGCTTGGAATTTGGCACGCACCTTACGCTCATTATTGTTTTTGATTTTATTATATATTTTATTAAGTGTGGTATTAAAGAGCCGTATATCCCCGGATACAGGTTAAATACCCATATTTTATTTGAAATTATATTGCATAGCTGGTGAATTATTAACAAAAACTTTTCAAATGTTTTTGACTAATTTATGACTTCAATTAACGTGAGGATCATTTGCTGTGTGGCGGATCCACCGACATTAATTTACTCATATCAAATGCGATTTGAGTCGATCAATTAATTTCCTACGTGATATGATGGATGGTAACATGGTTTTATGCAGTGAAATCTTTTGCAGACAGATGTGTGTACCCTTTGAGCTGCACAGAAAGAGCTCTCTAAATCCATCATTTGTTAATCAACGATAGCGTATTACCACTGACACGAAGCCTCATTTTTATAATGTAGATACCGATAAAACCGCCGATTCTCGCTTGCGTCCAACTCTGGGTTGTGTGAAATTAATGCCCTCACTTTTGTCAGTGAGTCTAAATGGTGATAATCCCATTGTGGATTCTTCCCCTGAGTCTAAATAGCATTCAATTACCATTTCCCTAGCTTTTTTTCCGGAGCTGTTCTGACCTTTGACTGCTTTCAAGATTCTTTTAAGTAGTTTGGCATGTACTGGTGAGGTGCCACATAGATTTTCCTTAAAAATAACAGCTGATTACTAGAAGTACCGAGCGACGCAGTGTGAAATTTGTGGATTAGATTTTTATGTTTCCAATTTCAATCAAGTTAATCTAAATGATGTTCACGTGGTAATTTTGATAGTTTTTTTATAGTTGACCCATGAATGTTGAAAATGACTCATTTCGGAAGTTGTTGAAAATGGACTCTTCCGTATTTTTCTCGTGCATAAGTATAGAGCAAAGTTTTATGGGTGAGCCATTTCAGTAAGGCATCCAGTAGCACAATAGTGAGGTGTTTCAGAGAAAAAACTACGCTCTTACTTCAAATGGTCAGGCAGAATTTCAGTTTTTGTGTCTCCTGAAAGATATTTTAAAATATCGAAACTGCACGATTCAGTTTCATTCTACTTTAGACATCAAATGTTGGCGTTTATCCTGCATTTAGGAATAATAATTAAGTGCAGATGGGAAAATACACATATATTAGCAAGCATTTTTCTTACATTTAGTGGGTAATTTTTACCATTGAAGTTTTAGCGGATTTAGAAAAATTGAAGTTGATAATTGAAGCGAGGAATTCTCTTTAATAATCCTCTTTGTTTTTATTAGTAACTGCCATGATTTTCTTCCTGATTTGATCCTGAAATAAAATGACTCGAATTGCTTCGTGACCCTTATTTTTTCAATTGCATTAGGTTCTGAAATATTGCTTATAAGAAATTGAGGGAAAAAAACTTCACCACTACACCTTAATCATGCTTGCAAAATATTGGTTTCCGATGAGATCTCCTTAGCTGGCAAGGGTTCTGAGAATGCTTTTCCGTGGAGGGCGAGCAAGTAAGCGAGAGGAAAGAGATATGGTGAGTGAAAGCAAAGAAGGCAGAGGTTTGTTTGTAGTGTATCTGGGGAAAATATTTTGTTAGGCGAACGTAAACTTTGGTGCGGACAGGAAGAGGACGATGAATGAGAAACATGATGTGAAACTTGGAAAGCTACGGGAAAAACGCAGAGACAGTTTCCAGTCGGAATCAACCAGGACGAGCTTAACTTGATTCTGTTAGAATCGAAATGGAACTTCTCATAGGAACATGTCTACTGCCACGTTCGATAGCATTCCCAAAATTGTTGTTGGGAATGCTTACTGAGGTTCTTTCCATGAGACATATTTGCCTGATTGCGTAGAACATAAGTTTTGTCGACAACCCTTGATCAGGGTTACTATAATCACTTTTATTTCACTCGATTCTGTCGCTAATTCTCTCGATAAAGTTAATAAAAACAAGCGATGTGTGCTGTATTTAACAGAAGATTTAATATGAGATGATAACTTCCCCTTGTTTTTTAATAAAACGTTTATTAATTACTGAATCCGACGTATAAATGTCAATAAAATTCAAGTAGGGCTGTGTAAAATGGCTTTTAGGTGACAGAAATTTCATCGTGCTTCCAAGTTTCGTCGTTTGGCAGTGCGTATTATGGGTAAATAATAATCCAGAAGTGAATTTCCCTACTTGTTCCGTGACTTGGAGTGCATGTGATATTGATGTTTTTTCGGTGCTTGTATTTGTGATCTTTGTTCCTATTGGTGCTCACTCGCGGGACAGCTAGGGCGTAGCTGCCGGCATTCTTGGTTCATACCCTCTCACGTCTCTCTAGGATGCACTTTAAAAAATTGTCACAACAGTTGTCGTTTACAAATTATTTTTGACATTTTTCAAGTTCTTCCTTAAACCCTTAGTGGACATTATATAAAAAACATTTCATTTATCTTTGGAATGCTCAAAATTTCAAAAACTTTTAATTTTTTCAGATATATTTTCTTTGCCTTAGACCTCGTTAAGCCGGTTGCATATTATCAAATTCCACGTCAAGTTCCTTTCAATTTTCTTTAAAAAGCTTTTTTGTGCAGACTTAATGTTCTGGTATAGTCACGTCTGAGCCCATATGCTGTCTTGAAAGCTCGTGAAAGACTACACGATTCCGTTACATTTTTCTTGTCTTGAGCATTTCTAATTTTTCTCGAGTCTCGTAGCATTCCGATTATTTCGTGGATTAAAATCATTCTAGAGCTGTTTTCAGCATTATAATTAAGTCCAACACTGATGAAATACTTGTCATAACTCTTTTATTTCACCTAATCCGGAAATAAAAATTAATTTTGGTATTAGAAGTCGATTCAATACAACATTTATACACAAAATCCTAATTTAATGACAGTTAAAATTATGTAAGTTACCGTAGATAAGCGGCTGCGTTTGAGCCATGGTTTTGTATCGTCTCTTTTATAAAACTCACTGTTGAATATAACTGTCCGCTACGAACTATTAAAAGCTATCACATTAAAATGTTTGTTTAAAAATTAATCCACATCAAAATATTTGATGCCTTGTATTGATTTAAATTTTTTCCTTTTTCAGATATTTCTAACTTTCAAGCGTTTTTTAACTACATTGACATGAGGGCTCTGCTAGAAAACTTCTGTGTGTATCATGTGACTGCTCCTGGCCAAGAGGAAGGTGCCCCATCGTTACCCGAAGAGTAAGTATTTGAATTTCAGCTTTTGATGAAGACTTTTCTCCGCAGAAGTGGTCGTGTTGGAGATTCATTGGCTCTCACAACATCATCCTATTGATCACCGACCCTTACGGCCGGCCTGGGCATTGTAGAGTCAGTTTTTATTCTTTTTAAATCTAAGGAAATACATGATGAAAGAAAGAATTTTCTCTCGTGTTTTTGCCGTACCATATTTCATAGCATATTCTTTACTCCTGTCGTCTACCTGCTCTCCAACCTCAGTAGTAAGTCATTTTTCTTGTGTTCAAGCCCAACCATCAGATTGACTAGCACCCCTACCGATTATACTGAAACGATTGAAGTATATTAGGAACTAAAAAATTTGGATCCCAGCTCTTTCGAAAGCGTAGCAACGTAAACAGTACGAAACATAAGGTGGAGCTGAAAGTGGCTACATATGAATATTATCTTTTTATTCATCAACTTTGGTGTGCTCCTATTGATCGCTATTGATTTCGTTCAGCGGCTTTAGTGGAGGGTTAGATAGCGAGATTGTTTTCAAATGATAAAGCTATTTTCACGATATAGGTCACGGTTTTTTTGATGGTCCCTTCTAAGCGCTGCGCTGATTATCAGAGATATCGCGAATGTAATGGTTCACGCTGGATGTTTTTGAATGTGCTTATGATATTTGCGGTAAAACCCAGTCTGTGTAAAATGTATTTTCATTTTTCCGCCCTTCCAAAAAGTAATAATTTTTATTTTGCCGGACGTCAAGTACTGGAGATAATAATTGAAATTGAATTGATTTCTATAGAAATGTCCTTAAGCCAATAACTGTTGACTGAAGTGACTGATACATTAATTGAGTATTGGTCCCAATAAATCGAGAATTCTGCGATTGATTTTTTTATTCGTTGCATATAAGCATTTATATATTCGGCCCTCTTCAAATGGTCATGATTAATAAGCGCTTCTTGATATACCTACGTATTTCCGTTTTATGGCCTTTGTAACAATTTTCAAAAGGATTTTTTGATTATATGCTGATATCCAAGTGGGAGGTTTCCCTGGTATAATTTTTTAATCGCGTTGTACATGAAAAAATTTATTACTTTTTAATTCTGTAGTCATTAAACCATGGCATATAAAAAACGAATCTAAAAATATTTTATTAGTTATTCATTCTGTTGGCATCAAAATCTTCCTGTGGGTTGAAAGGCATCAGGGCTGTATCTCCGTTGAGGCAATCAGAAGGCTGAGGGAAGACGGTAATGCCGTTTCGAGACGCGTACCAGTAGCCTGCCAATTAATTACTTTGGGGGACAAGAAGTGTACATTACGGACCCAGAATACGGATGTGACGTGTTGGATGTTTAATCACCATCTCTCGCGATGTGGCTTCGAACATCTCTCTCGAGACAATTTGCATCGCGCTTTCAAGACCTTCTTGTGTGTTTTAATTACTTAACCTCGGTGGCTTTTCGTCACGTAGAACCTCCGAGTGATGGCTTGTGCTCGTTCGCGCCACGGGCACGCTCGACGTGTTTGTAAATCACGATAAGTCAGTTAAGTGCCCCCGTAATATAATCGGATTAGCTTCTTCTGTGTTCTCCCTCTCCATAACAACCCTATGCCTAATAGCTCGCGGCTGCGCGGTTGTTTCCTTTCTTTTACACTTTTTGGCGCGAATTATTTTTTCTGCGTGCATACGGCATTGAAACTTAGCCGCCCAGACTTGAAGATGGAATTTATCTTTCGCGCTCAATTTTACAGTGAGTGCCATGCATCAGAATGTAGTTTTATCCTAATAGTGATAATTCTGAGTGCGTGAAGGACCAGTTGCGATGGTGATTGAGTGACATTTAACTCTATAGTGTAACCGCGTTCAGGAAGTTATTTTTATTTCATAAGGTCAGGTTCATTTTGCTTGAACACACAATTCTGTGACCGGATAGTATAATTTGACTAGTTCATGATGAGCGTTAGAGTTGCCATTTATAAAACACTTTTTTTGCTAAATCCACTTTTTAAGTTGCTAGACAATTCTTCAGATATACGTATGAAAAGTATCTCTATGCATCAGTATGACAGTGCGAACTATTTTTTCTAATTAAGCTGGAAGATAGACCATAAATTAATAGTTAATATTATAAATAATTATATATAAAATTTTAACTTCCTCATATGTCAATGTAATAACATTTCTAGTCATTGTGCTGCCAGTTTTATGGTATTTTAAGCTACTAATTAAAATTTAACTCCTAGTTATTTCATTTATCAGTATAATAAATTTTTCTGCCGTACTTGAATATTAACATAAATTATTTGGCCTCCCCCAGTATTTGTAATGTAATTCATTTGAAAAAAATACAACAGGGTGTAACACAATATCAGTTCCTAAAATTTCTGTTTCTAGATGTGGTTTCGTTTCGTAAATAATCCCAACATGTTGCTAAGTCTTAAAAAAGATTGCCAGCTGTTACTTAATGTTGCTAAAGTGCAGCTTATGAAAGTACTGCGATTTTTCTGGTGTGCAATCAGATTGATTTTGTTTTTGCAACAGAGTAGAATTTTATCCATCCTCATTCTTGATTTTACGTGAAGTAATTTTTTTGCCTTGTACCCCACCACCTGAGTCAACAATTCAATCTCAATTTTCTGCTTTATTAAACCCATTGTGGGAGATGAAATAATATCGGACGACGTGCTATTACTTACTGTTTTAATTATGTCATCGAACTCGCTTGTGGTGTGAAATTTATGGTCCGATGCGTTTGCCAGATACTGGGCGTAAACTGTGCTGCGCGATACAAAAGAGATAGGTTAAGATAACATGAGAGATAGAAAGAGACTTCCTTTCTGCTGGGCAGGTGTTGATAAAATGATCTCGTCATCGGATGCCGGAAACCTCCTCTTTATTTAGGTTCGAAGTGGTAGCGAATTGAGATCGTGTGAGCGAAGACCATAAGATTGTTTTTTGGATTCCTAATGTTTTTTCTGTCGAGGAAATTAAATTCACACCTTTCAGAATGACCTAAACATAGTCTGCTTATGTGTTAGTCATTCCTAATCTTTTCCTGCAGAGTTTAAACCATCACTGATTATTTCCAGTTTTCCAGTGATTTAATT
This sequence comes from Platycnemis pennipes, assembly GCA_933228895.1. Taxonomy (NCBI): domain Eukaryota; kingdom Metazoa; phylum Arthropoda; class Insecta; order Odonata; family Platycnemididae; genus Platycnemis; species Platycnemis pennipes. Next base: position 147,932,119 of record OW121847.1, on the reverse strand, counting down.
CATTCTTAATTGGAATTTGAAGAAAAGATGTTCATGTAGGCATTGAGCAAACTAATGCAAGTGCGTTGTTTCTCCTCTGATCATTTCTCAAATGCTGTGAATTACCGAGGCAGGAATAACTAATTCGGTGTGGCCAGCCCTAGATTCAGGCGTACTCCAGACATAGTCAGTATTATTTTGGATTTTATAATCAGTTTGTTAGGGACTTGTATCTTACAGAGAATTGCTAAGTTGAGTTCTGACCGGTTGGCAATCTAATTTTATGTAGTAATGGATAGGTTTGCTGTGGAGCTGTACTATATTTCTTGCCCTCTTTTTATTCTGCCGATATATCCTTAGCCTACTCTGGTCCAAACTCTGTGCTTCTACTATTAAGATGTCATTTAAATGGCGATAGCGATTATACCTAGAACCTTATCAATAATCGAGCGAAAATTGATTTTCGGCGGGTGTGGTTAAACCTTCAAGCAACACCGCTTTAAAAAGTCTTAAAATGTAGCTATCTGGGTTGTTACATTCTCCCTCTTTGGTTTACCTCATTGAACCAGCATTCCAGAATACGCACCACTGTTGATTTCCTGAGGTACTGCCTGTTGTGTTTGTTAAAGTTTTCCAAGTTGTAGCCAATAACAAACGGCCGAGCTAAGGCGCTAATTTGCGCGTGGTTTGTGAGTAATTCTCCCTTCCCATAGCAGTGGTGGGTTTAAATTAGTGTATAATTGCTTTAGAAGTTTTTAATGGCAATGTAAATGCGAACGTGACCATGAAGGACTCTTACTGTTCATTCATTCGAAATAGGGATACTCTTTCTGCATTAATGAAATTAGACTGGCGTGACGGGATTATTCGTGGTACGTATACTCATGATACGAAAAACGTATTTGCCTTTTGCAACGCGGTAAAATTCATTAAAAATTTTGTGTGTGGAAGTAAATGGTGTGCATTATGCTCAAACACGTCGCTGCAACACTTATATCTTTCCGGTATTATTTAATGAGCATTACTATGTGGTGTTACTGAAGGTGCTGTTTTTTTTGGAGCTTCGCTTTTCCTTGCCGAAGTCAGCTGAGAATCGCGAACTTAAGATCCCAGTCATGACTGGGATTTGATTATCTTTTAGGAGTTTCTAGTTTTTACACCCTTGTCGCTCATTTGTTCTCTTTCGCTCGGGGCTGTTTGCGTCGACAACGCAATTCACCTGCGCATTTAGTATGCATATCGCACACGTGGATACGAATCTGAATCCCACACCTGTTGTGCTAACAGCCGTGTCTTCCCGTCTACTGAGTTCGTGGAGAACAGACACCGTCTTTCCTCTTGTGCTGTTTTCCGGCCTTCACATCCTCCTTTCACTGGAGGCTATCTCATCCCCTTCTCCTCTTTAAGATTCACTACCGCCGTTTCCTGGTCTGATGAATTCAATGGATTACATGTTTTCTATCTGACCGGAGACATTACGTTCCAGAAGAGAATCTTATTATTTCGCAGTTGATATACGATTTGAAGAATCATTTGTAATTGCGCATGGTGATTTGTTGGTGTATCTTTGCTTGTAACATTAGCTCCCTTTTAAAACTGTTAATTATTTTTGCTCTTGTGGGAAAAATTAGTGCAGTTATGCCTTCCAATTCGACGGTAAAATTTTGGGCGCCAAACGGCATTTACGTGTGAGTATTACTGCGTAATATCTTTTTGTTCTTGCTATTGTTCTTGCTGTTTTATTGGACTCACTACCGTTTGGGAAAGTTGGGTGGACCTGGCAACGAAAGAGCTAGTTTTCATAGAATTTCGTGTAAAAGTCTTGTATTGCCTTGAAATCCATCATTCCTGCCGACTACCATTTTGGCGACGGATTAGTGTCGCATTGCAAGATGTATTTTATGAGGTCTTTTTTTCATGTCATTAATTCTTTTATTTGATTCTCTATTGATTACCTTTTAATGCTTATTTTATGAGATTTTAGACATGTCTGTTGACTGGTTTCACTATCTCCGTTGCTCAGGAGGGAAATCGAGTTTCAATATATGAATTTGATGGCGAAATTGATGATGAAATATCGTGAAACTCCTAATTACAGCTAATGGAACAAAATATTGGTGTCGCGCCCTAACTTTTAGACCTTGAATGTGGATTGAAATACTACAAGAAGGTATAGGAATTTGCGATGATTTAATTGAAATAGGAGTCGCATAATATTTTCCGTTGCGCCCTTTTTGGTCACCATGGCTTGCCGTATTCCTCGCTATTCCCTGATGAAGCAGTCTAGGTCTGTCCTCAGAGGTAGGGCAAAAACGGTTTCATCTGTTTTGATGAAGAATCGGAGGGACGCAAAAATTAAGTCTCACGTTTCATTCTGACGGTGACGTCGGATCTGACAGCTCTGAAATTCTCTCATTCGTGGTGGTGAGTGGTTCCTTTACTCACTATTCTAATAATCTTCTGACTGATGAACGCTGCTGTTGTACATGCAAGGAGATAGAATTCTCGTGCACGCTTCGGTTTAGGATTTTTTTGTACACGCTGACGGGCTGAAGGTTACTGGAAAAGGGAAAATGTGTCACTTCTCTGTTCGATCCGCCGGTCGTTGCGTCTTGTTTGTTGTTAGGTATTCGAGTGGCGTCCTCTTGCGGTCATCCGAACTGCCATTCCTGTAATTTCTCTCTGCATCTTTTTCACTTGCCATCGGGTACCAATTTTCAACAATTGAGGAGAAAAACAAAGTCATTGTTGAACGTATTGGATGATATCCCGTGGTGACCTCGTGAGTCAAGTGATTAATGAGGCTCGAAGTCACAGAAGCTATGGTCTCTCATTGGCTCGGAGCATTGCCCGTGCAATTGGCTAGATGTAGAGCGTATTGCGAAAAAATTTATTCGAATCCGCTTTTCATTTCAGCATAATACTCTCTACTCTCCAGATTGGCTGATGTTATTGAAGTTCCTTAATTTCCAGTGGCGGAGATATTTGCATTTGTGATGTCTAAAGAGACTGGGAAAATCCTCGGAAGTAGAATTTTTATAGAATTTTTTCTCAGGTAAATTTCTTTTAAATTAAAGGAAGGTTATCAACTCTCGAGCGATAGATATCTTGTAATTGGTGCTCACGTGATCATCTCTTCCCAATAGATAGGAATAAAACAGTAGGACTGACGTATTTTGCCTGGAGTGCCATTAATATGGAAGGAATTTGTAGGAATTATGTAGGAAACTGCTGTAATATTTCCTCGTTGAAAATTGAAAACTCTCACTAGTATTGGGCATTCGCTGGGAGAGTCCGATGTATTCATGTTGTAATCAATAGTTAATGACAGCCTCTTGATGTTTGGAGATACTATTCGTTTCCTCCAGCATTACTCCTATGAAAACCTTATGTTTTCCTCAGACTCGATTAAATATGGTGTATGCCAATATAGGTTACATATCTCTGATAGACCATCATTATTGTCATTTGTTAACGTGTTTGAAAACGTTTATCTCCGGATTCCATTCTGCCCTTCATATCCTTTTCGATGTATTAGATTTTAAATGTATTTTGGGCAAGGAAAATGAGAAAGTATGTTTTATCAAATAAAATACTAAAACGCCTATTATGTTTCGAAACTTGCGCAGTTAAAACGTCTCATCTCCTCATTTTCTCCCGCAATACGGTATTTGTTTCGTTCATTATCCGAAATTCCCGCTTATAATTCAAATTTGGAGCTCATGTTTTTCACCCTGCTGTCATAGTGGGTCACAGAGTATGGAGTAGCGTAGAGGAGATAGTAGCTGTAGGCGGATTGAGGAATTCAAAACGAAGCCGTATTCTGGCACTTCTAGTGGTGACGCAATATCGGCTGGAAGACCTAAAACAGAAAGGAAAACACGGTGAGACAAGAGCTATCCACTATTCCCTCTCCTGTACACTCCTGCCCAGGCAAGGTGCTTACAAAAGCGCCAACCTTTTCTATATCCGTTCGTTATTCGTTGAAATGTGAGAGTGTCATGAAGTAGCTACTGAGTGTATGTTGCGTATTTGGCATAGAAATTGAGGGTTTGAAGTTTTTAGCGAAATAATCGAACTTCTTTCATGCAAAATGAAATGGTTTGTGGATTTACGTTTGGCCGTTTTCATTTTCCGTCTCACTCCGTTGGCATGTTGTTGACTCGCGCGGTCGCCCACCTCTGTGAGGGACAGAAGCATCTCAGTTGAACTTGCCTTCCTTGACCTATTGCGCACTCATTTAGTTATTTCGTACCCGTTACGGACGGAAATGCGATCGATGGTGCAACAAACTCCCTAATGGCATGTTCAATTATAATATCATGTGTTTATACTGACAAAAAAAGGTCTCGGCTCAGTCGAAAAGGGGCGTTAATGAAATCCCTCGATAATTGGGATGATAAATCGTTACGCATTTGTCCTGTGTCCTTTTTTTTAGAGCATGTACTCATGGCGCAACCTAGTGACTGGAGCATACCTGTGCGTCGTTGACTCATGCATGTATTACGTCATGATGAGTGGAGGAGGTGAAAACTCTTCACCTTTAGTGCACGTTATAAAGATCACTTTGCAATGATAATTTAGGGGATGATGGGTGCCATCAAAGGAACACCATATACAATAATTCCTTTTATCGCTTGAATTAACCTTGGTATAAAGTACATATCTAGTAAACTAATGTCCAATCGCTCTTACTCTGATCACTAGTTTCGTTTTGCATGCGTAAGCGACGTTGTCAGTTTTTATCGTTGTTAAAAATCTTTTGTCCTTCTCCATAATTTGCACTCCTTAAATTATATCCCACTTTTCTTCGTCTGACCAATCTTGTGACCGGTTTCTGAGTCCTCTCTTGAAGCCGCCGCAGCTGCTTTATAAATCAAAAGAGGAAGTATCATAGTGTCAGCTGATTTTTCGCATATGAGTCTTAAATCTTCGTTTTTATGGCTGACTCCCACTTGTATTTTATTGCAAATCCGTATTCTTTTTTTTGGAAGTAGGTACAGTAGATAAATTTCGATATGGATTGCGTGAAGGGCATTTATGCGTATTATATTTCGTGAAACCAAAGTAACAGGATGAATTGCATGTGTCGGTGTGCTGTCTTATATCGTGGTCGATTCCTTGCCTGCTTAATCTTTTGGATTCCCGTTATTCCGTGCAGCTGTTGCGACGGTGCCCCCTGATTGCTCATCCATCTAGGTGCTGCCCGAGGCATCTTCTTTGCCTTTTCTTTCCCCCGCACTGTAGATGCTGTTAACATGTGCCTCGAGCTACCCCTTTTTTCTCGAATGGTTCATTCACCTGTGAAATGGCCTGGACATCCGCATCATTGTACTTTAATTATAAACTGTGGTGGGTGCGATACAGAGCTCAATGGCCCAGAACAACGGAAATAATCCCCTGTACGCCACCCGATGGGTCTTTACTTCCCTGAGATATGGGTTAATGGCTGCGGAATATGCTTCCCAATCTACCGTTTTGCATTATTTATACACCGTCTCAACTTTTTGAGAAAATATTGTTGGCTGCGGAATATGCTTCCCAATCTACCGTTTTGCATTATTTATACACCGTCTCAACTTTTTGAGAAAATACTGTTCGTTTTCTTCCCCAAAAAATTGTTTCGGTAAAACTCGATTTAATAACACCCCGGAAATAGTCGTAAATGACAGGTATGAATTTGTTTCGTGTAACTCAGATTGACATTAGCACTTTTCTTTGTCAGTTATGGCTTCCATTTTATTGAAAAATGCTTCTGCTTTGACTTATTGATTGAAATTAAATTTTCTCTTTGTTTATTTTGGTTGCGTTTACATGAAGCCCTTCATTTTTATTCATGTTCATCAAACTGTTACCCTAAATGCTTCAGAACCAAACGCACATCGGCTTTTAATGCCGTGCCAACGGCGCTTTATTCCTCGGTAGGCCAGGGTTGGAGCCTGTTTCCTCTATGATTAATAGTTTTATTTCGATTTGTCGATTCCTTCGCAACTCTTGTTACCTCACCAGTTTACTCAGAGCAGACTTGCTCCCCCGTGCCTTCCAAAATACCCACGAAGATTGATGGTTTCAAGTTTAACTGAAAAGAGAAATTTAATGGTTATCCTCTTGTTCATAGCTATCTGCGTGAAGTAATGTCTCACTTGGGAAAGTAGTGTACCAGTTAAGTGTCTAACCTATTTTAAATCAATACAAAACATAACTTTTTTTATGTTTCTGGGACTTCGAGATGTCGGTTCGTCATATTCGTGTATGTTTCAGTATAATTTGGAATGTCGTTTCGTCGCTTCGTTTTGTTGGCATTCTATCCTAAGTTGGAGGTAGGTCATTTGTAACCGTAACGTCTACTACTCTAATTACTGCAAATAGTAGTAAACCATTAATTTTGTCGAAGAACTTATTTATTTTGCCTTTTTACACTTTGAAATGACTTGCGTTGTTGTCATGAAGAAAAGAGGTTTTTTCTTATGCGAACTCGTTCGTGTGATTTGAGTTCGACTGGCCTCTGAGGGTAAAGGCTTTTCAGCCATGCCTAACGAGTAGAAAAAGCCTTTGAACTGAATTGTCATGAACAGTGCCATACTCGGAGTACATATTTCTTCAAATTTCTCTGCTATTTTAACTCTAAAATTGTAGTCGAATTTGATACTGCTTAGTTTACGCTTCTTTTCACGCAACACTTATGTTTAGGAATTCCTCCTCCTCCTGTATGTGATTGTGTTAGAAATAATTAGGAGTGTAATGAAACTGTGGTCATGTGAGAGCCTTTTATTGAGGGTCACGACTCGTTCGGAAGTATAAAAAACCGGATAAAAACATGGTGGAAGCTGTCATCAACTTGTTTTCGGTGGAGATTATTGTCAATGGTCTATTTTTATCGTACAGAATCGCCTGGGTGAATTTTCCAACCGATCAATTTGTATACCTCCTTCTATTGTCTTGTTCGGTATGTCGATACCATTTTGCTGATGATTAAGGGAAAAGTGCTTCAAGGACTCCACTTGAGCGCTGAATACCGTTGGTCGCTATCATTTAATGATTAGCAAAAAGTGCCACTCAGCACGGATACTCATTCAGAATTTGGTGTAGTACATAGTGAGATTGTGCCGAAGTGAATTACGATGGAAGAGAATGGCTGTCAGTGCATCCAGTTTTCGTTCTACATTTGGCATAATTCTTACGAGGGAAGGAGAACGGGCATTTTCTTTCTAATTCTATGGGCCAATATTATTCATTACCTCTCATCGAAAAGAAACATTTAATTGATACTACTCTTTACTTTTCATGGTATTTTTAGTTCTCACTTTTTGTGGAGCTTGTGGATCATTGGCAATCGTTATTCCAAATGATACAGAAACCATTTATGAACCACCCAGTATCTTAACACCTACCCAGTTTTTCCCTGGGGATTCAATTGGCTTCACTCCAAAACCCCTCTCCCCCGAAGGTAAATTCCAGCAATATGTCCTATAAAATATACAAAAATATTTAATAAGCCTTCTTAAGATTTTAGAAGTCGAGTTTTGCAAAGCCATATTTTATCCAAGTTCATTCATTCGTTTTGGTCGAAAAAGAACATTTCATCATTTATATTGTTCTTATGTGGGGGAAAATGTCTGCATTCATGATGTAGCAGGTTTCTTATAACTTCGTGATATGTAAACTGGACGCAATGAGTGAGGCTCCGTTCGTGTTATTTTTATATTTCTGAGAGTATCAGGGTGAGTTAGTTATGATTCGTAAGTAAGGTGATTCTTGGATAGCCTATTTGAACGTGAGTTTATGGTAACAGATCATCTGAGTCCAGTCTTGTTTTTTTTCTTTTCATTTGCACGCTCATCGCGGAAAAAATGTCCGGAACTTAATTCCTTATTTCCTAATTTTCGTAATGTTACAATGGCTCCATTAAGGATATTGGCATTCATTTGCGATTTCCTGCAAGTATGGTAATAGCGTTAGAGAAGTGGCATGTGCCGAATGTTCTCAGTCATCATCACTCTTACTGGGTATTACTTGTGTTGGAAAGGTACTAGGGTGTTACACTGTAAGCGTATCGTGTAACAGCGTTGTAAAATTGAAAATACCAGCCTATTGCTGGTGTTTTCAATCAAGCATTAGCTATTGCTTTTTAAGTTCATGATTCGTAGCTTTCTTAGTGGTGATTGTTATAATGTGCTCAATTAAATTATGAAGTAGAGAGCTGAGAACTACCTACTTCTTGAGAATATTAGGAGAAATAGTAACTTCATAAAAATTGAACTTTGCGACCATTGCTTTGATTATTTACATTCAAATGTGCAGTTAAATCTTAAAGCGTGATTTTATGCATAACTGTATCATTTTACCTTGGCCAAAGTGAAAATTAAATTACAAAAACTTTGAGGTTAGAGGAAATAAGGAGAGAAAAGAGAAGTGAGAGGAATGAATTTAAATTGATGGAAGTTTCTAGCTTTTGTTTAGGCTCTAAGACCTGAATAATAGAAAGAAATTTTAACCGTTGTCATTTTAATTAGGCGATCATTAGGTGTGAATTTTATGGGAGTTTGAATTATATTTTATATCGTCATTTAGGAATTATTATTTCGATAATTCTTGTGCGTACATGAAATGGGAGCTAACTTCGGATCGCTGTCTTTTCAGAAATAATCGTAGTTTCCTTTTCATAAGGTTCATTTTTTTTCTCCTAGCCTTTTATTAGTCGATTCCTAAAACTTTGCCATTATCATGCATAATTTATTTTAGCATATAAAAGGTCCCCGAGTTTTTAAAGTTCATTAATTTTTTATTTTCATTTTTTAGAGCAAACCACGTCTCCTAGATACCAGTTAGTATATCCGTTTTTCAAATCATTACTCTGCAGATTAAAGCTATGATATGGCTTACAAATGAAAACTAAGTTGGCTTGCGGATTTAAGTGGACTGATGGTTTCGTTGGCAAAAATCGAAAGCCACTAGTCCTAATCTGAACTTAAGCGCTGGAACATCTTTTTGCTTCACGTGTGTATGTATGCTTACTTACTAGTTTTAGTGAATGGAAGAAAAAGACTTGCGCTCGGGACAATTTAAAATCGTTGCAAACGAATAGAATCGCCTTTTCCTGGATTTTTCTATGTGTACAAAAATGAAAATGGTGGTCAATGAGTCTAAGTATGCAGAATAAAATGCAATTCTCCGCGTGTTCTTGTGTTTAACATGAAATACGAGGAGATTGGGCGAAAATTTCTTCCATAACTAAGAATGACAATTTGTATTATTTTTATATTAGTCACTCGAAAAACGAGTACATCTTCAAAGATCACGTACTATCCGTGAAAACTTTAGCGGCATTACCCGCTGAAATTGCACAATAACAAATATTCCAGAGAAAAAATCATTCGCCTCGTCCCGGTGAAGGCGAATGAATTTTTCTCTGTGGAATATTTGCTAACGTGTACATCTGTCAATATACTTGAGAGAAATTTAGTTTGAGGAGCTCTGAACCGACTGTCGCACTCCATTTTATTCTGTAATAGGCGAGTTTGTCACTTATGTTTTATTGAATAAAAAAATAAGTTGTGCGCGAAAACAGGTATTGCGTCTTCTGACTTAATGTTTTTTTCAACTGAACTGCTGATGAAAATAGTTAAGTATTGCGTCGAAGAGTGATAAAAATCTCATTAAATTGTACATTTATATATACACCGCATTTCTTCCATGTGTACTTATCTGTCATTTAGCTTTAGTTGATCCGTTCGATGTAATGGAAACTGAATTCCTTAGCATGGATGTTGAAATACTAGTTAAGGGCGTGATCCTTAGCGAAAATGGCGAATCGATTAAACCTGGCGAAAAGAAAACTTGAGTTAACTCGGAACCCCCGGCCTCGCTCACCCTGCCTCAAATTGTGGGAATTCCTATAAAACCTGCCCGATTTATGACGCTTCCTACGAGTCATTGGAGTCCTTGGGACCATGTCGGCGCTGCGTGTAGAAAGTTGTGACTATTTCAAAACGCAGCGTTGCCGCCTGCAGTAGTAATCGCGCGACAGCTGGGCATCCGGAGCTGCTGCGCAGTTCAACCCTTCTCGCCACCTCCCTCTCCCGTCGGCCCTGGGATCGCGTTAAGACGCACCTTTAGCCTGGTGGTGGCTTGTGGGCCCAGCTGCCCATTCCGTCGTCCCCCACGCCTCATGTCACCGGGGACCCGGCGGTCTCTCACCTCCCTCTTTATCATTTATGGCGATTCCCGCGCGTGCCTCTCATTCCGGATGGCCTTCCATTGTTTGTTGTCGCCAAGCGTCGTCTTCGACGGGAGGCGAGTCGTCTTGTTATGACTCAGACCCGGGATTCTAGGTATAAATCTTTCCCACGTACACTGCGAGTTGTTGTGAATCTTTACTGCTTGCGTATTCTTCCGTGCGCTTTTTTTAATTCAATTTCAGAAACTGTCTTGACGGAAGCAAGCCTTGTATCCGCGGACGCACGCGTATTGCCTACACGGTCGGGGCCTCTTTCATGGTGCTACTTCCGTTCCCCGGGACTGGCTCTAGGGTTAAAAGCCGTTTTCTCAGAATCATGAATTATTTACGACGGTGACTTCAGCCGTGGACCCTAAAAGGGTAATGTTCAATTCTGGATCCTATTGGTCAACAGCAATGGAGAGGAAGAGGATGTTAGTACCTCCGGAAGTGCACGGTGTCCTCATCTGATTTTATTTTTTTCTGGCCGAGAGTGGAGGGGCAAGTTTGTTGCTATTCCGAATGCTTTTCTTCATAATGCACGAGAACCTCTTGCATTAACTTTTGTTTTCAGTTTCCTACGACGGTTCTTGTGACGTAAAATATTCAGGGTGAAGTATATGAACTTCGGAGTAAAACTGACGTCAGCGTTATTTTGAAAAATTACTGTAGGTCCTACCTTTATCATTTTCGGGATATTTATCTTGTTTGGTGAATATGTTGATCATCTTCGTGGTTTTATAAATGTTATTCCGTCTACCAACTGCTTGTAATTGCAACATAGATGATTTTGCGTTCAAAATATTCGTTTAATACCCATCTCTGTTTAAGTTTGTATTTTACTCATTGCTCCTTCGCCACTTAATCGTCTCTCGATATTCTCCTTTCTTCATAGTATACGAGCCTTGAGTCCCTCTCTAGTCCTGAAAGCCCTTCCTCTACATCATCTCCCCTTCTTCTATTTTAATGCTTTTTCACTCTCTGCCCCTCTTTGAGATCCTCTCAACTTCTCCGCTATATTTCCCCTCTGTTATTTGCCTTTGTCTCATCCTTTTTAAAGGTTCTTTATTAGCTCGGCAAAACTCTCCAACTATTCAAGGGAATCGAGCAAGTAGTGAACATCTGTGATCTTTTACATAAGCTTTTATTGCGTAGGAGAAGGACCTCGTAAAGACTACTATAGTAAAGACCTTGGGTCCTTTACGAGTGTAGTCTTATCGTAACGATGACGGCCGTTGAGCTGAAGCTAGTCATAATTTTCTGTATTACTGTGACGAGACTTCATTTTTGGTAAAACATAAAGCTGTAACACCTCACATAATTTATGCTTTTAACTTGAGTAGTTGATATCTATACAATTGATGTACAGAACGCATCAACATCGTGACTCATTCGTCCATATTTCATTCTAATATTTACCTTTTGCGTGTGCTGAAAGGCATAAAAAGGTATATTCGATTTTATATTCATATTTTTATTCACATGATCCTTCCCAGTTCCATTAAGTCGATTTAATTTTATTTGATCTAACTAAAAATCCCAGCAATTGTTTTATAACAGCATTCTCCTATTGCCGTTGTAGATTACCAAAACATTTTTGAACGTGTTAATCCATTCAACCATGGGTAATTTGAGTATGGCCCTTGATGTCTCCGAATAAATTGCCTTTTTGTAAGTAAAATTGCTTCTTTGGACCCAGCAAATTTTACTTTGCTGCTGAATTGAAGTTCATCGCCAGCCTTGTTAAGCGAAGCGTTTGGGGCGCATGACTTAATTTCCAGTACGTAAAGAAAAAAAAGGATAAAGCCAAGGAATAGGGTACCGTAGCAGGAGATAAAAGGGTTTGTTGGAGGTATCGCTCCAGCTTGTGCCGTCCCCTAATCTATAGAGAACCCTACGGCATCCTGACTCACATTTGGGTGTAATTATTTTCCTTTTGAGCTAAAGGAAAATGCGGAACGGGGCACTTCTGAAGCGATTCCCCTTTGCTTTGCTCCCCGGCGACGCTTGTCCTTTGTTCAGTTCCTTGTAAGGCCCTCCGAATGATTGCGTCCCTTCTGACGCTTGAGATTGGATGAAACGTGGCTACTATGTATACATATGCATGTATGTATGCATGCGTAAATAAGCCCAAAACCGTCACGTTTTTTATGCAACGCTCGATTATTTGGAGAGCCTTGAGCTGTGCGATCATGAAACTTGGTAAATCTTGTCAACACGTAGAGTGTTGGCCACTTTTTATTCACCTGATAGTCCCGGGTTTGACTTAAATGCACTTTAAAATTTACCCGTAAGAATACACGGTTCTACAAAATCCTTTTTTTCTACTCCACCTAGTATTAGAAGCCGAGTGATTGAATGTAACGGATACGCAATGCATGGACTAACGGTCCAATTTGGTTGCAAACACCCAAGATATGTTTTTAATTCTAGCGTTATTTATTTAGACATTGGACTTTTATCTTTGTCCTCAGGGTCATACCATCTTTCATCGAAGGTAGCATATTACAAATTTTGACATGTATTCAGTCGGTATTAGGAAAAATCAGCGTATCTGCAGAAGGTGCTGGAAACATGAAATATTTGTACGCTAGTCTCTCTTCGATAGCAGGGTGTGAGGGAAAAACTGGAATGTAGTAGCACCTCTAGCGCGATTTTTTCGTGCGTAGTGTATCCGAAGCCGTAAAACTTGCATGCTTTACAGAAGGTGTCGTGAAACTGCGAGATAGTTTTCGCGACGTGAGTTAGGTATGCATGGTGTCTCTATTTTTAAAGTTTAGGGATTGGGAAACTTTGTAGATGGCACAGTCAAGCGGCGAAACAGTTATTAGAACCGTGAGTAACCTTATCACGGTAATTCGAGTTGCGATTTATTTATAGTCGACGTATTTTCTGGAGATAAACTGCGGCGGTCGTTGCTTAAGGAATCAGAAATACAGGCCCATCTGAGGCTGAGAAAATGCTCGTGTGTAAACTCCACCCCTTCTGAACCCCGGCTATCGACAAATTAGTACGCGTTAAAAACATCTTCAGTGATCTTTCCGGTAGAAGCTTGCGATGAAGATATATTTTGCTGGCAAAAATACTAAAAGGTTGAAGAAAGATACCGGCATCTACTGTGTGCTCTCCATAGGAACTGGTGCAAGTCGATCGTGCGAGGTGTTTTCTTTTAATCCTCCTACCTAGTCTGAATTCTCATAATTTGAGAAATAAAAAGTAACCTTGTGCGCTCTGAACATTAGAAGTTATCTGGTGATTTTCCCGTAAAATGGAGTGAATTCCGACGTTATTTTTCTGAGCGTTCATTCTACTCATATTCATAATATAAATGCAGAAAAAATAATTTATATTGATAGAGTAATCAGAATCTCGCTAGGCTTCTTGTAATTAAGAATGCGCCATAGTTGTTTAGAGAAAATAGGTAAAACTTTGGCTGTAATCACCCTCAATAGTGAGTTGTCTTCTGACACTAATATCATTCAATTAAATCATGATGTTACCAGATGGCATCTATTGTATGTATCTCCATGGAACATGTGTGTAAAATTTGAATTATGTAATTTTTTTAGTGATCTGCTGGTTAGTGCAGGTTTTGATGGACCAAAAATTCTTCCCCATCTATCAAATTTTGTCCTCATTTAGTTCCATTTACCTTTACCTACAATTATTTTGTCCAAAATACTCCTTCTCCCTCTATTCCACTCATTGTGCATTCTTACGTCTTCTTACTCTAATCCCTTAAAACCTGATTCATCCATTCCTTCTGCCTTCTCCTAATTTCCTCAATCATCGTTCTTTCCTCCCCCACTGTCTCAAAATTACCAGTACCAGAGGACAGATTACCTTTTCTTGTGGTAATTTTAAATTCAGGTGGTAGCAGGAAAATATCATGTGCCATTTGCATTTTATGAAACGAATTTTAGGGTTAAATTTCAAACATAGGCTATGAAGCCCTGAATTCAGATATTCAGAAGCTCTGAAGACAATGACCGAGTTGGGAATCGAAACGTCAGTGTACATGGATGCAATAACCCGGTGGAGGACCCAAGAAACCTTCACACAGCAGAAACACCAGTAAAGCACCAGATCTTTCTATAGGCTTGAAGATTGAGGAAGGTGGAGAATAATGTAAATTCTTCAAGAGAAAAGGTTGTGCTAATTAGCAATTAATATTATCATGACTCACTGAGAATGATATTAGTGAGAGCACGGAAAATGTTTAGCGTAGTAGCATTTAACTGCAAAATGTACATCAGTATAAAGTGGAAAATAATACTGAAACCAGTGTTCAAACGCTGTTAAATTCCCAGCCTAAGTGTCATAAAAATGCATTTTTTTCAGCTTCGTTCATTGATTCTTCCATTTTATGCATTGTAAAATGGAGCCCATGAAGGGCAAGTGATTGCTGGTAGACATGTGGACCTCTGATTGATGCTTGAGCATTGTTATTTTTGGTCTTGAACAAGGAAGTTAAAATGTAGGTACTGGAGGAGGAATTGGAATGGTTGGCATAAGCCAGAATGGGGATGCTTGGGAACGATTAGGTCCCCCCTACTCCTTACAAAATGTCACGTTTTATATGGCCTATTATACAAACTGGGTGAAGAAAATCCGACCCAGATGGGAATTGAACCTGCGACCCCAGGTGACAGGTGAGGGCTTTATCCCACCACCAATGAGGCTGGCAATTAAAATAACAATGAAATGATAATCATATTTCAATGCAGCCACATCAGTTATTTTGCCTTTTATTTTTTTGACACATTTTTAAAATTCATTGTACCTATTATTCGTCGTGCTAATCTAATGTTGACTGTGTGCAAAAACAACATCATCTGCATGAGTATCGCAAGTAGCAAGTCTGTATCCCTAAGTCTGTAAGCCTAAGTCCGTAAGGTCTACAAAGATGGCTGCTGGCTTCTAAAATCAGTTGCCATGCCTCCTCCAGTATATTCTGATTTCCTTGTTCTAGGCAGTAGAAAGAGGAGACAATTTTTAGAATCCTGAATGAAAAATTGGTAATTTTCTGAAACATTTATCACAAAACATATGAAATTCAAGGTAAATGAAGTGGGAAATACAGGTGAATAAAATAGGCATAACATGGGTGAAGCTTCACCAAAGCTATGTTATATTGATGTTTGGACCCAGAAAATAAGCAAGGCTCTACCTATGTCTACATAGAGACCTGCTATATCCTTTCTGTGACAATTCAATTAGAAATGTAGTTTAGACTGGAAAGGGGTGTGAATCAAGTATTACCTGGTGTGGTCCCAGGTACTTCTAATATTTGGAGATACCAATATTTAGACTTTTTAGTTGATTGCCCCAAAAACTACATACAATAGAATATTGGCTGAGTTATGTGCACTAGCAATTTTGCTCACTTAAAAATGTTGTCTCTAGTTTAAATCAAATTGTCAAGAATATGAACATGGTTTCTTGTAGTTTGTGTCATTTGTTATAGGTCTTAGTTATCATGAAAATATTTAGTTTGTAATTGCATGGCGACAAAATGAATGTCATTGTAGTTTTAATTTGTAGTGATGAAGAATCTCTTTTAACAGCCTTTATTTTGCTTTTTGCTTATATATGGCTATACTTTCAATTGTAGTTATGTGTACCCCACAATGGATGAATTAGCCGATCAGTTAATCACTGTGATGTCATACTACAATTTGAAGAGTGTTATTGGGTTTGGAGTTGGAGCCGGTGGAAATGTTCTTGCCAGATTTGCTATGGCACATCCTGAAAAGGTAAGGATTTTTTAAAAATAAATGGCTGACTTTATCTTAGCTATGTAAAAGCAGGATGGAAGCAGTTAAATTAGAAATTATGGAATTACAGCAATGTGTTAGGAATAGGGATGTGTCGATTCTTGATACCACTGATTCTTGTGGATTGGTATTGGTATCAAGAATCGATCGCGTAAAGTTGATACCGATACGATCAAAACCAATACAAAACATGATTGGTAAACTCTTACTTTACCGCAGCCTGTTTCCATGGTGATCACCTTCTTTTTTTCCAAACAAATCCAAGTTGCAGCAGCATACAGCAGTTTCTGTCATAAGGAATTTTTTAACGGTTGATTTCTGTTTTTGGCTGTGACTTTAAGAAGTAAAGGTGGTTACTTTAGGGTGTCAACAAGTACCAGCACCCACCAACTACACCTTTTTTTATCCACCTAGTGAAAACTAACAACACGCAAGGCATAATTTTACTACCATTTACCATTTATAATTTAGGTTAGTGTTTTTTAAGAAAAAATATAAAACTCCGTATCATTAAACATATTTCATTTTCAGAATGTCTTCAGAGTGAAATATCATAAGTATTTTCTCAAAGTAAATCGGATGTTCAAATTTTCGTATCATAAAATTGTATTTTTAGATTTCATGGAACATTTATGCAATAGTATAGAGGAAAACTAGGTAAAAATAGATATACGTATTTTGCATGGTACATGGTTGATGGTATTGGTATCGAGAATTGATTTTTCAGGAATCCTATTCGGTATCAAAAATCAATAAATGTTGGCATTGACTCATCTCTAGTTTGGAATCTCAAAAAATTCTGTTTTTGCCATTGAATTTGTATAATGAACTTAAAAATCTCCTGAACAATTAAGATGCACATCTTTTCCTGAAATTCAATGAGAATGAGTATTTCTATCAGTAGTTTTCCACTGTGAAATAAAATTTAGGATTCTTAGATTTAATTTCATTTCTATGAGTGTGAAAACTTTTTATTTTTGCATTATTTTCTCCTTTTTTCACCTAAAGCTTTTAAGGCCGCTTTACACGATACAATTTTTTGTACAAACGCTTGCATGAGGAAATTGTACCATGTAAAGCGGCAAATTGTACGAAAACTTGTGCGATTGTCTGAATGACTGAACGGGAAATAGAACGTGTTCTACTCCCATTCAGACAAACATACAATTTCGTTCAGTCTATACAAGAGTTTGTACAAGAAATTGTGCAAAAAATTGTATCGTGTAAAGCGGCCTTTAGACCCTTCAATTTTTTCCATTTGAAGTATCCATTCTTTCATTGATTGGTCCTACCTTTCAAGATTTCTTGTCTGTCACAACTATCTCGAGATTTCTTTTCTACTTCTTCTTCTGTATCTTTCCGTAGGTTTAATTAAAGGACCTTAGAAGTGTACAGTTATTAGTATTAGTTTTAGGGATAAATTTACCATAAATTAGATGAAGCAAAACAATTACTCATTATTTCATTTCATTTTTAATTGCAATGTTCACATGTTTCCCTTGTTGCAGAACTTAGTTCTCATATGCATGGCCTGTATGGAAAACTTTTCAGTATTTCAATACATCCGTAGAGTATAGGGGTCGTATTCATGTATTTTTATTGGGAACTGTAAGATGATGTTCTCCATTATTAGTCTTATGTACAAACCAAGTAAGGCTGTTTTTTAATTACTTGTTATCCTTATCGCTAAAAAATTAAAAGCAAGTAACACACTTTGTCTCTTGTATTGTGATAAAATTAAAGGAAACAACACTCCAAAAGCCATATTGAGTTTTTGCACCACATGTGTGAAGGTATTGTGTACAGGTTCGCATATAAGTTAATTACACCCCAGGGATTTGAAATGTTTTTTCAGGTGCCAGAAGACTATATAAATTTGACTACAAATGGTATTTTACAGGAAAATTGATTCATTTCCAGGGATCAATCACAGAAACATAACACCTATCAGTGGTACCTTGTCATAATCAGAACGGTGCACCAGCAACATTGTATTCCCATTGATTTTTCATTTAGTTCCCTGAAGAGGGACACCTTGTGGCCAAAATACATGTATTTTCTCTGTATCCACTTTTCAAACTCCTTTTTCAATTTTATTGCACTCCTATTCTGTCTCTGTGCTTGTCTCTGCCTAACTTAATCCTCAGCAGGTATTTCTTTTGTAATAGTGCTCTTTGAAAGTTAGTTTTGTTCATTTACTATCTTCATAGTCAACTTTTTTAACTACACCTCTTCATGATATTCTGAGTGAGTGTTAGCATGATTTCAGACCCCTGGAGCAAGATTGCTTTCTTGGTAAACCTGTGTTTTTTAGACCCGTCAGTACACATCCTTTCCAAAGTAACTGAAAAGGTCCAACTTGGTGCTACCCATATGCGTTTGTTTTCTTTCATTATCCCTGGTATGGAATTCTATTTGTATAAACAATGACAGAGTAAGTGCCCAGACATTTATAATCTTAGCCAAAAGCAAACCAAAAAGCCCAGTGAAGAATTTGTTTCAGGTGGAGTAAATTTTTATGTAGTTGGTCCCTCAGAGGAATCATATTTACTAAAACTTACTTAATATTGTGTGATTGTTTAGCTCTTTTAGTGTGCCTGACATGTGATTAACTTTACCACGAATCATACAGTACCTTTAATGAGTGGTGCTAAAACTCAGTACACCTAATGGATTTTTTGTTTCTTTTGATTTTAACTTTTGAGGTTGTAGAGCTCATGTATCCTATTTAATTGTTCTATAACTGATGTCTACTGAGTTTGTAATTTTACTTTTAATTCAAATTTTTTTATCATTGTTTGTGGTGGGAAAAATTTTCTGCAATAATTTAAAAGACCTTCATTTGCCAGAAGGATAAAAACTTTTTCAGTCTAGTCCATCCATACCATGGTGAACAGGAAATTATATATGATTTTCATGTGTGTACATTTTTATATGGAATTTGTCAGATTTTGCATTCTTATAATGTATATCACTTTTCTTATGTAGCTCTCCAATCCTTTATTTTCACACTCATTTCATGAGCATGTACAAGTCCATCTAGTGTGTCTCATTCATTCATTGCTCTCTACTCATTTAGGTGAATTCAAACAGTCGTAATAGACCTTAACTCACTACACAACTTATTTTTAAAATTTCATAAATTTTTTATTGTTTAGCATATATTATCTTCATTTTGCTCCTTGTTGATAATTATGCAAACAAAGTATTCATCATGGAATCCTCTCTTCAGAGTGCTTTTTCTGAAATGTCTAGTCTATCTATATTTCTCCTCTTTAATTGCTCAAATCTCTTTTCAGGTGGAAGCATTGTGCCTAGTGAATTGCATGTCTACACAAGCTGGCTGGATAGAATGGGGTTATCAAAAGCTCAACGCAAGGCATTTGCGATCAAAAGGAATGACCCAGGGAGTTCGAGACTACCTCATGTGGCATCATTTTGGAAAGGTTTGGAGAACTCATTGATAATTCGAATATTAAGTCACAATTTAATGAATAGCTATGATAAATGATAAGCAAATAATAATATCATAAACCAACTTCTTTTTTCACTATAGGTCACTCTTACCTGTAGGAAAATAATATATATATGTGTCAATGAAATTAGTAATTTTGGAATTTTCTCATTTGTTCATGGTACAAGTGTGAATATTTTTAATCCCCCCCTTCTTCTGCCATTTTCATTTATATACTCAATGGACAAACACTGGAAAAGGATTGGGAGCATGTAAAGGAATGAACACATAGATGGTGAGGAAGATGAAAATAAGCCAAATTTCAACCAAAAAAATTTGAATGAGCTGGAATTTGGGCTATGAATTTTCAACTATCGGCTCCATTCCTGTGCTGTCGCTGGGTTTATGCCTATACCATAAACCCCTGCCAATTTCTGGCTTAAAATTTTCCTGGGTGGTGTAAATGGTAGCATATTAGCCCAGAAATCTGGAGAGACAAGTTTATGATTTGTGGATAATCAAGTTCTAGTTAGCCATCCAGAGTGATCACAAACAATACTAGACTACATAACCAGAGTGAAAGACATAAAATTAAGATAAGCTGTAAACTAAGCTAATGAAGTAAGCGAGAACCAGGAAGACAAGATGAAGACTAAAAGCATAAATGAAGCAAAGCATTCTTTGGAAGTGCCTTCCTCAACAGAAATTAGAAGTGGTGGGTCAGTTCAGCTACCTGGTAGTATAATGAGGAAAAATGGGTACAACACCTGTGATATTTGAAGGAGAATTGCCATAGTGATGTGTTGATATGTAGGAGAGAGTTAATAAAAGGCTGGTGAAAAGTCAAAACTGAAGAATAGGTTTGTTTGATGCTTAGATTTAGAAAGGAAGATGATAGTGAGGTAGCTTTTCAGATGTTGATGTTGAGAAAGATGGAGGTGAGGTGAGTTGAAAGGAAGACTTATAAAGTGCTGGAAATGGTTGGAGAGGTCTATGAAATTGGCAAGAGATTAAGTTGGTGGGTGTGATGGGTTGCAAGGCACAGTGGTATTTTTTAAGGACGTGATAGAAGAATGCTTGGTGTTTAGGAAGGGGGGAATTGACTAGTTGAATGTTATTTTTAGGGGAAGGAAGTGATGTGGAAATTAAGGAGAACATTATATGAAAGATAAAGGGCATTGAACTACAGGGAAATATTTTATGTTCATCATAACCTCTATTAACTAGAATGAAAATCTATCTCAGGTCGTAGAATTCTGATAATTAGAGATGGGTCAAATAACAAATTTCTCGAACTCTAATACCGAATTCGAATATTAATTCATAGCTCGAATACCTCGAATTTCGAATACTCAAATACTAGAATTGCATATTGTATATTAAATATTCTAATAATGTATTTTTTCTGCTTAAGTAAAATGGTATACTCTGTAAATTCATAAAAATTAACTCCTTTATTTTAAAATTTCAAATTTAATAAAATCAATAAAATCATATGCCTCAATAATATCATTTGAAACTTATTGCCTACTACAGATTTTTATTTAAGAATACAAGCATCCTCACAAGTTCAGGATCTAATCTGCTCTTTTCTTGTCACAAATTAAACCAGAGGTGCTGAAGAGTCGCTCATAAAAAACTGTTGAATGCAGAGTATTTAATACTTTGAAGATAATTCCTTCAAGTGAGGATAGAGACTGTTCATTTTCCAGTAATAAAAAATGTTTTCATTTGGTGGATGCAAATACTTGTAGGTATCTTTGAAATTCTTCCTCTGGAGTTTCCTGACTCTTTCTACTAGAACCTGGTGCTGTTAGCATTAATTTGGTGTAAAGTCCCCATTGTGTGTTCATACTTTACATCAGCTTTTTTCAGTTGCACTTTCCTTGAGCTATCCCTTTGTTTTGGGTGACATTGTTCACATAGACCTGTCATCTCCAAAGGCAATTGATTTTTTATCATTTCAACATTATTTGAATCTTTGAAAACACTGATTTTGAATCGTGGATCAAGAATTGTGGCAAATATATGTAATTGTTCTTTTTCCAAAAATTCATAGACTTTTGATGGAAAACAGAAAATCATTGGCGAAGCCTTACAGATGACTGTGTGGAAACGTAGTAGTTTCAAGGAAATTAATAATGCTATTCACAAGAGGGATGACTTCAGAAACTGTCACGATACTTCCACTAGCAACAAATATTGCTCTTTCACAAACATCCAGGACATCAATCAATTGCTCGATACCCCCCCATTGTGGTGGAGTTATATCTGCATTGAAACTCAGGTTAGAGGCAGCTATTGCTTGCTTCTTCTCCAGAAGACTCCTTATCATTTGCAAAAGGTATTTCCACCTTGTGGGTTCACCCTGGATGAGCTTATGCTCTTTATTATTCAGTTGTCCTTGGGCCAATTTCAGTTGTTTCATTGCTTTAGTGGAATGCTTGAAGTGACCCACAATGCTGCGATATTTTGCTGCAAGATCTTTCACCATCTGTCTGCTGAGGATGCTGTCTTTAATCACTAGTTGAAGAGAGTGAGCTAAGCAGGAAATTTGATCAAATGGACTCCCTTCAAGTACAGAAGCAATGCTTCTAAAACTCGTGCCATTCGATTTTGATCCAGTCCAAGAAATTGGCTTTGGTTTGTATTTTTCGGGTAGCTTAGTGATACCTGTGCCGGAGTCCGCCAGTAAATTGGCCATTAACTTTCCCTTCGATGCCTTTTCAGTAATCTTCAACTTTCCAGAACTACCACGACACGCCACCTCTTCCTTGAAGAATTAGACATTGTGAATTTGTAATTTTACCGAAGGAAACATACACGGCCATGGAAATACGATACACGGCCATGGAAATACGATACACGGCCGAGAAAAATGTATTAAAAGTGTGTACAATTCGTGTGAGGGCTTAACTTGTGAAGGTTTGATATATTTTTTCATTAGGGCGGGGGTTCCATATATTTTTTCATTCTTACAGCTTTTAATGTATTGATTTCAGCTTTTAACATTTTCTGAGTTTTGATGAAAATTTAATTCAGCAGAAATAAAATATTCTGATAATAGGAGACCTTTTGGCGATCAGTCAGGGAAGTTGGTAAAGCCATCAGGGAAAAGTCAGGGAATTTGAAAATTGGTTATCAGTAGCCACCCTGATTAACATGTAAAAGAAAATGGATATAGTGAGGCCAAGAAGTTCCTGCCAACATATACGCTCGGTATTACGAGCGATATTTCTTGAGGGTGATGCACTGCAAAGTACAAATTAACGCATATCTTTAGTGGCAGTATTAGCCAACTTCAACTTAGAACACAAGATTTGTGCTGTCTTTACATTATTTAAAGTCCAATCAAGTCCAGGCACTGACAATTTACAGCCCGCCCTGGCGTGCCATGTGGACGCTCGCACTATTCAGTTGTTCTTTTGTTAAACCAAGTTCACATAGGAGCGGGGTGGGTGGAAGAACGACAAGTGGAAAAGACTCTAGCCAATCACATGGCAGCGGAGAGCGATGGTTTGTGGGTAAAGAACAGAGTTCAGCCTGCCTGTCTTGGCCCTCCTGCCTCCACCCGCTCGTTCCCGTCACTCCGCCCGCCTGTTCGTTCCTGCCCCTAGACTGAAGCAGACGCTTGAATCATTTTTCAGCCAGGAATAGAAATTGAAAGTACTGTACTGTTAATGTGAAGCGTGTGTATGTATGATACTAAAGGTACGACGTTTGTTTTGTTATGCTTTTTATTATCGCAATGAAGTCATCAAAGTTTTCCATTGACAAAGACTGACTTATTTCCTTATAATTTTATGATTCATATATCCTCGTTTTGATTAATTTTTCCTATTAGCAGAAATAATGGGAATACTTATGATTTCTGGTACATTTGTTGATTTGTGCTTATTTTTCAATGTTATCATAAATATTGCCAGGGCCGATGTTGTACGAAGAATTAAAATTTATCCCGTTCAACAAGTTTTTATTTTATGATTCCTGAATTCGTGGTTACATGCAATTTTGGGTGAATGCATCAATAATTCTCGGCAATAGTATTTCACGGGAGTTACCTCCATTCGCTCTAGATCCTCCAGATGGCAGCAATAGTACGACACACGATGTTCAGCGCAACTAACAGAGGCATTTTCTTGTGTTAATAAATACTCGTTGCAACTAATTTTCGAGAGATAACTGAATGTGAATATTAGAAATGGCTATGAATAGGTAATTACGCAAGAAATATTTTTGACCTCCGAAAAATGTCGTATTTCGGCGAATCATTATAGCATTCCTAACCAATGAACATACTGGTTAACACTAGAAAACTTCATCAAAGCATAAATTATTGTTTTGGAAGATTTAATTCACAAAATAAATGATAAATATGCAATTGTGCACGAAAATGGCTCTTCTACCTATTTCTAATTGCATGGTAGGGAAAGAAAAACGGAAAGTATGAACAACTGTGGGAATTGAGAGGCTTAATTCAGCACCTTCAGATATAACAAGAGCTCGCTATAGTGAGTGATTTCCCAGTCATTGTGAGCACTCGTCATACCAAGCTACCACTGTATAATGTGTAGATATTTACTCCTCCGTTGTGTCATTCTCTGTCAGCATACAGTGAAAGTCCCTCCGATGTTAATGTTATATTTTAAATATGTGACAAGAATATCTTACTCTTTTGCTTTTCAGATGTGCAAGAAGACAGAATTTAAGGTATTGGTAGTATGGAACTAAATAATTCAAATTTGTGGTGGCAAAATGTTTGTTGGGTGATTTTCATCATGACTGTCTGATAGACTTTACTGTGCTTTATTTCTTGCAATCAATTTTATGCCTTCTTTGGAATTGATATGTAGTGGTTATACAGTCAAAACTTCATTAAATGGCACCTCCAAATAATGGACACTCTCAGTAATGAACATGTATTACGGAAAAGAATCATTTTTAGTTTGATTGCCTCCATTAACAAACACTCTTGATGTTCTAATCAGTAAAAATTTCACCTTCCCTGAGCAAAAAATCCCTTTTCTTGTAGCAAATACACCTATGGAACTTATCGAGCAAAATTTGTTGACCTTATCCTAGAAAAAGAGGGGGCAATGTGTTTTCTGTCAAGTGGTTCTGTCTCTGCCTTTTCCCTTTCCACTCATTGCTTACCATGGTGTACCTTTTTGCTGTTTAATAATGCTATCAGCAGGGGACCGGCCATGTCTACTGAGAGGCCATGGATAAAAAATGAATAATTGTTTCATACCATAATTTATATTTTTATTTTTTGTTTTGTTTCAATATTTTTAATGATAAGATCAGTGATGTATGTTCAATGCCTTCATATTTTAGTTAACATATGTAGGTTCTGCATAGAAGAGTGTGTCACAATTCTAGGCCCTTCTGAATAGTGGTCACCTCCCAGTAGCTGATGATTTTTCTGGTATCTAAAAATTCCTAGAATTGTGAGATTTGAATGTAATTGTTATAACCCTATTTCTGAATATGCTGAGTTTTGC
The DNA here is from genome assembly GCA_933228895.1 of Platycnemis pennipes. Lineage (NCBI taxonomy): Eukaryota > Metazoa > Arthropoda > Insecta > Odonata > Platycnemididae > Platycnemis > Platycnemis pennipes. The sequence continues at coordinate 147,907,189 of OW121847.1, read as the reverse complement.
TTAGTTGTTCAGTGTACATTTGGTTGTCATTCATCTCAAAGTCCAGAGCTCTTACTGCTTGTTGCTTATTTTTATTTGTTTTGGCACAGCCTAATGTGTGTCTATGCATGTAGTTTACTGGATATTTAGTTACTGCCCACCCCATATCTGTGAGTGCACTCATAAGGGTTGCTCCTCACAAATTTAAAGTTCATCACTGATTTGTTGATAATATGTAGTGCAGGAAGGAACTGTTAGCACTAATTTGCTTGTATATCAATTTAATGCTGACTCTGCGAGAGAGCAGTGTTATGCTACCTTCAGCTTAGCATTTCATTTTATTGATTATCATGTCTTTGAACCTCTAAAAATCAGTAAGTATTACTAATTTGTCAGTCTTTAATAGCTTTTTTATCTGACTCCATAGTCTTGAGTGTAATGTAGGCCATGCTCATTTTGAGGCTCAAGCCTTCGTTAAGTTATTTCCAATTAAACATCTGTTTTTATCCCCATTTGCTATTTTTATGCTAGTGAAGCAATGATCTTGTTGTAATAGTGACCTGTATTTATCTTATTTTCTTTTATTTCACAGGCAACAGAAGAGCGTAACCACGATTTGGGTTTAGTTTACAAGGAATATTTTGAGAGGTACATCAATCCTACAAACCTTGCCCTGTTCATTGATAGCTACATCAGGCGGACAGATCTAAATTTGATTCGTGGTGATGTGGAATCTTTGGCATCTGGTGGTCAGGGAGCCAGGAGGGACTTGGTTTCCTCTCGCACTCTTCGTATGCCTGTCATGAATATAACAGGTGCCCTCTCACCTCATGTGGATGACACTGTGACCTTAAATGGTCGTCTTGACCCTACAAATTCCACGTGGATGAAGGTATCTCATTTTTTTGCTACTCCTAATCCTGCTGTTTTTCTTTGATTTGATGATTTAAGAAAGTGTTATACAGTTTTTTTAATATTATTTAATTTGCATTTAATGTTATCTATGCGTAATTAAAATTATATTAGTCTTCTAATCTGGAACAAAAATAATCAAATTCATAAATGGTGCTACTGAAGCTTTTTACATTTATCTCATTATATTCTTCTTTCAAGCTACCAGTGGGAAAAATCTTAGTTTGTTTATTGGACTCAATAGGTCTTCATTGAGGTGTCGTCCTCTCCATCTTCATAACTCATCCGGTGCTTGGTCCTTTACTATTGGAAATGCTCTTTTCGCTTCATACTTGTTCCTACATGCTTCAAGAATTTCCTCATTGCCTAATATCCCAGCCAGCACACGGTAACATGTTTACGTAAAATCCTCGTAAACTTAATGTGCGTGTGTATACGTAAACATAATCTCCGCGTATTATTTCATGTTTACGTAAATTCTAAGCAATCATTTTATGAGAATGAACGTAAACGTAAATGCTTAATGCTTATGTAAGCATCTCGTAAACGGTTTTTAAACCGCACACGTAAACGAATTTACGTGATTCTTACGAGTGTGGGCCATTAAGAAATTAGTAAATTTACAGCATTATGTCATAGATTATACTCTGCGCGTATGTTTAATGAAAATATTTGGCTCATAAAGTTAACATGTAGATACATGAAGTAGTTTCAAGTATCTTTTTCATTAAATGTGGAGTACACATGTTTCAAGCTGATCACCGATATGAGATGGCAGTTTGATATTTGTTCCAAAATCCACCCCTGAGCTCCCTTGCAATAAGTAGGTAATCACTGCAAATATTAGTAATTAATCATCATTCTCAAGTAGTTAATTGGTGCTCACCAGTAATCATAACCATTGGTGAAGAGAAATTAATTTTTAATCTTCAAGGATTTTTCTAAGGGGTGTTGTCACTCCAGCACAATTAACGAAGAATTCATGTGTTCGACAATTTAGGAAAGCAAATTCGATCGTAAATCATTACTACAGTTCCTTCGATAGTCTTAACTTTTAGTTATGTAATGAATTATAGTTATAATCAACTATTGAAACTTTACTTCGCATTCATGAACCGGCGCAAGTTCATGCATGAACCGCGTCACAACAACTAGCAATCTGACAACACTCACGTCAACGAAGCAGTTAGCCTGGTGGTAGCGTGCCGAGATATGAAGCGAACGACACGGGTTCGGTTCCCTGAGCCACCTAGGGGCGAAAGCGATGCTAGTAATGTATATGTAATTTTATTTTTTTACCTTTTTTATTCGTGAACATTTTTAAACGTGGTACACTGGATTTAATTGCACATTTAATACGTAGTGAGGGAATATATATGGCAAACGAAGCATTTGATGCGTATGCATTATGGCGGACGTTCTGGTAAACCGTTTCTGTGTTGCTTACTCCACGATGAGGACATGTGGCCGCGATTTTTACGAGATGCATCTTAGAAGTTTACGTGAGCAACTTGTAAACAAATAAACAGTTTACGACATATTTACGTAAATTTCAAATAAATTGAAGGTAAAATGTTTATTTGTGCTGGCTGGGATATGTCTTCAGATATACTGTTAAGGGCAATATAAATATTGACTAAATGAGAGGATTTATTAATTATAATGGTTACTATGAGGTACTTGAAATCATAGCCTTGAAAAATATTTTCATTCAATATATTCGAATAAATGTGAATATCATTATATCAAGGCTAGGTTCAATCTATTTATTAACTGTGGCTGAATTTCTCCAAGGAAAAAAATCCACCTTTACTGGGGATCCCAGTCGGGGTGGATTTTTTCCTTGTGGAAATTCAGCTATTGTGCATTTAGGGGGTGACTCCATTAAGGTGTTCATGGCTAGTTTACAATTCTTGAATATATATTTATTAACTGATTGATAAATATGTGTGCTAAATGGAAATTACAGTCATTGTCCATGTTAAAGCTGTCAGTTTGTATTTTATGTAAAGCATAAAATATCCATGTCCTCTTCCAGAAAAATCTGGTTATAAGAATAGAATATTTATTTTCCAGAGATCATTAAACATTATGGGCCGGTTTTATAATGTCTAGTTAAACTGGACGTTAGAGTTAACCGACGCTTAAGCCGAAAATTCAGTTTTACAATCGGTCGTTAAGTCTAATCTGGAGGTCAAAGTGCTAGTTATCTTAACGACGGATTTCCATGGGTTAACTAGAGTATACTGACGGGACTCTTGCTACGGATGAAGATTTTGAAGACGAAGAATTAAAAAAATACGGCATTGCAATTCTAATTCGAAGTAGTTTTGGTAATTTTGAGTGATGCAGAGTGTTTTGGAAGGTTTCGTCCTTCAAAAGCCAACGGTAAAAACGTAAATACGTTATTGGTGATTACCATCGATGGAATTAGATTTTAAACCAGCAGGTTTCTGAGCTTTCAAGGTGATTTAAGATAGACTGTAGTTACGCTAAGATCCAGTGTTTACGTTATGTACCCTCTAATTTACGTTAAAATGTTTGATCATATTCTAGGCGTCCGGAGTTGAGCGGGATTTACCCCTTGAAAGTGTGAAGTGAGGCAACGTTTGGGATACATCCACTGCTGCCTCATTTTGTGCTCTTGTGTTGACGTTGTTGGGTTGTGATTTTCTTTCTGTTGTGGTATACAGGTATTAGGTGATGTAATATAACGGAAGATAATGAGTTTTGAGTGAAGTATTCGGAATACAGGTGATAACGGAAGTATAGAAGATTAAATGGGTGTTTATGCCGAAGAATACTAGTTCGTGCAAGCAATGAGAGCTATTCTAAACATTATTTGTCCCACACAAGGAAGTGAGTGAGTTAGGATTTAGTTGAGAATTCCTTTGTTTATACAAATATCAGCGATAGTTCGTTTTTCATTTTTCATTCATTCCTTCAATTTTCCTGTGCTACTACTCAAGTTATACCATAAGCGTTTATATAACGCCATCAACAAGTCACGTAAAAACTTTTTAAAACCTAGGAACAATTAATTAATGATTATATTGTGTCAAACCTTACAATGAGTCCTGTTAGATAACTATGATCACTTCAACATGAGATAGAATATAATTAAAACGTTTTGTGATGTAAAGTAATAGCAAGTTTACGACCTATGTGAACGTTATTTGGATTAGAATGACATTTACTTCAGACGTAGATGTTAGTTTTGCATGTTGTTCTATTTTAACCCAGTGATTCAATTGTACTAGGCGAAGTGAAATGTTATTGTGCTCGAATGAGTACCTAAATTTTAACCCAGGAAGTATGTGTGTCAGCTAAGTATATCGTTATATGTATTTCCATTGATTTGTTATGTATTGAAACTCATGAATTTGATGGTGGAAGACTACTATATTCACTTCCACATAAGATAGAATATAGGTAATTACAAAGCTTTGTGATTCTAAATAATAACAAGGACCGATGTGATGATTTTTTAGATTGCAATGGCATTTACTTTAGATGCCGAGGTTAATTTCGTATGTTGTTCTGTAGAGTCCTGTGTTTCAATTGCTCTAGGTGCTGTGAAATTTTAGTGTGTTTGATTATTTAACTAATTTTTATCACAGAGTGATACCACTATATAGTTAGATGTATTTTCAATGAGTTATTATGTATTGAAACTCATGAATTCGATAAATTCATTGTGATTAAAAATGAGTATATATGGCATGACATTTTGTTTACATTTTTCATGCATTATAGCAAGCCCCCCAGGATTTGTTTCTCAAGTTTATCTCTAGTGTTATTACCATACTTTTCTATTGCCTTGATAAAAGTTTATTTAGCTATGAATAAGCATAGACAGAGAGTATATAATGTGGAATAAATTTGTGATAGATCATTATCTGTACCTTTCATATTTTAACCTGCAATAAGCTCTTTGAGAAATAGATGCATTTCTCCCTCCAAGGATTATGAATGATTAAGGCTAATGAATGATCTAATGTGTTTTACAAAGACAACCTTGTATTGATAGTAGGGTGAATATTTACTATACAGTGGAATAGTACATCTATTCTTTTGCAGTCAGGAATTTAAAAAACTTGTCATGTATGTAGGGCATGGAATATAATTCCTAATGATGTTTTTAGGCATATTTGAACAAAAACCTTTACCTGCCTTTAATTAAAGGTATGTAGGTAAATTACAGTTAGAAGTTATTGAATGAGCATATATTAGGCATAAACACTACTGCCAAGTTCTACTTTCAACTAATTAATCAGAACATTTTAAGACAATGCAAGGAATTAAGTGAGATTCTCATTAAAAGTATTTCCTTAAAGAAGAAGATAATCTATCTTAGATTTAAAGAATTGCCAATTATGTCTAATTCACCTCTCAGGAGTCAATGAAAAGAGAGGGTTGAGATTCAGAATAGGCTATTTTGCTTGAATCTGCTGCATTTCTTCAATGTGTACGGGTCATGTCAAAGCAAGATGGTCAAGTTCCACTGAAGTCTTCATTCATGTTACTGTGTATTAACACCAATCAAGCTGATACCTATCAATTATACTTATTGTCTAGTGCCATATTTTATTCCAGTCAAACATAAGTGTTGCTCTTCACAATATTTCCATGATGTCTCATAAGTGAGGTAATTTGATTAAGAGGCAATCATCTATCTGGTTTGTCAGCACTGATATTTTACATTTTTTATTTATCGTGGTTATAACTTGGTCACATAAGCAAACTTCTATAAATGAAATGCCTAAACCCTGTGAAAACAATAAACTTAAAAGTAATATAAATAGCTCAGACACTTCATATTTGGAAGTCATAATACCAGCCAACTACTGAAGCTAAGGAATACCTCCTTGTGACAAATTTCCATGATAATGTATTATCTTAACTATATTTCATGGAAACCCTGACAAATGATCACGTCATTTTACTATGTCAGAAAATTCCCTCAATTTATTTTATAATTAGACAGTTGACACCAAATGTATCAACTGAATTTCTTAAATTTTTATTGTGGCATAATGCATTCCATTCTCTCATATTCCTTAATCTTTTGGGGAAATCAGGACTTTCTAGAAAAATATTTTCCTGGTAAAAGTGCAATATTAGGTGTTTATTTTCATATCCCTGGCAAACTATGATTGGTAGATTAGACCTATATATAGATTATAATCTTCATCGTGGCACAAAGGTACTAACAGTGTTTACATTTCATGTTTTGTCAATTTTAGTAAAAGAAGCCAAACATTCATGGTAAAAAATGAGTGTCACAACACAAGAAAGCTGCCAAAATGCATTTTTAAACTCACTTTTTTGTACCTAGAAGGTAAATGGTGTTTCAATCGCAATGATGAGCAATATCAGCTTCATTATACCAATGTAATAGCCTCCACAAGTGCTTTAAAGTCAAAGGTCCAAATATTATTAAATAAGGCACACTAATCTGTGGATGAATTTTTCTCGAATGAGTAGTAATTAAACCTTGATTATTAACAATTTATTTGTTGTGAGTTAATCTATTTGTAATGAGGATTTATCCATACAGATTTTTATACTTTACTTCCCTCTTTCTAATACCCCTATTTACTTGATTCATGTCATACACAATGACCATACAAAACCAATAAATTGACATGATATATGGAGAATTAAGCTCTTATAACTTCCTAGAGTGAACAGATACCTATATTTCTTAAAATAAATCATTCCTATTGGTGAGAGGATCAGCTATTGTAGGAGATTAAAATCATGATAAAGATTCTATATTCATGTAGCTTTTCATGGGAGGCAACTGGCAGAAATCATTGCACTATTGTTAATAGGTAAGTTTTTATGTAATGATATAATTGTACAGGCAAAGGTAAGACATCTAGATGAAATTACTGGGTCAGACTCATTGGCTACGATGCTAAGAATTCTGGAGTGCAATGTTACATCTAATGAATTAGAAATTGGTAATATAGTGCTCTTTCACACTTGCCTTTGATTACTCCACTGAAAAAAAGACCTTTACCAGAGCCAAAATTGTAAAGTAAACCCTCTACATGAAAAACAATTTTTCCATCTTCTAAATTAATGTAATTCCTATCAATTATATTGCTGATATTTTTACCACTGTTAGGAAGACAGCAAGAAATTCGAGAAAAAAGAGGAAATGAATTGGGTGAGAATCATAATGTCTGAACTTTCTTGACCATTTTCACTCTGTGAGGAAATTTAAAGTAATTGTCCAAGGAAATGATAAACAAAGACACTGACTAATGAGATATATGTGGTAGAAATACGGTGAATTGGTGATAATTAAATTTTGTGTCGTAAGTTTACAACTTGAAAATGCTTTCATCGCGGCAATTTTTTTATCGTTTTTCATTTGTTATGGCCAGTTCTGACGTATTCGCGGTATGAGAATTGTCCTAAGTACACAAATCCGTCTCTAGGGTTCTAGTCAACTAACCGGAGGTCTGTTTATCTTTATAAAACCCATCCTCAGGTTAAACTTCACCTCAACTTAACGTCCACGTTAACTAACTAGAAGTTTAACCAGACATTATAAAACCGGCCCTATATAAGACATCAATATTTACATGCTTAAGCTCAATAAAGGACAAAGCATAAAAGTTATAAAGTTTTGTCATGGAGATATTCACTAATTGAATGATAGAAAAGAATAAACTATGGCTGTAAAAAATTTTGTCTCGTGGTTAGAATGGGGGGTCACATGAATTTGTTTCCTAAAATTTGAGGAGTGTATAGATTTTTACACTTGGAGCTTGCCAGAAAAGCTTTTCTTTCTTCTACCAATATTTTCAGTGTTACCTATTGAGAAAAATCAAGAAATTGCTTTGCATTACCTAGATATTCTCAAATTATAAAATTCATGAGGATGTATGGTTCTCTTTTTAGAATTGAGAAGAGTATTAATTATTCTCATACACATTTCTTTTAATAATGTTATACCTTTAAAAACACTGCTAATAGTCCATGATGTATTCTCCTTTTTTCTTTCACCGAAAAAGCATACATATATTGATCTTAGTTTGTAAGGAAGTGATTCGTTACTATTTTTTCATTTAATGCATTATCATTTGCTATTTCAGATACAAGACTGTGGAATGGTTTTGGAAGAGCAGCCAGGCAAAGTTAGCGAGGCATTTCGATTGTTCCTTCAAGGCCTGGGTTATGGTAAGTGAGGAGTGATTGAGTGACAGTGATGGTCAAGAGGAAGACGATGGGTTTGGGAAGAGCTTAAAATCATTTGAAGAAAGAAGGACATTTATTTTGTGAGAATTACTTACTCTCTCTGAAGTAAAATATTAGAATTTTTGTGAAGAGAATTTGATTTTATCTACAATGAATACACTTGTTGTGATAGTGAAAGGGCATGGTTTTAAGATGTGTGACCTGAAGAAAATCTGGTGGTAGTTCGAAGAAGAGGGATATAGATTAGAAGCAATTCAAGTAAAAATTAACTAATGCTGCCATGGAAATTTTGTTAGGTAGAATGTGGGAATTGTCATTGATTCTGGCAAGTTATATATTTTGTATTTTAGAAATGTAGAAGTAATTCATACTTGCAGGTTGTGCTTCAGTCAGTTCTGAGAATCACACATCTGTTCATTCGTTGTCCGTTGATCAATTGTTGTAATTCATTCTCTTCTGCTAAATCTATGTCTCTCTCACCTCAAAATCTGCACTACGTATTTTCGTGGTAGTCCTGCACAGGAAGTTGTTGATGTTGTCTAAGTAATGGACATTCAGTATTCCTAATACTCCTTTGAGAAGAGGGACATTTTTTACTGTTGTAGGGAGGCATCATCAATGACCGTTCACACCTTTGTGCATGTCGATCTCATGTTATTTATGGTCACTGTGTGTTAGTTTATATTTTTAATCTTGCTTAATTTTTTATGTGGTAGTTTAATTGCTTATGCATACACCACTACTTTTATTTGACCTTGTGGTTGTTCATGGAATTAAGGAATTAATTAAGGAATTTCTCCTAACAATGAGGTGTCTGCATTTAATGACAGCACCATAATAAAAGTTTTATAACACTACATTAAGTTATTTTTTCTGTGCAATAATTGTAAATTTTATCATGGAATATAAACTGGGAGACTAAATCTGTGGCTAAAGTACTATAAAAATTTTTTAAACATGTTTTCAAGTCTTTTGGAAACTGCACATGTTTGTTGTTAAATAATATTGTCTTAATTATGCGAACATTATAGTCGATCTCTATCTCAACTGATTGGATTATGTTCATAACTTTATTTTCACTGTTACTCATGTGGGAGAGCGCAATATTGGTATGTATGTCAAATTTCCTTTACTGTCTTCAATTACAAATTCATCCAATAGCGTAGTTTTTTTTGAGCAAGCCTCTGCAAAAAAACGTGTCCTTTATTCATTGTGTACTTGACAAATGCTGTTCTGTTATTTCAAAGTAAAATTCACAGCCTCGACCGCGTGCTCAAAGAAAATTTTATGGTCAGTTCAGCATCGGGTTTCGTTAAAAAGAATAGCATTAGCTTTCTGTGTGTGCGAGAATCAGGATCACCTGCCAGTATGATGCATGGTTCTTCAGAGTGAATGTCATCAAATAAACTTTCAGTTATCAATCAGTGAAGGATTAGGTTGAAGAGATAGTTCTTTCTAGAAGTTGGACATTTGGAAGGGTACACCGCTGCATGAAGAATGATGTGATTTAACCCTCTTTAAAATAATTCAAGTAAAGGTCTATTTTAATGTGGGCTCAGCTTCCGACTTGCTTATAACATTGCCCAAATCACAGTTCATTTTGTTGGGTCCCATTTTGTGTCCTTGTTTGAATCATAACTTCAAGACCGCCTCAGTGAAGCCATTGCTTGAGCCATGCTTACATTCCTTCGCAATGGAGATGAATTCATGATTCTCCTCTAAGGCACTGCTTATGCTTTCAAGCCTCTCTTTGCACCTGTCCTTTTCCTCTCTCATTTATTTGTAAACTTGTGTGATAATTTAATGCGATTTACTTCTTTCTGCTCATTTTTGTAATGTATATGGATTTTTATTAGTTTTTAACTTAGTGGCTATTAACATTTTGTAAATGCAGCACTAGACCATAGAAAAAAACTTTAACTTGGATAATAACACTACCACTAAAATCATTCTGAGACCTGTGTATGTTTGGGAGACATGAGGTGCCTAATAATACTAATATCTCCCATCATTTATCTGCTTATGTAACTATTAGCTATATCTGAACTGGAAACTTTCTTCTTTTTAAGCTATGAAGCTAAACCGGAAGATATCAACCTCTTCAGCAGAAGGTAAATGTAATTAAAAACATCCTTCTCTGTGTGGACGAGATACTGCCCCATATTATTGGTCGATGTAAGTGTCTGCTTATTTTTTTTAATATTTGCTGTTCTCGTCGGTGTCCTGTGTGGGTGGCATGATATGGTATCTATCTTCTATTTTTCTTAGCTTCTTCTTTAACATCTTAATTGAATTTCTGCCTTGTAGCAAAGGGAGGAGGTGCACACACAAAACATACTAGTTACATTTATATTCTCCTCTTTTTAAATATGTTGCTGTAGAATTATTTACAAAGCAAATCCAGCCATTCCCATGAAAAGTACTAGCAAAGTTAGAAGAAGTAATGCTAATTTTCTGAGTCTGCTATTGGATTGGTAGATTAATTAAATTTCTAGCAATAACTTCATGCCTTTTATATTTTTCATGTATTTGATGATTGACATCGCCCTACTTTTTATGACACATCTTAAATCACTAATGCCAGCGATAGTCTTTAACCAAGACTCAAGCCATTAGCAAATACACGAAAACATAATTTGACTTAAAAATGGGATGAATATGATTCATTTCCTTTGTTCCCCTGTTTATTCTTATTTTGTGTTTTTGCAGTTTACTGGGGCAGTTTCAGACAAAGCATTCATCTTCAAATTTCCTCATGATCCGCAATCTCAGTAAGACCCCTAGCTAACCAAGTATTACCGTTCAAGTACACCATTGATTGTGTAATCAGTGCGTAGTATCCTCGTCAGTTAGCAATATGGCATCATATATCCAGCCTTGATGCTTTGATCATTTTGACTATGGTGCATATAAAATTGTTGACTAGTTGTGACATCAAGTTGACTGAGAGAACCCACACGGCATACAATCTGTCATAAAGTAGATGTACAGGTGGTATACACGGACATTAGGTTCACAGTGGAGGATTTGGAGAAAGTTTATACCGTAAGACTACAATCCCTACTTATCCAGAATGGCATCCTAGATATTTTAGAAAATTTATCTTCCTTCCACCCACCAAGGAAAATTTTGTAATAGCTTCATTCTTAAATATCCTCCTCAGAAAGGTGAATCTCCTTGTTTCATTGCATAATTTTGGTTTATTTCTTGCTGAAAAGCATATGGTAATATATGGTAAATATTACCATATATAAGCTAATATATAAATGAAACTACTATTCAAGTACATGATAAATTCAGCCATTAGCATATGTTCCTACCCTCTAGTTCATTCATGTTTATAATTACAAAGATAATGTTATATCATACTTAGTTTTTTTAAGTATGGCTGCCTATTGCTAGGGTGAGTGATAACAGAATATTATTTTTATACATTCATCTATGTGAATGCTTGACCTATAATTACAAAGATAATGTTATATCATACTTAGTTTTTTTAAGTATGGCTGCCTATTGCTAGGGTGAGTGATAACAGAATATTATGTTTATACATTCATCTATGGTGAATGCTTGACCTACATTTTAAGAGTGTTGAAACTATCTCAGTAACTGTACATGTAGCACAACAAGAACACTTATCATTAAAAGAAATAGTGAAACCTACCTTATTTCATCTCCAGAATAATGATGTTGGTGAAAATCATCAATTCATGATTCCAGTGCATCAGTTACTAGGAGTGAAAAACTGAAAATGTCAGAAGTCAACAACAGGTTTTCAATTACAATGCAAAGTCAATTTATGTTCCATAGTTTCCCAGCATTTAACATGCAAGAGTACCTATGTACAGTGGCATATGCAGGATTTCCTTATGTGGAGGGGTTTCATTAATATTTACGTGCATCATCTTAAAATGATATTTTGATTATCATTCACTAAGCAATAATTAAATTAACATTCTCTTTTCGTGAAGACAATTCAAGTATATTTTTCACCCCAATAAACAAAATTCTAAATGCTAGTGCAAAATAAACAAAATATAGTAAATTACGGGAATGTTTTTGGGAGGGTTTAAACCCTAAAACCCCCTCCCCATCGGTACGTCACTGTCTGTGTATAAGAACAAGTCCAAGTCGACTGTATAAAATACACGCATACTTCATTTCTTATTCTCTGATAAAGACACACAGGAATCAAAGAAAGGAGATTCATATAAAGCTAAATAGGTGTGTGCCCACTACAGTCTATATAGGGTATGCTGCATACTTACTATTATATACATTGTGCAGGAACATATACACTGGCTATACAGTAGAACTTGGGTAGATGCTCTTTATCTGTATAAGCTTTTCTATGTTCTGTTTGGGAAATGCATGGTGATAGGTATTTAGTTAAGTGGTTTTGGGAATTAAATTGGGCATAACTACTTTTTCCCCTCTTTAGTAATGGTTGAATCTTAATTAGTGGTGCAAATTTATCGCCAGAAAAGTAATGAGGTGCAATTCAAATATTTCTCTATTGAATTAGCCCATTGGCTAACTATTTTTTACTCCTTCTTACTACTTATTTCACAATTTTTCATTGAAATCGTATTTTGTAATTATTTTTAATCTATTGAAACATTTTAGAGCCCTTATATGGATTTTTTGCATTAAGGGAATATTAATTATTCATGAATGAAACTAAATGCGAAAAATCTGTGAACAATAAAAAGAATATAATAAATAGATAAATTAAGGGTCCCGGTAATTCACCAACTCTTTAAGCCACTGGGTTAACTTATGTAGAGAATACATATTTAGAGATAGGTTGTAGAAGCAGACTTCTAAAAAAATGACATTCTGAACATCTTTGCTCAGAGAAACTCCATCAAATTAGGATTGACAGTCGACATAAGCAGCTCCAAAAATTTCACCCATAATTACATTCACAACATACAGCCCTCTTTTTTTTCATTTTAATTTTGTAAATTATCCACAGAATTTCCTCAGTGAGCAAGTGTCTGAAGCTGCCCGTATTAACTTTAGTATAATTATTTTTTTCGGTTTTCATATTTTTGTAGTTAGTGACCCCACCCTGTTAATTCTCTATTATCCATTTCTGTTACCTTCTGAGTATAATATAATTTTTATTTGGATGTGGATTTAGTTTCATTCAATTATCTGTAAAATTAAATTAATTATTTTCAAGTATTTGTGGTGGTATATTAAGAATTGCTGCCAGAACCAAAAGTCTTGAAGTTCTCATCAGTAATGGTAAGCAATTTTTAGAATTTGTGTTTTATCATTACCCGTTTGAAACTATTATTTCAATGCATTCGTGTTAATTTTTGACACCTTCATCTCATTTCTTTGAATGCCCTTAAACCCTCTGACCAATTATGCTTGGCTGTGTACTTTTTGGTGTTCTCTTGTGAAATGACGTAAATAAGACTAACATTAACTTTTCTTTTAATGCCTGTTTTTTTGAATGACATATGCCTTTAATATTGTTGTATGGGAATATTTTAATTACAATATCTGTTCAGAATGTCCAGTTTAGTGAAGTAGTTGCTGTCTTGAAAGGTGTTGTGGAATTTTTTCAAGTCCCAGAATGTATTGGTGTTCAACATGATTGCTAAGTGTGTAGTGAAAGTATACATGCACCATTCTGATTTTGCGATAATGGTGGTACTTGCCAGTTTCGATTGATTAATTCTTGGCCTAACTGAGCACTGAGAACATAAACTATCATGTGTCAGACAAATCTCTACATTTTAAATGGAAAGGTTACTGTACAGTCTTTTAGTTCAACGTGATACTCATGCTTTTTTAGTAGCGTTATCAATTATCGTAGTTATGGTAGTGTGCATTTAAATTTATTACCATAAATTCCTTTTATCTATTTTTGATATGACTCAAGTAGCATTTTTCCTAGACTTATTTATAGAAAATAGTGATTCTCTTTTTTCGTCTTTAACTTTTTGTCTTATTAGTATCTCTTTCTCATCAATAATAAATTTTTATCTGTGTGTTAATGGAAGACTTAGATTGATATTGTTACATGGATATCACAGGATTTATAATAGTTAGTGTTGTATTTGCCCTGGTTTATCGTAATTGATCCACTGAGAAGTGCTTTTGTTTTATCTTTATCTAAAGTAATAATTGTGTTATAATACTAATGATTTATTTAACATTTCGCTGAAGACAGTGCAATAGTCATTGTCAAAAGTACACATTATATAAGTAAAAAAGTACATACCTGTAGAATCATAGAAATAATTAATTTTGTATCTAAAGTATAGGATTTAGTTGTGTGGCATTTTCCATTTTATTGCTTGTTAAATTAGGAAAAATGTTTCACAGAATATTTGCTTATAAGTTTGAGTAGCAGTTGACCTCCTTGTGTGATCAACCTGTTGAAAAATGATACCATAAAGCTCTTCTCTCTGTCAGCTATGTGGAACATAAAAATATTATTTTGTGTAAATTGTTGAAATTTTAACTATGGAATTTTTGTTAGTGTATAATTTTCCAATGAAAATTTAAGTTTAAATCAAGTACTGAATAGGTTTAATAAAATTAACTAACCTCTTTAAAACTGTAATTTATCCAATGGAAAAAAAATAACTTTGGGATGCAAATTTAAAAGCTACATGCAATGTCATGTGTTTTTTTCCATTCATAGTACTTATTGTAACATTTGCTTAAATTTCATGCGATCTTCACCTTCTTGTAAATCTCATTCACATTGGTACTCATGTCAAATTTAGAAGATAGTATGTGCATAAACATTGCTAAGTCTATCTCAATAGATGTTGTTTTCCATTTTCTCTTAACCATATGATATCTCTTCACTGCTATTTTAACCCACTCTAATGTTAAGTGTTGTAGATGCTTAATGCTCTTTATTTGTAAAATTACCAAATGCTCATTGCTTGCTTGCACCATGGTTTATTTCAGTTATGCCCTTAACCCGGGCCAAACTGTCTGCCTATAGACAGACCTGTTCCCTGGAAGGCCTAGAGAGCATATCCAAGTCCCAAACAACTGAGCAGCAACAGCCGCAGATCCAGCATCGACCCCACAACCCTCCCTCAGCACTGCAGGTTGCCCCCTCTTCACCCCTTATGGTCCCTGTTGCTACCCCTCCCTCATCTTCTCCACCAAACCGAGATGAGACCACACACTGGCCTAGCACCAACATTCACATAACTGAGAACCCCATTTCTGAAGCTGCAATTTGTTAGGTTGACTGAAGGAAGTGGAAAAAGGAAAATTCTGTGTGGGAGAGAAAGTTGGTAGTGATGATTGGAGGGGATGACACGCAAGCAAATTCTAAAGAAAAGTTTTTGACCACAAATGGCTGCTGCTGCTGCGAATGGCCTCTGCTACTGATGCAGAATCAGCTCAAAAAAAACATTGGTTTTTTTGGCATACACTATCTGCCAACCTTAACTCCAGTTGGAAAGAACTACAAAGGTATCATGTAGCAATGGCTGTATAAAGGATAGCCCTGCTCAATTGAATAGGTTTGGCTGATCTGTGTGCATTTATTCTCCCTTATATCATCGAATGAGTCAAAGGAGGAAGGAGATTCTAGTGATTGATGATACCAAATAGTTAATACTGAGCTTTTGCCGTGTAGAGAGAATCCATTGGGACTTGATCATTACAAAAGCATTATGAATCCAATGTGGCCTGTTTTTTTATTGTGAACCAACTAAGAAAATTTTCTGAGTTCTCAATATATCAGCAAGAATGCTCCTCACTTATATTTAAGCCAAAAGCAAAGAAACATATTTTGTAGAAAAGAGAACACTTATCGATAGAGCTTGTGCATTTCACATTGAGGTGGAATGGCAGGTTCATGTAATCTGCTTCTAGTCACATCGAAACAGTGGACTCATTTTTTTAATGCAAGCAAATTTACACCGATGCAACTGTACAATGATTGCTTAATGCTTATTTACTACAAAATGTACAGTATGTGTCATCTAATTGTACTAGAATTTTCATGCTGGTGTAGACAAATTCCATAGGTAACACCATCATCAGCTTTGAAAAGAGGTGATGATTTATTATATGTACATGTATATATATTTTCAGTATTTTATTGAAAGACTCTAGACGGTCTCTTAAATTGAGTCTCATAGTTTTCAGAGTAATTTTTTCTTATTTTTATTACCATAATGAAATGTGCCTGCTACATTAAGTGGCTACTTAGGAATTTTAGAGGTGCTGTCAATTTCTACAGATACCTAGTTGTTATCACATTAGGACCTATTACCTTAAGTTATGTCAACCAAAAATTATTTCTATTAAAAATTTATACTTATAAATCCTAAGTGGTACGTATTAAATGTAAGTTAAGAAATTGGGAAAATTTTTTTCAAAGCATTTCTTTTTAAATTTGAAACCAATAAACTTTTACTCTTATTTAATGTGTTTTTGTTATTTCTTTGATGTGCCTGTTGTAAAATATCAATATCAGTTGTTATTTGGAATATTATGAATGTTTTTCTAATGTGTTTAGATGTATTTCTCTTATAAAGATGAATTTGGTAAACCGCAATAAAGTGTTTCCCAGATGTGACAAGTTCATAAAATTTTTCGGAGGAAATTTCCATTGTCCCACAATTCTATGTAACCTAATTTGAAAGTAGTGATCTTAATACTCATTCTTATTGGTTTCACGTATTTGATTTGATTGATCATCTCATTGATTTTGTTGTTTATCATGGTCGGCAGTTTTTGCCTTGCTCATCTTTACAATTCATCTTGAAAAACATTTAGGCCCAACCGCTTATTAGATCTAATGCCAAAAAATGCAATCATGAACACACAGTATGTAGCGCCCTTCTGGAATGGAATGCAGTTGATGAGATTCTATCAAACAAGGTGAAATAGTTTTTTTGCCCAGAGATTGATGTGGACTTGAATTAAATGTATGTAATTATATTGGTGGTAGAATTTTTCCACACTGGTGGTTATTTTTTTCAGGTCAAGAAACTGCTTCGTGATGGAGACTTCCCTAAATGAGCTCTAATACCTGGCTAAGTATTTCCCTTAGTTGGCCCCTCCCAGAAATTTCGAGACATCATAATTATCTTGTCTTTTGTTTACTGATTCTCTTGTTGCAAATAAATCTAAATAAATTATACATGTACAGCATGAGAGTGAAAGAAACTGGAGGATGATAATAATAAATGATAACCTTAAGAAAATAAAAGTACATAATGAAGTTTTCTAGGTCAGATTAAATGAAAAATTAGGAGGGTTCAAGCTGGAGCAGATGGAATTATGTAACCAATGGAAGGAAATGTGTCCAATGAAATCCATCTTAGTTTTTCAATAAAATTAGAAAAAATTGGAGAGGCTAAGAGTGCCATTTTAATAAGTAGAAGGTACATTTTGTGGAGTCAAATTAAATTTAAGATGCAAACTAGTCAAGAGATGAATCATGCGGGGCATTAAAATTGTTTTACTAAATGGGACAAAATGTTCTTTTTTATATCTAAACATGAAATGCACAATAAAAGCCACGAAACTTATTTCAACAAAGCCTACAACAATTAATGTTAGTTGAAATGAAATAGGGACAGAAATGTAAGACATTTTTCGCCGTACGTTGTGCCATTAACTTCTATTATTTAAATCGATCGCCAAATGGTGTAGTGTGGTGCCATCTACCGAGTGGGAATTCAGCGTGGAGGACACAAAGTAAAGACGTGTACCATCTAGTGACCGTTTGACGAACTATGCATTTGCGAAAAAATTATTTGCAATTTAGGAGAAAATGTTGATTTTGCATATTCGCATTGGGTGAGGAAGAGCGCGATTAATAGGGAAAACCTTTTATTTCAAACATTTTTTGTGAAAATGGCCAACATTTTTTCCGGCCGCCAGCCCGCCCGGCCAGGAAAATCCTCGGTCGATTAAAAATTTTTTATCAACAATTTAAGGTTTTCTGGACGTCTATAGGCGTCCTGCACGCATTGCGAAAAGCTCTGGCGAAGTTTTCCTGCTCGAGGGCCTCCGGTGAAAAAAAATTAGAAAAAAAAAATCTCCACCAAAAGGAATCGATGCAAGACCATTTACGCCTTTTTTACTTCACCTGTCCCCTTATCCCCCCGGCTAACCGGGTTCTTGTAGAATTGCGGTGTGGAACTTCTATTTAGTTCCTTTAACTCGGGACTTAGTTCCTTTTTCACCGAATCGGCCGCGACGAGCTCGGAGAGGCTCGAGGCAGGCATACCCCTTGGCCTCTCTCACTGAGAAGGACTCGGGACATAGAATATTTTCGAGCGGTAGCGAATCCCGCAATTACGCACATCTTGCCGCATAAGGCATTGCGGCAAGGGCCGAATGCTGTAACATCATCACTTTAAGCATGATCTGTACAGGGGTGGCACTTCAAAACTGAGGCCGGCCACTTATACCACAATGCAATAGGGCTTGATCCTAAATCACGTAAACAGGGCCGGCAACAAGGGCCTTAAATTAATAAATGAAGTATTATCTGAACAGGGGTGGCCCTTTAAAACTTAGGCCGGCGACTTAAAACGTAATGCAATCAGGGCCTGATGCTAAAACATGGAATCAGGGCCGGTAACATTCGTGTTTTAGCAGCCGGCCCTGTTTACGTGATTTAGGATCCGGCCTTGATTACGTGCTTTTGGATCTGGCCCTGATTACCCTGTTTAATGTTGCCGGCCCTGATTTGGTGTTTTAGCATGCCGGCCCTGTTTACGTGATTTAGGATCCGGCCCTGATTACGTGCTTTTGGATCTGGCCCTGATTACCCTGTTTAATGTTGCCGGCCCTGATTTAGTGTTTTAGCATGCCGGCCCTGTTTACGTGATTTAGGATCCGGCCCTGATTACGTGCTTTTGGATCTGGCCCTGATTACCCTGTTTAATGTTGCCGGCCCTGATTTAGTGTTTTAGCATGCCGGCCCTGTTTACGTGATTTAGGATCCGGCCCTGATTACGTGCTTTTGGATCTGGCCCTGATTACCCTGTTTAATGTTGCCGGCCCTGATTTAGTGTTTTAGCATGCCGGCCCTGTTTACGTGATTTAGGATCCGGCCCTGATTACGTGCTTTTGGATCTGGCCCTGATTACCCTGTTTAATGTTGCCGGCCCTGATTTAGTGTTTTAGCATGCCGGCCCTGTTTACGTGATTTAGGATCCGGCCCTGATTACGTGCTTTTGGATCTGGCCCTGATTACCCTGTTTAATGTTACCGGCCCTGATTTCGTGTTTTAGCATGCCGGCCCTGTTTACGTGATTTAGGATCCGGCCCTGTTTACGTGATTTAGGAACCGGCGCTGATTACGTGCTTTTGGATCTGGCCCTGATTACGTGCTTTTGGATCTGGCCCTGATTGCCCTGTTTAATGTTACCGGCCCTGATTTCGTGTTTTAGCATGCCAACCCTGTTTACGTGATTTAGGATCCGGACCTGATTACGTGCTTTTGGATCTGACCCTGATTACCCTGTTTAATGTTGCCGGTCCTGATTGCGTGTTTTAGCATCAGGCCCTGATTGCATTACGTTTTAAGTCGCCGGCCTAAGTTTTGATGTGCCACCCCTGTTCAGATAATGCTTCATTTATTAATTTAAGGCCCTTGTTGCCGGCCCTGCTTACGTGATTTAGGATCAAGCCCTATCGCATTATGGTATAAGTGGCCGGCCTCAGTTTTGAAGTGCCACCCCTGTACAGATTATGCTTAAAGTGGTAGGACCTTATTATGCAACTTATTTAAGATGCTGGCCATGATTACATTAAATTTCAAGTTGCCGGCACTGATGAAGTGTTACAGCATTCGGCCCTTGCCGCAATGCCTTATGCGGCAAGATGTCGTGCGTAATTGCGGGATTCGCCACCGCTCGAAAATATTCTAAGTCCCGAGCTCCTTCTCGGTGAGAGAGTCCAAGGGGTATGCCTGCCTCGAGCCTCTCCGAGCTCGTCGCGGCCGATTCGGTGAAAAAGGAACTAAGTCCCGAGTTAAAGGAACTAAATAGAAGTTCCACACCGCAATTCTACAAGAACCCGGTTAGCCGGGGGGATAAGGGGACAGGTGAAGTAAAAAAAGGCATAAATGGTCTTGCATCGATTCCTTTTGGTGGAGATTTTTTTTTGTTTTCTAATTTTTTTTCACCGGGGGCCCTCGAGCAGGAAAACTTCGCCAGAGCTTTTCGCAATGCGTTCAGGACGCCTATAGACGTCCAGAAAACCTTAAAATGTTGATAAAAATTTTTTAATCGACCGAGGATTTTCCTGGCCGGGCGGGCTGGCGGCCGGAAAAAATGTTGGCCATTTTCACAAAAAATGTTTGAAATAAAAGGTTTTCCCTATCAATCGCGCTCTCCCTCACCCAATGCGAATATGCAAAATCGACAATTTTCTCCTAAATTGCAAATAATTTTTTCGCAAATATATAGTTCGTCAAACGACTGATAGATGGTGCAAGTCTTCACTCTGGTATGGGTCCCAATACAGCGCTTCTAACATTGTGTCCCAATGGTCGCACTAAGGAGCCCGGAGACCACTCCACGTTGAATTTCAAACTCGGTAGATGGCACCACGCTTCACACTCCCACGAATTAGCGATCGATTTGAACCATAAAACTTACTTTACATTTTCTTCAGCGAATGAATCGCGAGCTAGTATTCCTTTTTGATACTCAAATGTTTTTATTTTCGACTATGTTCACTCAGGAGACATTTCCTGTCTTTCAACTTTGAGATTTTACGTACTCGACGTATGTTTTTGCGTGAAAATACGACAAAATAACCTCTGTAAACCTTAAATGAAAGCGGAGATTTAGTAAGGTCCCCCATCCCTTCCTTATACCTTTCCTCCAGGTTTGAAGCGCCTATTAGTGAGAAGCAGACTGGAAAACACCCATAGAAAAAAAATGAAAGCGGTTCACATACCAGTTTAGGTTAGTAATACGGCAATTGGCATATTGTAGTGAACCGAGGAAAGGTGTTCACACATCCACCACAGAAGACAAAGAATATAATCTGGTTTTTCAGTAAAAGATGGCATTTTCTTGAAAGCCTTTTTTAATCAATGATAGAGAGATAATTTGAGATTTCGTGGGTCGTATCATTTTGCACCACTCATAAGCTATTCTAAATTATCACACCAATATACCATAAATGGTTTCATGTATTTGGTGCACAATACACACACTTTGGCTTCCCACTGTACCATAGGCACTCATTTTTCATATTCTTTTATGCAATAAAAAGCTGGCTGGAATTAATATTGCATATTTATAAATTGGAGCAGTTGACATAAACCCTGCAAATCATAAACATCATTATAATATTTACTGTATCCATCACTTGAAAACATGATGCTTTCACTTTCACAAACTTGAAATGTTATCTTTTCAGCAAATATAAACCATTTACATTTTACCATCAGCTAAAAAACACAAATGAAATCTCTAACATTTTTTGACGGAAAGGAAGCCATTATACAGCACTTACTGATTTTCAGGTTACCAAGAAAATTCTTTATTACACAATGGGTTTGCATATTTTAGGTCAGTGGCACTTATGGAAAGGTTGTTTGCATGTAGCCATCGAGTATCTCCAGGAGTCCTTAGTATTACACCATGTTTCTAATTTTAATATACCCCTCTGGAACACGTTAATAATATGAGAACAATTTTATTACTTATGCACTGATGAATGCTTACTCACAGACATCGTAAGGGCTTGAAGCTGAATTATATAGAACATTAAATGCATAAATAGATTGCAAGAAATTAATACATTACATTCTAAACTATTAATATTAATCACCACCAGGAATCAAGTCAAAAGTTGATTTTTCTGTACGAAAACAGTCTCCTTTTACCACAAATACTAATTAAACCAAATATACCCATGTTTTAAACAGCATACATACAAAACTAATTAGGAGCTTAAATAATAAATGGTTATTGGCAACAAGACAAAGTATGCTGAATTGGGATGAAAAGGAATTTTTTCAAGCATAAATGAGAATATAGAGTAAAAAATAAGTATATTTACATAAATTAATTTTACGGTAAATTGTTCTTAATAATAATAATTCTTTCACATACACTCCATGTTTCCACTTAGAAATGAAGCAGCATGGATGATGCAGAACTATTTCTAGAACTCTTAATTTTGTCAGTCTAGAAAATGAAGGGGAAATGGCTGAATATTATTCATATATAACTACAAAGAAAAGGAATCTTCGCAATGAGCCTTAAACTTAAGCCATTATATATTATAACAATAAAGTTTCAAAACTTATTCCATGCCTTCATCCGAAATGGATATTCCACAAGAAATGGGTAATAATCAAATACAATAATGCAAAATTCATCACCACCAGTGATTATGACAAGGCCCTAATACCAATCATTCACATAAAATACCCATGATGATTTATTCATAGGGAATCCTAAAAACCAGATTTCTGAAATGGGAAACAAATTCAGAGGAACAAATGGTAGGATTCCTCATCTACAAATAGCAATGATCTACAAAAAGTATGCCCTAACTCTTACTTCACAGTCAACACTGAACATAACTTGAGGGTATTGATTCCAATTTTTCCATTGAATCCATGTGCATACAACTTTTCATCCACTAAATACTGAGTAGTAAATACACTTCCCAGGAATTGACAGAAATGTACTTTCATTTGTCAAAGTGAATACATATCATACATGCAATACCACCAGTTGACTTGTAACATATGCTGTACATATCATCATGGGCCATATTATAATGGAGAGCTAGCTTGGCCAGGTCAATGGGAGAGGGGAAGAGCAGTTCAGGTACCAGTGTTCCATGAAGAGTAGCCAAGTCCTCTAACATCAGAGATAGCTTTTACCACAACAAGATGCCTAATGGATGCATTCAAGTTGACAATTATTCAAATTATACAGAAACCCACTTCACAGTTCTAAACTAAGTTTCCAAATTTGCTATTACAATGCCAACATAAATCTTGATGCTGAAAAATTTCTGTATCCAAGACAGAAATTTTGATGAATGAGGTGATGACATTCATGAGAAGATTCCATATTTTCATCTTCAAAAGAATTTGCTAGAAAAATGAAACAATGAGAAATTAGATAACATGATTTAGAACTAAATATTTTAATCACAATGGACAATGGAAATGTGAAAAAATGTGAGTCTTGGGAGGGAAATAAAGGAATCAAACAAATTTTCAAGAAATGTGTATTGAGTGAAAAAGTTAACTACTGGAAATGAAAGTACATTACGATTAGAACAGCACTTTGACTATGAGTACCTTTATGGTCTCATCAAAATAAAAGCTATCCTTGACTGGACTCCACATAATCCTTTGCTTACTTAGTCTCTTATGGAAATGTACTGTTTCATTACATCTAACATTTCATTCAAATTCATAAGGTTTATTATTCATTGATAGCAAACTGTTACATTTGAAATATCTAAAATATTCAAAACACATGAATAGATGAACACACATTTGGGAGACAAGATAATATAAGAAAGAAAAAAGTACCTATATAAATACTCTTTCCATATAAAAATTGTACGAATGCAGAATTGATAAGTTATTAGGTACCTTATGCAGTCTAGGGGAAACAAAATAATTTATTGTTTTCACTGATTAACTCACTATCTACTGTACCTGGGAGCAATTAAAACATGTCCAAGTTTATGAACAATTTAATGATCAGAAATAAAATGGCCTAAGAAGTTTTCAAGTAAATATAATAGAACAAGGACTCGTTACTTTCATTACACTGTCTCATTACAACCTTTTATGAGGAAAAATTCTAAATCCCACCTAAAAGCAGAAATTCAAAATGCTGTTGTTAATGGAGAGCTCATCATTCAACAGAGGTAGGATTCTACGATAAGCAAATCTTAGAGGAGTATTCCCTTATTCTGCCCCTTTATAACGAAATGTTAAAGAGTGAAGGAAATTCAATGCAGTCTGACCCATGGAGAGACAAAGATTCCAACAAGTGTATGAGTCTTTATTAACTTTTTATTAAGGATTATCTTTAACCCTTTTGCTGCTGTGAACGTACCTAGTACGATAGCATTGTAAGCTGCTGTGAACATACCTTTTTGTTCTCACTGTAGCACTTTCACGTTTCTGCCACAAGTGACGAGTAGGTTTCCGGGGAGTGAGCCGCAGCAAAAGGGTTAATTCACAATAAAGTATCTTTACTTTAAAAATAGGTAAGTGTTAATATGATAAAGGCAGACATAAAATATTTAGCTAACATTTAAAGTAAAGGGAAATGAATTCAGTGCATACAGAAGTTACGATTGGCATGCTATAAGTTCCATGATTGTTGTTATTAGTGTCCAGAAGTAAATTTGATTTTTAAAATAAAAAACTTTGATGCATCAAGTGCTGAAGCAATAACAGCAAAATGTAACAGATGAGAGTGATTAGGACTACTACAAAAATAAGTTAACGTTCCATAACACAAGTACGTTTTTGCCCCTTCATGAAAAATATTGGGATTTCTTAATAGAATTTGTATTTATTATATTTCTCCCTCGTTGAATGTCAACGGGCACCTTCAGCTAGTTGACCTGGAATTTTTCATTGGACTAATGAGCCAGGGGGGGGGGGGGCAAGCGCCCACCGTGACTACGCCCATCATGGTCATTAATGCTAACTCAGTATTACCTTGTACTATTATCAAATAGTACTCACATTAACAAATAGGCACCTTCGGATTTTTGCATTCTTATCCAGTACTGGACATTGTCTACTAAACCATGTTGTAAAATCCTCCCCGAGAATGACACCTCTATCCGTTGTCTTTCCATTTGCGGTTGAAAACCAAACTCATTCCAGAAATAAATTTTCGTCGGTTGACAGACACGCTACAAAAAAACATAAATCATGAGAAATACAATGCTGGGATACTACTTCCTAATTCTAAAATGGGTAGATGTGAGCTTAAGGGTAGCGAACTTCAAACACTTATCCCGCGAAAACTGTATTCGTTAGCGCTTTCATTTCAACTGTGTTATGTAGAGGAAGAATGTACATTTATTATGACATTATTTACATTGCACTACTGCCATTATTTCATTAGATATAACTTGCGCAGTGGGATGAACTGAACATTCCACTTCCTAAAACGTAGGTTAGAAAAATAATTCTTCTATACTTACTCGTTCGGAGAGTGTGTACCTTAAGCATTTCCGTCTCCAAATACGATCTGCTCATGGCCAAAGTGATGAATTTTCCAAATTTACCTCATGAGTGTTTTGAAATTCGCTTGGAAGTAGTAAAATAACCCGAGACGATTGCTCGTGTTTCTTCGGCAATGGATACGTGTGGCTTCACGGAGTGCGGACAGTAATTGCCTGCAAGATCACAGGTTCATTAGAACGTAGAAGGTACGAAAAATCGGTTTCAACTTTAGATGCAATGAACTAGTCTCTAGACATATAAATTAAACATAAAACTGCACAATTCATTACATTTACAGCGCATTCGACACTTAAATTCAACCGACGAGCACGCCAGCTGCTCATCACAGAAAATTGCATGCATATCGTAATTCAGCTGTCTACAGTAGGGGTGGGCGGTTTTCCGGTCGGTGTTTTTGAGAACCGGCAGGCCGGTTCAAAAGTAGGAAAAAAACCGGGGCACATGGGCATCGGTTACCGGTTCTGAAACACCGATGATCGTTCGCTGCTCGGCATTCACAAAGCCGTCTCTGCCCACAGCCAGGCTGGCAGGCGACCACGCCTGCGAACTGACTGTCGTCTGCTAGAGTGCAAAGCGAACACTCACCCATGTAAAGAATTGTCACACAACTTAACTCAACACGATGTTGCGTTTTTTCATGTTATTTGTTTTTTCGACGATTAAAACGTAAGATAGAGAGAGTTTCCTTCAGGTTAGCGAGTAGCAATTTTTACTAAACAAATGCTGCACGCAATACTTTGCGGCGTAACTATGTGAAAATTAATGGTCAAATAAAGAAACCAACACCTATATATATTTTTCCACTTAAGTTTATTTGGCACTACTAGTTTCAACGCATCGGTGTCATCATCAGGTACCTTGATGATGACGCCGTATGCTGACGCTGATGCGTTGAAATTAGTAGTGCCAAATAAATTTAAGTGGAAATATACATAGGTGTTGGTTTATTTATTTATACAAATGCTACTGATCTTGGGAGACTTCGTGGAGGAAGGAGCATTGTTGCTAGTTCCCATCTACCCCTGCCACACGCAAGAAGTGAGAGGGTAATGCAACTGCTTACGGTAGCCTCAACATTCGTGTCCGGAATGCATGCATGGATGGGAATTATCGTGCATAAGTTGCGCCAAATTCAAATGATATTTGAACATTTTGACCTTGATTATTAATGCATAATATTGTAAGTTCTTTCCAAGAATTATTTTATGCCATAGGATGGTTGAGATATAATTAGATGAATAATATTTTAAATAATGGTAAATTTAAGTAAAATACGCTTACCAAGGTAAAATTTGATGCGACACCCTGTCGCCAGAAAATTTCGGGTGGTTGGCGGGCTGCCAATTTTTTACAATGTCTCAAAAAAGGTCATAGACCATCACCTCATAATCGTTGCCGAGTTGAAAGATAAAGGAAATTTTGACCAAGAAAGGCAGATAATGATGAGCCACAGACGAAAGCAATCAACCTCTCCACACATATGAACTCTCTGGAAGCACGTAAATCAGATCTGAATTAGAGATATTTCGTCCGTATGCAGACACCAGTCGCTCTGCCTCTAGAGAGTTTTTCCTTCACCAGGCATAATTAGTAACTTAGCACGACGCTTTTTGTTGTTACAACAGCATTATCATCAAGGCTGATCAAGTCACTTGATAATGTTGTTTTAACAACGAAACGCGTCATGCCAAGTGAATAAATATCTATGGAAATTTTGCCATGTCTTCCTTCAACAATAATGCGAATTTCATCGCCGTTACAATTACAAAAGGCAATTCATATAATGCGAATTGCCCAGGCCTCGCATAAAAACCATTGGCTTACGCAAAATTCTCACCTTTTACTGTTCAGTTTAGGAAAGCGAACCCGCGTTATTATGAAGTATCCTCATGTAGGAAATAAACACGTCTTAAAAAAACAGGTAAAATAAAAATGTTGGAAAAAAACCTTTCGTATGTCAAAAAATGTGGTACAAGTAACGTAAGTACGGTAAAAGTTCAGTAGAAAAAACGGTTCAGTAGAAAACACCATTTTAGTAGAAAACACCGGTTCAATAGAAAATACCGGCAAGGAGAATACACCGGTTCAGCAGAAAACACAGGTTCGACCTTTTGAACCGGTGGACCGCCGTCTCAAACGGTTTTTTTTCAGAACCGAGAACCGGTTCAGTCCTGTGCTGCACCGCCCAGCCCTAGTCTAGAGGAACGTCGGGTGCACCCAATTGGCTGATTGCCTCGCATATATACAGGCATGAATATGTATACACATACATGCATACAGGTTTCTCTGTATTCGATTTTTTCTTTTAACCCCAACGGATCTTGTGTATGCAGAGACGTGAATTTCATGCAGGGCCGAGGCTTCAGGCCGTTTTACACAGTGCAATTTCATCAATTGAAATTCCGCGGTCCATGTCTAAGTGATGTGGTTTTTTTAACGGTTTCTCCATGATGTCGTGGTTGTCCACCAACGTTTTCCCTCCGCTGCTGTAGGCCTCTTCAGTATAGGGCAGGGATTCTACCCTGAAGAGGCCTCCAGCAGCGGAGGGGAAACGTAGGTGGACAACCACGACATCACGGAGAAACCGTTAAAAAAAAACACACCACTTACGGTGCGATTTTTTTTCACAAACGAATGTATGAAACTGAACGTAATTGTATATTTGTTTGAATGAAATTGGTACAGGTTCTATTTTCCGTTCAGTCATTCAGGCATTCGCGCAAGCGTTCGCACAATTTGCCGCTTTACACGATACCATTTTCCTCATACAAGTGTTTGTACAAGAAATTCTACAAGAAATTGTACAAAAAATGTAACGTGTAAAACGCCCTTTAAAAAGGATAGCTCTGTTTTATTACCATATTATGATAATGTTTCGTGATTGATTAGAATGTAGTCGGGCCGATTTGTATATTCTATGATAGTGGCCATCATCAAGGGTCAACAATCCTAGGATTGGTTTGACGCAGTCCTCCACTCGACTCTTCTATCGGCCAACCTCTTCATATTAAGGGGGCTGTATATCACTGAAAAAAACGCGTCCGCAGACGTCTACGTGTTCTTGATTTACGACTTAAATATACTAGTTATTGCGAATATGATTGAGCAGGACTCTAGAATAAGGATTAATACTTAGCATAAGTATTGCAGTTATGGGCGTTTCACTTTCTATATAAATAGATCGAAAGCTGAAAAACGTAAATTTGTCCAAAATCAGGAGCTCGCCATGAAGCCTTGGACGCATATTTCTTTAAAATATTTTCATTCAGGCTATATAACCAACCTTCATCTCCATGTTGGAACATGGTAATGTTCCATAAAGCGTATTTTAGCGTCACAGTGAACATTCTCGTGGACCTATGCAACGCATTTTTCACGACTCCTCGATCTAAATTACGTGTTCCATCGGCGGCGCTGCGATTTCCGCTGTCAGCCTGAGAGCGAGTGGCAGCGCTTAGGAGGGGGGAAGAGCGGGTAGGGGAGGGGTGAGCGATGAGGGGAGGTGTAGCTTTTTGGGACGCCCCTCGACCTTGTATTTCAACATGGTACGAGGCCCCCATGAAAATACCATGAGGGATAAGATTTCACAGCTGTCTTTGCTGCTCGCGCTTACTCCCAATGTGGATCGCTCGATATCGATCGTTCCTTAGTAAAGGATCATATTCACTCTTCAACCAGTCCTTTTGTACTCGGATTTGTCAAATATTTTGTCGTAGTGATTGGCGTAGACAGTGGAGAGTGGAGGGGGGTGATCATCCGAGCACCTGTAAGTTATTACTATATTACGATAAATTGTGGGTGTGTCTGTTGCCTCAATCGCGTTAATGAATCTATCATTGCTTATCCAGGAAACGTTTCTGGAGATTATTTATTTTTTTTCCGTTGCAAATTTGCTTAAACGGTCTGTTCCTTATTGATCAAATGGTCATCCATTGCTCTCAACATAATGAAAGTACTTTATGTCTACATTACGGTGATGCCATAATTTTGCCGGAATCTACGGTGACAAAAGCTTACGATCCAACCGAAAGACGAATCTTCGATATAAAACTTTTTCTTCTAGGGAGGAAAAAACATTTTTTTCCTCCCTAAAACTATGGGAAAACATGCTTTCTTGCATAATATCAGACATGGAAGTGATAGAGGAGAAAAGGAAAGGGTTTTTCAGCAAATTTTGTCAGATGTGTAACATGGAAATATTTTTAAATACTGAAAACCCTAATGAAAAAATCGTATCAGTTAACAAGGCATGGTTATACTGTAAATTCCTTGTCATATCTTGTATATCGCCTCTAAGATGTGCATTTCTTTGAAGTTCTGAATTCGGTCTTCAATAGTTGACTCCTTTTTTGATAGCATTACGGGATGATCTGACCCCGCGCACATTGCTACCAACGAGTTTGTAAAATATCCCAAATACAATGATATTAAGTAGAGATCGTACTGTTAAAGTTTTCAAGTACTACCCTAATCTACTCAGACTAAAATTATCTGTTGAAAATCCAATTTAATAATCACATTTCTAAAATAACTTCGGATATCATAGATAAATATAATCTTCTCAAGTAAATAACTTCATGACATTCTCTCTCGAGACATGCCGCCATCAAAATTCTGCTAATGTGCTTTGGAAATATATATGCGAAGCGGGTGCCATAAACTGTGGGATAATGACAAGGGTTTAATTACAGGTTGCAAATACGATATGAACTGACCAAGGACATTCACAACTAGCGGAGCTTAGTGCAGTTCTCGATATGCCGTGTATTACTCCTAGAACGTACCGAAAAATGCATTAATACGTCATTTTAGGAATGCATGATGCTGCGTGGGAGGTTATGAGGCGTGCCGGAAAGTAGGAATATGATCTCGCCGTGCAGGCTGGAGACGTGGATACCGATGGTATACCCTTGATAGCAGTGGCTGCCAATGGGTCTTTAAGGAAAAGATCGTATTGGACTAACTACAACTCACTTTCCGGAGTGGTACGCGAAGCTATTTCTACTTACTTTTTTTAATTGTAATGAACTAGCGGGGGGGAGGGGGCGTTGAATTTCAACAGCATGGAAAATATCAAAATCAATGCATTGCCTTTAAAAGGCATTTCTCCAAAAAACCTTGCATATTATTTTTAAATATTTTAGATAGCTGAATTACCCGGTGTTGCCGGAGATCTTAATTTTTCATAACTCATATGAGGAGAGTGAGGTTGGTTCATAGTTGTCACATAGTTGTCACTGTTGGTTTTACGATCTCGCTGTAGACGAAGCTCTCGTCCCTATGTAGATTGGTATTTATATGTATATTTGCGTAAAACTCTTTTCACCATTCACATCACAACTAGCTTAGGACAGTTTTACAAAGATATCATTATATCTTGATTGGTACGATTTTACCTTATTTAAAATGCATATATCCAATTATATCAAAACCCTTTTACATGTGATAGATAACGGCAGTGCGACACAGAGGGAGAGTATTGAAAAAGTAGGAGCTATATAAAAATGGAGACTAAAGGAAAAATTGAAAATAGATTGCAAGCGTTCGAGATGTGGGTGTGGAGGAAGAAGGAAAATGAGCTTTGGACGGAGAGAAACGCAAATGCAGGAGTACTTGACTTCGTTTGGGAGGAGGAGGAGAAGCTGCTGGATGGGATTAGGGGAAGGCAGAGTAGGTGGCTTGAACAGGTAATGAGGGGCGATGGGTTGCTCCGAGTCGTGATAGAGGGAATAATGTTTGGCAAGCAGGGCAGGGGAAGGATGAGAATAGGTTTATGGACGGGATGAAGAAGGGTAGGACATGCGCGGAGAGAGAGAAAGATCCTATGGGTGCAGATCAGAACTCTGCGTGCATTGAGAGTGACAATCGGGAATTAGATGAGCACTCCAAGACCAGCCTCCTGAAATCGATCTCATTGAATGAGAAAGAGACAGAGGAATTAGAGGCACTAACCAGGAATCAGCGGTACTCAAGGCCGTTGATGCCTGAAAGCCTAAAAAGACTGACAGCATCCACATTCGGCCGTGTGTGCAAATTGAGGCCCAAAGCAACCAGGACAAATACTGTGAAGTCCATTTTACGCCCATCCTTCTCGGGAAGCAAATCCACAGAATACAGTAAGGCTATGGAACGAAGAGCCATTGAGGCCTACGCGGGGGAAAGCGGATGCACAGGGAATGTTTGTAGACCAGGAATTGCCATTTCTGGCGGCTCCCCCAATGGGCTAATACCTGATGGTAGAGGTGTTCTGGAAATAAAACGCCCTTGATCTTGTAGGGAGGTCACTCCTATTGAACGCATTAAAAATAACCAAGTTTTGCCATATTCTTGAAGGGAAATTAAAACAAAAAATAGATCATCAATATTATTATCAAGTTCAAGAACAACTGCATTGTAATAAGGAGTATTGCATTTTTATTTTTTGGGCCCCACGAGGCATTTTATATGAAAATTTAAGAGGGTTGACAGATTCTGGGCCAATCAAATGGTGTGTAAGTAACACAAGTAACACGCAATAACATTAAAAAATTGCCTTATCTAATATTCATGTTTTCGTGATTTGTGGAAAAACCGGAGGTGATGTAGGAATTTGAAGGTAATTTTCGGAATCCACATAACAGTACGGCTCATTTCACACAACAAAATCTTGCATATTGGTGATAGTCACTGATTTTCGTAGCGCTTAGTACCTTTTCCAAAATTTTTTATCAATTTCCCGTGAAAACAGAAACAGCAATTTCTTCAACCGTCAATGTTATATAAAAATTGAGAGCGTAAACCTCAAGTAGATTTCTTTATTTAAAAATTAGTAATTTTAACTATACTGGCTACATATTCCAAATGAGGTCTAACAAGGAAAAAGTAGCCGATTTCTCGTACATGATCGTCTCATTTACCAATACTCTTTTGACGAATCCCAGTTTACGATTACCTTGACCCATTATTTCACGTATGTATTCACCCCAGGAAAGATCATGTGTCAGTCTTATCCCAAGATATTTAATGGATTCCAAGTTTGTTTCATTATTACATATTTTGTAAGTGATAGGAGGAGAAAAATTCTTTTTCCAAAAATTCATTACTACAAATTAAAAAAAAAATTAATTCTAACTGCGACGTATGACACCATTTTTCAATTGCTTGTAGGTCAATATTTAAATATTCTTTATCATTTGGGCATAGACTTTCCCTGTACAGTACCGCGTCATCGGCAAATAGACGAAGCTTACTTTTCACCACCTTATTGATGTCATTCTTGTACAGTAGGAACAGGAGTGGACCTATCACACTACTTTGTGGGACACCTGAAGTGACTTCAATTGCCGGAGAGGTAACACCGTCCAAAACAACCCTTTGCACCCGATCATGCGGGAAATCATTTATCCATGATATAATATTACTGTCTATCCCATAATATTTTAATATCAAAATTAGTTTGCTATGAGACACCTTGTCAAAAGCTTTCTTGAAATCGAAAAATATTGTATCCACTGGATATTACTTTCTCCATAAACTAAAATATCGTGGGAAAAGAGAGCAAGTTGAGTTTCACATGATCTTATCTTCCGGAAACCATACTGAACATAGGACAATAAATTCTGGTTATCTAGATGCCCCATGACTGAACTGACAATTATATGTTCCAGGACTTTGCAAGAAATGGATGTGAGGGATATAGGTCGGTAGTTATGTGGGTGCTCCCTATCACCACTTTTAACCTTAGAAATGCACACTTACTAAGAGAATCATAAAGTGCACACTGGTGTCCTGCGGACCCCATTAGTTATAATTTTTTTTATTTCAGATTTTTGCTATATTTCATTGAGGAAGATGGCAAATATCATTCATATGAAGCCTTTTTAATATCAATGAGTTGAAATATTTTATTTTAAAAAATATATAACGCAGTAAAAAATACCTTTTCAATTTGAAAACTTTGAAAATCTCTCAGAAATACATCAAATCGAAATTTATTTCCTGTTGCTCATGTTTTGACAATACCGAGAAATGCCGTTAGTTACTTAAGGATAACACTTTGAAGTGTATGAAGACTATCGTTTTTAATAGTTTTTCTCCAAAAATATATTTATTACAACATTTGAAAGAAGCGTATTTTTCAAGTTTAATTTTTCAGTGATTTTTTCGAAAATTTCATAAACACTTATAATGTCAATTAAAATGCTTATAAATTTATAGTTTTTTGCGTAATAAATATAAATATTCACATTGTACTGGAAAGAAGTTGATTTTTCACTCCAGTACAGGCAGTACGCAGATAACTTCTATGCACATGGGAGTGCTGCACAATGAGCATAGATGTCTCATTTTTATTTCCCTTTCACTCGGGCATAAGTTACGTCGAACCTTCCTTCTCGTTGCTGCACTGCATGCCCATCAATCTGTAGAATTTTTAGCGTTGTTCGTCAACCGTGCGGTATTCATGGGCTGTGTAATAATTCCTACAATTATCCACCATGTCTTCTCAAATTTCACGAATTGGTGAACATTGATCGATCACCCTGCCCTGCAATCTTGAAGTAATCAAAACGCAGTGTTGACAACAGAAACGGGAGACACTGTAGCGGAGTGGTACATTGATATAGTGTATGCAAACTCAGTTTATAACAGCTCATACAGCATAATGTTGCACGTCTTCTGCACCCCAGAAAAATACTAAAGTCCAAAAAAATGCCTCCATCTCCTCAATATCTACATCACTATGATACGATTGGGAACTTATATCTCTAAGCGCTGCCGTTGTATTTCCTCATTTCTGTGCATCGATATTAAATTTCGCAAAGCTCTATCAAATAATAACTGTCGAATATGGTGAGGAGTTTTGATATCACTCGTTGCGCCTTTTGGTCCGGGTTGTTCTGAAATCAAATTTTACTGTTTCCTTCTCCAAAATACAAAAAAAGAAAGAAAAATAAAATAAGTGTAATATCAATAATATCCATCGACTTTCAGGGTCTTCGGACAATATTCAAAATCGTGACATAACAAAAAATAATCATTGCACGGTAACTTTACCATATAAGGTTTAGGTAAAGATGCTAAAATCTGAATTAAAGTTCATGAGAAAAAGTAGGTGCTAATTTAGTTAGAGGTATTCGGAAGCACGCATCGAAAACAATCGTTATGAACCGACCGGGAAATTCATTTACAGAGCGAAATCTAGCGATAAATAAATAAAGTCTTTAGTGCTGAAAACATTACGTGGAAAATAATTCATCGTCTTTTGGTCTCTTTTTCCCGGCAGCAAGAACCGTCTTTCCCTCGCAGGTTTGTAGGTTGCCTTTCTGCCTCTATTCGTCTGGCTCCCTCTTGATCGCTTTGTCGCTGGTACACTTTCGTCTTATAAAGGTTCTCCGCTACTACCGCTGTCTCTATCTGCATCCGCGCAATCTTCCTCACTCTCCGAATCCGATTGCTCATGTGCGGAATCTACATCACTGCCTGACGAATTACCCCCATCCCTTCCTGCTCCTCCTCTTTTAACACCAGCAATGCCTGACGAATATCGTCATCACGCCTCATGTAGAATCACGACGAGGAAGACATCTCTAACGCAGCACCGACTCGCTATAGAAATGTGCAGGCTACCAATTGGTCTCGGGCTGAAATGACCAGCAATTGCCTTATCCTCTCTTTTTCCACAGATTTTGACGTATATGGGCTTCGGGTCGCCAGCCACTACTTGTAAGAAATGCCTACTCCCTTCATGAATTTTGAGGACATTCCCTTCCCAGCAAATTCCCGGGCCCTAGTTGTGAATTCCCTTGTGCTCTCCGAGGCGCCAGCTCATTGCCATTCTGTGACAAGTGCAAGTCCCGAAAAGGTTGCAGTCTATAGCTGTGTATATAATCCCCTTTACAGTTTCCAATACATAAAATATCCAAATGATGACGAACGCCAAATTATTATAAGGCATTATTTAGGATCGAAAACCCAAGAAATTATCTTCAATGCTGCTAAACTACGCTTCATGCACGTGAAGTTTTTCTATTCACATTTCACTTCTAAATTTCAAATGAGAATGCAGGAAAATTGGATAATTCCCGAAATATCTTCGATGGTACCAAATATCCTATAATAGTTAAAAAAAATTATAAATATTGTTTTTAAATAATTAAAATGATTAAATACTATATCTACAAATACATTAACAGTAAAAAAAGGAAATACACAATGCTATATGATTTATTCGATATGTCTCAAAATTTACCATGAAATACACATTGGGGTCCAGCGGACCGCAGACCATTTTCAATATTTTTTCATGAAGCACCAAGCATTTTAATTACTGCATCGCAAGCAATAGTCAGTTCCTAAGATGTAAAAAGGAATTTACATTAAATTAGATTTCTGTATTTCACGTTTTGTGAAAGTTACGGCGAATAAAAAAATGTTTGGGGGCCACTGGGCCCCAGTATGCACTTCTAGGGTAAAAAAATGGATGTACGACATGTTGGGTATAGCCTGGTTGGAGGGCAATTAGCTGTCGAGTGAGTCAGTTGTCGTGAGGCGCGATGGTAGACTAACCACTGTCTTTGCTAATATTGTTGTCACCCCCAATCAGGGGCCCCTCTAAGCCGCCTCGCGCCGGAGGCCCTCGTCTATCACCGAACTAGCCAGACCGCCACTGACTTTCCCCTACTCTCGTCACCTTATCAGCAGAGCACGTTTTTCTGTGGGGTGGGGAATGGAGGGGAAGGTGGATAGGCTCGCCAAAGGCTGGCGGAGAACCGAGGGGATCTCCAAGGTCGTGGCGGATTCGAGAACTAAAAGACGCTTTTCGCCCGGAGTATACAGCCCCCTTAACGTAATTTCTCTCTTTCACGTCCTTCACGACCTGTTCTATATATCTCATACGAGGCCTGCCTTTTCCATTCTTCCCGTTTACTTTTCCTTCGACGATTGCCTTCATCAGGCCATCATGTCTTAAGATATGAACGATTAGGTTGTCCCGTCTTCTTTTTATAGTTTTCAGCAGACTTTTATCCCACTCTTCTTAGGACTTCTTCATTTGTCACTCGGTCGTTCCATTTTATCTTCATCATTCTTCGGTAGCACCATATTTCGAATGCTTCCACCTTTTTTTTTCTCCGCTGCTGTCATCGTTCATGCCTACTGCCGTAAAGAAACATGCTCCAGATATACGTTCTGATGAATTGCTTGCTTAATTCTAAGCTTGTATTTCCAGCTGTAAGTAGATTCTTCTTTTGCTAGAATGTCCTCTTTGCCTGGGCTCTTCTACTGACTATTTCTTTGTTGATTCGTCCACCGTTGGTTACTCTGCTTCCCAGGTAATAGAACTCTTTCACCTCTTCTAGTTTTTGTTTTCCTCGTTGGTATAACGCTGGTTTTGGCCTTCTCTCTTGATGCACACCGATACCTTAGTCTACTTCTTATTGCTCTTCAGCTGATTTCTGGCCATTGTTCTATCCATGGTTTTTAGTATCTTATTCAGATCCTTCTGCCAAAATTTCTAAAAATTTCAAGTGGTACGAAGTTGCTAAAAGGATGGGAGCCCCTTATCTAGAGCATGCTTCTTTACGGCAGTGAGGCATGGACGATGACAGCAGCGGAGAAGAAGAGGGTGGAAGGGTGGAATCACATTCATTCAATTTATCATATTCAATAATAGTGGTACGAGGGGAAAAATGGAAGTCGTTAGCCTTCTTCGGTTAAGGAACTGGAATATCTTCTTAGGAGCATTTACAACCGTAAAGGTAACACGGCTTCTCTGGTTAATATCAGTAGAGTTGGGAAGGGTACTAAAAGAAATTAACTGTGCTCATAGTTGCTATTCTAAATTTGTTAGCAGATTGAGTAGAGTTTTTAAAAGTAACTATACTTACAGTTACAAGTAGATTACAGTTACTTTTAAAAATATTTTGGAATGGGTCTAGGAGGTCCATGCGGATGCATTGCATGCTGTTTTTTTCTGCCACAATATATTTAATACAAATATTTAAACGCATCTAATGGAAAAGATTCGGAAGTACGGTGAGGCACGGTTGCAATGCTTGTTGAAAATCGCAAAATATCGAAACAAATTACAGCTACTCCATCAATAGTGCGTCGACCACCAAAAGCAGGAAAGCATTAGCCGAAATTGAGTTTGACCTCATCATGCGATATACAAATCAAGGAAGTCCGTGAGGAAATCACTAGTAACATTTAATGTTTTTAATATTACGACTACAAGTAAAAAATACCAAAAAGTAAGCGTTACTGGTAGCTCAGTTATTCCTATCAATGAATATCAGTAGCCATTAATTTTAATGACTATCGCAGCGATTTTTTAGAACAGATACAGGGCTTTTAGAATTCCTGGACATCATAAAACCAACAAAATCGGCTTTTCTACCCTTAACGATAGAAGCCAAGGGGTTATTTGTTTAGTGTATCACCCTATGGACAAGGCATTATGGCTTAAGTACTTTCCTCGTGTCAATCAAAAACAATTATTGATATTATGCATCTATGTTGACCTTAATTTGCTAGTGACTACCATCACACTGAGCGTATCGGATCAAGATCATGTTGACTCCGTCAGAAAAGGATTCAATGAATATTAAACCCCTTCGCCTAGGGTATCAAGATTATGAGAACCCTGACATTGGTAGAAACAGCAACTATTCCGAACAATATAGGCAAAGAAAAGTCTCAGATAAGATCGTCTTTATTCGGATAAAAGCATCGATGCATCAGTGTCAGTATCATCCCCAATGAAATTTGGGTTTCCATCACCCTCAAACAAAAGGAGGATTCCTAATAATGTTCCAA
The DNA here is from genome assembly GCA_933228895.1 of Platycnemis pennipes. Lineage (NCBI taxonomy): Eukaryota > Metazoa > Arthropoda > Insecta > Odonata > Platycnemididae > Platycnemis > Platycnemis pennipes. Next base: position 147,869,067 of record OW121847.1, on the reverse strand, counting down.
TAAGGGACGAACAAAATCCAACTCCACTACTGACTGAGATTCAAAAGTCAGGCCGTACCAGTCCTGTCCCATTCATGTTTTCGGAATATACCTCTAGCCTACCTTCCAGATGTAGTTGTATCATAGAGAAAAATTTTAACATGGACCACTTTTGACCCTTTACGCTTACAATGCCGAGCAAAAAAATGTCAACTTTTGACTAATCGGGGATCGGAGTGTGTCCTTGTAGATAAAGCGTTGGCTTAGCAACCAAAGGTTTACGGGTTCGAAATCCGCCTCGTTTCATGCTGTGTCCTCGCCTAACGCTAAAGTATATGCTTCTATCGATGCACATTCGAGGATTATTTAGTAAGAATTTTCTAATCCACTCCTTACGGATCGTTAACGATGGGTATGTACACATGACACGCAAGTCTGTCATTTTCAGGAAGATCAGTCAGTAACACTTCCAAGACAATGGTCAATAAGTTGAAGGCTATGGTTGGTAAAAAGCTCAAAACTGGACATTCCTAACGAAATACAGGCCTACATTTCCAACCCATTCGACATTCTTAAGTTTCGCGCGCGGGAATCACACATGCAACACCAAAGCTAGTACAACTAAGGGAGGGTAAAATGCTAATGATAACTTTGGTTGAAGCTCTAAGATGGCTTCACTGTAATTTTTTACTTGAGACTCATGAATGGATCGAAATGCCCTTCGTCCTTACGCCATTACCTCAGGGAACATAATTTAGCAGTTCTTGGAGTAGACGCAGGGAGTTCAAAGGAATAGAAGAGACCACACTTCTTCGGTTTACGATTGATTTATAATCATTGATAGGCATATAGGTTACTTGCTGAGTTTCCCCCTCGAGAATAAAATAATTTCGCTCCTAGGGCCGTTTAAAATTTCGATTTGAATTACACGCCAAAAACGTTATCGTAATAACCTACTTTGCTCAAACCTGCTGGTATTCTTCGCTAACTGCTGTTCCTTAACTTAATATTTTGTCACCAAAGATTCACTATTTGTAAAGTAATTAAATCCAGAAGCTAAGCTCTCCCTAAGATGAATTTATCCATGCATCGCCTCCGTTTATATTACTGCCTTATCGTTAACATCAATTCTCACCATCTTAGTCGCCGTGTTTCTCGTTTAGCCATTACGAAGTGCTTTTGGAATTGAAACGCATATTACAGAAAGCTAATGGGAGACTTCATTCACCACGAGTATTTTTATGTAGATTTCGCTCCAAAAACCTGCCCTTTATTGTCAATATTATTCCCGGAAAATATGAGGAATCCTTATCAGAAGAAAGAAATAGCCCCCTTACCACTGGATAGAAATGGCGTGCAAACATATCCAACGAATTTACGAAATAAATTGCTGAGTAAAGAACAAAAACCAGAGAAATGCATTCCGCAAGAGCAGGGTGCCTGCCTCAGAAATTCCTTCTCTTTCGTACGCTGGTTTTATCTCGACCATTTCCCGATACGCACGAGCGCGGGATTCCGAAGTGCATCGGCGCGAAATCACCGACCAAGAGAATATTATTACATCACGGAGTCGTTATGTGACACTCTGCGCATGCATAGTGTAATAAAAACGTGGGATGGGAAAAAAGAAAGGAGAAAAAGCAACTAGCATTAAGGAATTTCAATGAGCCATACAGCTTTAGTCGGTAATTCATCGGTAAAAGTGAAGCAGATTTCACTCTTTCAGTAATGGTTCACGGGATAGAGCGATCACGATTGTAATCCAAACTCGAATAACGTGGGGGGGGGGGGGGGGCGAATTTCTAGGGTGGCAGGAGTGCCTTCTATTCTCCCGTTTCGAGGGCCCGGGTTCGAATTATGGTAATAATCGAGATTTTTCTGCATAAACCGCATTCCTGCTCCGGTACCAAGGTGACTATTATACTCACCTTGCTCCGGTACTATGTTGAGAGCACTTCAACAGTTCGGACATCGGATGGGACGTTAAACTGTATCCTGTGCGTGTATTTCGTTCCGATAAGGCTTGTTCCGATGCCAAATTTCTCTTCACCATTTCTCCATTCCCACAATAGTCCTACCGATGCCCAATTACCCACATATTGGATGTTATGGATGGGTTGGTTCTAATTATTAAATTAGGGAGATTATGATGAGATACATTGCTTGAAAATATCACTAAGAAAGAATCACAGCACAAAGGATAATTCAAAGCTCACGAACTAGCCGCGAAAAATAATATAATTTCCATTGCGAAATTCCCCTGCCACACACCCTCGAGGTGGCTTGCAGGGTATGTCGTAGATATAGATATAGGCTGTATTGTTAGCCAAACTGGTAGAGCACCTGGCCGGCTATCAGGGGGCCCTGGTTCGAGTCAGGGCGAATGATTTTTTCTCTATGGAATATCTGCTAAAAAGGATAATGTTCTTTTTTCCACAAAGAAAAATGTCAAATTCCACACACAATGGTATTTATAAAAAAGAAGAGTATTGACTTCGTTTTATTGTGAATCGCCATAAAAGAGTTCCACCAAGTGAGGCCTCAAACCGTATCATATATGATTTTTCCGCGAAAAATAAAGGAAAATATGAGATTAATTACCGAGGAGGTAATGTATAAGAATATATATATATATTTTGAGATTTTGAGAGACTAAACGTACAAAGCAGATACTTAAGAAATTTTCTTGCGTGACGGGCATGTGACACTGATTTCAGCAAAATATTTGTGAATGCCTCTCATAATTACAGTTGAAGTAGAAGTTTACTTGCGTGTGAAGCTGACATGATTATCCGGTGACTGTGGTTGACGTAGCACCACCTTTTCGATGTGGTGAATATTGACGAAACTGGAAATGTAGTTAATAGTAACAATCTTACTCCACGGTGATGAAACCCTGGTATGAAGCCTCAGATCCTCGAGGTGGCTAGCAGGGTAATATGGTGGCTTATAAAACTAGTAATTGGCTACAGTAATGGTTGAATCCTCTAAATCAAGCAGCAATTGGATCACAAACGTATTAATACGGCAAAAACAACAACTCCTTGGAATTGGATTTTTATAAAAGTACATAGGTTCCAGATTGGACATTAATGACTAAAAGATAGTTGGCAGTGACTCCAATCAGTCTACTGCTAGTCAGCTTAGACAATTGACCCCTCAGAATGTCTACCCTGAAGACTGGCAGGTATGAGTTAATAACTACTGAATGATATACCTTTATTAAAACACATAGTTACGGATTACGATTAATGGAAAGAGGGAAAATTCATTCGGACAGAATGAAAAGAAGAGATATTTCTACACTCTTAACTAACCTCCACCCTACTCCTCCACAGATTTTCCCCAAACAGGATTTTGGGATTCTTTCGCGTCGTAGTCAACTATCACCTACGCTGAAGCGAGGCAGAGAGTTGTATCCCGCCATACTAGTTTTTCTTCCTGATTCAATACTCTTTTCAGAAGGCAGACGTCCTAATCTCTTTTATATCTATTGATAATAGCTCTCCTATTTTGTTCTTACTGCTAGTTCATCGAGGTAACTTAAACTATAGTCCGTCAAGCGTCTCGCCACAAAATTGAGATGGAACGCAATGAATCATGCAGATGTTAACAAATTAACGGACGAATTTGATCTGGTCGTACCTTTTCCCTTGGGAAAGGGCCAGCCCAAGTTGTAACACCGGTTCCCGTCATGTCGCCGAAGTTAAGCAGCGTTGGCCCTCGACGGAGGTTGGATGGGTGAACCTCCTCCATACTTCTTCTACCGCGGCGCTCTCGTCCCCTGTTTGCAAGTGGCGGGCAGGTTAAATGTGGGTAGGCACAATGGGTCTAAAGAGGTCTAAGTGCCAGGGGGCTTCAGAAGGCCCCCGCCCACCCCTCCAATTTACTCCAATTTACATTTACTCTTGAAAAGCACAAGGTATTCCATGAACTATATTAGCCATGCTTCTATGCCTAATCCATCAGTTGTTATACTGAAATTGCATTCATGTACTCTTGTCATTTAAGATCTTAAAAAAATATTCGCCAGGATCAAAGTATTTTCTAAGTTTGACATCATCTTCCTTAGACTTAACATTCGCATCGGCCACACCAGTCTTTTGGCTGGCCGGGTTAGCGCGGTTGGTGCCGACTTGGCCACTCCAAGGTCTCCCGTTTATATCTCGCGCTGGGCATGGATATGTCCTAGGTTTAAGATTAGTTTAGGTAGCGCAAAATTACCTGAGCCGTTTAAATACCTAAAAACTAAACTCTGTTACACTACTACTACTTATGTCTTCGGTATATCGCAGCAAACTAACTTTCTTCCAATGATAATCCTGAACACCTCTCTGAACACCACGCTTTCTATATTTAGAAATTAAATATGAAAGACACAGAACTTCCCATCATCCGTTCCTTCTTTGCCTCTCGGTCCAGATTTAATCTTGGTCAACTGCACAGACCATCGCTAATTAACCTTCTATAATTCTATGACATCGCCATTCCCTTCAGATTTTGCAGTATTTACTATCAGTTGACGTTATCGAAAGCTTCGTACAAATCATATTATTGCCCATTTTCTTTCTATCAGTTTATTCTGATGAGACCTGTCACATGGTTTCTTTCAAGAACTAACAATACATAACGATCTTCAGATGTCGCAGCCTTTGCATCTGGAATAAAAATGTGAATAAAAAGCTGAAACTTCCAGAAGTTTCAGCTATTTATTCCACTCATTATCACCAAAGGTACATTTCAAATCCACATTTTCTCTTAGTGCCGGTAATACTGCCGTTAATTTATGTATTCTAATGATGACTATCAAAAGACTAAATTCCTAAATAAACTATGCTTAATAACTCAAAAACCCTCAGCTCATTGGATGAGAGAAAAAATACATTTTTGAGAGGATGTCGAGCGAGCCATTTGGGAAGAAGTATCATTCAAAATAAAGTATCTATAACCATACCGCCAGCAACACCATATACAAACCCACATACCGTGTATGTGTCACAATAGCACTAGCTCTATAGCTTGAGGCCATTTGATTCTGAACCATTTGAATTATTTTACCTCAAAAATGGATTCACGACTTTTGAATTTTATTATCATCGTCTATGTTTTCAAGTCTGTATCAGGATTAATAGGCGCTTCAGACCGCGAGGTAAGGCACAGGAGATAAGGATGGAAGGGAAATGAAGATGGACGGAGAGAAGCGCGGCGTCGCACAGTGGGCTGAAATCGAAATTCTTTGGACAAAATTACAAAATGGCTTTTTTGGAGATAGAATCATGAAATTTGGTACAAATACTCACAATTGATTGGCAATCAAGGAACGACATGTCATTGGCCATGTTTCGTTGCCGTTACCGAGATACAGGGGCTCAAACAGAACCAAAATTCCAAAATTACACCCGACTTTAGTTTTCTCCGAAAATCTTCCTACTTAAGTGGGGGGTGACGCTGTGGGAGGAATTTGATCGGTTAAAAAACTATTAGGTCTGTTAAAACAACTCTTCTACTTAACTGTGCTTAACTTTGGGATTTTTTTTCGTAAATTTAGGTTATGTTACGCAACAAAATGGCGGACGCTATTTTCACGCTAAATTTCATATTAAGTAGTAAATATCTAGCGTTCTACAAAAGATCCTGTCAAGTGACTCATATTACATCAATTGTTGAAGCTTTCTAAAGGTAGATCTGAAATCAAATTGAAAATTCGTTTGCGACGCCGAAAATTACATTTGATTTTTCTTACGCGCGTCCGGAGCCGGAGACGCGCGCCGGGAGCTGGAAATGCCGTGACCCGAGTAAGTTTTTTCAAGCCATAAGGAACACAACGCTTCCAATTCGTCTATATTAATATACGTGGATTGATATCAATAAACACAGGCTCTATGTGTATAAGATCGCTTATATATGCCCGGAGAAAGGAAATAAATTATCGAAAATAGCTGAATATTGAGGCAGATCCAAATAAGTCCTTTTCGTAAAAACTCTTAACTTATTTTATTTTTACACACTTCATAGGTGTTATGTTTCATTGAGAAAATTGTGGTGAACGCAAAGCTAAGTAAAAGTAGCGTTCTCTAGCGTGGGTGAAGCCTGGGTTTTTCAGTAGGTAGTAGTGTGTCAACTGCGAGAGTGTTTGGATGTAGAGTATCGTGCATCTTGTCGGCTGGCGATTTGATTTCAAACCCTTTATTGCATTGTGTATTTAACTCTCAGTGCAGGCATGGCAGGGGCTAGAGAAGAGAGAAAAAGGTTTTGTTGAGTGGTGGTGTTGTTGTAGCGACTTTACAGGATCCTACCATTTTTCGTGTGACTGTACAATACCCTCATCATCATATTCACGTCACATTGGCGTGTCGGATTTGGCGGTCATTGAAAACCTTTTACCTGTCAATTCCTGAGTTTCAATAAGGTATGCTCTTTCCTATTATTTCTTTACCGCCAATTACTTTTTTCTATGAATCTGTCTTTAAATATTTTCATTGGAGTGTATTTTATAGTTTTTTATGTAATAATCGTTGAGCCCTAGTACTTTCATCCATTACCTCGCTGTTTTCGTATTTATTTACCAAAATCAGACTAAATCATTCTTAACCCTTCTGAAATTTTGCACAGGTTTCTAGTCACTATCTGAAAGATGTATCGCTGAAAAATATATCGACTGCTCCATGATCAAGTAATAGAAGCGAGGGCTATATCTGTGACTGATAGGAAAGAGTTCTTGTACAATTATTTATGCAGAAGGTTGAATATAGAATCAAATGTCGATGCCAAAATAGCTGCCCGGGATTGTACACGCAAGGGTTTTTTTGTTCCGTTCCTGATACGGTGGGAAGAAAGCTCCCTCCATAATGAGAGGTTTAGGATCAAAAAGCAAAATTTAATGGATTAGTGCATGTATTTTTCTGAAATTGTGATTATATTTTCACCATGTACATCGAGAAAAGGCCAATGTTTGGTTTTTATCTTTCCATATTCTCTTTACCACTTACCACAATTTACTTTACCACAATTAGTCACTTAGAGCCTTGGATTTCATAATTTTGATGAAATTTACACAGGAGCACCCGGAAGACCAGAAAAAGAGTTCCAAGTTTCATCTGAAAGAACTAAAAAACGTAAAATTGAATCTCTTAGGACATTGATTCCAGCGCCGAGCTTACCATAGCAGCCTCTGAGTTTGAGGGAGGAAGGAAATATTGCGGGTGCTACGTTAGGGACTGAAATCACAACCACAACACCTACTAGGGCCAAGAGAGTCTTATCCAAATGGTGGAAAGGTGATGTAATTCAATCAGAAATGCCTGTAGAGAAGGCGTTGTCTCTGATGATATATACAGAGCTGATCAAGAGTCAGTATTACTCCTGATTAACCTAGATCTCATACAGAGATTTTCAATAATTTTGAGAGCAATTTCAAGTGGACTGCTACTTAACGCCGAGGAATTTACTCAGTACTGCTTCAAAACTGCTGAAGTGTATGTGGAGCACTACGCATGGTATTACATGCCACCTACAGTACATTAAGTACTCTTCCATGGAGGGGAAATTTCCAAAGGAGTAGCCCTACTGTTAAGACAGCTATCGAGAGATGCATTGGAGTCTAGAAATAAGGGCGTTCGGAAATTTCGAGAGAGATTTACTAGAAAGTACTCCAGAGTGGCCACAAATGAGGATCTATTTAAAAGGCTTTTGTTTACGTGCGATCCATTTATTTCCTATAGCAATCTCCCAAAACAAAGAAATATGAACATGCCAGAATAATTGAAGGTATTATTGGTTTTGGAAGAAATAAGTGCGGAATAAACGGAATCAAGTAGTGATGACGATTCCTTGTAGGAACTTTGAAAAACATAGAACAATTTAAAACAAGTGTTCAAAATAAAATGAATTGTATCTATAATTTCTTTTTGTTGAATGGCCACAATATTCCCGTAAAATAAAATTCAAATCGCAATTAGTGGTTCAGCTGAAAGAAAATTACCGTCGCGCCGCGGGCCACAGTAGAGCGATGCGGAGATAATTATATTACCCCCAAAGTATAATGAATGCAAAGAGTATTAACTTATACTAAGCTTTGGTTACAATACAACTATCTCAATCAAACAAAACAGCAGGAAGTGAGTAACAATAATGTAAGTTAAGGGTTTTGACGAACAGAATTAATATTGTTGTGCCTCAATATTAAGCTATTTTAGATAATTTGTATCCGTACTGTGAGCATAATTCAAGTAAAGAAAAAACTAAAGTTTTACTAGGTGAACAAAGTCTATGTGACGTGTAAATCAGGGATATGCATATTGTTAAGGAGAAAAGATGAATGATTTGTGTAGAGATTCTCGTTGAACAACCAAAAACTCCGCGGCGTCCAAAATGTAGTTTTCTGAATGAACCTCCTGGTATAGTCAAAGGCTTGGACTGCTGGGGCGGAGGGGCAAAGAAACGAAAAGAAGTACTTAATAGTTTCCTCTGGAAGGTAAAATCATGTTTGGTGCGAAGAAAACTGCAGTTTTAAGACTTCAAGGGTGTGAAAGAGTAGTTTACTTTTGAGAGGTGAAACCTTGAACGTGATTTCAAGTACACTTTAAAACCTTAATATTTCAATATCCCCATTATTTTATGCACATAGAGCCTGTGTTTATCGATATCAATCCACGTATATTAAGACAGACGAATTGGAAGCGTTGTGTTCCTTATGGCTTGAAAAAACTTACTCGGGTCACGGCATTTCCAGCTCCCGGCGCGCGTCTCCGGCTCCGGACGCGCGTAAGAAAAATCAAATGTAATTTTCGGCGTCGCAAACGAATTTTCAATTTGATTTCAGATCTACCTTTAGAAAGCTTCAACAATTGATGTAATATGAGTCACTTGACAGGATCTTTTGTAGAACGCTAGATATTTACTACTTAATATGAAATTTAGCGTGAAAATAGCGTCCGCCATTTTGTTGCGTAACATAACCTAAATTTACGAAAAAAAATCCCAAAGTTAAGCACAGTTAAGTAGAAGAGTTGTTTTAACAGACCTAATAGTTTTTTAACCGATCAAATTCCTCCCACAGCGTCACCCCCCACTTAAGTAGGAAGATTTTCGGAGAAAACTAAAGTCGGGTGTAATTTTGGAATTTTGGTTCTGTTTGAGCCCCTGTATCTCGGTAACGGCAACGAAACATGGCCAATGACATGTCGTTCCTTGATTGCCAATCAATTGTGAGTATTTGTACCAAATTTCATGATTCTATCTCCAAAAAAGCCATTTTGTAATTTTGTCCAAAGAATTTCGATTTCAGCCCACTGTGCGTCGGCATTAGCCTGCTCTTGACGAAAAGGCGCCAAGGGGACCACGGCTCAGCGTCCCATCCGACAAACGGAGTACTGCACTCAAATGCTCTCCACAAAACACTCAAGTAGGGACCGGATTACCAATGATAAATATCTTCCACAGACGGGATTCAAACCCAGGCCTTCCTGGTGAGAGACTAGTTCTCTAACCACTTCACCAACCCGGCACTTAAATTACATTATCTCTTGAAAGGAATAGTATAAAGTGTCTAAGAGCAAGTAGATGACAGAGAGAGGGAGGGGGAGGGAGAGAGGGAGAGAAAGAAGGTCGATGCTCATAACTTTATAAGTTAGTTAATTTACGGGTATTTACGGGGTACGTAATTCCTAAATTATGTTAACGCTAAATAGATAATTTTTTTTATCTGGAGTTTAGTTCCTTATGAAAATGATTAGAGAAAACTAATTGGCCCACGTTTCGGAAATTATATTTTTTCCTTCATCAGGGCTAAAATTGAATGAACCACCAATGAACGCAGGTAAAATGATTTACAGAGTATTTTCAATGCATAAATGTTTTACATATAATTTTTTACATAGTTTAAGGCCAAAAATACCCTAAATCGATTTTATATACCTTTAAGCTCTTTTAAGGTGAATTGTTTAAAATTTATTTGTCAGGAGTATGTGTTATAATTGTTAGTTTTGTGTATTAAATTGTGATATATTTTACTTCAATTAGAAATGTCTGTTCTTTCATTACATGAATTTTGATATTTAGCAATATGATACATTTCTTTAAATAACATTTTTGACAAATTTTCTCCTGTATCTAAAATTCTTACTAGGTCGGAATTAAAAGCGTGGTTGTTATCGATTGCATGATTTGTCAATGGACAGAATTGGATTATATTTTTTATAGATGTTCTGTGCTGTGAAAGTCTGCTTTTTAAATATTGTGATGTTTTGCCTACATATATAGTTATAATTAAAACCGTTACATGGTATTGAATAAACGAAATTACTTGTTTATTGATAAAACGATTTATATATTTAAAAAGAGGTGGAAATCAGCTTACTAAATATTTAATGCCTTCATTGATACTTTCCAATAAGACGCCCAGGAAACATTTATTCCTCAATGTCCTATACATCATGTTTCATTTATCAAAACACAAGGTAATAGAGTGATTTTTGCGTCAAGCCCGAGTTACGCTGGCGTTGATGTTAAGCTGTGCGGTTAATACTCCTCACGTTCATCATCATCATTGGTCAGCAATCCTAGGATTGGCTTGACGCAGCCCTCCACTCGACTCTTCTATCGGCCAACCTCTTCATATTGACGTAGCTCCTCTCTATTACATCCTTTACAACTTGCTCCATATACCTCATACGATGCCTGCCTTTTCCATTCTTCCCGTTTACCTTTCCCTCGACGATTGTCTTCATCCGGCTGGATTGTCTCGAGGATTGTCTTCATCATTAATCAAATGTTTCCTCACCTCCACGCTTGTATTTGCAGCTGTAAGCAGAATCATCTTCTGGTAAAATGCCCTTTTCGCTTGGGTAATTCTACTGGCAATGGGGGCGTTTACTAGGAACCGAAATCGCAATTTTGTACAAGAAATTGTTGGATGGAAACAAAAAAAGAATTTTAGTGAAAAAATTAAGCTTCTAACCGCAACCATTCACTCATAAATAAAAAATTAAAATAAGCAAAAGGTGACGCCCACCGAAAAAACTGCTGTGATAACAATGACGTCATTATCCTCACATCCTTGACTGCTTTTCGGGGAAGGGAGTGAAGGGGATTTCTCGGAAGGTCTGCTCGCTTAGATGCTGTCGTAACTGCTCCGATTGGCAGAGTCAGCTGTGTCCCCCCCTTTGCGATAAGGCAAAGTAGCTTCGCGGGCTCAGTTGCGATTGGACGAAGTCGATATACGTCAGAGGTTGCACCACACCCACTTTTCCGAAAGGATTAAAAACATCAGTTTTTCGCCTCTTATAACTCAATAAAAAATTGACGGATCAAAAAACGGAAAAATACGGATCTTTTTATTTACAAACTCTATAGGATTCGGTAGTAAGAAAAATATGGTAAACGACCCCTGAGATCGCTTGGATTATCGGGAGATTAATAAGGCAGTCCGGAATCCCTTGGAGACGTATTTATTTAACTCTTAGTCCCTACCCCTGGACACGGGACGAGCAGAAAGGGAAAAGGGGGGGGGGGGGGGGGGAAGGAAGGGCGACTGTCCCTCTTGTCCTCGGCTCGACGGTGACCGGTGTTCGGAGGATGCTTCGGCGTCGTTCCGTGCGCTGGCCTCCACGGTAATGAGCCCCCACCTTGGCCAGGCCCTCCAATATATACCGAGGCTGGCTTTTGACCCTCCACCGGGGTCCCAATTGGATCGGGAGCCAGCTATTATCGCCCGGAGTGGCCGATGACTCGGCTCACTCGCCGTGCTGTGTCCCGCGGCTCCGATCCCGAACAAAAAGGGGGGGGGGGGCAGAGGAGACACGGTTCATCCTCCCTCTCTACCCCCGCCGCTTATCTCTTCCATTCACCATCTCGGAGCCGGTCAAGTCTTCGGGGACAACAAAAAGGGGGAGAATAGGGAAGGTAGGGAGGTGTGTCCGCTCGCCTCGCCCCGGGGTATTCACACATCCAGGGTTTTACAAACGATATACAATTTCAGTAGCGCGAAGAAAAAAAAAATCACTCCAAAGTATTGAAATGCATAACAGATAAAAAACCTTTCAAGGGCAGCAGAGTGTACAATTAGTGAATGCTCTGCCCGAAGAAAAACCATTCTGAACATTAATTTATATCACCCCTGCAATACGCCATGTCACAATTAATTCATTATTGGCGCCACAAAAAATTGAAAGGAGAAAACTAATATGAAATTCCAAGATAGATTAATAACATTCAATAAAAGGGACATATTAAGTACACCCACTGTGCACAACACATTAAACAACAAGAGTACACCCTGGGAGAGACAAACAGCTCCAAAAAAAAAAGGAAATATCTTCCCAGAACAAATTACTCAAAGCGATTTAAGAGCAATGACTTTACATGTCGTTTTCACATGAAGGACAAGTAAACAAAATAGTGATGGGAAAACACATGATACAAAAGCTTCAGATACATAAATACTACAAATTATTCGGGAAAATAGTTGTCTTTATGAACTAAGACAGCAGGTACATATCGTAAAAAACTAATAGCTGCATTAGGAAGATCACATTTATACACCTTGTTTGTTAAATTTGCTACAAGCAGTAAGTAAAGAAAACATTTGCCCTTCATTATTCACATGATAGGAGCACCAAGATTGTGAAGTAAGCTCATGGCTTTAAGCACAACAGAGAGAATACGTAGAAAAGAAACTTCCTGTAGGTAACATTTCGAAAGAAATGATAGGGTAGATGAAGGGTTGCATACTACCGCAAGGAGCAAACACAAAAAAAAACTACTACCACAATAGATACTACCGCCCTCCAGATAAAGTGCGTCCTACTTAAATCTAAGTACTCAGCACTTCCGGCCAACCAAAAAAAAAAAAATATATATATATTTTCGGACTCGTGCAGCTCCGGACTCGATCCCTCGGCGTCCTCCTCCACCAGCCGCCGTCCAGACCAAGAAGGAGGGGAAAGGAGGGTGTGTAGGAATACCGATTGCCCCGATCCCCAGCTAACAATTGTGGGGGTCATCTTCTCTCCTAGAAAATGGTTTTATTTGGGAAACGTGACACCTCCTCACGAATGCGCCCGTCCGTTCCTCGGCGAGTTCGACGGTGACGGGGCTCGTAAAATTGGAAATAGTGCATGGCCGAGACCACCTAGGGAGGAGTTTACCCGTCACTTTATTAGGAGCGGAGCTAATGGGATGCAACCGGTATGCGACAATATCCCCTACCCGGAATTTTTGTGGTTTCCTGTCCCGATTGTACCTAGACGCAACCCTTTTATTTGCTAGTTGGAGATTTTTCAGAGCCTCTTCCCATCGCTGCGTGATGTTGTTCTCTCCCGCCGGGTCGGTTAGTTGTTCGTCGATCTCCCACTTAATGCCCAGGGGATCGTTTAATTCTCTCCCGAAAAAGAGACTCGCTGGCGAACATTTGGTGCTTTCATGATGTGCTGAATTGAAGGCCATCATTAACGCTCCTAGATTTTCGTCCCACCGATCCTGACTTTGATTATGGAATATGCTTAGCGCGATCTTGAGGTTTCTGTTTACCCTTTCTACTTGGGAGGCCTGCGGGTAATACGGCGTCGTCGTTATGTGTTTTATACCCCATTTGAAGCACATCCCTTTAAATGTCTCCGACGTGAATACGCTAGCGTTATCCGACACCAGGTATTTGGGAATCCCGCAGACCGCGAAAACTCGATCGTTTAATTCTCTAACGGTGGTTCTGGCTGTCATATCTCGCGTGGGGATAAACATCGAGAACTTTGTAAAGCCGTCTACGACCGCCAGTAAACACTTGTTCCCCCTCCTAGTACGCGTCAAAGGCCCCATATAATCTATATAGATCTTCTCCCACGCTTCGCTGCATATCTGCGCCGCATGCAGCCCGACTCGCGTATCCTGGGCTGGTTTCGCCCTTTGGCACTCCTCGCATGCGCGTACGTATCGCCGTATCTCCCCGTCCATTTTCGGCCAGTAAAAATCCCTTTTTATTTTTCCGGCGGTTTTCATATATCCTAAATGTCCTCCAATTACCGAGTCATGGAAGTATTGCATGATCATTTCCCGCGCTATTTTCGGGACGACGACCCGGTTACGGCGGGCCCCCGCTGGGCGATACACTAATACTTCGCGGACTATTTTAAAATGTTTAGGAGCATTCCCGTTCTTAACGTTTCTCTTTAATCTTCCGCATTCACCATCATTTACTTGGTGTTCTTTTATGGACAAAAACGAAAGAGGGCTCAGGTCAAGGACGCTTATCACGTTCTCGTTACCCATCTCACCAGCCGTCTGGTCTTCAAAAATTCTTGACAGGCAATCTGCCACCACATTCTCGCTTCCTTTTACATGGTGTATATTAAAAGAATAGGGTGATATTCTTAGAATCCACCTTCCGATTTTCCCTAGTTGTTTGGGGTGTTTCTGGAGCCATGATAGGGCTTCGTTATCTGTATATAGATCAAACTTTCGCCCTAACAGATACTTTTCAAATTTTTCGATCCCGAAGACTATCGCTAAGCATTCCGTTTCGTACGCGGAATATTTTTTTTCTGCCGGCGTGAGGGTGCGGCTCGCAAAGGCCACGGGTGCGAGCTGACCTTCTACTCGTTGAGACAATACAGCCGCTACTGCGTTAGCTGACGCGTCGGTGTGTAAAACGAACCCCTTATTAAAGTCTGGGATCTGTAGTACCGGCGGTGAGGAAATTTTGACTTTAAGTTGTTCAAAGGATTTCTGTTGTTCCATTCCCCAGGAAAATCGTATTTTCTTTCTTTTTAACGTATTCAACGGCGCCGACATTTCCGAAAATTGAGGGATAAATTTAGAATAGTAGCTACACATACCCAGGAATCTTCGGACGTCCTTCAAGTTTTTGGGAGCCGGAAACTCACTTATCGCCCGCGCTCTTTCAGGGTCAACTTTTATCCCCCCTGCTGATAAAATATGCCCTAGGAATTTTATCTCCCCCAAAGCAATCGACACCTTTTGAGGGTTTACTGTGAGGTTTGCTCTTCTCAGCCGAGTGAGCACTTCTTCGACGTGACCAACATGTTCCTCAAAGCAGTCACTGTATACTACTACATCGTCCAAATAGTTAAACACGAATTTATATTTAATGTCCCCCAGTATTTTGTCAAGCAATCTAGACAAGATTTGCCCTCCCGTACTAAGTCCGAACGGTAATTTTTCGTACTGGAACAAACCAAATGGCGTTATAAAGGCCGTCGCCTTCTTGCTTTCTTCCGCGAGTGGAATTTGATGGTACGCCGAATTTAAGTCAAAGACCGTAAAGACTCTTGCGTTTCTGAAATGAAAGAAGGCGGTTTCCACGGTTGGTAAAGGGAAGGCGTCGAACCGTATTTTTTTATTAAGTTTCCGGTAATCTACTACCAATCTGGGAGATCCTCCTTTTTTCGGGATAAGGAAGGCCGGGCTCGCGTAATCGGAATTCGATTCCTGGATTATCCCTTTCCTTAACAGTTCCCCCACGTGTTTTCTCATTTTCTCTAAATTTGAGGGATTACATTGGAACGGCGGTGTTCTCACTGGTTCAGAGTCCGTAAGTGGGAGTTTGTATTCTATTGCTCGCGTTTCGCCTAATTTACTTGTGATCACGTCGGGAAAGTCGTTTAACAGCTTCGTAACGCGAGCTCTTTGACTGGAATCGAGATGATTTAAGTTAATGCCTACTTTTGGCGGATGGGTTTCCGGCGTTTCCATATTCTTAGCCTTCGTGAAGAAGCCGATTATATTCGGTCGAAATTGAAACGAGAATGTGTCTTTCACAAAATCTAAGACCATACCCGTTTTTCGCATGAAGTCAGCTCCTAAAATGACCGCGGCTGGAATCGCCTCAACAATCAGGAATTCGTGCTCCCAAGAAAAATTGTCTATTTTCACGCGTAGGATAGCCGATTGAGTGACTCGGACTCGACTGGAATTAAAGCCACTGCATACTATATTTATCTCTCGCATCTTATCTCTCGGAATATTTAAATCACGGATAAATGACGAAGAAATACAAGAATGGAATGCTCCCGAGTCCAATAACGCTCCGGTCTGTCGTCCATTCACTAATGTTCTGACCGTGGGTATAGTGTTAGTGAGAGTTTTCTGCGGGCGGTTTTTGATTGCGAAAATAAACCCACGACGGCGACCAGCCCTTATCGTCTCGCGGGTCTTTCGTTTCCCTGACCGCGCCCTCGGGGTTCTCGGCATTGCGTAGCGAAATGCCCGAAGATTCCGCATCGCCAGCATTTAACGGCGTCGGGATTCTCAAACCTGCGCGCTGCCGGAGGTCGACGTGGAGCTTCGCTCACAAATCTGTTGGTGAGATCACGTTCTTCGCCCTTGTAACTGAACTCGGAGTCGACCATCTCTCCCGTCGGTACCTCGTACATGTCTGCAAGTTCCCGCCTTCCTTCGTGTCCTCGCCCCCAATTAACCAATTCCACTAAACTGCGGGGCTGGTTTGTTAACCGTAATAACAAATCCGGGCGGAGGTTCGCGCAAACTACATCTCTTAATTCGTCCTCTCCTAAGGCCCCTTTGAGCCTCCCGTTCATTCGCCTCATTAGAGATACGTAGTCCGCTATGCATTCCCCGGGCCCCTGTTTCCTGTTAAATAAATCACGTTTTAGTCGGACGTCGTAACTAGGGGCACAATAGGCTTCCTTAAACCCTCGCTCGAACTCGGAGAAATTAGTAAAGTCATTACCCCAGAACCATTCTCTCGCACGGTCCTTTAAAACTTCGGGCAGTATTTTAAGACTAAGCTGTTCAGTTAGCCCGACATGGTCTCTAAACCTGTTCAACGCTTCGAGAAATCCCATAGCACTTTCCGAACGATCGCCACGGAAGTTTAATTCCCATCTCATCGCTGCCCCTACTATGGTTTCCAGATCTCTGAGCGAGCAAGTAGGCTCGCAGTTTGGTCGTACCTCTATCATCGCCGCGCTCCCTTCATCTCTCTGCAATCCGCGGACATATTCCCGGAGCCTCGCACGGATTTCGTCAAGAGAGCCTTCTGCACTCAGTCCAAATCTGTGGCACGTCTCTACAGCCTCACTTTTCGCCAAGTCGTTCACCCACGCAGTGCCCCGAGGGAGATTATCTGGCCCCATGACTTACCTTCGTGAAGTCCCCGATAACCACGCTCTGCTACCAGTTGAGATCGCTTGGATTATCGGGAGATTAATAAGGCAGTCCGGAATCCCTTGGAGACGTATTTATTTAACTCTTAGTCCCTACCCCTGGACACGGGACGAGCAGAAAGGGAAAAGGGGGGGGGGGGGGGGGAAGGAAGGGCGACTGTCCCTCTTGTCCTCGGCTCGACGGTGACCGGTGTTCGGAGGATGCTTCGGCGTCGTTCCGTGCGCTGGCCTCCACGGTAATGAGCCCCCACCTTGGCCAGGCCCTCCAATATATACCGAGGCTGGCTTTTGACCCTCCACCGGGGTCCCAATTGGATCGGGAGCCAGCTATTATCGCCCGGAGTGGCCGATGACTCGGCTCACTCGCCGTGCTGTGTCCCGCGGCTCCGATCCCGAACAAAAAGGGGGGGGGGGGCAGAGGAGACACGGTTCACCCCATTTCTCTTCTACTTCGTCCATCGCTGGTTACTCGGCTTCCCAGATAACAGAACTCTTCCACCTCCTCGATTTTTGTTTTCCTAGTTTCACATTGGTCCTGGATTCCTTTCTCCTACTACTTCTCACGTTATAATAATATAAACGTTGCGAACAATAAACACCAACACCTCATGTGAGCAAGAACCCGATGTTTGTGTACAGAGTAATGAAAAGAGAATTCAGAGGTGAAACGCTTGACATGGGTTCATAGGGTTGATCCTTGGTTTTCCGAGAGTTAAAACCCGGGACTCCAATTAGTGTCTAGCGTTTTTTCCAGGGAAATGTCGTAATTCAATAAATCGGGAAAATCGCTGGTGTCACTGTGAAATTCGTTGATCACTCATCGGCCCACCATTACCCCACCTCTAACTTATACTTGCCAAATTTAATGCTTAATATCCCAGTCTTCCCATTTCAAGAGAATCTCTGACATTTTGTTTTCTTACAATTAATATCATTAATTCATCTCTACAAAACCATCTGCGACATGTATTCAACAGGAGAAATTCCAAGGGACTTCAAGAAAAACATCATCATTCCTATTCCCAAGAAGAAGAGAGCGGAGAAAATTTTAGGACTAGAAGCCTGACGACACATGCATCGAAGATACTGACCAGGATCATCTACAGAAGAATAGAACGAAAAGCAGAGGAGTTCCTGGATGAAGATCAATTCGGATTCAGGAAAAGTAAGAGTACAAGGGAAGCGATATTGGCCCTTAGGCTACTTATAGAGAAGAGAATGGAGAAGAACAAACCGGCGTTCATTGCATTTGTGGATTTAGAGAAGGCCTTTGACAACGTGGATTGGGATTCAATGATTGGAATTCTGAAGGGAATTGGAGTGTCGTACAATGACCGAAGAATTATACACAGTCTGTACAAAAACCAAGTAGCTGTGATTAAATTTGGACCCAGCTGTGAAGAGGCAAGAATAAGGAAAGGAGTGAAACAAGGATGTGCACTGTCTCTCGTAATTTTTAATCAACTGTTTTTCTTTAGCCTGCTAAGTTTGAGGCGTCCCCCGTTCAGCTGATACATGGTATCCTCTCTTTTTTTTGTTCTCCACTCAAGCTTAAACAATTCACCGTCGTACCCCTCTTCCTTTCTTAGCCGTCATGATTTTCGTTAAAGTTTATTTCCTCAAGATTATAGCCGGAATATATTTCCAGATGGGAAAATATGGGAACCGATGACGCTGTTACTAAATCCTGTACTTCACCGTACTTTGATACCTTCCTGCATTCCTCGGCTTCTTCCATGTGTGCCCACGTCTAAGATGTTGTTTCAACGATATTTATTTTGGATATTGCTGAGTCATTCCTCTTGCAAACTCGGTTGCTTTCTCCCCTACGTTCATTCGTTGCACCCAGCCCATTCTCTCCGACCTCATTCCCTTTCCTCTCTTCGCCAACCACCACATTCCAATCATCCATAGCGATTTAATGCGTAAAACCCGGAATATAACCGATTATTTCTTCAAGCCGGTCGTAAAAATTGGCAACTTCTTCCCCTTGCATGTGCCCGTCAGTATTTCTTCCACCCTTCTATTTTTTACCCCTCAAGCCTCACTATAAATACGCCGCTATGGCGTATGGGATCCAAGAGGGAGGTTTAGTTAAGGAATTAGAGCAGGTATAAAGAAGATCGACGAAGTTGTGAAAGTTCGTTGTGAGAGCATTGTGTCACTAATTTACTAGAAGAACCTGGATGGGAATCATTATCAAAGCGTATGTTAAAATTTATACTGAATCTTTTGAGTAACTATGAAGTTAATCTTTTTTACCAACTACGTTTGAAATATATTGAGAACACCCGCGCTTATTAAGCTAGATGCGAACATGAAAGCAATAATAGGGATATAGATTACAGTGAATTTAATTGTCTTTCTGCCCGTGAACAATTAGAGATATGAATAGCCAATATATTATAAGCTGTTAGGTAGTTAATGTAGATATGCAGTTTGAAGTAGGACATGATCATTGTTCTACTAGTAATGGTAGCGGGCGTGACTTGGTGGAAATCCTTCATAGTAGGAGTATCTGAAGAAATTACAACTTTGCTGTTTCCACATGAGTTTTTATTTTCACCGACCATGGTTTCGTTACAGCGTAACCTTAACACGTTGTCATTATTAATTATTAATACGTTCCTATGTGCTACGTGCAGATGGTATATGATGATGATATAGTTCATAATAGGTGATTATTCACTATGCCACACATCATAGAAGTGAATTGCATGCTTTTACCTCTGTAAGAGTAGAATTAGGCTTTTAGGAGTTCCAACAGCTGCGGTTATATCAGACTGCATAATCTAACTTTATCCTAAGTCTAACATAATAAAAACAAAATAATACCCGAGATGGGATACGAACCCGCAACCTTTGGATTGTAGAACCGGAGCCTTACCGACCTGACTGCCGTAGCCGGCTTATCTCTCCTTATAGTTCTGTGTTGGAGTGCTCATATGGGCTCTATTCACTAGCTTCTCGTTAATTTTTCATTAAGCACAACATTTACTCTTCATTATTCAACGAGGAGCAAATGTTGTGCTTGAGAAAAAGCATGAGCATAACCATAAAATAACTATCACTCCACTGATCTCCAATGTCCTGCCTTTGTGCGTACTCTCCTGAAATGCCCATGATTGATAAACGCTAGAACTTGGTATTTTTCCACACTAATGTTATTGTTATCTCTTCTATTCGCTATTCGCTTTTCTGCAACACTGCTTTATGGGTGACGATCGCAGAGGCTCTTCCTGGTTCCTCCTCTGTAGAGTAAAACTCCCACCCCATGGGCTATGACTGGGTCCTGTAGTTGCCCAGACTTCTTTTCTTATTTGACCAGCTCATTATTAATTTTAGTAAACGATAACTGAGGTGATTCCTCATTACCATTCCCAAATTGTGTTTTTTTACAAGATACCAACTCTTGTTAGGCCGCGCCAACGGGGTCAGATGACTTCTGGCTGCCGCCTCGTTGCAGGCCCAGCTGGAGAACGCTCCCTTGGCTAATTTTCCCGCCTGGCTCCTACCCGTCGACCAATCTGGCATGGGTGGCCCTGCGGGAACAACTTTCGTTGCTTCCTCCACCAGTCTGCTCTAGTGGCCAGAGGAACACGTTAACCCACAACCGTACCACATCAAGTAGTCCGAGAGGAGGGAGAGGCCTGGTGGGATTTCTAAAATTAAGTTTATCTCACCAACACCGTAACTCAGTCAATGGTATGTCCATGCAAGCAAATTCACTGCCTCCACTACAATTCAAGGAGATTTCTAGGAAAAACCGATAGCAAATTTGTGAAAAATTAGCGCTGAAGATGAAATAAAATCACGTGCAATTTTTCGAATGGCCGGGGAATGGACGTGAACGAGTCAAGGATACTGCTGTCGGATTATAAACCTCATTAATAGCTTTAATGTCATAATAATGCAGTTGAAACTATTTACTCTTTTCAAACAGAAAAGTCAAAATCGAAACAAATTTATATCCATCCACTTACTTACTACAAGACGAAATGAACGCGGTGGGTAGCTATACTTTCAATAATTTTCTTATCCTAGATACTAGAAATCAAAGAAAAAAATTGATCAATGTTACAAGGGAATAACGTGTACAGAATAGCCGAACAACACCTTAACTTTGCTTTGAAACACCTAATGTAATAAAAAAACCTATAATTAAATATCATGTACTTTCCCAAACTTCATCTTTTGTCAAATACTCTTCTTATATCCTCGTACCTGTAGTTAGCAATAACAATAAAACTTATTCCGTAAGTAGCACTGCAATTTGAGCAAGCAAGTATAAACGTAAAGTGTCATACTTAACCAAATTTGTGAGCACTGTCTTCCTGTATTCAATACTTAAATTGTTGGATAAAAATCATAAGAGGGTATGTTGGAATGAAGTACAATTAGCTGAGATAATAAAAGGTAGATTATTAGTTTACATAATATGATAGTTAGGGGTCTTTCGAAAGTGGAGAAATTTAAATTATTGCATTCACTAAATATATTATATTTAAAATTGCATTCCCGCATTCGGTCAAGTTGATTAATTTTCCTAAATGTGAGTGAAATGCACAAAATAATGGATTTCTGGAAATGGTATTAGATCGTCACAAGGATTAAATTTCCTTAACTGTGCTGCATTGATTCTCAAGCATGTATAAACTTATATCGCTTCCGCAGTTTTTGATGGCGCGGAAATTTGGAAAAGAAGATCAACACTCCACAACCTCTCAATGGCCGGAAATTATGGAAATGACTTTCTTGATCCTCGAAAAACTGGCATTCTTTCAATCCCATTAACAAGGATGATACCTTTTCCCGATTTCATTCAAAAACCTTCGTCTCACAAAAACAAGCATTAATTTCACACTTAGTATTTTAGTATAAATATTCTCTTTTGGGAATGTTTGTTTCCTGTGTGACACACCACATATTTCACACTTTAAATATGATTTACGCTATATACAGAATATTGTCTTTATGTCCTTATCAGGGGGAATTCGAAAGTAAATTTCGTTACTTAAAAATAGTTATTTACAATATCAGTACATTTCATGAATTAGGACACTTGGCTGTGCTAACGGTAAATTAATTTCAAGAACACGTAGAAAACTAACTCCTCAAGAGTATAATAAAACGCAAAGACCCTGAACCATGAAAGATTCGAAAGAAAACTCATTGGAATGTGCACACATAATATTGCACCCTCCCGATAGTAAATAGTCCGTGTGTACATACGTTTGCGTGTGTCATATTCTTGTTCTCTTTTCTACCGGGCAGGATGGATAACATAATATTCCAGTCCGCCACGTAGCGTTTTACTCACCAGAACTCCCTAGCAGGCATCCAAACTGCCAGTGTAAACGCACCAAAAACGCACCTTTAGGAGAGTGCGAGAAGAGAATATTTGTTCCGATGCGAGCCTTGTTCGAATATATCACATCACAGTCGAACAGTGGATGGGATCCTAAGCTGTGGACCTCGGACTACAAACCCGTCTACTGCCCCGAATTCTTCGAGATTGATTTGAAAAACCACAAATTAATCGGAATATGTTACATCTACATCTACATAATACCCTGCAAGCCACCACAAGGGTGTGTGGCAGGGGGTGATTGCTCACCAAACATGCACTACATATCATGCATAAAAAAGGAACAGTATTAATATAGTAGTCAGAACTACACTATTTAAAAAAGATAGAAATTGCAAAGCAAACATTCAAAAACATTCTGTTAGTAGGGTTAGCTTTAAGTACTCATACCAACATGCAGCTACCAATGCTATTCATTGCTACTCTCCGATAGGACATATTTACCGTTATTCGTATCTCTTATTGTGCGAGGGAAAAAGGACATTTTGAATCGGTCAGTTCGGCAATCAATTTCTCTAACTTTATGATTATGGTCCAGTCTGCCATAGTAAGTTGGGGTTCGTAAAATATTTTTAACATCATCACTGAAAATATTGCCTTGGAATTTGTGGAAGAGATTAAGTCTAAATTTCAACCTGCGATCTGACAATGATTCCCATTTCAATTCATTTAATAGACTGGTTACGCTAATATAATTATCGTATCGTCCCTTTACAAATCTTGCCGATCTTCGCTGCACACGTTCAAGTTCATTACTTAGACCGATTTCGTAGGAATAGTTAATTAAATGTTAGTTAATAGCAGCATAGGCAAGTCCTTCTCGTCAGTACCACTTACCTGCAACCAGCGCAGGTCATGGATTTTCCCGGAAATGAATCCCGGGATAGGACTTTCCATTCTCTCCACAATAATGATTAATTAGAAAATATCCGCAAGGATGAGTTAAAATGATCTTTCTCTTTCTGGCCGCGAAAAGATTCGCAACACTAAACGTATGCATAAAAATAATCACACCCATCACACCCATGTGTGTATCTTTGAAAAAGCTTGACATTTTACACCACGTTATTCGCTATCGCAAATGTCAAAATTTCCTTAGATTATATTCAAAATACGACATTAACCCATTTAGAATATCCCTGTTGGGATTGATGATCAGTTACTTACTTACTTCATCAGTCATTAACATCTTCACCCCGAGAGACTGGTGTGGATGTGAGAGGTGTTAATCTCAGTAGGGGGAAATACTCTTCATTCGGATGGGAAGTTAAGCCATGGTCCTCTTGGTGCTTTTCGTTAAGAGCAAGCTGATGCCGACGTCAGATTTCTATCCACTCTTTCACCTCATTATCCTTCCACTCCCATCCTTGTACCTTTTCTCCCGGTGTGAAGCGCCTTTAAGTGCAAGTATAGACCTGAAAGCCTCAGACGATGATAAATGACACAAAGATTACAAAACTTCCTACTTAAACGAAATATTTATTTTTACTGCAAGAAATACAGAGTACACATGCGCTGAAATTGGAATAAAGTTGTTTCAATCATCTCCAGAAGCGTAAGGAGAAGTTGGAATACAGATTTAATCCAGATTGAGGCAATGAAACTCTTATGATAGAAGGAATAGCGGAACTTTGATCTTTATATTCCTATAAATTCGTATGGCAGCGGGTATTTAATGAGTTTTCAATATGCACAGTTTGAAGGAGAGCATTGAAAAATGAGAATTGGGGATAGAATTAGTTCCTGAAAAAAAATAATGGTATTGAGAAATATGAATGACTGGGAAGACGCCAGAGTCTCAGAGAGAGGGAGAGAGAGAGAGAGAGAGAGACTGGACCGCTTGCTTCCCTCGAAGTATCGACCAAGGAGAAATGGTGTGAGAATTTTACAATATTTTTTCTTTGATATATGATTTGAGCTTCAATCATTGGGCCTCAGGGCAGTGACTGATTTTTAATATTATGACTGATTTCATTCATTTTGATTACAGACACATATTTAGCAAGAGGCATAAAGATAATAAGAGGTGTGGAATATGGAACAGACCTTTACGCAGTCTTAAAGAGTGATGAATCTGGGTCAGAAGTGAATTGCAAGGAAGAATGGCGCTAGGGAGAAAAAAGCATGGAAGTCGGAAAGCTGGACCTAAGTAAGTTTGAGTGAGGTGTTTTGAGGATGAAATGTCGTTGAAATGAAATGGAACAAATTTGTCGGAAGCAGAAGTGTGAGCAAATCTTCGGTTTCGGATGAATGATGGTTCAAAGCTATGCTTGAAGTGGAGAGCAAAAATTGAAGTTAATGAGACTAGAAAGATACTTGTCATACAATTAAGAAGCAAAATTTTCATTCTAGAAAAGATAAAAGTGTAGATGAGATCGAGTTTGAACATTATTGTCGCTACAAATGACTGGAAATACAATTATGTTTACCCTTCAACGAAAGACGTTTGGAAAAAATAATTGAAAGAATTGCGAAGTAATTACCATTTTAATTGTACCAGAGAAAGCGGTGACATATTTGCGGAAAGAATGCGGAAAGCCACATTGGACATGGAATATGGGGAGTGCAGTGTGGGTTATAGTCAGGTACAAGCAAATCCTTTGCTTGAGCTTCTACCTCTGTTTTCAAAATTCATGGCTTTCCGAGAGAAACCGTATCATGCATTTATTAGTTTGGAGAAAGCATGGAACAAACTAAAGAATTAAATTCACTCAAGATTTGGAATATATTATAAGTGAACGGAACTTAATGACTGTTGCGGAAGAAAAAAGCTCACAGCAAGAATGCGTGATGTCACAGAGTGCTCGATGTTTTTAAGAATAAATATACGTATTTTAATGGACTACATTTCATTCTGGGGATACGAATACGCTCTTTTCCCTGAAGCCAACTATGAGGTAACCAACGCAATCTGAGAACCGAATCCGTAAAATAGTGCCTGGAAAATTTCAGCGGGATACCGGCGGAACGGTATTGAAGTAATTTGAATTGAAAAATAAGTCGTTGAGTTTTTTTCAAACCGTGACTTTGGAAGTAATTACTTGAAAAAAATATAATGTGATATAACGGAACAAGCTGTGATGATATCGGCTGAATATTTGCGGAAGAGTGAAGGATAGAAAAATAGGAATAAAATTCTGGTCATCCAATTCAGAAACATCGTTGGTTATAGACATTCAGTGCATGCGTTTTATAGCTTGAATGTACAAGAATACGCCAAATCTAATGCAATGAAAATTGAAGTGAAGCATTGAACCTGTTAATAACTAACAAAATGAGGTAAATACACTGGTTAAGTAACGGAATATGAAACGACATTTCTTACTCTATTGGGTCATACGCAAGGAGTTAGTGCATTGTACCAATATCTAAAGGAATATTCTGGCTAGGAAGGCGAAGAAAAACTAGGGTGAATGTGATCGGAAAAATTTTACGAGAAATATTAAAGCCCGAAAGAATAACAAAGCCCGTCCATGTTTCGAAGTGTTGAAGAAAAATATCAACATGAAACAAGAAAAAAAACAACTTCGTTAATAACAATTTGGAAGATCGCGATAGTGCAATAATTAACATTAAAACATTCCGCCGCTAAAAATTCTCTGGCCGAGAGCTTATCGAAGAGAAGCGAATGGGCATATGGTAACTTCGGACACGACTTTTGGGAAAAATCTCGTGCCTGTACTAGAATTTCTTCCCTCGAGTTGGTGGCTTTACCTTACGCCAGCTCGATCGTACCTTTTGATGAAGTGGATAACTTGTCTACTTAAATACCAGATGGGCATGATTGTAACTCCTTGGTTCAGGTATTACGAGTGTCAAGAAACCAGGGTTCCACCCATGGAAAGTCCTCCGCCCTTGTTTCCGTCCTTTCACCAGTCGCTGAATCCAGGTCTTTCACCCTCGTCCTTCGCCTTTCGCTACAGCACCCGAATTTTTCAGGAGTCCTTTCAAATGTACACCTGTGTTTTAAACCCGTCCATCCCCTCATCCAACCCCTCACACGGGATACGACTCAGGTGATAATATATTCGAAAAAAGTGGCTTTTTGAAGAGAATTTCATTAAAAATATATAGTAGAAATTAAGCAAAATAGGGCGAAGCATCTCGCTCAAGTTCTTAAGTAAGCAAAGTGAATGAGTCCGAATGACTTCGACAAGTGTCCAATAGTAATAGACATTTATTTTCTTGTCTAAATACTTTTCTTCCGCTCAAGGTAATTAATACGAATCGTGTTACTTGAGTAGACAGCAAATTAACAGCAAACAAATGGTTGGTAAGAACGGCTCACTAGCTATTTGCAGAAAATAACACGCCTAGGAAAAAAAGTCCGGTCTCTGGCGAAATAGTGGGTGATAGAATTGTCACTCGAGCGGACAGTATATGACTAACTGCATTTAATCCGAGCAACTCGGGCTTCAACCTGACGAAGATATCGTGACGTGTGCCACGCAGGTATCGTGAAGTGTGCCACTTCAATTCATATTCACTTTAATGACATTATGCGCGGAATAGTCTGGTATTTCATTTAACATCATACTATAAAAGTGCATTCAACGGTATTCATAATCAAGATGCGCAAAATTTCAGAAAAACAACTCATGGATAATTAACAATGATTTTTCAGTTTATATCTCAATATCAATTGAAATAATCTCTATAATAAATGCTGGGAAGTAGCTAAACAGGTTTCGCACAGGTTTGCTGGTCTTTTTTAATTATTATAATTAAACTAATATATAACTCCCTTCTTTAAGCATGATAGGTAGCGCATTTTTGGGAAAGATTCACCATCTGCCACACACCTATATGGTGGCTTGCAGGGTATTACGTGGCTTATAGTCGCTTTTCAAAACATCGGCTGAGTTTTAAAAGCCCCTGACTCGTTGGAACACCCAAGAAACCTTCAAAGATATTTGAAATGCGTATTTTTCTAGAACTATTTATTGAACTTCTTCTACATTTTTGCTAGTTATGGCCAGTAGTAGTAAAACTACATATGTTTTTAATAGACATTCATAACCAATAACAAATTTCAATATATGTCGCAAAAGCTTTCTTATGCCCATATATTGTCACCTAATTTATTGGCCATAATTGATGGTGTTAATCTTGTATGAGTTCCGTGATTTTACTTATATCGTTAAAACAATCGACTACATACCGGTACATAGATACCACCGGGCAAGCAAAAATACAAGAGGCAAGAAGAAAGGATGCGTCACTAGAAACTCATGTATTTGCGATTCTCAGTTAACCAATCAAATCTCATTTTGCCAGAGAAATATTCCGCCATGGAAGGAACTTGCTCAGTCACAGCCATCCAAAAAAGACTTACCCAACAAGTTAGAAGCCCACAGCCACAGGAGTTCGTCGGCCGTCGGAATAAAATACAGACCTACCCCCTGAGGTGCGGGGAAGGGGGCGGAAAGCAGAAATTCATTCGTTCCGGCCCATGACCGAAATACGCTTCATTCTTGATATTACATTTTCGAAAACGTAAGTGTGGTTAAAATTATGGTGAAAATCAGGGTGAACCCCTATTTGGGAACCCACAGATTTGTGGATCGTAGATTTATAAGAAACGCCAAAAGTCGGCCCCCTAAAATTGAAAACCTCTGTGCATCATATCCACCCAAAAGAAAGCAATGAGGCTTGGTCACAATGGCTGCGATTGTAATTCATAATAACTGGAAATATAGTTATTGAGTCCCGTATGTGATCAATATATTCTTGTTTTGGAAATTTTATGAAAACGGTACGCTGACATTTTTTTTCCAGTCCCAAAAAATGAAGTACATAGGATTTACGCCTCCTCTCATCAACTACGTCGTAAACATTTCATTTGCAAAATACTCATTTAAGACTGATTCTTCTCATGAGTCAGAAAGTGAATGAAAACTATCTTTGCAAAATTCTTACATTATGTTCATTGGGGAATAAAAACAGCTAATGATGCCAAGTATTTCTGCCGCCATTTCTTTATGGCGCTAGCTCACATAACCTTCAACGCATTGAGCAATATTTAATGGAAACAGACTTGGCCACTGTCGACCTTTACCTTCCTATGATTATTCATGGAGATTAATGACTTTACAGTCGCTTGCGATAATAAAGGCATTCAATGATGCAACCTTGATTGGTAGATGAAGTTTTAGCAAAAAGAAAATGCTGAAGACCCGAAAATATTACTAAATTTAATAAATTGAAATTAACAATATTTACCAACCAAAGCCTTAATTTGATATTTAGAGAGTCTTAGAAATATGAATATGCAGGATGATGAATATGACAGTATGCTGCTGCCACATCTGACCAAAATATTACCATCTCAATTACTTTCTCCTCGTTCATTTTTTTTAGGTTCAAGAGATATTTCTCATCATCTCATCAATTAAACCTCAAGTATTTCAGACGGAGAAAAAAATATCTGGATAATAAACCTATACCGAATAACGCAAACAATACTATGCTGATACAATCAATTTTCGTCGTCGCAACGAGGCGAAGTAAGACAAGATCCAGGAAACCAAAGGAGCATTCTTCTTAAACAGGACCAAACTTATTTTCTCTTCCGGGCTCATTACTTGCGCACACAAACTACGTGGTTCCATCAGATACACATGCACGTGCCTTGAGAATGACTTCAAGGTCGTTTACTGACCTTACACTATAGACTTTATAGCATACCAAGCGAGTTGTTCACCATAAATTTCAAAACTTCTATCTAAAAAGAAAAAAAATACGTTTTTTTCCGTAGAAATATTGCCAAAAAATCCATAATTCCGATATATCCTCTGAATTTAACTTTCCTTAGACCAGTAAAGGACAGGTAATGAATGTATATTTGTGAATGGTGTTTCTTAGGCCGTGAAAGATTTCTTTTCTAATTTTAAATTGAATAAGAGGTATGACATGACGCCGTAACTCTTCAAAACTAATAATCGGCAATAACTACTGTAGATCGTAATATTTTCATAATATGTTTAAATATTCAATATCATATTAAGGAGGAATTTAGAGTATTTTAATGATAACATTTTCACCACAACTAGGCAACCTAAAAAAGCCCGAAAGATTTTTTAAAAACAATGCACTATGATCCAAGATTAGATGTAAGTTTAAAAAGTTAGGTACAATGTTGTATCTACCTCTTTGAATGTGCAGTGCTAATGGAGCATTCAAATTGTAAATAGGAAGTGGTTGTACGCATTCTATTTTTAGGGTCAAAGGGTAGTCACCCGAAGAAGGGTAGTACGTGCGCCATTTAAACGTTTTGTTTCAAGGAATCTAATACATATTTTATACAGCTGTAACAAAAAAAATATATTACCCATCCAGTAATTTACATTCTTATATATTTTCTATTTAATTTCTGATTGCCGATTGGATTCATTCATTTAGGAATTATTTAGGTCGAACTCCTTGTTCACGATATCAGTTAATGCACCAAAGAAGGTCCAGATAGCAATCAAATTATTTTTTTACGTGTTTCCGAATCATAAGACCTAGTAAAAAATAAATTAAGGAACATAGAAATGGGAGGTTGATATTATCAACTCCAGTCAACTTTTCAAGGGGCACCGGCACAATGACTATTAAAAATAGGTTAATAAATATCTAAGAAGAAAGGAATTAAATAAGGTAGCTCAGTATCATTATTCGATGAAATAACATAATTTGGTAGTTCCTCTCAGCCTGGAAGGGAATTTCAGTACAATGTATAGAGGTAGATAGCAGAACAAATATTTGTCCCTGAAAATGAATAGGAATTAATTAATCCAAAAAGGCTTATCATATCAAGGAAAATGCACCACCTTGCTCAAAAATTGAAGACCATTATGCTCTCAATTAAACATATCACCTCGAAATGCACAGATCTCTTTGAAATATTTTAATTTACGAAAGAGATACACATCTTTTACAAAATAACTGCATTGAATCTGATTGGATATCCCTCAAGACTTAAATTCTAATTTAGCACTTTTACCAATACCAGATGAACCGCCAGTATGTTAAAATATTAATAAAACAATATCTTATAACAGTGCACAGATGAAAGTGAAGTCTGAGCTACGAATAAAAGTAGGAGGGCATAGGCCAATCAAGCACAAGTGGACCGATTTGGTTACGGGCACAGCACTTCGAAGGAAGTTGAGCGTTGTACTGGCTTGCTCGAAATTGTGTGAGAAAAATGGGCCTTTATAAGAGAAGAGACCTTACTGTGGAAACGTGGAGTAAATATGTAATGAAAAGTTTTGCTAGGAGTCCAATACGGAGCGGGGCCATTGGACTCCTAACTTTGGACTCATACGGTATGACTGAGAAACCTGAATCTTGGGAGGAGCTAAAATTAGAGATCGTATGATGATATGATTTGAGATAGTGCAGCAAGTACGATGGACTAACGAAAGATAGATGAGGAAATACTCAGGGTGATGGGGGAGGAAATGAAGCCCTCAGCTCACTGAAGTGAAAGATGCTATTTGTACAGAACTAGTGCATATCCGCCATATTTCTTGGCATCGTGTATAATTGAAACTGTCGGCACGCCCCGAGAAGTCTTTGCGTCCGACGTGACGACGGAAAAATTAAAGCCTTTCGACGGAATGTAGATTTACCTTCTATTGAAATTACGACAGATACCGAGATAGTGCGTAGACGCGGCTTAATAGGAGGCAATTCAAAGCTAAGCCTCAGGACTGCACCCCGCCCCCCCTATCAGTCGAACTCTTTCAACCCGCGGACAAGGTCACGCACGTTTCCTTTCAAACGTCCGCTCTAGCCTCAAGGCATCCGACGGCCAACTGGAGATGAAAGCGTATTTCTTGAGTGCTTTTTGGCGCGAGTCCGGTGGATATATGGAAGGACGTTAATTAGATGACGCGAGGAACATAAAAAATGACTGTGGATTCGATTGGAAAGGCACGCGTGACGAAAGTCAAAATGGAGAACGACCGTACGGTACCCCGTTTTTCCTTCCCCTCGACCTCTGCTTTCGTACTGGTGCAACGCCGGTGTAACCTCCTTGCCCCCAGACGGTGAGCCCCCAGCCGGTATAGCCGCAGACACCGCCGCCGCCGTTGTACGCTTTCACCTTTGCACGCTTAACATTTCATTCCTGTCCCTTTCCCTTTGGTCGTTCACCCTCTCCTCCCTCCTTCCTTCACCCCCCCGCCTCACCCCCTCGCTTCGGCAGTTTCTCTCTCAAGGAAACTCACACCCACTCGGCAAAACGGCCCCGAGAGCAAGCCGGAATATCGCTGCCATCACCTCTCAACGCTCCATCTCTTCCTGCTCAGCGCTTTATAAACACTGGAACGCTCCACGTTCGCACCCCTTTTTCTCGATTATACCGATGACTCAACATAAATAGGGTTGTCGTTGAAGTGGGGTGGGAGAGTAGACTCGGGTTTGTAGGGAGGTGTGAAAATGTCTCAAATAGTTAAGCGATAACGGAGATGATTATAACTCTAAATATAAAAAAACCGTATCTAATTAATTGGTTTATTTACAGCAATCGGGAGAAAAGTTTGAGAAAATCCTATCACTTTAGCATATCAGCGTTTGAAGAGCTCGCGGTTGGAGCCAGCGATAGCTGCTGGTTGGCACGAATTCGAGTATGGTAATGTGCCACTGCGATTAAATGTAACATAATAAGCATCTACGAGTGAAACACGAGTGAAATCGTGGCGCTGAAATTTTCATAATGCATCGTAGGCTAAACCACTGTTGCCATAGACTGAATGCATGCAACGGGAAATACAAGGTCGATCGCATATTATCCCTATTTCTCAGATAAACGCATGTAATACAATAACCGTGTTTACCAAGAAAATAACGGTCATCATTATGATATATGACTAGCGCTAATACGATTGCTTCAATGTTTTCAGGGAGTCTCACTGAGAACTACTTGCCCAATTATACAGTTTGTACTGCCAATCATTTGGAGCTCACGTGAGCAAGAATAAATACATTTTTCACTAAATTTAAATAGCAATTTTGGATTTTTGACATTTAAGAAAAATTATTTTAAGATTCAACTGGAGCTTAAACGATTGCGAGATCAATGATCGGGAAATCAAAAGATGCGTTGACTCGATATCTGATACGGCTATTTCGCTTTTTGAGCAATTTCCCGACTTTTTTTTCATTTCCTTCACCATTAGCATCAAAATTCCAGTTAGCCTGACCCTCTCCAATGCAGTTCAAGTAAGTGCCACCTCGCAATGGGGATTAGAAGTTGTATTGCGATTGGAAGACTATCTAGTTTACTTTTGCAGCTTATGCCTTCGAATTCTCTAATCCATGAAAAATATGTCTCTTCCCTTCCCAACGTACTTAGAATATAGACAAGCTGCGATAATCCTCCTCTTAGTCCCCTTCGCCCTTCGTCAAACCTTATATGCAAAGGGATATTAATTCACACGCTATGGAATTCACGTAAGCTATAGAGCATTAGAAAAATCACCGAAAAAATGGAGACATTTTCTCAAAGGGAGCTGACTAATATTCCAGAAAATTCGTTAAATCCTCCAAATGAAAGACAAGGAGTTAAAAAACACTAAATTAATTTCCGAGGCTTCAGTACAAATATATTGAACCGTCTATGTCACAATCGATAGTTTGAGGCAAAGAGCCTCAGAAGGACTTTATCGACCATTAAATTTTTAAAAAGCCGTATGCTCAATTTGAGCACAATATTACTCAAATAAGAAGAGGAAATTATAAATACAATAAATTTTAAGCTAAGAGGTGGGCGCGAGGTGTCATTGAACCCTATTGCAAATGAGGTTTACACTTCAGAGTAGAAGAACCAGTTGCTTTTTCAGAGTTAACTGCGATTTCACAGAAGGTTATGATGCCAGGAATTTACGCGGATTGATTTTAGCATGGGGTCCACAATGAGGAATTGATGGCTTTTAAATGGTGCTTTCCGGCCAAGATCTGGAAGCTCCGGTCGCTGAGCTGCAAGATCGCCTATGATACTATCTTGTATTATGGGAGACATTATTATTTGCTGAACTTCCATTTGGTTCTTATCACAGAAAAGTCTGCCAAAACGCGATCCATCACCTTTTATGATGCTCTACGAGTAAGAGTTCTGTTCAAGGCAACTCCCGGTGATTTCCGCTCAACCGCCAAGTATGGAAAGGTTGTAGGGCGGTCACTTCCTTCGTAAACTGAGAACTAGATAAATCTAGGAGTTGAAAGGGAGGAATGCGGAGCATAAGCATTGTATGCAGAGGTGTGGCCAAGGTGGGAGTCGAAGGGAAGAACACCTACGTTTATATGTGGACAGTTGTCTGGCATTGGTTTTGTCCTCAGCAGATAATTTAATGCACTGCGAATTTCAAAAAATATCATAATTCCCGTAATAATGTACTTATTCGCATTATTTTACACCAAATGGCCAAAGTAAACCGTAAATCAATCCTCCAGTCAAGAGGGATTAAGTTAAATACTATGTATAAAACTCTGATAAATGAGAGTTGTAACATACGGAGCTGAGATGCGAGTGTTAACCAAGCAGGATGAAGAAATACTCAGAAGATTTTAAGGGAAAATTATAATTATAAAAATTATAATCTATGGCCTAGTTAGAGAAGGAGAGATGTGGAGAATTAGAATGAAGGGGAAATAAATGAAATATAGAAGGGGGGGACATAGATTCTCTAAGTCAGATGACATGGCTGGGACATTTGGAGAGAAAGGAGGTGAGTATAATCCCATGAACAATTCTTTACAGCAAGATTAAAGGGACTAGGAGGAAAGGAAGAGATAACGGCAGAATGTAAAGTTTTAAGATAGAGAGAAAAGGAGAGAAGTAGATCGGCGTGGAGGCACATTATAGAGGAGGCCGAGAATGCTCACACCGGGTGGTAGAGCTGTGTGGATTATGATGATGACAAATTTTTGAAAATATGATCATACTGTGCTTATTCTCGTTATTTTACACCAAAAAATTACGACCAAATTTTGAGGCGGTCTCAATTATCAAGTGTATACTGTCATCATTCGCTATTTCCATCGACTAATCTCAGAACACCTTTTACCCACTTAAATATTTGCAATGAGTATAAAGGCATTAAAAGCGAAAGAAGCATATACTGTGAACCTTAACTTTCAGGAGACCAGAAAAAGAATGTGAGTAATCGCTTCACCGATTGACTAGGAATTTCAAAAAAATTATAACGCTCTAACTGAAAAGTATTTACCGAAACAATCTACTCCATTCTATCTTTTAAGGAAAGTTATCGAGAGAGCAGATGGAGTGAGTTTACATTGGTATATTCCAGGAAATGGACGATCAAGATCCATTCCCCTGATGAGAGTGGGATGCATCAGTGCCAGAAGCTGCTAGGCTTGGCCGAGCATCTAAGACACGTTCGATTTCAGAAAAAAATTAATTGGACATGTATCCTCAGGGTAAGGGTCGGCACCCTTCCTCCGGATCATTTCATAGAATTCAATAGTTGGAAAACACTTTTGATTGGAACATTATAGTACTTGTCATAAAACAGGAGTAGAAATGTTAGTTTCCGTTGGCGCGAAAATAATTTAAATTCTAAGAAAGCATGGTTTTCCTAATAAATTTACAAATTCAATCATTAAAATTCAAATAAACAGTAATTTAGCATTTCGAATTTTGAATGCTAAGGGAAGGATCATTCAAACTTTTACAAATTTTGAAAATGGGTATCCATCAGAGATAATTTTGAAACTTCATTGTTTATAAGTAGAGCGCGGAAAAAAAGTATTTTGACTTTTTGTAAAAGTGGGACTTTTGTGGTTTTAAATACAAATCTTCACCAATCTCATAAAATAAAACAGTTTTTAATAACTATCTTAGAGACTTTTTGGGACTTTTTTGGCGTGACGGGACTTTTCTGATTAAAAGAGACTTTTATGGGCCTTTTTATTTAAACCGCATGCCTAAGTTAATATTTGGCTGTTGTGATCACATTTGTTCAACTGTGTGCTGGACGCATCTGTGTTTTTCATGCGGTATTACACGGAGCAGAAATGTACTGTAAAATGTAAGCTCCTAACAATTGTTAATGCGAATTTTTAATAATAGCTCCGGAAATTGCAATGAATTCTTTCTATTGCTCCACCGTTCATGAAATAATCACACTCACTCAGTGCTTCAACCCGAAGGTTGGTTTGGATAGGTGAGGGTAGAGCTCACCCCGTACTTATCCATTTGCATGTCAAATTCACATATTGTTCCTTTCCCTGGGCCACCTCGCACTTTGAGTTTTTTTTGCTGAGGGTGTCCAAAGACTTCACAAAGGGATAGATTGATCTGAAAGAATGCATTGATCTAATTATGAACCAGCTTATTTGAACCCGGGTGGTCTGCTGACAAGCCGACAGCGCTACACTGTATGGCTAGCACTCCGCTTTTGTTTAGGAGATTAGTGGAAAAATGATACAATTACATGAAAGATCATCTAGAATTTCCGACGAGGGGAACGCGTCACATTGTGTACAGATGATTATGAGCCTACATTGTAGCGAGGCAAGCATGACGTAGATGAACCTGGACCCTCGGCTGCGATCAAGCGGAGAAGAAGATTTTAAAAATATCGCGAAAAACAGGAGAAAAATGTCCTCAGCTTCCCCGAAAATAGAGGTCCTGACCTGTACAATGGACAACAAATAAGTACTTTTTCTCATTTTCGGTATTTCTTGAGCAGAAAACTATGTTTTGAACTATTAAATCATGTTTCAACTGCCTTATAACATTATTGTTCCTATGTAAAAACTTATTTTGTATTGTATATTATAAAATTTTCCCCTTTAAATTTGACTGAAAAAATGCCCTGTTTCCAAGGTTTTACAATGGAGTGTACTTCCACCCTCTTTGTCATCTAATGCCTTTTTAGTAAGAGGTAGGGTGCTGGGACTTCCAGATATTGAAATAGAGGAAGAATGAGATGAAAGGGTGAGTTTCGAAGAAAATGAACCATGGGGAGACGGGAGAGCGAATATAAACGACGTGAGTGGTTAAGCGGGGTTGCATAGCTTGGAGCATACAGCCCCGCGACGCCGAGGCGCATGTTTCAGGGCGCGCTGGCTGTTTGTCCTACGTCAAAATGTTAAAATACCTTTTTTGTTGCTTATATTGTCTACTTTCCGAATATTTGATTAGTTTTTCCCAAAATCAAAACTAAACGATTTAAAAACTAAAAAAGCGATTTTTGGAGTGTTATTTTCAAATTTTGGGGGGGTTACGTGGTGAATTTTTGGTGGAAAGTTAGAAATTCGGATTCAGCGACCCAAAAAGCATAGGATAAATCAATTTCCAGAACTACCTCTAATTTTTCCAAGTAAAATCCCCAATTCCTGGACTAGCATCTCTAGGCTCTTTTCTCCAACAATTCAGTTAAATTCAGCAACTTTCTCACGGAAATAACTCAGACTTTTGAGAGACTTTTTTCAAAAATATTGGTGACTTTTTAGGCGACTTTTTTTTTGCAAAATTGAAGACTTTTTTTCCGCGCTCTATTTATAAGCTTTCTCCGCTGCATGGACATCTAAGATTAGAATTACGCACTCAATATCTTTGTTTTTTAATACCTTATAAAATTTAACTATGATTTCGCGAGTTAATGGACTTCAATAGGTTGATCTTTCATTGTTTAAAAGGAAACTAACTTAATTGGAAGTTAAATCTGACGTATTGAGTCGGATTCGCATAAAAACAACTTTTGCAGGAAATAATTTAAATTGCCGCATGAAATCATTATGAAATGCAATTAAGAATCACCATGCAAGTAAATTACAATCATAAATTTTAGGATCAAGACATCAGAAATATTCACGTTTTGCCACTTCAATTCCTCCATCAAACGGTATTGCCGCTATTTTACCCACGTAAATTTCAGCGCCCCCGATGTGGAGAATTCAGGTTAGGAGAACCAGTTCCTTATTGGTTTAGCTCGGGACATCCAATGGGAGTTCTGAATTAGGGCTTCACGTTCAGCCCAGTTTTTATACTTCCATTTATTCCCTGTTAGAATATAGTGAAAGAAATCCCATTGGCAGTTTGCGTAAAAATTGTAAAATTACAATCTTTTTTCAAATTTCCTAGATTTTTCGTGCATAAATTGTCCAATATCGGTCATCTCCCAATGAAGTAGGGCAACCCTTTCTCATTCACCGCCTGCAACACACCTTTGTGGTGGATTGCTGGGTATTATTTAGATGTAGATGTGAAGTTCTCCATGCAATGGCCGAAAGAATTAGGCTTCCAGGTTCGACCACTTGGTCACAGGGGTTTTAATGCAGACGAGTCCTCATTTGGAACATCCGCCGAAACTGATGCCGCGTGATTATCAAGACGCAAGATCTCCAGCATAAATCAGAGCCGGAGATGGAAAGGAACGGTTGGCTGTAACGAAAATGGGATCGGGATGATGTGGTGGCTTTTTTACTGGCTCCTCAAACCTAGGTGCTGTGCTGGAACCCCAGCAGTGGCAGAGATTTTCAACACACTCCCGGTATCTTATATGGAGATGTTTGCGACAAGTCGTCCGTCGAGTTCCTCCATTGGACGGGAAGTTGAAATTTGGACACCTCGGTGCCTTTCGTCAAGAGTAGACTAATACCGACGCTAGGTCCACTCTTCCTCCACTTCAAAAATTCCTACTTACATTCGGATACCCAGATACCCTCTGCGACGGAAATGACCTCAGGCATCGGTCGCCTCCCCCCAATAGCTTCTTCCTACTTCTAAAATAAATCCTCGAATCCAACTTCGGGGTTTCGCAAGCTGTTGAGCCGGAATGCTAGGCAATTTTTATTTAAGATTTATTTAGCAAAGATTTATTCCTTTCCCCTTAATCGACATTCGGGTCGATTTTATTGCATGTTGCGAGCGGAATTCGGGCATTATTTCCAATTTCATAACGAAATGACGTGGGGATCAACCAGCTTGGTCGCTCTGTTCACTCTGCTGATTCACTCTGGAGCGCGATTTAAAGACCTTAACCTGTTCAACCTAAGGCAACATGAGGTAAAACGACCTTCGTTGCCTCCGCATAAAAAAGTGAATGCTGACGTCGCAAACACAATTCCGAAGAAAATCTCCTCCGATCTCCTTCGGGCCTACGAAGCTCTCCTACAGTGAGAGCAGCCTACGTCC
This sequence comes from Platycnemis pennipes, assembly GCA_933228895.1. NCBI lineage: Eukaryota > Metazoa > Arthropoda > Insecta > Odonata > Platycnemididae > Platycnemis > Platycnemis pennipes. The sequence goes on along the minus strand of OW121847.1, from coordinate 147,830,429 downwards.
TCTGGGAACGAGAATTGGGCCGTTTCGAGTCCGTCCGGTCCACCAACCAAACCCCTAGAGGGCTCCGAGCGGGTGTTACGACAAAACAGGTCAAATAAGAGAAAATGTAGTAGCCGCTCTCTGTTACATATTTATGTAGTAACGCAGGCCAATATCGTTGGATGATTTCGAGGCCTTGTTTCGAAAAATATTACGCGTATTGCTTTAGAAAGGAGTCAGGAAAGAGTTCAACTCGCGGGTGATATTCTCGCCTCTTTGTGAGCTACTGACCCACGAGCCTTCTGGTTAATACAATTGGTACGGTTTCCTTCGTATTTAATCTAATTTCTCAAATATTTTATGAATTAATAGCACGTTAATGATTAGAAAGTGGGGAATGGAATAATGAAAATAATTGAAGGATGGAATAGAAAATACATCATTTGAAAGGAGTAAATGACACCAAAAGGTATTTACTATCACTTTCAGAAGTCGGTCCACACGGTGAGCGAGGTGAACTACGTTTTTAGCGGAATTCGAACTTGGGGTATTGCCTGTGCCTTCCGTGACTTCTAAGGACCGATTTGATTTATTCTCATGATTCATGAAGGCCCTTATACGGCCTTCTCTAACTGACTTCCACGATTCCCGAGGGAACGCAACGGCAGAAAATGCGAAAATGCAAATGGCGAAGGTTTGCAGTTTAGGGATTCTCACTCTGAGGAACAGACTTCTTCGTCATTCTTGAAATATCGAATAAATGAATCGGTGTGGTAAGGCAAAAAGTGGCGATTTTGCAAAATGTTAAAGATTTCTCTTCTGACATCTTTCTCAGAAAGTTTATCAATGTGCAAAGTCAAAATCCTACCCCTCAGCATCAATTTATTTTCTCCCATTTCAGGATTAGATCCTGCACCGATATTCAGTTTTCTACTCATAGTCCGACCGCACTATTGTCAAGACTAAGCGTAAAAAATACTCATAAAATCTTTCGTATTTCCGCCGTCATATTGTCTCTTTAGACAGGCATGTGCCTGTTCCTTTTCATAGCACATTTCAGATCCTTTTCTCAATTAACCTTGACTCAACAATGAGCAAATAACTTGTGTATTTAATACCTTGAACACTATTATAAAAAATAATATCCGAAGAAATAAATAAATCACGAAGTAATAACGATGATTCGAAATTTTTGGCAAATTTAATTCTATTTCTTTTAAGTGCTTGAAATTCCAATCACTGTACCATAAAATATGTATTTGAAATTATTTCTTTGATTATTGAATTTCAGGTCACACCAGGCAATCCCAACCCAAAGATCTGTGCTTGTGATGATATTTGCATTCGTACTTCATTACGTTTTTTATATGGACGGATTGTGACGTCGGAAATATTAAAATACTACCATAAACACGCGCATACCAGTCTATTATTTGTTTTATTTGCATTAGGCTGAAATTAACGACGGCCAAAAATAACTCAGAAAAGTTTTCGCTATCTTCCTCGCGTTAGAAATACTGAACTCCCAGGTAAACCTGCAAAAGCCTCGCGGGTTCTTTCGCTGGTGAACTGTTTTGGGAGTGGGAGTCATGAGGGCATTCGTGGTTAGAATTCATGCGAGACTTTCTTGGCGCGTGCACAAAAGTCAAGTTGCACAAGCCACGTAACTCGAATTAACTTTCAGCAGGCATGAAACGTGTAGGCAATACGCGAAGTTTGACTTCGGAAATATACGGAGACGGCCGTGCTCGCGGTGTGGACCGACTTCAGAACGTGATAGTATATTCATTATATAACTTTCATCTCTACCTCCAAAATAAGATGATCCATAGGTTTCACCGCGTAGCTCTCAAAATAATTATGTCTCTATTGATATAAAATATCACTAGAAGTATATTTCATTCTATAATTCATCAATTCCATCATATTTTATGGCATTAAATATATGGACTAAATGATTGCGAACTAGTCGCAAAAACATTACCGTAGTTACCCGCTTATATGCACAATGCCAAGATTTACACAGAGAAGAAATAATAATTCATGAAATCAAATTAAATGGATGCAAGAACTGGATTTCACACACATTCACATTGAAATACTGATTATTGACAAAGGAAAAAATATGGACTTTTGATTCCATTGTTAGTAAAAAAAAAAACTTTCATAGACTTGTTGGATTCTGCACGATATAGATAATTTTCATCATCCAACCCATACCAGGCAAGATAAAAAACTAAGGATTGGAATTTGTAAGGACGACGGACTACGCTAACTATACTTCCCCTACCAATGCCTTTTACTGTGTTGCCAATTGTATTGCTATCCTGATTATGGCTTCTATCCCTAATCTTGCTTTTATGATGAAATTATGCATATGTGGTGTTGCATAATATATTTCTAACGATTTCCTCTAACAAATTTTTTCTACATTATGCTACAAAATTTTGAGGATCCGGTTCGTCTGGTGGCTGGAGCACTAGCCTGCCTTTGTGAGGGACCCTGTCCGCAGCTCGCAAGTGACAGATATTCTATGGAATCATTTCATACCTCTACTTGAGTGTTGGATGGGAACGCAGTAAACCCCTTGGTGTCGTCTATCAAGAGCAGGGCAATGCCGACTACGGGTCCCCCTCCAATCTTTTTCCGTTTCTGAATTATTCCTTTCTCCTCCCAAGTACCCACCAAAATTCAATAGCGCACATTAACTTAATTGTCGGCCACCTTGTCTAATAACACGCTAAAATTTCAGCCTGTTTCAATCTCATAGGGGAATCTAAGGATTCTATGATTTTTTTAGCATTATCTTCTTTTCTCGTTATTGTCTCGAGATTAAGACATCACAGGAGTATGGTGGTGATTATCAAAATACGAAGGAAAGATGAAAATGCTCCCTTGCCGATAATAGGAATATGGATGTACCAACCATTCTCGATTTTTATGAAATATTGTGTTGATGTTTGTCGTACATGAGCACAACAGCTATATCCTTCTTGCGGTACAGCATGAAATGGTAGTTCATAAATTTTTCCATACGCTTCTAAATACACAATGTGAATAACTGATTCTTCACTAAACAACAACGTAAATGTCAATATCCGCGTTAAATTTCGCACGAAATCCTTGCATAGGTTCTTAAATTAAAATTTTAAATTTATTTGAAATTTTAAAATCGTTTTGCAGAATTTATCACGTGGTGTTTTCTAGGCATAGTTCTTGTGACTTATTAACTATAATAATAATAAAATGCCTTTATTCGGGAGAGGTTATGACTGTAAAGTCCCCTCTTCCACCTAGCCCATAAACTATGAGGTATTACTTAACATGTAACACCATCAATAACAGTGATACAGGCGTACTTCTCAATTGGTAGCAAATTAGCGTAAACGATTATTGATAGAGTATCTAATTTCAGCGAAAAATCACTGTTTTCAAAACCGGTTGAGTTAAATAGGTGGGGAGAATGTCTTGAGGTGACATGATTCTGCGTCTGGCGTAGTATTCATATTTCAACATCAATATATTTCGAAAGTGGTGAGCTGAAAGAAGTATTTCTACGTTCTGAAACTTGTAGAGGAAAAACTAGCTTTAAAACACAGCAACGCAAACATGAACCGATGGAAAGGCGGCTTCCTTAGTCGCTGAGGCTTCCCACAAAGCTTAACCATATGTACAGGTAGAATGACGCTTACGGAGACCAGAAGAAGCCAGTCAGATTGGCCTTGCGATGTAAATAGGACACCTAAACGATGCACAGAGTACGGGAAATGCGGAATGTTATCACAAATAAATAAATGCTTTACTAAGAATCACCATATCATGTAAAACGTCTGCCATATTGTAATACCATAAAATGAACTGTGGGAAGTATTGTGATTTAAAGTTTCGAAGCAAAATTTCTGCGGAGCTTAACTATTTAGTCACACAAAAATACTCTACTTCAAGTTGACAGTTTTTACGAATACCGTATTTAGATTCTTGCAGTGTGGTGACTCTATGAATTAGTGACAAGTACAGGACAGGAGCTGAGGTTAAGGTCTAGATTCAGCCCCTGACAGTATTGACATTTTGACGTAAAAGCCACGAGGAATGCAATTTCACGATAATGGTTATCAACACTGTAAAGTTTAAACGCCATCATTGTTGAGCGACGATCCAATCCTTGCTGAATTAACTGATGATTAGGGAACTGATGATCATGCGATGGCTATCCGTTATTTCTTCATTGCACTTCGGTGAGAGAAAACGTGATCCAAATCAATCAAATTATTTTCATTGCCCAAAAATGGTCGATTCAATCCTCTTAAATCCATAATTTTTAATATGTATATATATAATTAAGGACATCTCAGCATTAAAATCCGAACTAGTGCCGTCGAAATCACGTAGCCATCAACTATGGATTATTATGTTGAGGCTTCATTGAATAGGGTCATTGTTCCCAAATACATGAGCTTAGAGGTCAACCCAAGAGAAATCCAATTGTTAATCCTTTGAAAAACGCATTCCACCGTCATGATTGTTTTTCAATTGTTTGCAGCCCTCTGTTCTTGTCTATACGACCGTGCCTCTGTTCTTGTCTATTCGTTGCTGATACATCCCGGTATTTCTTCTTTCCTAAATTCCTCTTTGTTTGGTCCATGAACTTAATCTTGGTCTTCCTCGTAGAGTCTATCCTCTAATACTTTCCTCAGTTATGTTATTAACAGATTTATTACTGTGCTCCACGTCGACCCTCCTTCCTCGAAACTCTGCACACTTCTTCATTTTTCATTCTATCTGTCCAGTTAACGTTCCGCATCCTACGATACCTCCATGTTTCAAAGGTTTCTATTCTTTTCTGATCAACTTTTACGATTGTTCATGTCACCCACCGATAGGGTTCCAGACTCCATATGAAGGTTTTCATGCTTCTAACGCAAGCAAAATTGCTCCCAAAAGAGAGTGTTGCCCATTATAACGTCTGCAGCCTTACTGTTGTTGTCGAGGCATTGGAAACAGCGTCCCGAAATTCTATGCCAAATGTACTCGGCCCCACTGCCTTGGAGAGCCACAAATGAATTTCTTGATTTCATTGAGGAAAAGGTCTCCCCATTTCAGTCGTGTTTTTTTCTAGATTCTGGCCACGAAAACCTTTGACGCGACTATAATGGGTAAAAACGTACTCAAAATTGGGATAAATTGAGAATCAGTTTAGGAAATACCAGAACCAAAGTCTGGATTTGATATCAAAGTGAGCTAGCGCATTAGAGTTATAATCCACGATGTTCAGATCATATACTAAAAACTATACACAAAAAGCCTCATCAGAATCAACAGAAGTTAGGGCTTACTTTTTAATTCAATTACATTCTTCGGTATCGAGTCGTGCATCTACGATTAGACATTGATGAGAGCCATTTTAGGTGCCAGTGTACACTAGTTATCGGATTTCAATCCCAAACAGATTTTATAAATATTTTATGAAAATTAAAATTCTCCTCAGCGTGGATGTATCTTTTTAAATAGGTTCATGCCATTTATTTCTATGTTTTTCACTTGAAAGAGAAATATTCCCACTCAGGGCACAATTACCTCAACATCGGTGCATAATGAGAAATGGGCGTCTGAACGCTTATAGATGCTGGAAAAAATGACATTTCCGCCTAAGAGGCCTTGAACTTATGGTAATACTCAAATGAAGAGCTAACGAATGAAATGACAATGGGCATGGAGATTAAGAACAAATGCACATATGACCTACGGGTAAAGTATGAATTTTTTTCACCGTTAAATCTGAAATCGTCGATCACGAGCGTAAATTAAGGCTGCGTCTTTATCAGATGAAGCGATATTCCTCTTTGAATACAGCTCGACAAGCCACAATAGTGAACACATATCGTATTAAAAGTAGGCAAATGAAAATACGGAGTTCAAGTATTCTGTCAAGTCGACTCAGACATTGTAGGTCATGAAGATACGATTAAACTCACCAGTGAGCCAACGGAACGACAACGGGTATGTGAATTGGAGGGTTGAGCTGGGGCCTTCTGGAGCCAGACCTCTGTGGTTCCATTGTGCCTGTGTTCCATCTATTACGGCGCCTTCCTCTCCTGTTCAATTCCATCTTGCTGTTAAGAATAAGAAATGGCTTCAGAATGTAAAGGAGGATTTCAAGGCAATGAAAGTTTTAAGATGGAGAGAGAAGGCAAGAAGAAGATCGGAGTGGAGGCATATTATGGAGGACGCCATGCCCACACCGGACTGTAGAGATGTATGGATTAAGATGATGATGGTTGTATTGTGACAAGCCACATTTTACCTGCCCGCCACTTGCAGCCAGAGGGCAAGAGCTCTGCGGTAGGGGTATGGAGGAGGTTATCACTCCAAACCCCGTGCGGGCTTAACGTTGCTTAACCTCGGTGATCTGACGGAAACCGGTGTTTCAACGTGGCTATAGACCCTTGCCCAACAACAAAAGCACTCCAATTTTAGATTGACCAAAACTCTCCAGATCCAAAGAAGATTAATTCACCTACGAGCATTCGTCGTCATTGCAATCATTGTATTATCAGCTTATACTCACTTTGAAATGTTTACTAGAGAATGCAGGAACACCTCCAAATCCTCAAGAAGACCAATCCATAAGAAATAAGGCAAATCGTTTTAAATTAGAAATTGTGCAAGTCATTAATTTCACTGTTTCCGCTGTGCACTTCAAAATGTGGCAAATACTTTTCATACCCTCTAATGTGGCAAATACTTTTCATACCCTCTAAGGCCACCACTGCATTTAATTGGAATTTTATTTTTCTAAACGCTATTTGAATCAAGTGAATTTCTAGTTACACTCGTATTTCATAATATTTCCTGCCATAAAAACACATTCGTTAACATGAAGTTGCACTTTCATCTTGAATCGAAACTCCTAAAATCTATGAACATAATCAGATAATTATTATTCTCAAAAGTTTACAACATCTATTCAACATAAAAATTAAGGACTCAGACAATGTATTAGGCGATTTCATCTTTAAAGCAGAAACTTGGATATTCCAGCTGCCAACACCTTAATACTTAGCTTTGTATCCTCTTTAGTGATTCAGCCTCCTCCGATGACCAACTGAAATAGGCTAGTTTCCTATTATTTTTTTACTGTCTTGATAGAAAGTTTATTATCTGGAGTACGTATTATAAGCCGTACGATTGTGAATTGATGTTAAGTATTTTTTCATCAATAATTAAAAAGGGAAAAAATTCAACGGCGCGAAAACGCGACGGCAAACTATTGCATGCCGGTAAATCATGCGTGTGACGTGACACTCTTTCCTCTACCTGCCATTAGGTGGTGATGAAGACGCTTCCAAGCAACGGTGCACCCTATTAAAGCTTACTTACTAGTATCTGAGGTGTATTTATTCAGTTAATTCATTTAAAAACAGTTAGTATTCATTTCACTAAGCACAGGGTGAAGTAGGCCCATCGTCGCGGGAGCTTCACGCCATGCTTCGCAGTAGCAGAGGAATCCACGATCAGGATACACTGAGCCTATAAAACGACAATTAATTAACTATTATGTTTAACGGAGGAGACCTTTGGAACTTAGGTAGTTATAGGCTATTATTAATAGGCTATTATTAATACATATTCACTACAGCTGAGGGACTCTGAAATCCAAAGGCAAGTTCGGAGACGAATATCCCTATGCCTTGAAACTTAAAATATACCTATACCAGTTACGTCAGCAAAAAGGCCTCGCATCCCACCATTTTTGAGCTTTTTTAAATGGTCTTAAAATTAACATTTAATTCTCTGGTAAACTGGGATTTCTCAATCCAAACGTTCGGCGTAAAATACATTTAAATAGGGCACGAATCGCAATTAATGAATTCTGGTCTCTTTGATGAAGGAAACTGCACTATTGTCTTTTGGGATGAAAATGAGACACATGAAGCGTTCTAGAAGGAAATAAACATTGGCTCAATAAAACTTTTAAGTAATAATTATCGTGAAACTGATAAAAAAATTAGATTCCTTCAAGTTTTTAGCAACATAAAGAGTGAATTAGGAGTGATAATGAACTTCTCCAAGAAACACAGCACTGGCATCAATGTAGTTGCAGGAGGGATCGAAAGGTGGCGATTTAATACGTTTTGCGCGATGCCCGTGGTGACACGATAACTTAACCCATCTCAATAAATGATCAGTCCAAAAAATCAAGGAAGGACTATTCAAGGAAGGCAAGGAAGAAGCATGTCAGAGTATTCAGCTATTAGTGCCCCTTATTTTGAGATGCTTATTGGGTAATCCAAATCATAATTCTCATGTTAAACGAACCACAATAGAGTACAACGATTACGCGTAATTTCCTTCCAACATTATGACGACAGCACAACTAAATGCACTTCCGAAGTAATTAGGTTTAGGGAGCGTTTACCATTTTTATTGCTAAATCTAATACAGTATGTAAAATAAAAAGACTGTATTTTCCGTTCTTCGATCCGTCAAGTAGTTTATAAGTTACAAGCGGCAAGAAACTGATGTCGTTAACCCTTTCGGAAAAGTGGGTTTGCGAAAGACTCATACGTCATTCCTTCGTCCAATCGCAACTGAGACTGCGCAGCTCCTTCGCCCAATCACAATGGAGGATACATAACTTGTTCTGCCAATGGGAGTGGTTGTTAGACTCCATGTGGGGTATTGTGAAAGGAATTGCATATTAGACTGCATCTTAATTTGTGAATAAGTAAATACACTTGGCAACACTTTTAGTCACACTAAAACGCATTAGAAAATACTTCGCTTTTCAGTTGTTTAGGGTTATTTACAGGATGCGACAGGATTACATTGTTGTGCGGGAACACCTCCCCTCCCCACCTCCACTTCCCTCCCGCTTTTCCCCGAAACAGTCGAGGACGACAGGCGGATGACGTAGAAGTCTTAAGTGCAGCTCCTATGGTGCGCGTCACCTTTTGCGTGATTTAATTTTTAACTTACGAATGAATGGCTCAGGTTAGAAGTTTCATTTTTTAACTAACATTCATATTTGTTTCTATCTTACGATTTCGCGTATGATTTCGGTTCCGAGTAAACGGTCTCACACTCTCACACTCATCACATTCTCTTGAAAATGAATAGTAATACATCATCCACACCTTTTACGCCGATTTTTAATCTCATATTTTTCCACTTGTTTAGCTCATACATTCGCATTGTTCTTTCGTAAATGAAACAACTTCAGGGATTAAGGATTTTGTGGGTTCTCGGAATACTCTGAAGATGAGCACGTAAATCCTGACTGTTTCGCTTCTTTATTCCAATGCTTCAATTTCACCCCTATTATAGGGATTGTGAATTTGTGAAATTTTCTATAATTAAAGGAAGAAAAACCCACAGCTTGTAAATTCCTTCTTATGGGAGGACGGGTTTTGATTAGTAAAATGTGTACAGTAAATAAACATAAGAGTGCCTAACAATATGCGTGTTGTTTGACCATCGGCAAATCTCAAATTACTATTTTATGGAACATGAATTAGAACTAAGCATGGTAATGTGGAGATCGTATGTTAGATATTCCAAAAAAATCCCAATCGAAGCTTAATAATCATCAAACTCCAAGTGTTTGATGATTATTATAAGTTTTGGGATTTAAAACACTTCTCAGTAGAAGGAAAATGAGTTTACGGCATATAATAATGTAATCTGACGCTCAATTCGGGGGGGAGGGGGTACAGTAAATAAACATAAGAGTGCCTAACAATATGCGTGTTGTTTAACCATCGAGGTATCGATACAAAGGAAGATAAAGCTAGTTATCTAATTTTCTAGGTCATACTTAAACGAAAGTGCATACATACTTGCATATGAATCTGATCTGATACACAGGTGCAATATAACAGTTCGTTTCCCTTTCGAAAAAAAATAAACAAATCAACGTCGCGTATTAAAAATAGATTGGGCTGAGCAGTGAATCGTCTATTCGAAAAAAGCCAAGAAGAATCCTGGAGAAGGAACTAGTAGAAAGGTAAAGTAAAGGAAAAGTAAAGGGTGAAATAGATCATGTCCCCTGTCATCTGCTCAAGAAATTGTGAGTGATCGCAAGAGCGTGTGGTGAGTCGAGTGCAGCGGAATACGAGGAACATGTAATGACGAGTGCTGTTTTCTTGCAGCCGCTTAGGGAACTAACAACCTTTCTGGTTTAGTCACCTGAAATCAATCTTGCGCTCTCGTATTTCACTTAGACGCTCAGAGAAATCCCCTCGGACCATTTAAATGCATTCAACTTCCACACCTCTGCATATAAACTTCCTCCTTGAAAGCATTCGGAGAAAACGGTTTCTGTTTAAAGCATCCGGAACTTCACCTTACGAGTTTTGTTCAAAATAAGAAGTAAAATTGAATTTGGCAAAGTTTTAAAATTGAATGCACTCGTCACTTAGCTTCGCGTTCTAATCGATCGCGAAAATTCGAACGGATCAGCTTTCCCTCATTCTTTCTATTTCAGCGGAAAGTGCCATCTCAGAGAAGAAGAGCGTCCGAAATGGGTATCTCGTGTACAAGTCCAGACCCTTCGATAAAGTGCGATGAGTCTCTCGCAAATGGAAAGTGGCTCAAAACGTCTAATTGCATTAGCGCCCTTACGTTCTTGAGTCTCTCTCTCTCTCTCACTTAAAAAAAAATAAATTTCTTGAAAGCATTGGAAGAGTAAATAGTTTTGTTCCTAATGGTAAATACATCAGGAAGCTTTTAAAATAATGAGGGAAATGATTTTCCGGGGCGATTGTGCACTCCACTGATTTACAGGAATTAACTGGGTTTTTCCTATCCAACCACTTCTAAACTGAAGGAACATTCGATGTAAACTTCTGATTAAATAGCTTCCAACCAATTGGATTTCAACATGGTTCACAGAGGCTTTCTCATTTTGATGAGTTTGATGGTGAAAGTTAATATAATAAATATGCTGTTGGCAGTGGAATAGTAAATGAGGGTCAAATCGACTACCTTGCCAGGATGGGTGACTCAAGTCTGCAAAATGTGTCCGCGTTTCAGTGATCTGCCCATGCAGCAGCTCAGATGGCCTCGCGAACAGCTCGTGCGACTTTCGAGCGATAATGAGAATCGGGCGTCGCAAATATTCCAAGGCGGCAATGTGCCCAGCACGTGTTCGCGCAAGACTGAAGTTCTGGATTGTATGTCCGGCCCTCAAGCCGGTCGAAACGCCTCTCTAGGGCATTCGACATGAGTGACGACTGACATAGCCTTCCAACCCACGGGTCCTCGTGGGGTAAACATAAACGGGAAGTGCGCGGGACAGCCAAAATATAGATAGATTTATAGGATTTATGAAAAGAAATAAGGAAAATGAAACGGGAAAGAGAAGTGTTAAAATAACTTGTTAGACTCCACCTGGGAACATATGCTGCCAATAGTGTAGATACAATAGCATGGAGCGAGGTTTTTAAGTTCAGACTTTGAGTAATAATTCGGGGGTCGTGATATATTCGCGTTATGTAAATTTAAATATTATTAGACAAAATTTTTACCAAGTTTTTAACATTATGTAAGGGTTTTACATCTACATAACACTCTGCCAGCCACCATAAAGGTGTGTGGCAGTGGGAGGGGATATTTTAGAGAGGTATTAAATTGATCATATAATATGCGATTTTTAGAACACGGTTATTTTATTTGAATGCTTTAGTGTTTAAATAAATTATTATTAAGAGTAAATTTTGAACTAATTTTAACTCACGCGTTATACTCCTGTATCTACGGTATTTATGGGATAGAGAAGAAGTATTTTTGATTTGAAATGTAGTGTGCGGTACGAAGAGCGGTAATATTTGTAAAATGTTCTGTGATAAGTTTAGCCTTGTGTCTCCCAACCGTTAGCATAATTAGGCTGAGAAGCAAGGAATCTGATAGTTGGTAGGACGAACAAACTAACCCTCGTCATACAATTACCATGCGTAGTAACTAACATGAGCGCTAACATTCGAAAGGAATACACCTTCAGGAAACTTAATTTCCTCACGCCAAAAACCTAAGCAGGAATTTACGGCCTTCAAATTAAGCTAAAACCACTCTAATCGTGTTGAGGGAATCAGGTGTGAGACCATTTAGAAAGGAAAGGCACCCGAGTGTGATTATAGTTAATCATATCACTTTGGAATGCCAACTACAGGCCAAAGAGACAGTTCTAGTCGATCTTATAACCTGCAATAGAAAATAAAAATGTCCTTTAAAGACTCGAGAGCAATTAGCGTTCGTGCCTGGAAACCAGAATATTTTCTCATGAGAATCGCACGCTCCAAACGGCACCCGCAATTGATCAGGCACGTTGAAATAGAAGTGTTTTCATTTTACCTTGAAACGACCGGCATAAAATATCTTTGCGGAAATATTAAAACGCAAAGCATTCCGATCCAAATGTATGTATTATTATAAACATTTATACTATTACCACTATTAGCTTTCTTTTGATTAGAGTAGGCTGCGATGGTATGTCCCTTTCTACTTCACATTTTTATAGCCTTCTTCCCAGCAGTGTATCACTCTTTTCATCAGTACACTTCTTACTTCCATTCATTCCATCTCTTACGCAGCATTCCGCCTCCATTAACGATCCTCAGGGTCCGATTGCCCATAATAATTCATTCCAGACACCCTCTATGAATGAAAATGATTTCCTAGAGCTGCTATCTTATCTTCCCTCCCGCACAATACCAAGTATGGTTTCATTCATCTTCCTTTCGGCCTGAAGCACTTCCCCCATTACCTCCATTTCCTTCAATGTAGTCATTTCGGAAGCACTAAATATTAATTTTTCACCATCTGTCTTTGGGATCCAGATCTAAAGAGTCCCACGCACCGTAGCGAACAGTCAAATAGCTCATCTTGACAGAGATTTGGGTCACATATAGCATTTCTTTCCCGAATTCGGTAGACAAATAAAAGGCCGCGATTATTTTTAGGGTATCATTATTTTACAAGGAAACCATGAGCGGCTCAGAGTGTACTCATTCGGTCCCATGGCAAACAGGTTTTGGTTTGTGGAGAGCTCTACCTTCCACCAATCAAACCGAGCATCAAGATGCAAATAATTTGCGATCTGCAGTCGGTAAACGCCTTTTTCGATTAAAAAGTTTCCCAAATATCTTTAGCACGACCTTCGTCCACGATGCCACTAAATATATAGTTTTGCAGCTATTCTAGGCGATTTCCCACTAATTTCATATCTGTCCTTTATTGTGTTTTCCCCATGCCTGTCTAATTTCTTCTCTATCTGTTTTATGTTCCCTAAAATTATTGCATTTTTCTATCCATAGAAAAATGTAATAATTTTACTTTTACTATGATTTAGCTTCATCCCACACCTCTTTTATGGAATCTAGAATGCGTTCAATAACGACTGAAGTCTCTTGGAAGACGGACCAACTAACGTTTGGTCATCCGCGATCATACTAGGACTAGCGGTTCAATTGCGGGTGATTAAGTCGATGTTATTACCTCCCCTCCTACTTTCCTTCCTACGCCTAACTCCGAGGCCTCTCACTGTACTAGAACCTACGCAGAAAAGCGTACGTGGAATAACGGGAGGCCCAATCCCATTCCCCATCCTATCTCCAGCCACCTTCATCCTAGCAGCACTATTCGTTTTCAAGGAACTTCAAATGCCACGGTCACGTCGCAGCATCTTATCTATGTATAATTCTACGGCAAACGCGATATCTATCCTCGAGACGGGATTTGAACCCGCGGCCTTTGCGTTGCGAGGTGCCGGCACGTTGCCAGCCTCCCACTCACTGGGTTTAATGTGTGCAGGCCAAGCCTGAGGCAAGACGTCATGACATATATATAAAGAACTCCTTCGGTCGCAGTATTCTCAGCCCTCCCTTGATGGAAGCGATCATAACTGGGTCATCAGCGACACAAAGCCAAATCATTTCCAATCAAAAGCGCGAGCTTTCGTAATTCTCCGATATTTTTTTAAGCAGGCGTTGCTCAGTGGCCGGTAACACGAAAGAGGAACCGAACTTCAATTAATCGAATGTGTGGATATGTATCTAGGCTATCACATGATTCTAGAGTGCTAATGAAATTTATGTTTTTTTTAGTGAGTGCAAAACTTTCGCATTCTTTTAAGATTTGCCGACGCTTGAAAGCTTAAGCCCGGTAATACATAGCGAATTTATTCCTTTTAAAACATCTCTTGTTATCAGCTATTTTTTTGCGAGCATAGATTTGTGTTTGGTATGGATTAGAAACTATTCTTTAACTAATCCTTCAACCGATATATTGGCGGTTTAGTTTTTCTTAAAACTAATCTAAAACTAAATAAAGACAGCAATGTTCAAACTATATCCATTTTTTATAACGATAGGTCCAAAACCGTCAAGTTTTTGCGCAACATTTTGTGCAACATTTTAGGAAAAGCTCATTTTTTTAGAAAACAATTAATTGCACCAACGTTCAACTTGGTAAATAATTTAATTTCGCCAATTCAATTTAGGCTACATTTTATTTGCCAGATTATCCCTGCTTGACTCTATGCACTTTACATATGCCCACAAAAGTACACGGTAAAACAATTTTTTCAGGATGCAGCATTATTTTGTTCGAAAATTAAATTATTTCTTAAGCAAGAAAACACTAGATGTAAACCACAAGAAGGAAAATGCCATCAAAAAGTAATTCTCATTATTAAATATGGTTTTCCGTACAAATTACGAATACTTTGATAAAATATATCGGTATCTGGTAAAAGTTTGCTGTTCCAGAAAACATTCACCTTGACGACCAAAGGAATTGTTAAAGTTGTCTCATAAGTTGAATGATGAAGATAGATCTAATTGTAAGAGAAATGAAGGGGAAAGAAGCTAATGTACCGTCAAAAGAGAAACATTGCCCAGGCTGGTAAATTAATGGCCAAGTGAGGCTCATTGCGGCAAGATAATTTAACTCCAAGATTCACAGATCTACATTTACGCGATACTCTGCTAGCCACCGCGAGGGTGTGAGGCAGGGGATCAATGCATATTGATTATGGAGTTTTATTTTAGCCTGTGATTCTGTTACAGTTATACAACTTTTACAAGGGAGCTTAGCATTTGAAAACCCTATTATATGACGGAAATTTTACATTGTTTTTTGCACGTTTTACATGCTTCCCTTATAAATAAATGTTGGTCTTCCGAAAATTTAGTCTCCACAACCTAACATAAGACTCGTCTGGTGTTAGAATTCTATTACTGGTAGCCGGTCATTCCGATTAAGCCAGGTTTTCTCCTTTTTTATTTTGTGGGGACAAACTGGTGTTACATAGTTGTGCAAAAAGCAGAGCTATAACTGATAAGGAAAAGATAAAAAACGACCATGAACTGATAGATATATTTACACGCAATTACGTTTAGGCATTTAATTTAGCACGGAAAAATCCGTTGATAATTTATTGGCTGAAAGTAAAATGAAAGACAGGTTTCTATTATGCTCCTTGTTACGTTAAAATTTATTTATTGCAAAGTGGTAATATTATATTCAAGTAGTAATTAATAAATAAGACTGAAAATAAAATTACCTTGTTTGAATAACAATTTTAGAATCTAAAATCAAGTTTAAACCAGATTTATCATAAATATGTGCCAAATTACACATCATCCATGAGTTCAGAGCGAGGTTCTTTCACACTCGAGGATTCAGCGAGTTTACTGTTTACTAATAGTTTGCTACCTGCGAATCTGCTGTGAATAACTCTTGCCGGCACGGGAATGGGTTGTCATTGCCTTCTACCGTGACTGTATGTTTACATTACTGGAAGATCGAAGTAATGGAGAGTATCGAAATATCTTTTTTTCATTTATCGGGATACAACAATACTACTCGCTATTGAGTTAAGGCAAATTAGTTTTAAAACTTTTTCAAGAATTGAAAATGAAATGTGATTTGAAGAAATTGAATTTGAAGAAATCTCCAGTGATTCCCGTCTTTAAAAAAGGTAGCAGAGAAAATATGGAGAATTATAGACCTATCTCCTTGCTCCCAGTATTTTCCCAGATTCTAGAAAAATTGGTTAAATGAAGGTTGCTAAAATTCTTGTACAAAATTAGCTTCTTTAGCAGTAGACAATTTTGGTTTAGAAGTGGAATGAGTGAAGCTTGCACTGCAGCATCAGTGCAAGCTGAAGATGCACTAATAAACCATATGCAGAGTGTATATAGTGCCGTTAATCTCAACAAGCGAATAGCAAGTTTGTTTGTAGACATTAAAAAGGCGTTTGACTCATTAAACCATAATATTCTGTTCAAAAAACTATACAAGGTCGGAATACGGGGAAAAACCCTGGATTGGTTTAAGAGTTATTTAAATGCACGCAGTCAATGTGTACGTGTGAAAAATTGCTGAAGCGAGTTGAAAATTATAAAAGCAGGTGTCCCGCAAGGGTCTGTGCTTGTTCCTATACTATTTTTAGTTTACATTAATGGTTTATGCAATTATAAATTTAATTGGTATCTAACTGCATTTGCTGATAACATAGCCTTAAGCTATGAAGATACTTCATGGAATCATGTAAAAATATAATTAGATGATGACTTAAGATTCTTAAGTAAGTGGTTTGGTTACAATACATTGTGTTTGAGTGATAAAACCAAATATTTAATAAAGGTATATGATTTATGCAATAGATATAAGTTAAATTGGGAATTAGTATATCACATTGCAGATTGTACTGATGCTAACTGTGAAAATTGTGTTATTATTGAACGTGTAACACACTTCAAGTACCTTTGGGTTCATTTGGGCTATGCGTTTATGGGTTTAGCTTCGGTTCTGAGACAATACCTGATAACATTATATTACTTACGTAATAAATGTTCAATACACTTTCTAAGACACATATTTTGCACTTGGGAACTCAAAATTAAGCTATGGAATTGTTTGTTGGGGAGGTGCATATAAATGCGCGATCAAACCTACTGTGGTCTTCCAGAAAAGAATAATAAGAACCATTACTTTTAAAAATCTATTTCTAAAACTAAAAATTCTGCCTTTACGCTATTTATTTGTGTATAAAGTTTAAATTTTTTTTTACATGTGGAGTGAAAATTTGCTTCAAAAATTGGCAAGACAATACAAGTGGAATTTGCGTATGCAATCTGATGTTTTGCCCCCGAGGCCATAAATTACAACATTTCAAAGAAGTTTTGTTTATTTAGGACCAAAGATATTTCGTCTACTACCACAGCATGTAAAAATGAAAAAAAGATTTTCAATAGTTCCCTTGATATTGATTTTTTATGCCAAAATAATGTAAATAGTGAATTTGTCAATATAGCACTGATTGCAACTTGTACACATTTTTTGTTCTTTTCAATTTTTTTCACGGTAATTTTGGTTACCCCTGCACAGGTGTAACCTAAAAAAAACTTCCTTAAATTGCATTAAATGTGTTGTAAAAAAACGTGTGCTGTAAAAAACACTACAAAAAAGAAGTAATAAATTATATTATATATTTTTAAAAAAATGTATTTTCCGAACATTATTTTGGCAACATAAGCTAACCATCTTGGTCAAATAACCATATTTACTGCTAGTCAATGTGGCTTTTGAGTTTCATCCAGCGTTTTAAGATATATACGGACCCACCTCTGAGTCGGAGAAAGAATCCACTGAATGTTGAGATTTCACACCTACATATCGCAAACGCCAAAACCTCAACTTTCTCATCCAACAGGTTAACTATCAAAAAAATAAAACTTTTCGAAACGGAAAACGAAAAAAAGATTTAAATGTTACTCTTCGGGAAGAGATCACTGGCTTTGTGGGTAATTTGGCCTCACATTTAATTTTAAAAAATATTACCATTATCGCCCGGAAGCACAAACCAATAGAATCATACGATGCAGAGGCTGCAAATCTCGATAAGTCGAA
Organism: Platycnemis pennipes; assembly: GCA_933228895.1. NCBI lineage: Eukaryota > Metazoa > Arthropoda > Insecta > Odonata > Platycnemididae > Platycnemis > Platycnemis pennipes. Next base: position 147,812,540 of record OW121847.1, on the reverse strand, counting down.
ATCTCGAATCTCGAAATAACTAAGCTACGTAAACATGGCTATTCTTGAAGATAAGATGAAGAGCAACTTTTCTCAACAGCGTTAAACTTCTCTCAAAGGCGCTATTAATATTTCGACTATTGATAACTCCGAAGACGTGAACGCAGTCGCTGATGATAAGTCAAAGGCCCAGTTCGAGGCCCACTTTCAGGAGCTTTCGGGGTCCCGCTTTTGAGGCTATGAAGAGGCATCGCAGGCGGGCTATGGTGACGGGAGTTGTAATCACCGACTACTGGGCAACGGTTGAACGGAAAAAGGGATTAGGGAGGCTGATCCTTAACCGCTACACGGGCGGCAATTAGTTTCTCCTAATATAGGATACTTGTAGGTCATATCCTTGCATTCCGAAACCACTTGGAAGACTAGTATTATGCAACTATGTTGATGGAAAAGGAAAATGTTGCCATGGCATAAGGAGGTCTTCAGTCTTTCTATTTTCCACATTCCCACAATATTCGCCTTCTCTAAGAAAACGAAAAGTGACAATTTGCGCATGGAGGAATTAGTCTTATCTTCAATATGGTGGCAATATTATGAATCTCGGCAGCTCTAAAGGAGTTTTAATGGTTTTTACAGTTCGGTTTTTACGAATGTCTTTCCCGTGTAATCTTCCATATATCATTTTAAGTATGCCTCATCGATTCTTGGTAGTTGCTTTTATTACGGCCTATTGATGACATTTACTCTGGGAATCGGGCGCAAGAGGCGAAAATGTGACAGTGATGAGTAATACGAGTGAGAGGAAGAGTCTTTATTAGCGAGGGCTCTCGTCAATATCACATGGCAATCGCCAAGCGTAACATAAGGCATAAAAAATATAGGACTTCCTTTTGCTGCTGTTCCAGCTCGAAGGCTTTCAGTTCAAGAGCGCCACCTTATATCTCAAGTAAAAAGATTAAGTTTTTACGCAGGCGCCTCCCAGCTGTGCAATGTGTATCCATCATTACGTTGATGCGCTAGAGCAGGGGTTGGCAACCATTTGAGATGAGATGAGAAACAAACCTATCGCTCATGGTAATTCCAAAGTTTTTGAAGAGTCGTAAATATATTACTACAAATAAGAGAAACGTAAATAATACAAGAAAAACATTATTCAAAAGTAATTAAAATAAGAAAATGAAACAAGCAATAGCTCTTCTTGGTTTCGATCTGTGTAAAACATTCCCTGATAAATTTCCTTGGGTATTTTTTTGTAACTATTCGTTTTCAGTCAAGGCAAATAGAGCTGCTAGTTTAATTTTCTGATCCTAATACATGCTTTTGTAAATTAGGCTATGATAGTTTAATTGTCATAATTAATTTAATTCAGAGCCGTTGTAGCTTTTAAATACTAAGCCTTTCCCTAGAAAGCTACATTAAATAAATAAGAGACCACTGGACATGGACCACATGGACCCTTATTTTAGCTGACCAATGTGTATGCATTACTACCATTTCAAGATACTACCCGATGAAAGTGGTAGAATGTGGTGTCACTTGGCACAGCATACGCTCTCCCACTATTTCATCTCATAAACCCATCCAAGGACAGGGTAACTATCCGCGCACGTGGCGGAATCAGAAATCACGACCTCTGGGCAGCCACTCAGACCCCACTGACCGTGATACCGAGGCCAGTAATAATATTTATTTAAATTAATCTAAGATGATGGATTATCGTATTCACTTCACAAGTTTCTGAATATCGTGGTATAATATGCAACCATGCAAAATTTACTGTTCAGCAGGGTAGCCAAGGTAAGTATATTGATCCATAAATGTGTGAATCCAAGTGCACTTCCTCATGCGGCTCTAGTAAACACAAGTTCCCTCAATAAATACCTCTAGCGACGAGATTTTATTCATGCCAAGGTTTTTTTCAATTTAATAGAAGTTTAATAATTCAGGAAAGTCAAATATGTATTAGGAATAAAGTAAACTCTAAAGACCGCTTTACACGATACAATTTTTTGTACAATTTCTTGTACAAATTGAAAGAAATTGTATGTTTGTCTGAATGGAATTAGAGCAGGTTCTATTTTCCGTTCAGTCAATCAGACATTCGCACAAACGTTCGCATAATTTGCCTCTTTAGACGGTAGAATTTCCTCATAAAAGAGTTTGTGCAAGAAATTGTACAAAAGATTGTATCGTGTAAAGCGGCCTTAAGGAGATTTTGGTCGACATTCTGCAATTGATAAATGACAGTATGTAAACTGTCTTCGCCTGTTCCATCTTATACCAGCCAACCTAAATATTCATAGTGCTTTTACCTCAGGAGACTATCATTATTGCTCTTTTCCTGAAGCTAATCTTCAACCCATTCTTCTCACCACTTCTCACACTGATCCGGTAACGCGGTAACGATTACTACAGTTACTTGGTCTATTAACACTTGATATCACAATTCTACTTACTCATCCCACGTCTCCTATATATTGAGCAGGAATTTAGAATACGGCTTTTTCTATTAAATGATATTTAACCCAGGAAACAAAAATGGGAGGTGAGGAAAGACTATTTAGGAAGCAGGGTAATCAGTGATGGACGCAGCAATAGGGAAATAATAAGTAAATCTCCCAGGTGAAAATTGCATTGTATAAAAAACGGAATCCACTGACAGCAGGAAATACAATCTTGGTCTGATACCTTTTGAAATGAGGAGCTACAAAAGCATGATGAGGATCAGATGGAGAGATCGAGTTACTAGAACTACTTTCTAAGACGCGTGAGAAGAAAGAGAAGTCCAATAAAAATCTGAAAAGAAGAAGGGACAACCTTATCGATCATATCTTGAGACGTGATGGTCTGATGAGGACATTCTAATCGTCTGGGAAAAAGCGAAAGGAAGAATGGCAAAGGAGGGCCTCATATTAGACACACCGAGCAATTAGTGAAATATGTAACAGAGAAAAATTATGAAGAGGTTAGCCGATAGAATAGTTGAATAGACAGCTGCGTCAAAACAATCTTGGCATCAATGACATGTGGTGATGACGCTCATTTGGAGGCTGATTGGATAGGTCAGGAGTTCCCCTTTGTCTATTCTCTCACAACGTTTTAATTTGCCATCTTCCGGTAATTGCCTTTTCCTTTTTCTTCAATTCGCTTTCGTCACCGTTCGTTGACAGTTTGCATGGACGGAGACCTGGCACTTTCTCAGAAACAGGATTTATCGCACCCAGGCACGAGGGGGCGAGCTCACGGGAGTCTTGCTAGATGGCTATCAGATATCGGATGTTTTATTTTTCTGCCTCGAGTGAAAGGCTTACCACGCCTCCGTCCAAAACTTAACATATATATCTTACGAACCGGCTTACTCCTTTCACTACGCGAAGTCCCAAGTTCTCAGAGTGCCTCAACATTCTCAGACTTGTGCCCAACCTGGTTTCACCTTGTAAAATGAGCTGATTCATCACAGCCCGAAAAACAGCGGTGATTTCGTTTTCTCTGTTTTTTTTCTTAAAAAATTATCGAATTCACAACTTAATAATAACACATGCATATTTTCTCCGTCCGAATGAAAAATATTTTCCATTCCTTAGTATTGGTAAAATAGACATTAATCTGTAATAACTGACTATTTGACGGATAAAGTAATTTTGTCTACAGCGTGAACGCTCTTCACGGTATAATATTTTTTTTTTAATGTCCGAATCTGGTTTCACTCTCGTTGCTTTCCGGCTAACCTTCGATTACCCTAAAAAGAGAACTATCAGCGCTATACAGTTTCATTTATCTTCCGAATGGACGACGGCCTTCGCGCCGTGGAAAGGCTTGGGCGTTCCTTTGACTCATAGAGTTAAACTTGCTGGAGTAATCAATCCTCCCAGAAGATGATGAATAGAATAGCATTAGTCAGATTCGAAAGTAGTCCAGGCTGCATCTATTTATTGGTGAGGCGGTGAAAAAAAAAGACCCCAGAGGTGGTCTTTTAACTCATGTCAGCCACGACTAAATCATAAAGGAGCGAACTGATGGAGAGATGAGTTCTGACCACTGAGGTACTGACCATGCAGGGGGGGGGGGTGGGTCATCGAGCTAGGTGGCCGAATAAGCAATGCTTCTACAGTTGTCACTCCAGCAATGATAATACAACCGGATAATGTGGTATAAAAAACAAAATCTACATATAGACAAGATATGTTAAGACGTTTCGGAGGAAGTTTGAAAATACTAGATCAGACATTTGGAATGGGTGGATATGATTCTAACGGGGTGAGGTGTAATGACAGCGGTGTAGTGACTATGGTATGACGAAAAGCGGAGGGGAAGCAAGTTGTTGGGATGTAGTTTTGTTAATGAGCGGGAAATAATGCGGACTGGTATCGATATGAAGCAAGAGCGTGACAGATTACCAAAAGAGAACACGAATGCATATCCAATAAATCTAACTATAATTCAGGTCAGTAAACCCAATAGAGAACGCATTCAGAAAAAGTATGCTACGTTTACGAACAGTTTGAAGAAATAATGGTTACCAGAAAAAAAGTTTATTATCAGAGAACTGAAACGCGATGGTCGATTACGGGAGGGGTGGACTAGGAGTGTAAGTCAGATATGTATAAGTTAGGAGAGAGAAAACACTGCAATACGACATGAGCATTGCTTTGCGGAAGAAATGGAGTGGCAAACATTAATGTTAATGTAACTTTGATGCGTAATTGAAAATGACTAGTAAAATATCTATTCAATCCCCACGTGACTAATAATAGATTTGGGAACAGCTACCCGTCTCGTTATTTGGCACCATTTCCGTTTCGCCAATATCAGCTTCGATAAAAATTAGAGGCAATGGAGTTAGAGTTGAATTCAATAAGGGTAGAAGGTAATGAAATTTCGCAGTATAAGCTTTGTGGAAAGGAAGGAATACTAATAATAGGATGAAACATTCTTAGAGAGGATTAGGACAGGTGGAAATGATAGGAGAGAAGGATTGCCAAATGGATGAGGAAAGAGGTAGAGGAATAATTTTACGCTATAGATCTGAAAAAAAGAAGCCTCGGGTAGCTGAAGAGCTGGTTAGATAGACTGAAGAGAGATGGGAGAAGAAGATATCAAAGACCGAGTTTGACGAGTGAAATTACATAGAAAGGAATAAAGAACTTACGGAGCCAGAAGCTTGTTGAAAATTCTTCAAATGGAATGATTACAAAGAAATGATGAAATGGGTGCACTAAACACGAAGACGATAATGTAATCTGGTGGTAAGAGGGAGAACACGATGTCATCGTGGAAGGATAAGATATATAAGAAAAGAAATAATACAGCTAAAACATGAGGACCTTAAATGTAGCTAGGAAGAAGAACTTGCAAAAGAGAGAAGGGAATATTATAAAGTTAATGCGCTCAGAAACATAAAAAGAATTCGAAGTAGATAAGGGAAATCTGGGTGCTTAATTATTAATATACGATGCGAATAAGTAACTTGAGTAAGTCATAGGAAACTATAATTTTCGCACATTTGATTCACTGAAAAATCTAGAGAAATCAAGGTTTTTCGTCTTATTCGTTGGATCATTGAAGAAGGAATGAGGCTCGAAGGATTCTTTAAGGTTCTTGTGACCACATGAAAAAACACAGAAATTTTCCATAAATATTCTTCTATTATTTAAAATATACTCTAAATTACTAACAGGGGGTTGGAAAACACAGAAAACGACTTCTGCGATGAAAAATAAGGTTATGGGTCAAACCGGGTTTAGAAGTAAGGATGCAAGAAAAAGAACTATATAACCAAACATTTTTCAGAAATGAAATACAGGGACAACACGGGTTTAAGAGATTGGTAATGGCTTTTATTCGGACAACACGGGTTTAAGAGATTGGTAATGGCTTTTATTCGGAATGTGATATAATACGGTCACAAAAGTTGGTCTTCGAGAAAGGAGGACGAACTTAGGTGATAGTTATTTGAATAATGATTTTGCTATAGGATAAAGTCGACAGACTGGGAAAAGAGAAGGCAAAGGAAAAAGCGTTAGATATGGAAGACGAGGCAGAAAATTGTTGGGAGAAATATGAACGAGGCAAAAAAGAAAATCCAGAACAAAGTAGGAGCCAATGGACTGTTGAAACTACGATTAGGTGGAGGTCCACGGTGAGAAAGGAAACAAATGGTGACCATGAAGAGCATGCGGGTAGATAGAATCTATGAATAGTAAGAGGGAGGCATTCTAGGGAATAAGCATTTAGGAGCTCTACTATGTCCATCTAAAAAAGCATAGCCGACAGGAAATTTGGCAGGGTATGGTATGTGTGGATACGTCAGGAACAGCTCAAAAACCTATCAATACTGGAAGATAAATGATAATGACGAACACCGAATTACACCGAGATCGATCCAAATTTGAGTGGCTGCCCAAGCCAAAAAACTTTTGGCTGACCCTAGATCTTAACATGCCGAAGATTTCCATTCCAAATTTAATTAAAATAACCTAAATTAAATTGCAAACGTATCAACTAAACAACCGCGGGCTCATAAAAATACTGCAAGTTTGAATCGATTTAATATCTCCTCTCGCTGTTTTAAACTCTCGAAGTGAATTCCTGGATATAAAACATGTTCTGATACAAGTTACCGTAGAAGGTTTTGAATACCTCAACAATGCCTTCTCATTTCGCAAGGGTTTATTTTGTAAAGCGGAAGGCGGGTGACCTGTATGAGCTTTTACCAGAGGTCCTCGCCCCACATGCGAGTTTCAAACCCATGCTGTCCCGGAAGAGGAGAGAAATCAACTTCATTATTACTTTTAAATTAATGTTGGCCGGACACCCGTCGGGCACAACATTTACCTCTGACCAAGAAATTGATTGATTACTAATCAACAGGGTATATTTGAGTGATAATTCGGAACAGATAGTTTAGGAATAATTTTTGAGCATGCTCACGAACTAAGAATGCTTACGCTTGACAAAAGTAAATTATATGATCATAAATTTTATCAATGCATATAAATTAAATATTAATTCAACTTAAATTCTAATAAGTACAACTGATAACAAGAATGAAGTAAATAAAGCTCGAGGTATATTTGCCAATTAGAACTTAGATCTTACTCTTGATACTACAAAGATCTTAGCCTACGACAACAAGGTGTGAATACTCTCACCTGTCGATGACGAAGTAATATTTTTTACAGTATTTTTATTGATACAGAACTGATATCACCGTTATACGTTGCATGAATGTCAGCCAGTTTTATGTGCATACCGCATCATATTTTTGTTTATTGAAAACTTATTTCACATTTAAAATCGAATGAATTGATGAAACTACCCATATGCATATTTTTCTTAATTTTTGCCTTTTAAACTTATGAGGAACTGTTGGGGATGAACTTGTTTAATAAAACTAGGCCCCACGAAACTGGTGAAGCCCAGCTCAATAAAACTGAGCACTCAAATTATACCTTAACTTAACCGGGTCTTGTTTATTCAGGTAGTAGTAGGTAGTCTTGGTTTAGGTGCTTGAACGGCTAAAATCAATATCTAATCGCGGTCTAACTTAAGATCTTAATCCTACGACAAATATTAATTCTATGGACGGGACTTACACCCACGACTCTTGGTCTGCAAGGCTAGTGCAATCCGGACGAACTATCACGGCCGGCTTTCTTCAGGTTTACACCGCTTAAGTCTAGAGTTCTTCATTTCAGGTTTATCTAAGAAAAACGATTTCTTGGATAAACCTAGAAAGGGTAGTTATCTACATATTCACATGGTCCATAGTGATCAGTGTGTTGAATCTAATGCTGAAATCAGGCATTGAAAATATTCCTAGCAGTTGGTAGAACTAGGTTTTAAGGTGCTCCAAATGCTTAGATTATGTCGCACCGTTTAACCTGATTCTATGCTTAATCCTAAGACTAACACATTATCCACACCGAGGGAGGGAAACGAACTCGGAACCTTTACATTGCAAGAGTACCAGATTTAGGCAACATAAAAATTAGTGAATATCAAAAAACAATATTATTATGAATCAATCTCAGTTTGGATGTATTGTTTGTCTACAACTTGTTTCTTCTGTCCTTTATTAGAGGATAAACTAGTTATTTTCAATAGGTAAACGAGAGAGCATTTCTGTTCATTGGGTCAAAATCATTTAACGACTCATTTCGATGTTAACTTCATTGGTTTAAACTTGGGTCGTTAACACCTCGTCAACGTAATGTATCTTAGGGTTTTAGGGTATTCAATGAAAAATAATATACTTTTTATCCCGTTAAAAATACACAAACACTAATCTCCAATATAGCATCTTCGATATTCCCTTACGCATTGCATTGGGGCGCATGCCAATCGTATCAAAATTTTCAGAGGCATGCAACAGTAAACATTGGTTGGTAGCCATACCAAATTTCCTGGCTATTGTGAATAATAAATTGGTACTCTGATGAGGCTCACATGGGATAGAGTAGAATTCAAATTATTTCACTTGAGAGTAATTCAGAGTTTCAAAACTACACTATAAACTACCAAAGATTTTTGCATGCAAGGAAAGATTTTTTTTTATTTTAATAAAATGTGAAAGCTGGAAATTCCGGAATCCTCGATTCATCTCAGAGTTTATGTTTTGAATTGATTCTATTGTGTTTATATGTTATCGTTCCACAGTAGTTAATCCATACCATTTTCTCTTTTCAGTTCCCTCTAAGCAACATGGAAATGATGGTTTCGTTGACCCGTTAGTGAAATCCGATAAAATTTCACTACATTCAGCTCTTAAATTGAACAGCAGGGATATTAAAGTGGACAGCATATCAAGAATGATAAAAATTTATCACCAATATTTGCATTCAGTGTACGGTATAGCTGTCAGTCTGTTCCACAATAATGGTTAGATTTCTATGGTACTACATTTCATGCATCTTGTTCTTTTTACAGATATGTACGGGTCTAATGGCACTCAACAATTTTAATTTCTCCAGAAATAAGCGCTACAAGAATTCAGTGCGCAAAAGACTAGAAGGATTGTGACCAGAGAGTGTGCCGTGAATGAGAATATGTTTTTAAATTTCTACAGCAACGCAAGCGTTTTTCTCATTTGCAGTTTATCGTGCATTTTCCACATTCTAGCACGCATTATATATTTATACGAAAACAAATGATCGTCAAATTAATTTTTCCGGTGCACAGGAACACCCAGAAACTTCAAAAAGTCGTACCATTCTCGTTGTAGAAAAATTTACCTTTGGTTTGACATAATTCGACTTCTTGGCTAAATATTCTACATTATATTAATAAAATTCCACTGACAGCTCTATGATACTCCGAACATATTTGCAGTCATGTTCACTGCGTGCATGGTGAAAGTGCAAATCACCACTCGATCGGAAAAGCGATCGTCATTCTGGCAGGTAATGAATTAGGTCGACTTCAAAGGTGAAGTTGAAAACAAAATAAGAATTGGTGGAGGTCAGCTATTAACGAGTGAGGCGATAGAAGTCCTTTGAACACACTGATGAATGGAAAATGCAAGTAACATTGATCTTGCTTTTCTCAACAGTCTTCTCGAAGAAATTTATGGTGGGTATGACAAGTAAAAACACATGAAATTACGGTGAACCGAGTGATGGCAGCATATAAAAAAGCTACTCGCACTAGGGTAAGCAACCTATATATGAGGCGCGCAATGAAGCAGGCCATACCATGGTAAAGCGGCGCAAAATGCGTACACTTAGTCGAAATTCTGAAGTCTGCAAAGCAGTCTTTGTAAGTTAAAGGTATTTTTCCAAGAAATTCATATTCCTAATGGCCATTGCGGTCAAAGAGTAAGATGTCCAATAAATGATCGGATTTTGAAGCTCCGATGACAGGAAACGGCCAGAAAGGTAGTGTCATTTTACTATTTCTATACAAGGTTTATATCATTGATAAACTTCATTTTTCAAGTGTAACTCATCCCAAGTAATTTGATACCCAAGTATTTTGGCTTGCTTTTTGCCTGAAACGATAAAATATTTCTGAAACTGGTTAGCTCTAAGAATATTCGAAATTCTGTGAAAATCGTAGGAGTATTGGAGAACAATTATTCCGGCTCTTTCCAGTGAAGAGATAAGCTTTAAGTTTCCAGCTCCATCCTCCATTCCCTTCCCCCACTTTCGCCACCTTGATATAAATACATAGTACCAAATCACTTAACGAACTCACCGCAGCATGCTGCATAGCAATGAAACTATGGAAGCGACGAATAAAACTAAGTATGGAAATTGCAATGTTTCTCCTTCACCCTTAATTCCTACATTGAATGATTTCCATTTGGTTAAGCCCGAGACTCTTAACTATTTTTGTCAATTATTGGAACGAATTTCATCGCATTTATAACTAAATTAACTATTTACACATCTCCGGAGCATTCTATGTTTGTACTCATCGAAATAGCCGCAAACGCAGTCATTGCTTATTTAATTTATTTGAGTTGATTTATTAAAGATTTAATTAATCTATTGATGTTTTTATTCTCTTTATAAATTTATTTATAGTATTAAATGCCTATTGAGAATAGCAGGCAATTATATTTATGCCTACATTTAATTATTGGAATATAATATATGTGCTTTGAATGATTGATTGTGAAGGGGTTAAGTCCGAATCAATGCATGAGAGACTGGATTATCAATGGATGTTATTTCCAATGATATTCAAATCAATGATGACAAATTAAATTCTTGCGTAGTAAATCTCTTTTATTTTATCTTTCTATGTTTTGCTCGATAACTACCACTCTGTATGAAATATAATGAATTCCTAACAATTTCCCACAAGAGATGGAAACTATATATGAATTGTATAGTTTAACATCAAGGATAAAGGGGAAGGTTAGAAAAAAAATAATTAATAAATATATATGCAGGACAAATTAAAAAGACATTAAGATCATATTTTTTCTCAAAAATTGTCTCCTCAGCCCTTTTTATATGATCACTAACTCGGGGCAAGAGATTTCAGCTACTCGTTTCAAAGCCAACGGTGAAGTCTTATTTTCTTCATTTTTGCAATTTACCAAAAAATTCCTGCTCTACAATTACGTCAACACTGCCACTCACTATCAGTCATATCGATAATTTTTTTTACCAGCTATTTAAATTAGCCGCGGGGGAAATTATTGCTGCTCGTTTGCAGAGTTTGTGAGGTCACATCGTACGTGTGCAAGGATTTCACCTCATTTGATCTCAAGGAAACTTTGGTCCTCGAATTAAATAATTTATACATGTATAGGCTTAACATCGCGGCTGAGCTTAAAGCCACCGAGTGCGTCCACCGGGCTGCGGATGGTGGGTTGACCTCTAGATATAGAGGTTAGCTGCGAGATAAGCGAGTTTACTCGTCGAATAAGCAGTCGTGGACAAAAAGAGACGGCATTCCGAGGAGGTATTGGTCTATCCCTGGGTAAATAATACAGAACCTGTGAAGATGCCGTGACTTGGCGACGGGAGGCCGCCAATAATTACGCTTCTCATCACCCGGAGGAGAGGGCAGCAGCTCTCCTTCATATGAGTGAAGGTGGAGACTACAGAGGTCGGTACAGCGACATTCATTTCACTACAGGCGTGGTAACATTTACTTTAATGGCTGTAGTACTGCGATGTGGAAGGCAAGGGGAAACCACCACATTAATATCCCGAGGAGTCGCAGCTACTCCACTATTTTCTTTCTTATCAAGACGTGATGGAACCCTCTCGAGTAAAATATTCCGGAGGTAAAATAGTCCCCCATTCGGATCTCCGGGCAGGGACTACCCGAGAGAGTACATCAGTCAAATGTGATAAACTTTTTAGGGTAGGAACATGGAACGTGAGATCGCTTCGGACCTGTGGAAGACTGGAGAACCTGAAGGTAGAAATTCGAAGAATGGACCTCGACGTATTAGGAATCAGCGAAATGAAGTGGCCCGGAGAAGGAGACTTTTGGAGTGGAAGCTACTGGGTTATACATACGGGATCATTAAATAGTAATGCTGGAGTAGGGATCATACTCAGAAAGAGCGCCGGAATGTGTGTGAAGAGCTTCCTGCAGTACAATGAAAGGATAATAATGGTGAAAATCGAAACCAAACCTGTAAATACCGTAGTGGTGCAGGTTTACATGCCTACGACGGACTATGAAGATGAAGAAGTGGAAGACGTCTACGAAGATATCAGGGAAGTTATAAAACAGGTAAGAGGATTAGAAAACCTAATTATTTCAGAGACTAGAACGCCATCGTCGGCGAAGGTCAAGACAGAAGAATAACTGGAAAATACGGATTGGGAAACCGGAACGAAAGAGGAGAAAGGCTGCTGGAGTTCTGCACACAACATAAATTAGTGGTCACCAACACATTGTTTAAAAATCACAACCGAAGAAGATATACATAGAAAATGCCAGGAGACAGAAGAAGATGCCAAATAGACTACATTTTAGTGAAGCAGAGGTTCAGGAACCAGGCGAAGGACTTCAAAAGCTACCCGGGTGCAGACATCGACAGTGACTATAATTTAGTGATGATGAAATGCCTTCTAAAATTCAAGAAATTGAAGAAAACAAAGAAAAGCATATGGTAAGTAGAAAAACCAAAGGAGGCTCAACACCAGCTGACATTTCAAAAAGCTGTGGGAAAAAACATAGGAGAGAACCTGAATGAGAAATCAGTGGAAGAGAGTTGGGAAAACATTAAATGTGGACTCCAGGAAGCCGCAAAAGAAGTTCTTGGAAGAAGAAAAGTTGCCAAGAAGAAGCCATGGATCACGGAGGAAGTCTTGGAATTGATTGAAGAAAGAAGAAAGTACAAGAATGCGAAAACTGAAGAAGGGCAGCTTCGCTACAAAAAAATAAGGAACGAAATAAGTCGCAAAGCAAGGAAAGCTAGAGAGATGTGGATGAAGAGTCTATGCGAAGATGTACAAAGCAGCCTTGCACTTGGAAAGGTGGAAGCTGCCTACAGGATAGTGAGGAACCACTTCACGGAACGGAGCGCGAGATGCAATGCCATAAGGGACAAGAATTGAGAAATTTTGATTGAAAACGAGGACAAAGTGAAGAGATGGAAAAACATCTGGAAGAGTTATACAATGGAAAAAATCTCAGCACAAAAGCTATTGAAGAGGAAAGCAAAATGGAAAAGGATGATATCGGGACATCTATATTAAGATCGGAATTCGACGCTGCAGTAACGGACCTTCGGATGAATTAGGCTTCTGGTATTGATGATGTTCCTGCAGAACTAACTAAAAATGCAGGAGAGAAGACATTAACTCATCTTTACCAAACCATCTGCGACATGTACTCAACAGGAGAAATCCAAGGGACTTCGAGAAAAACATCATCATTCCTATTCCCAAGAAGAAGAGAGTAGAGAAAACTTTAGGACTATACGCCTGACGACACACGCATCGAAGATACTGACCAGGATTATCTACAGAAGAATAAAATGAAAAGCAGAGGAGTTCCTGGATGAAGGTCAATTTGGATTCAGGAAAAGTAAAGGTACAAGGGAAGCAATATCGGCCCTTAGGCTGCTCATTGAGAAGAGAATGGAGAAGATCAAGCCGACGTTCATTGCATTTGTAGATTTAGAGAAGGTTTTTGACAACGTCGATTGGGATTCAATGCTTCGAATTCTGAAAAGAATTGAAGTGTCCTACAATGACCGAAGAATTATACACAGTCTGAACAAAAATCAAGTAGCTGTGATTAAATCTGGACCCAGCTGTGAAGAGGCAAGAATAAGGAAAGGAGTGAAAGAAGGCTGTGAACTGTGTCTCGTAATTTTTAATGTTTACATCGAGAGAGCCATTAATTAAATCAAAGAGAAGTCTTCTGGAGTGACTATCCACGGAGAAAAAATAAACATGCTGCGATTCGCCGATGACATAGCACTCATAGCAGAGATAAAGAGGGATCTGAACAAGACTCTAGTAACCATGGGAAGGACAATGGCCAGATATCAGCTGAAGATAAATAAGAAGCCTAAGATATTGGTGTGCAGCAAGAAAGAAGAGGCCAAAACAAATGTCAAACTAGGAAAACAAAAACCTGAAGAGGAGAAAGAGTTCTGTGACGTAAGGAAGCCGAGTAACCAGCGATGGACGAAGCAAGAAAGTAATAGTTAGTAGAATATCCCAGGCAAAGAGGGCATTCTATCAAAAGAAGAATATACTTACAGCAGGAAATACAAGCGTAGAAGTAAGGAAACAGTTCATCAGAACATACATCTGGAGCATGTTTCTTTACGACAGTGAAGCATGAACGATGAAGCAGACAACTTAATCGGCTATATTTTGAGACACGATGGCCTGATGAAGACTATCGTCGAGGGAAAAGTGAACGGGAAGATTGGAAAAGGAAGGCCTCATATGAGATTCATGGAACAGGTTGTGAAGGATATAAAAGGGAGTAATTAAGTCACAATGAAAAGGTTGACCGATAGAAGAATCGAGTGGAAAGCTGCGTCAAACCAATCCTAGGATTGTTGACCAATGATGATGATAAGCTTAACCAAATAAAAATTTTTCCAAGTGATTTTTAGTATTTTCTATCATTTTCGAATTGATTTTCTTATTCCTTCGATGAATGCTCCACGTGAATGTGAAGACTTTTTTTGAAGGTTTTATGCCTATGCCTTTATGCCTACCAATATATTTTTATGGAATGCGTTTATAGACTAATGTCACAAAAAAGGAAATATGAAAAAAGGGGGATCGGGTTGGTGTGGTGCTAGAGTAGTGGCATCCCATACCGAGGGCCCTGGTTCGAATCCCGGCAGTGGCGGATTTTTCAGTGGAAAACCGGTCCCCACTTGAGTGCCTAGTGGAGGGAATTACAAGTTCAGTACATCCGTCCGTCGGATGGGACGTTAAGCCGTGGTCCCCTTGGCAGCTTTCGTTAATAGTAGGCTAATGCCGACGCCGGGTTTCCCTCCACCCTTCCTCCGTTTCCTGAAAACTCCTACCATTACCCAATTGCCCACCTCTCCTAAATGGCGCAAATGACTTCAGCTGTCGGTCGCCTCCCCTGAGTAACCAAACCAAATAAAAAAAGAAAGGAAAAACAAACAGTGAAAAAATATTTTCTAGGACTTCTTTGTCTCCAGGTTCACCTCCGTGTTGCTTTGTTTATTAAAGACAAATATTTCTATAACCTCTCTGACGGCGTCCTGACTTCTGGCTTGAAGACTGCCAAGGATCGAGTTGGGGTGGTAGCATTCTGGCTTCCCATTTCAAGGATCCGGTTTAGAATCTCGGCATCGGCAGAGAGTTTTCTTTGGTATACCAGCCCCCACTTGAGTGTTATGTGGAGTGCACTTCGAGAGTAATTCTTCGTACGTCGGATTGGACGTTAAACCGTGGACCCCTTGGCGCCTTTTCGCTAAGAGTAGGGTAATGTCGACGATCGGTTTCGTTCCACCCTCTCTCCGCTCCCTGAATAATCCCTATTTATGCTCAATAACCCACCAATCCAAAAAAGTGCAAATGATTTCAGCTGTAGGTCGTCTTCCCCGAAGCTGAACAAACTTGATAGCTTGAGAATTTCGATAATAACAGGCAGCGTAACTCGAAGAAAAGCCAGGTAACCTAAAAATCCCGGTCAACAATTTGTTGCAGGGAACCTCAAATCCAAATATTTTATCATTTGTACTCTTGAAGAAGAGAAATTACGAAAAGCTGAAAGGATAAATTCAAAAACTTTTGTTAGGCGCGCAGTCATATTTAGTTAAGAAAAATAAATAAAATCTCAGTTATACTCACAAATTGGCGCATAATGAATATGGTGAGCGATATAGAGGATCCACTCCTCACAGAACATTTTACAGTTAAAGAGAAAAAGGTCCAACACAAAAAAATATCTAGTCTTACATGGTATTTTTCATCATCTGAGGCATGAAGAAGGTTCTGATGCTTTCCGTGTGTATTGACTGTATGAAGAGTTCTCGGCACCTCACTGGGTCAGAAATCTATAGCGGCCGTTGTTTTGATTTCCAACTTGTCTATGGTCCTCAGGGCTAAGGATCGATCCTCTGGCTAAAGATCCCGAAAACTATCCATCCATGACATATTGACAATAATGTTTTTTACTGCGTAGACAGAGCACAAGAGTCCTTCATATACTTGAAATTGTGACAGTGAAACTAATGTTAAACTTTCAAGTGTTATATTCTTTTTCTTGTTCACCCCTTCATGGCCTTTTTCTGTAGCGGTATTACGTCTCTTAAACAGTTGACTCTTCGATTCTTTCAACTTACAATCTTTCCCTTCTCTCCACATTCTTTCCTTCGTCATGGTACAATATTCACCACCAGTTGTTACCAATATGTGGTCCGCTTGTTTTATTAGTGAGAAATCTTTAATTCTATGAAATATGGTCTGTGATAAAAAATGTGCTGAGCACTAGAATCATAATGTTGAAAAAGAAATTGAGGAATATCGCAAAAACCTTTCTTTTTTATCTTTGCCTTTTCCGAAATTACTTCTGTTCCACGCTGATTTCTCGTGTTAGCATCCTAGATAACTAAAATTTGCTACAGTTATTTTACAAATAGCAAATATTTAAGCAATACCTCCTTAATTCCCAAATTTATTACGAATGTCTCCAATGATCGTACAAAGAAAATATAGTTGATGGCGCAACTACTGCCGGTAACTTTATCTCCCATGGGATCACGTCCACGCTTGAGAATGCTATTCAATAAAGCACTGAATCAACTGAGTCATTGACCGCGTTTCCAGGCGTTTTTACTTATGCCATTAAACCACCATGCGTTAACTCAATGAAGGGCATAAAACTATGCCGTGGTGATTTAGTTTTGATATTTTCGGCAGTGACCCGCTAAACTCTTTGTTCTACCATTCCAGGTCGGTGTTAAGGAGGTTGGCTCGCGACTGCTTGAGTCAAGTTGTCTGAGGAATCTTATTAATTTAAGTACAAGTATATGCCTGCTAAGTGATCCTTACTTCACAAAGAAAATTACCTAAGCTATTGAAAGTCATAAATATCACAAGAAATACGATCTAAAGTCGAAGGATTTCTTTTTCATGATAATTTTAATCAGCTCGACGATGGAGTCATTCAGCATTTACTTTAAAGAAATAAATTCATGTACTCAATGAATTTACTAATGTATAACACCAGAATATTACTATCAAACGTTATGCTATAATATTTTTCTTAAATATGCTTTAATATCTCATTAGTAATCATATTATTCATACGCCATACATTTTGGCTGGAGCTACCGCAGCGCCACTTGAAGACAACTACGCATTTCGTCTGCTATAAGCACAGAAATAGGTGGATTTAGCGAAAAATACGGTGGGTTGATGCCTTTTTTTTCGTGTCATTTTATTTCTTGTGAAATTACGCATAAAATATCAGTTTTCTGCAAAAATGACATGTCACTATGGTATTTTTAAACGTTATATTCCCATGTGATGGCCATTCTCGCCGTTAATCGTATGTAATTTCAAATGCAATTTGTGGAAAAAGGAGTATGGGTTGGTGTAATTATCTTTACTTTATTAGATAGAGGAACTTTAGTTCTATAAGTGCTGAAAATATAAGAAAAATGACATTACTTTCACTTTTCGGATCAACCTCCTTAAAACAAAGGGTATAGACGCTAAAATTCCAACCAATACGGAGAATTCATTTCAAATATAGAGTCGTAGACGACTATACTTTTCAAAACGCAAAATTAAAGGGTTTTACGAACGTATTTGATAATGTTCCGAAGGCTAAATGAAAATTATCGTCCTTGTAGAATGATCAAAGTCATATAATGAGCTTCATATAAAGCTTTCTCTCCTGCCAAAACATTGCCAACATCATCCAGAGCTAAATGTTTTAAGTTCTAATCGTATGTAAATGGCAATGGAGCTGCCGAGTGATTTTATTCGCACTTCGGGAAAATAACGCCAAATTCAGATGGACAAATATGTGGTAAATAACGATAGATACAGAGCAATATATATTACTACGTAGAAACACGAAAAGGAGACACAACAGTTTGGACGTTTCCGCGGACATGCCGCCTTTTTCAACAGAAGCTACTGCACAAATAAAACATAATGGTGACCGAGGTTTAAAACTAAAATGATGAAACCCAACCAAATCTTTCATGCAGATCAACTCTTTTGTTCTTCAGGCTCGTGTCTTTATGCACCCATCACTGTAAATCTATTGTCTTTTTGTGACTTCGAAGTCTTCACGTCACAATAGTACCCAAGAGTTTTAATGCCATTAGAAGCCATTATAGACGATCAAATGGCCAATGAACTGATTTGAAAATTTATTTATTTAAATAAAAATAAAACATACAAAACTAGCTATGGACTTGTTTGAATCAATTTTATAAAACAATAATAATGGTTCTGAAGAATGCTGAAGGCGATAAAACATAAATCCCGCACTCTTATAATTGTAGGATAGGACAGAGCTCTTCCACCATTCCAAGAGTTCTTACATCAAGATTATGGAATCAGTTCTCTCATCTTAGAAGCCTTAAGTAAGGTATGAAAGTCCACGGTCAAGAAAATCGGGCTCAGTAAGTTAAACAGAAGGCATTTTGAGATAGTAAATACGAAATGTACATGGCCCCCCTGGTGCAAACGCTGTACACAGCGGCACATCATCACCTCAACGTTGACAAACGCTAAATATTTTTTGTTTTAATAAATCATTTCAATGAAATATTCATCAACTGAAAGTGTTAAAAAAAGTCTAAATAATAAAACCTGTTTTATTAATGAATTACGATATGACCTGGAATACTCCCATTCAGGGGCTAGACTGCAGAAGGGACAGTTTCAACTCTCTATCACCCCAATAATGATCTATTATTATCATGACACTTGTCCAAGAGCGCTAAACTCATACATAAAAATAAAAAGCAATTAGAAAGCCTAGCATGCAATATGTAGCGCTGAAAGTGCCGTGTATATCATTTCTTAATGAGACACTGTCTCGTCATTCGATGTGCAATGACACCCACACGAATGGCACATCAAAAGGTAACGGCTAGAAGAAAGAAAACTCAAGCTGCCCAGACCAGTTTCGATTCATAAATCGAATCTCGGGCATCGGTCGATAATTTCCGGGATAATTGCAGCTCACGGTGCACATCAAGATTCAGTCCTTTCACTTTCAATGTTTTCGTTATTTATAGGAAGTTATAGACCGACCCTTTTTTAGAAGCATTAATTGCCGTAGCATCTGATGCTATTGCGAATTTTTTCCCTCAACCACCGAGATAGTTTTCATCAAATTACAAAATGTATGGATATTGCACATATATACTACGAAGTCGTTCAGAGGACGTGAATACAAGTTAGATTTATGATGTTCCACCGGTCTGGGTAGGTTTTTACTGGAAACATCCACTCTCTTTTTCCACTGTTAAACGTTTCTTTTCCAGCACCATTCCCCGTTTAGTTCGGCACACTAGTCCTATCTTTCACCTAAAATGCATTTTCTTTTTCTGTGTTTCCCAGCACTTTGCCTTCCATTAAGCCCTTCAGTGCGCGTTTCCTATTCCATCTAATGGTTTTCTCCATCCATAGGCTATGCCTCCGCTTGATTCACCCCTACAATGTTTCATCCAATCCGACCACGCCGCACTTTCCACCATTTATCGTCCATCACGCGTACTTTGTTCTTCTATAAGCCCCCGTGTTGAACACCTCCAATAAAATCTCACTTATTCTCTTATAAGTTCAGGTTATTCGCAACTCAGCGTCATCCTCTTTATCAATATCCTCATCAACCTTTTCTGAACAGCGCAAACCTTCTCTGCTGGTTAACATTTATTTTTGCCTTCCTACGTTTATGCCTATCTTTGATTAATTTCTCGGGAGATTCTCTTTACTTTTGTTCTTAAATGATTGATGTTGACCTCATATCTCATCTAAATGTCACTGTAACATTTTCGTTGGTTAACTAACTAACCTTCGCTCATCAACAAATCTAACCTACTTTATCCCCTCTCGTACGACTCATATTCCTTGCGATTAGATCTCCCAATTGAGTCTCGTGTCATTTTATCTCAGTTACAAAAAATAAGAATTTGCACATTCCTAGCATATGACTGACAACCGATAGATATGGACTATCTCGAACTTACGACCGATTTTCTGCTGCCAATGGAATCAATTACTTCATGAAGGAAGTATCACTTCCTCAATTTAAATGAGCATAAACAATACTCATACGACCATATGGTCGACGACCATACACGACGACGACGATATCACGACCATATGGGGGTATTATTTTCATCCTGATGCACTGAAACATTCCACGAAACATCAAGCTACATACTTTCATTTCATTGGCCTTATTTGATCAGATAATTATCATTTATGTTTTTCTGTTTCATCTGAGGGGTCAGATAAATGAATTTTATCATGCACGTTAATATAATATTTAAATGTGATTCAGTTTCATTAAAAGTCAATACACTTAAATTCACCATTTATGAGTTAACTAAATTTTGTTCCTACAGTAAAACGACTATATTCAATTACGAAATGGTGCAATTTCAATAGGAAGTAATCTGAAAGAGTAGGAGTGCTTCGTTAACTTAGGAGGTTCTATGATATCAGCGAATACGCTTCATCTAGATCTACATCTATGTAGAACCCTATGAACCACCACGAGGGTGTTTGGCAGGGGATGAAGATTACCAAACATGCACTATTGACATGCAACTAAGCTACTACGTGGAAGCATGCTAGGTAATAGGGTCACATGAGTCTAGAAGATTAGTATCTACATAGTAATAAAGGGATTAGTTGTTAATATATGCATCATACACTACTGACTACTCCATCAATATTTCACCCACCTATCCCTTTGATATGCTGCCTATCGTGCTCTCTTATGGTACGCGGGAAAAATGACATTTTAAATCTATCCGTACAACAATCTATCTCTCTAATCTTGTTAATCTGTTCAACCCTAGCATAATACGCAGGGGTTTTTAATATAGATATAAATCTAACGTCATCTGTAAACAAATCAACTTCGAATTTGCTTCAAAGGTACAGGGTGCGTTCCGAAAGTAATGCAATTATTATTTTTTAAAGTAATTTATTGAACAGATTTGCGCTAACACTTAAAATTCTTCAAAGTACTGTCCTTGGGCCTCTACACATTTTTTTCAGCGACTCTGCCATGAGCCGTGCGCGCCCTGGAAGGCATCTTCGGGGACCTCTCGCAAGGTGTTCGTCACGGCTAATTGGATTTCTTCTATGGACGAAAAATGGGTTCCTTTCAGGATTTCTTTAATCCAAGGGAACAAAAAGGAGTCTGCTTGGGCGACGTCAGGACTATAGGGGGGGTGGGGCAGCATTGGCACCTGATGTTTGGCCAGGAACTCGCGGACTCGTAGTGCGTTGTGGCAAGGCGCGTTGTCGTGATGGAGTTGCCAGGTAGTGGAGATGTCTTTTCTCGTCCTAACGACCCTTTTTCGGAGCCTACCGACCACATCCACGTAGTGGACAGAGTTACATGTCTGTCCTTGAGGAACAAACTCCTTATGGACCACTCCTTTGCTGTCAAAAAAGACAATGAGCAATGTTTTCACTTTTGATTTGCTCATTCTTGCCTTTTTGTGCTTGGGGGACTGGTTGGTGTGCCACTCAGAGTTGGTGTGCCACTTTAACCTCCCCAAAACTTGTGAGTAGGACAGAGTAGAGTCTTAGAGTCCCCGTAAGCCTCACAAATCATTTTGTTAGTCTCAAGAGATTTTTTTCAGTTTAGCACAAAACTTAATCGCGTAACATTGCTCGATCGTCGATTCCATTTTTTCCGTGACACGGTCTGCGCGCAGAGGTTTACAATATCTGATGTCCTGCCGCTTCTACAGCTTGGAGAGGACTGAGATTGGTTTTGCGGCAAAGCTTAGTGTCCCTACCACCTACTCCAAGTAGTCCGATCCCACTCCGACCAACAGGAGCTGCGCGGGAAATTCAATTGCATTACTTTCGGAATGCACCCTGTATAACCTTATTTTTAACCTGCGTTCTGATAGTATTTCCCAACCTAGTTCTATAATTTAACTCGTAATGCTAATGAAATTATTATAACGGTCTTTGACAAATGCAGCTGATATCTTTTGTGCATGCTCCAATTCCTTTATCACACCTTCTTCGTACGAATCCCATATACTATCGGAATATTCTAAACGAGGCCTAACAAGTGTAAAATAGCTTCTTTCTCGTACTGTCTCGTCGCATTTGCCTAGAACCATTTTTTACGAATCTTAACCTACGGTTTGCTATACTAGTTATTTCCCCGATGGGTTCCCTCATGACATGTCTTCGGTGATGGTGACGCCTAGTACGCTCAAGTGAAAAGTAGATTTTCTCGATGAATGAGTACATAAATGGTAAAAAACATTTCCACTCTCACAGATAACTTTTTATCCTCAAAATATGAAGTGATCAAAAGAGAGGTATAAATAGGATGCGATGAAAATTAAGGTGAACGGCTCTTTGAAACTGCTAAATTAGCGGATGAACAACATTAACTAGAGTATTTAACTTATTGTTTGAGCGAGTTGAGATGCAGGGGGCAAAATTTCCTATAAAACTGAAACGTGGCTTTCTTCTAACTCTCAAATCAAGGAGGATATTAGAACTCGTATTTTCAAGGGTAGTGCAACTACACACAAGAGAAAACAGGTTATAAGACGTTAACCTTGAGCAACAACTTCTGTTTCAGCGAAAAGTGTACATAAATGCCGCCTGTAACTCATGAATTATGAGAAAATCATTATAATAGCATTTAAACACATACGAAAGTGAAATTGATTTCCAAAATAGGGGATCATAAATCACCAGAGTTAAAGCAATCTGACAGCATAGAGAGTAATGGACGGCAATAAACGTGTGCGTCATGATGGATTTGACCGCGTTAGTGACAGACAACAGACAAATAACGCTATGAAATCCAATGCGCATGGTGCGAATTTGACAGAACAACACGGAAGAAACCTAAACTTAAGCATTACATTAAATATAGTAGAGAGAAGAAGGAAATCGGCTAGGCGTAGTGGCTAGAGTATTGTTTTCCAGACTCAAGGGTCTTGTCCTGAAAAAGGCAGAGTTTAATCACTAGTATCTTGATTTCTACTTCGAAGCATTATGCCTAATTTATTCCATTGATACAACTACCATTAATGGTACAAATGATCTCTGCAGACAGTCATCCCATAACTACTTAAAATTGGCAAAAATGAGAGATAAAAAAGAAACAAATTAACGCAATAAATTACTAAAACACCTCATGATGATCGGAACACTCATTAGGCATAGTGTTATAATAATGTATCCTTTGAAAATATGGCTTCTGAGGAAAGAAAGAGTATAATAAAAACTTTTGGGATAGAGAAACGAAGGGTAAATGGATAAAAAGCTAATTTAGAATACGAAAATGAAAAACTGGATATGATTGTGGAGCTGAGGAATCTGTATGGTAAGCAAAGATAAAGGATGGAAGATAGAATCATAGCTAGGGTAACGTTGAAGTCTCCAATGGAATAGAAGTGGGAAGCGAGGTAGAGAGGAAAAATTTTGTGCACACATTCTGGGAAACGTGAAGAAGAGTAATAAAAATTGGGAACTGAAGTACAAAAACGATGATTGTGTCATGGAAAGGACTTTTGTTTGCCCCGAGGTAGGAAACATTAAGAGTAATATCTTTAAAATATTTCATCTCTACTGAGGTCCTAATTAATTTATGGAATAGATTTTTAATAGTACAAAGAGTGAGTATAGGTTTTAAAATATAATTATACTGACAGAGCCTGTGTTGGGCAAACAAGAATACATTTTAATATCTGGACAAAAGTTCATTTAATGCCATTAACCGAAATGTTTAATTGAAACTGGTTTAAAAAACTATGAAATGGCTCTTAACGATCAATAAATAACTGACATTTTCAAATGCTTAACGAGGATGATTTACGGTTTAGGGATGACCAACAACGACCAAGTAATTGGGACCCTCACTCATCTTTGATTGACAAATGCATGTATCCTGCACCTTCCTCCGTCCTCGAGGTGGTTACCTAATATTTTCCTTCCTTAATGCCCCCTCTCTAGAGCACTATTGTCCGCTACCCACTTTGCCCGTTCTCTTTCCAGCATACTATGTATTGAGAAATCGTGCAGAGAAAAAAGTAAGTGATTACGGTAATACTGTATCGTAGCTTGGGTCGAGTTTAACTTTCATTTCGTGACAATCAAAAGATTTTTGAAACATTTGAATGCATATACAGGTTAACATGATAATAGGGGACAATTTACGCCAACTCAGAATGTCGAGGCGGACCATGATTAAGAAATTAACTCTCCAACATAAATCTCTTTTCCGTGAATGTAAAACGTGATTCAGTTTCTTTCAACTTAGAAATACAGCTACCTCATACTCATATCCGTTGAGGATCTATAACTCGAAACAAAAAACTCTGAAAGTAGGCCTCAAGAAATGCCGACGTAAATTAGGTAGTTCTGTGAAATAATATCCTGATAATTTACGATATTGTAAAAATATTCAGAGGAAATTTGGGAATAAAAATAACGATTACTATTTTAAAAAACAGCTTAAAACTAGTAAATTGGGTTTGGGCATTCATTGTGATTTAGAGATGGCAGGCAAGGGTGAGCAGAACCAAAGACCTCTGGATTGCCGAATAATAACTATATAGTGGGAGCAGTGCTGGGAGCAGAGTTGAGAATGCCATCTAGAGGACTCTGAGCAGAAAAATCGTCATGAGAAAGAAAATTAAGTATTTGCCAAGGAATATGGGACAGAAAATATTTAAATATCCCTAGGTTAAAATACAAATGTATTGTTTCAAAGAATATATTAATTTAGCTCAATAAAACCATCTGCGAAATATATTTAACACAAGAAATTCCCACGGACTTCGAGAAAAACATTTCCATCCATACTGAAGCCTATACATGGGACATATATAGGCTTAGGTATAGGCTTATATATAGGCTTCTATATATACGCTAGGAAATATATGTAACATATATGGGCTTCAGTGTGGGCAATGCCAATAATCCCTATTCCCAAAAAGAAGAAAGCTGAGATCTGTGAACATTTCGGATTATAAGCCTCACGACAAGTGTCTCGAGGACAAATATCATCTGCAGAAAAACGAAAAGCAAGGAGGACCAACTAGGGTTCAGGAAAAGCAAACGTGGATTGAAATTTAACGCTCGGCGTTCAGGAATTGTTTTATAATGGCCAGAAAAGTATCCATAGTTTGTATAAAAATCAAATAGCTGTGATTAAATCTGGGCCCAGCGGTAGAGAAGCAAGATTGAAAAAATGAGTGAAATAAATCTGTGCCATGTCTCCCTTAGTTTTTAGTATTTAAATCGATGAAGCTATTAGAGAATTACAAGATAAGATTTCATTTTACCTACCAATTGTTCACGGGGAAAAACAGTATGATTAGATTCGTCAATGACACAGTGGTCATATCAGAGATATAAAAAGGATCCAAGAAGATGGTAGTAACATGGAAAAGGCATTGGCTTATCACCTAAAGATCAGTGCAAAAAAATAAAGATAACGATATGCAATAGAAAAGAAGAGCCGAATAACCAGTGATGTGCGAACTATAAGAGATTATAGTCGATAGAATAGCCCAGGCGAAGAGGGCTCTCTACCAAAAGAAGAGTCTATTTTCAGCTGAAAATATTAACTTGGAAGTAAGGAAGAGTATTGGAGAATGCGAAAGAGAACCACATAAACTTAAAGTGCTTTCCCGATAAGAGAATCGAGTGGAGAGTTGCGTCAAGCCAATCGTAAGATTGTTGACACATGACGATATGATGATGATTGTTTCAGAAGAAAGAATTAGTAAAATTTTACTTTATATTTTAATGCTGTAGAAAATACGATTTACTAATGCACCTTGCCTAACAGGACTATTCGTTAAGATTTTCCCCGATTGAAAAAGGCTTAAGTTTCTTTCTGATCAACATTAACAATTTTTTTCAAAAAGAAAATAGGTATTCATTAAGGTAGATTTCAATTTTTATTTTTCTATGCAATGGAAAACAAATATCTCAATCTATTAAGCAGCTTAGAATCTACCAAGAGGGTGTGAATAAAAGGTCGAATAATCACCAAAAAACATACATACACTTATAATAGCACTTGATAAGAGAAACGTGTTGACTATGCATGCACCAGAGCCGTACAACTAAATGAATGGTACACACGACGCATCAAAGTTTTTATCAATGAGTTAGGCATTTGTTTGAATGCATTAATGTATAGTTCCCATACGATATTCTTGAGCAATGTTAGCATGAGTTAGTACAGTTTAATATTTTTCTCATATGTACTACGATATGTCTTCTAACAGGGTGGGGTGACACCAAGGTAGGTTACTGTCCCCATGTCCAATATTTTACTTCGTTTTAAGTATTTCGAGTGGGGTTACTCTTTTAATTAGCCTATTCCAAATATTAATTACCTCGCATTTATTCAGCTTCTATTCAAGCCACCAAGAAACAGGCTAATAACCAATTGCTACAGGTCTCTCAAACGCCTGTTTATTACTCTTGTTTCCAATTCTCCTACTGGACCATTGGCATAATACGGAGGTTACCGTTAACTACGGAGTTTAAAGTCGTTTATGCTGATATATGCATACATTGACACAACATGTTTGGAAGGAGCTACCACAACAAATGGACAAGATAATTCCGCTGGCTCAGAGATATTCCTTGATCATCGCACAAAAGCGTCAACCAAAAAACGCTGCCAAAAAAGGAAAGCAAAAAAAAATCGTGATACCAAATCCAGCAGCTGCTTTAGATGCATAGACGATAAGCAACTGAATATTTTTCCGAACGAGAATCGGTGTTTTCAGCGTGGTAAGGACGTTGTCCTGTTCACTCGAGTCAATGGGTGGAACGAGAAATAATGAGTGAAACCACGCCTAGGGCAAGGGGAACGTTTATCTTTGAAACGGATTGATCCAGGTTCAGGTTCAAAACCTCGTAGAATCTCTTTGGAAATAAGTCGTTAATGCTAAGCAAGACAATTATGGTAATGCTAGTACCTTGTAAGAGAAAGTAAGTACTCTGTGGTAAAAACTAGCTATAAACACTTAATAACTGAATTTGACGCTCTAGCAGGTGACGGGTGTGCCGAGATGCCCTAATCTAGTAAATCACGATTTGGGTTGATAAACCACAGACTTGTCAGAGACAGAGAATTAAGAGAAACTTCTCCACCGTAGCTTCAGTGCTTACGAACCAAGTGAAAGAAAATCACTATTGACAGTTCCAATTACAAAGAGAGACAGATTATATTTAAAGAATGAGACCGATTTCTATAACAATTGTGAATAAAGTAGGAGCAAGAATTTTTTGTTTTTCTAGCTTCTGTTCAAAATAAACTTTAAGCAACCAAAGCATCAGATAGAGTGAAGTTTCGTTAAGGCCTCTTCTCGATTCAAATTCTTTTCAACAAGTCACTAAGCCTTTTGAAACGAAAAAAAATCATTAGTTTGTTCTATCTCACATTAAGCAGTACACTAAACAACAGATGCCAAATTCGGACGATATTTAAGCTTTTTTATTTGTAAAATATTGAGCTCCATCATTTATGAGCGGGAAAAGTTATGAATAGGGAGAAAACAAATCCGAGTTTACTATTAAATTAGTATGCATTTCAAAATATGCTAATAAAATTATCAGTATAGTTTTAAAATCTCGTTTAACGATATTAAATAACAGAAGAAACGTAATGATAATATTGAGACTGCCTATTGGTGTTGAAGCATGGAGAGACGTGCAGGAATACTAAAATTCATCAAAATTGATAGTCAAGCCGCCGACGTTGAGCAGATGGATGCCTTGAAACAACCTCTTATTACGTGAATACAGAGTAACGAACATGAAGGAACAACTCTGTTCCAGCCCATAAGACTGTTGGAAGGCTCAGGAAAAGTTGCATCCTTGGTAGACGGGTCGAAACCTGATTTTATCCTTGACTTCGCAGTTTAAAGGCAAACCAAATGAGGACTCGAAGGATGACATTCCTATCTTTCACAGGACTACATGCACCCCAAAGGAGGAAGGTGAGCTCTTCATGGAAATAAAAAAATGATCCTAAAACCGCTACTTTCTTTCATTCGAAGCGACTCAAAATCGGCAACGTTAACACAAGAGCTACAGATTTTTAGTACGAGAACACAGCTATCGCTAATGGAAGAATTATCTCGCAAATATTAGCGCAAACCATGAGTTTGCCAATTCCGCTCGCATAGACAATCCTACACACACTGCAACACTCACTCTAAATACGGTCGATCAGGGGTAAATACACAAATATGGAACGGATATAACACGTAGGCATAAAATTCATAATTTTATCCGATCATTCATAGCAAATCAAAAGTTATAAAATACCTCTAAATGACCAATTCCTTCGTATAAGAGATTTTTATCAAATTCTAATGACGTTTGGAAGCTTAATTAACATTGGGTATCTAATCTGCTCTATAATGTACAAGTAAAATGATTTTAGACCATCGCTACCTTTACTAACGCTTTATTCCAGATGCTCGCCCTACCTCCATCTATCCCACCCAAAGTTCCAATTCATATTTCATCCTTCCCCCCTCTGCTTGTGACGCCCTTCGGTATACCGTTTCCGTCGTATCTGATCACGCTATCCATACCTATACTCTGTCTCCTCCTAGTTTTCCCAATCAATTTTCCTTCCTAACTAACCACGCCCCGCAATTCGTCATTTATCCTCCTTTCCGTTCATCGTACTTAACTCAGTGCAGCTCACAAAAACTTCAATCCTAATCCTATTTCACCTAAGGTTTCGCAATCGCAGCATGCCACGCCCTAATTTCCACTCCTCACAGTCCTTTTCCTAATATTACCAAGGGTTTCATTCATTGTTTCTTTCCTGCAAATGAATGTATTTCTTTCTATCCTACGCAATTCTCCACCTTTGGTAATATGCTCACCGTCAAGATGCTGCCCTTAAAACAAAATTTGTCAACCTATTCCACTTCATGCAGTCATAATTAACTTCCACCCTTGATTTTTTTTGCCCGCCAAATTTCATTACTTTGGTTCTTTTTTGCTTTCTTTTCATCCGACAAGTCTCTCCTTGAAGTTGTAACACGCCTAGCGGCAATTTCAGCATTAGTTGACTAACTAACGCTAACGCATCAGAAAATCTAACCGACTTCTATTCACCGGATTTTTACCTCAAGAAATCATCTTAAATTCAGTTTTTCAATTTATCATTGGGGAAATCTATTCCAGGATCGGATATTGTGGAAGAAAAAAATGGCAAGTCCTGCGGTAAGTCTTTCACAAAAGTAAAAAAATAGTTTTTCATGGACACTGGCAGTGCATCGATTGCTATTTTCGTCTTTTTGATGAGGAAGGTTTAAAAAAACCAATACAAATGAGTCAGAGTTTTCTCAATGTTACCGTTACGAACCATATCGAGGAAAATCTGTTTACCATTCTCTGACCTTAGATGGAAATGAAATTTCACATATCACGAATTAATGAAACAAAGAAACAGATGAAATTAAGACTATGGATTTTTTTAGGGAATAAGCATGTCTGCATGTCTGCAATAATATTCATAGTAATTCATGTTTTTAGTACTTCTCAAATATTTCTTTACATGTTGGGTAATGGGTAGAATTTTTAGTGCGTCCCGCATGGTGCTGATAGAAATCTCTCCCTAGGTAGGAAGTATAAGCAAACTTTAGGGCATGTACAAAGTCCATTTTTGCTGACAACTCACCCCCTGCCACACACCCTCGAGGTAGCTTGCAGGGTAGTCAGGAGACGTAGATAGATAAGCCTGATTCTGTTCACCAAACATAAAATAGTTCATTCCGTGAGACTGAAAGAGCTTATTCTGTGAAATAAAAAATCAGTCGCATATCCTCACTCCAAAAATAGTACCTCTCATTTCCTTTGAATAGCTCGTATCTGAATTTGAATATCATTAGCATCGTCCGACCTAGAAAATCATTCGATAGTCGTATCTTATCGGAGTTTGCTCACGCTTGGATGTGCAGTGATCGTCGCTGGCGAAGGCGAGCAGTGGAGCGAAACTTCTCCCTCTTTTGCATATGAGTCGAGGTCAATCGCAAATACGATTTGGTGGGGCCGAATAATTCTTGAAAAGAAAAAAAAATGCCATGCATGAGGAGTCATTGCAAACATTTTTTTTTAAGTTCCTCCTGCCACTGAAATCGGTTGTTGCTCATGGATAGTACGTTGATGTAAATAAATGCAAATTCCGTACTGCTAATTAACTTTATAGTAATCAATTTATGAAAATTTTATTCTCTCTACAGTGGTTCTAAATTGCTTGCAAAACATAAGTTGAGGAGTATTCAAATGTTGAATATTTATTATGTATTAGTAGACGAAAGTTACCGATTTGGTACGGTTCCAAGTGTCTACGGAAGCATATGATGTTCGGCTTTATTTCATTTTAATATCAACCTTGTTTGGTAGAGGCCTAATAGTATAACCAAGCTACCGCAGCAAAAACTTATTAATTTATACTTTTTTTACGTATTAATTTTTACGTACGTTTTAATTTATACGTTTTACACGGTCATTGATACTACGCAGGCTGCTGCGAGAACACTTGCGCAAGAAATATTGCGGCGTGTAAAGCGACGACTTGCGAGGAGAGACAGCGCCACTGCGTGAACGACTGCAAGCCCGTGTATTTCAGACATATTTGGCGTCATACTTTTTCAACCGTTTTCACCAAAAGTTCATTACTGTGCATTTTTTGAAATTCAGTTACCGTCCCCATTTCCTGTACCAGTCCGAAATCTTGATTAAGCCGCAAGCTAGTAGTATATAATGCGCATTATCATTTATTTCTCTCCATATTACTGTGTCATCTGCAAATAAGAGTTGTTGTTGTGGAGGGAATATATATGAAATTAAGTTCCATTTGAAATTTTTCTCAAATGTTTTGATGTTATTGAATATGGCCCGATGAGTTCTCACATCTTGTACCTGTACATCTGTTCTGTGAAACACTCGGTAATATTAAAAATACTGCAGAAAATTGCCAATGGTGTTTGATTTAGTTCGCAAGTAAAAATGAACCAATAAGTATTCAAAAACTCACACAGGAACAAATCCGTTTAAAATAGAGATATCCATAGCATATTTAAAATTAGGACACAAAAGGAAAGCTCATGAGCCGCCAGAGCATGGAAAGTAATTTTCAAATTTGAATGGGAAATGTCGCACAATAAAAAAATCCATTTTCAAATAAACTCACAATTCACCCACTCCTGCATATTAACGTTATGCTCATTGGTTCCCAACCGATGTTCCGCCGCACTTTAGTGTGTCGCGAAAACTGTTAGTTCCGCAAGATTATCGCGGGAAAACAAAGTATTTTTAGGATGACCAGCTTCTGAATTGGCTACTCTCATGCCCAACAGATGATGAAATAAATCGAAGCATTTCCCAAGTTTAGGAGTAATTACTCTAAAACGCCGATCATCCTTAGTAATGGAATAGGAAGCCCAATCGGACAAATAAGAAAAATCTGAGAAGAGTGCCACTTCATTATTAAAATATTGGTTTCTTAAATATGTAGTTTAACCTCGATCCGAAGGGTGCCGTCAACGTAAAATGTTGGGAATCACTGGTCTAGATCCTAGGTCGCCCGAAGCACACGATGTCAACTGAGTACCAAAGAAGTTTACTAATATAGCCTTCACTTCAAGCGTACGCCGGGAAAGCCTGCGATCTTTTTTCAAGTTTACTAATAGTTTATTAAAATATGCAGTTTGACGTCCAAGGCTAGTAAACCCCCAAAGGCTTGTACGGGCCTTTATTTTTTTTTCAAAAATTTAGCCGGTCCCAGATACATAATTCTAATACCGCATTCCACTTCCCTTTCCTGGGGATTTTTCTTTTCATGCCACCAAAAATGCCGTTATCCATCAATATTCTCGCACCCATAGTATTCTAGCTCATGAAAATAAGTTATTAAGTAATCATTACTTCTCATTTCCTTCAGTGTCCTTTTTTTGTGCCTGCGTAAAGCTTCTTTCTCAACTTCGCTCAACCCAACGAACGGTTTCCTTCTGCGTAACCCGATCCAAATAATTTATTTCAACAATTCAGTCCCATATGCAAACCGTCCAAAGCCCAAAAGTCCATGGTACTAAATTACATAGGTACTGCTCAATTTCATCTCAAATTTAATATGGAAATTTTCTCCGTTCCTTTGTCTGAGTTTCGTTCACCAGGCTTTCTTTTTGATCGTATTATTTTAATTTTCGTTCGGAGAGGAAGACGATGTGTCGATCTCACCTCTCCACGCTCTCAACTTCGGCTGCATTCCACTTGAAAAACACCACGAAGGGTTTCCCATGAATGACAATACAATGATTTTCTAACTTACACATACACCCAATAAGATTTCCACCCAGAAAGCAACTCACTCAGCTATTGAGTACACATTAAGGACACGATTGTGTAAACGCTATGGCAACTGTGCACGCTACGTTGAGTCTTCAGAATGAAGTCTTAATTTCTCGCACCATCATTTAATCATAACTATGGCTCCGCACGAGCGTGAGAATAATTCAACTACAGATTAGGGACTGTGAGACGTTAAGAAAATGTGACGCGTGGTGAAGCGGATACGTAGTATGGAATGATCAAATTTTATCACATCTTCCGCTACAAGTCATTGTAAATAGTTTTCAATGGCAATTAAACTTTTGCTGTGGATACCAACGTTTTCCTTGGAATGCAATAAAATAGCATTTATGTTCATGAAAATGGAAATTACAATAACCCTGCGTGAAATGAAATAAAATTTGAAACTAAAAATTAGCTGCCAATAGGTCTGAAGTCCCAAGACACGGCTCAACTTACAAAGTTCAGTAAGATGAATAAAAATCTGTTTGTAACTGTCGGGAAATTCTTTCTTGAGAAAATATTTTTCAAATGCGAGTGCATCAACTTTCAAATAGTCACCACACTTGCTCATTCAAACGTTCATTTGTCTCTGCAGCCGTAACGCAGTCAATGATGTGTAATGTGCACTGTTGGAGACAAATAAGAGCCAATTTGCCGGTGAAAGGCATGATTGGTAAGATTTATGGAATATGATTTGCAACACGTCTAACCATCAACCTTGTGCACGCCACACCTGCGATTATGTAGGTATTAGAATCGAAATACTTACAAAAAAAACTGATGATAAGGGAAATATTTAAGAATAAATATAACCATTGAAGAGTGATTTTATTCCAATATCATATCATTTTTGACGAGAGAAATATGAAGATGAGACAGAAACCAGCTAGGGTTGACACCTGATACAGAAATAAGAGTTTCCGCGAAAAATTAGGCAATCATTTTACTATCATGTTTCTAAAAACATTAAATGTCCGTGACATAAAAACTTTCATCCAAGATTTCAAAAAAATGAGAAAATAACTTTGTGGGTGCATCTATCGTTATGAGCATTAATTCAAGCTGAGAGATGTTCTGGGTTCTACATTTTCTTGTGAAGCAAAAATCACACAATGTGAACTACAGAATCTCCTAGTTAGATTTGAAAATGCAGAACTATGCACTAAAATTAAATTAGTAACACTTCGGAAGCCTTACAAAGTTGGGTTCCATTGCATTTTCATACATTTCACAAGAATGTGGAATTGCCCATTTAAATTTCTACAAGTCTTCCAATAAGATGACATGAAGAATTAGTGGTGCATTTAATATATTTCATGTATATATCAGGAATATGACGACATGCCTGCCATGAGAAGATACCACAAGCTCCTTTGGATTGGGGAATGGAAATCTGACAAAGCTGTATTTAACCTTTAGCCTTGAAGGTCTATTTTTCATTATAAATTTGAATGTGGCACAATGTTTTCCAGAGGTCAGTTGAAGTATAGTTGGGCGACAAACTTCTTATTGATTAGGTGATGCATTTTATATCTGTAATTCCCCACTAAAAGTTCATCGGTCCTTCCTTAAAGTAATACCCGGGTTAAAACGTAGTTTTAGGACAATTTAACACCCTGGGAAATTTATCGTCTGTGTTTCCGATTATCCTCATGCTTCAAGCTACAGAAGAGCGTTTGAATTGGACGGAAATTTCAAATCCATAGCTTAAAACTAGTTCCGTCGAAATAATTTCCGTAATATTGATCCTTACCTTCCAAAGGAGGTTGCCGCGATTAAGAGATTTGATCTTCTTGCCAGAGCAGAATTGCTCCGGCAAATTGCATCTGTTCCAATCAGTGACTGCAACTGTACACTATCAATGAAATTAAACGCTGACGCCGAGACCACACCCTTTTTCTCGAAGAATTTGAACTGGTTACTCGGCAATAACGAAACACAGTGAATTTATCTCCCGACACAGTCTGGCTTACTCCGGCTAAAGGCGAGAGTGATCGCAACGTCCTTGGAAGCCTTAAGGCCAAGCCCGAACGGCTTTACGATCGCCTGAGGAGTTTTAGTTCTGATAGGGTCACAATCTCTTTCCCTATGTATCATTCATGGTGTCATAGATTATACACTCCACCACACATACACGCAGCACATGAGTTATGGGGGGAGTAAAAAAGGAATTCAACCTACCTCTGATGCATAGTAAAAGAGATCAAAAATCAGGAAAGAATGATCGTTCCATGCCCATCCGAATGTACATATATGCATTAGAGTACCACACCAGGAAGCTTAAATTCCGACCACAGCGCGAACTATGGAGTAGATC
The DNA here is from genome assembly GCA_933228895.1 of Platycnemis pennipes. NCBI lineage: Eukaryota > Metazoa > Arthropoda > Insecta > Odonata > Platycnemididae > Platycnemis > Platycnemis pennipes. The sequence continues at coordinate 147,777,731 of OW121847.1, read as the reverse complement.
CGTCTTCGCCTGCAAGATCTCCACAACTGAATAAGGCTCGGTGAAAACAGTACCACGCTAGAATAATAATACTGGAATAAAATGGCAAAACTTATTACAGCTAAAAATATAGCAATTACATATTATACATTGAAAACTGCAATGAACAAATGTCTCTTTTGATGGAAATTGAACCACATAGCTTACCAGACACTAAAGCGAACATTACGCAAATCAGGGCTACTAGTCCTAATGGAAATTTTAAGGGTGCTCTAGAGGAACTATTCTCATGTGTCATTGCAGTATATTATGAGTAAATACTTCCTTACCGCCTTAATCTCGTATTCATATAATTGCCTTATGTTCAGAAATCCAAGGTAGGATTATTGGTCAGCGTACTGACCCAGATAATCAAAGATCAGTGCACATATTCCATTCAGAATATTTTACCTCAATTAAATACCGTTATTCATAACGAACGCAGCAAAATCTTAGAACTTTTTAATACTGCTAGATTGCTACTGACCCAGATAATCAAAGATCAGTGCACATATTCCATTCAGAATATTTTACCTCAATTAAATACCGTTATTCATAACGAACGCAGCAAAATCTTAGAACTTTTTAATACTGCTAGATTTATCAGCCACAGTATCAACAGTAAAACAAGAAGTTTTCTTCCACTTTTTCACGCATAAAATCCTTTAATTGCTGACGCGTGGAAACATTTAAAAGGGCAAAAACTTTTCTTAGAAAGCCCTGGAGAGTAAGATGTGCAATAGCCTAAAAATTATTCATGCTACTCATTTTTACGGCTTTAATTTCCTCACTCGACTGCGTTGTAAAATCCTAGCTGAGCCCCTAATTAGTGCATTGAGTTTTACGTCTTACAGTAGCGAGTCAAAGTATAGTTAGCACACATAGGCCATGACCACCTTTGTGAGGCATAGTCAAAGAACTCCTCACAGAAGAGAAAAATTTCATCCTCACGTCTCTTACTACAATCATGAAGTGCAGCTCTATCTAAAAGAGTTGTCGCGTAGTAGAGAAGTTGTAGAGAAAAGAGTTGAAGGACAAAAGTCTATGATATTTGCCTCGGAGATTTTTGGTATGAGTTTTACCGAGTAGCGTGGGAAAGATTAGTAAAAGTAACATTAAAAAGTGTACATCTACAACTACATAATACACTGCAAGACACCATAAATGTGCGAGGAAGGGGTTGAATTAACACCAAACATGCATTGCATATCATGAAAAAAAAGTATTAGTAATTATATTCTAGTCTACACAGCACGATTAAAAAAAATGATAAAAATAGCCAAGCAAGCATGAAAAAACCTGCTAATAGTAGGGTTTGCTTACAGTTCTTATACCAACATGCAACTACCTATGATACCAATTGATGCACTTGTATTTATACTATTGGATATATTTACAGCTATTCATATCCCTAATTTTGAACCTGTAAGTTCGGCAATCGATTTCTCTAATTTTACTATCATGGTCCAGTCTACCATAGCAAGTTGGAGTTGGCAAAATATTTTTAACGTCATCAGTGAAAATATTATCATGGAATATATTTAAGAGATTGTCTAAATTTTAACCTACGGCCTGAAAAATGATTCCCATTTTAGTGCATTCAGTTCAGTTTTGATGCATTTGAAAGAATGAGTGTTATCAATTTATCCATGCCAATCAGACCTCACAAATAATGGCACAAATTAATAACTTAAACGTGAGTGATGCAGGGATTTTCATCTCAAGAAAATTGGTTAGGAAAAAATTGCTAGGAAAAATCTCGGGCAAGCTAAGAAGTAGGTGGGGAACGGAAAGTATCATCTTTGTGTACTATCAACACACTGGGATGTACCGTAGAGACGCATACTTCTGAGAATTAGGTCTCTGAGTCTGAGGGCAGCGCATGAAAACAGACTGGAGGCGTTTAGGTGGAACAGTGGCGATGATAGAAGAAGATAATTGGATGGACTGCGGAAGATAAGCGTTCAAGTGCAACAAATAGCGGAGGAAAAAGTGAAGGTGAAGATAAGTGAATGGAGGGGTATTGATAGGAAATGAGGCATCAGATGAAGTTGAGACAATATAAAGCAATAGATAAAAATGGAGGGAAAAGAGAGTCTGTCCACGAAAAATTTAGTATAGCAAAGTTGAAGAGGTACAACACATGAGAAAATGGAGAATTCCATAGCTAAGTAAATATATTTCGGGACTCAATTGCCTAGAACCACAAAATTTCTCAGTAGGTGAAGGTCTTTCAGGTTCGTGTTAATCATACCTCAAATCAGTGGTTGCCCACTCAATCGTGAATTGCCTTTGTATATTTTTTAATAAAGCAAAAAAATTAATTGGCAGTAAAAATCTGCATAGGATATAAGTTTTCCAGGAAACTGACGATAAAAAACCTCATTACATCCACCGATTTGAATCTTGGATAACAAATGCCTTCCAAAATTTCAATGAACAGGAAACAATAAGTGAATTTTTTCTCGTTGAGAAAGATTGTTGAGCTCTTCATGAAGTGACTAAGACAGAAAGGTAAGAACTGTTCAATGGCGTTTGCTATCGCAGTAATAGAAAAAATGCACCAAAATATGTAAGCGGGTATTGTAAACAATAACTACACTCGTGTATTATTGACATATAGGAAGTAAAAGAGAAAATAATTCTTTTCTGCCAGTAAAAGAAGTGTATTAATATTCATCCAGAGATACGATCCAATACTATTTTACAAAGCAATCGAATTCCTGTCCAAGTTTTCTCATTATTTTATTTCCTTTCTTTTCATTAAATAAACACATACCATTACCAGTTAACTTGATTGCATTTACCCTTTGAATAGATTTTAAAATGTCAAAAATCACTAATTTCGGAGACTTTTGGAAAACTTTAGAGATTAGAGAGAATGAATGAAGAGAGACAGATAATGAGTGAGATGAATCATGGATACAGATAAAAGTCAATCCGCCCTATAAATGATTTTTAAAAAGAAATGGATTTTCTCGCGCGGGCCCTTTACTTTTTGCTATGAAGAGTTAATTATTCCCGCAATACAGAGCCTGCGATACGATCTGCTTGAAAGCATAGAGCAAAAACAGAACGACTCCATCCCTATGCATAGTAATTTATCATTAACTTCCGCTATCACGAGAGCCGAACTCCTCACGGTCAAAGGTTCGCAGTAAATGCGGGCAACCTCATATTATCCGGGCGGAATGCAAATAATCAACGCCAGAAGTTACTTCACCACAACGCTATGACTAAACCAGGACAAGTCTGTTACTAGTGCATTATGTAATAGCAAATAAGCAGGAGAAAAACCGTTGCAGGCGACGCTGGGTCAATGTCACGATCATTGAAATGAGGGCTTATGTGGTGCTGTTGCCAAGTTTCAGACAATGATTCTGATAAACCATAAACGCGTATAATCCATAAAATACACACGCGAGTATCAACGACCCATTACGTGAACAGCAGACAATCTTGACGATTCTGAGCGGCTATATTCAGCGCCAGCATGTTGAGGGTTGCCTGGGACCCAAGAGATCGCTTAGCCTGGGACCCTTCGAATAAATTAAATTCTGAGGTCACATAGCTTTCAATAAGACCTCACATTGTTCTAGTTAATTTGTGTGATATTTGTATTTCAACTCAAGCTCCTTGAAGATGTGACAGAGAATGTGACACTGCCATTAGAATTTTTGCCTTACGTGTCCAATAAAATAATGATTTATTTAGCAAATCAAACTTAAAAGCTACATACCCTTTTCTGACTCCATTTTTTGCTGTACAGGTTTTTCATAGATATGAACATTTCATGTAAATAATTGGTATATAATGACTGGAAAAATAAGCAATAAATCTCTGAGGGCTGAAACTTAGCAGGCTAGGAAAAAGGAACCAAAGGGAGAACGAATCTGTCTATTTTATCCATAAATTTATATTATGAGCATTACTCTATCTTTTTTTGCCAACGGAAAAGCGTTGACATAAATATCAAACGACACAAACGTTTTTCGTAAATTCTATACCATTTAGAGTATCATAATGCAATCACTTTCAACGGCATATGCAAAAGGAATCAAGTTCCTATTGCAATGGTTTATAAGACTGAACATAGTTACAACGGACGGTTCCAAAAACACGGATGGCCAATATTGTAACAGATTATCAGTCACGATCACTTTTGGGGACACTGAGTTCGAGCGTACTAACGGGATTTTAGGATCAACTGAGCCTATCTGTGTAAACTAAAGTAGATATTTCCGAAGTGCCATACCATGAATTCTCAAATTTCTAAATACTGAGCCTGCTATGCCTCCTTACAAAGTTCCCATATTTGGAGAAGGAATTGGCAACTTCTCCTGCTGGGGGTTGATATATTAAGGATTACATTGCTTGCAGCGAAATACAGATATGATTATACCTACACCTAATTTCAGCTTTCTTCCAGTAAAATTAAAATTATACATGCAATTGAACAACATTTTCAAAAAAACTTTAAAACTAGGATTTATGTTTTTGATTTATGGGACCTCAAAGTCAAGTGTTCTCCGTTGCGATCTCGAAATTTTACTCCGACAACAACATTCAACTTTTATAGACATGAAAACTTTAACTCTGTCGCAATATCCGCTATCTTGGTGAGGATTTGAGTCTATTTTACAATTGGCCTGAAGATTATATCTTATAGGTATGTTACTCTTATCGAATTTTGTGCTTACAGTTTAGTTCTTAAGTTAGTTTATCACACACAATGCTCGAGCTTAAAAGCTCTTCTACATCACAATCATTGAGATATCGCTAAACATAAACAATGAACAAAAAAATAAAACTGTACGTTTTTACTGCACAGAATGATTGTGGGTGTTGTCTAAAATTGCCTCCGTTAGTACCACGTAACACAGCTGTTCACAGAATGCGAAGGCTGTCACCCTCGTGCTAATATTTCGGAAAAAAATCCCATCAATGTTAATGCCAGATCATCAATGTTAAAATGCCAGATCATCAGCGATGAGAGTATGCAAAAGTGAACGTGTTAGGAGAGACATATTTCAAAGCAATGTCGCCTGCATTTTTTATTGTCCCTCCCCGCAGAAGGGAAATAGGCAAGTTTCATTTAAACTTTCACTATCGGAAACTCATGGTTACAAAATCCAATTTTTCCAGAACTTATAGGGTATTAAACACCTTTTACATGGTCCAGAAGTTGCAGCAGATAAACCAGTCCCGCTTGCTCCGACCACGTGGTAAATAGGAGGGAGTAGCAGCAAAAAGGGAGAGGTGGCAGTCCGTTCCCCTAAGTCACTCGTCGACTCGCGTCCGAGGCGCACGCACTCTTCCCCTGCCGAGCAGCAGCGAAGCAACGATCCTACCGCTAAGGAGAACCAGGGATCGGACGGTGAGTCTCTCCTCACATTACAGCATTAGTCGGGGCTTTCGCGGCCAGAGTTTTGTGGAACTTGTATTCCACTGTGCTCTCCTCTCTGCACAGACGATTCCTTAAAAAAAAGTTACTGAAGTTTGCGATGGTAAAAATCACTTACTCTTGCAAAATGAATTTGACATAAATATTATTCCCCATTTTTTTAAAACACTTTTCCGGCTCATTTTTTTCGGGAGCAGAATCATTTCTACTGTTTCACTCTCAGCGTTTAGCGAAGTAAAACTTATTTCTCGTCCTCACGCTGTTAAGTGTTTAAGCTCTCCATATTCGTATTATTTCAAATCGAGAACACATGTGTAACCCAGAACAGAAGATTTTACAGCCTTGCTTCTTCATACGCCAATTGCACCTATACAGTTCAACTTTTCGTTTCCATACTTGCTTACTCTTCTTTCGCATTTTTCTAGAAATTTTGATAAAGTAACGATACCATCCGAATAATTTAGTCGCACAATAGAGCTATTATCAACTTAAGTGTGTGTATATAGGGTCTTGTATTATCCTTACAGAGCTACAAAGAGCTTTTTCCTGCATTACGCTTTTATTAATTAATTAATTTTATTTGCATAGCGCAGAGCATAGGTCAAAGTCTAATTTTCGAGAGCATATTGAAAATTGGCCGATAATTCCCATAATATTTGATTTTTTCACTATTTTACAAATATATTAATATTTTGTCTGTGGATTTAGGTGTTATACATATATTTTTTGGAGTATTATAACGCCTAATCATTTGGAACGTATTGACTCCCCAAAATAATAAGGCACGTATAGTATTTCTTATTACGATAGCCCTAATCCTTCAAGTATATCTAAAATGTCAATTTTCAATTTTTAGCAATATTTCACCGTGCATTATCACTAAAATGTGGCAGAGAGATTCTAAGATTCATCTTCCCAGGTTCCGTCTTTGATTTCAAATGCTTTCATTCTTCTATCGGCTAACCACTTCGCACTGAAATAATTCTTCTTTCCTCAACATCCTCTACACCTTGCTCCAAAAATCTCATTTTTCTACTCTATCTGCTCCGATTCACTTCTCCGTCGACTATTATCTTCGTGAGACCCTTATATCTCGAGATGTGCCCAATACCTATTCGTTTCTTTAATTTTACCTGTTCAACATGTTTCTTCATAATCTAAGCCCCTATTCGACTTTATCCAATGAATCAAATAGCCAAGTTGAACGGTGCAACAGGCCAGTCCCGGCATGTGTAAAAATATTTTTTACAAAAATTCCTCGGGGAAAAGCATTGTTTTGAGAACTAAATGAGCGCTCGTGATATCGAATGCTTTCGGACGTTCAAGTCTCCTTATCACGGCCATGAAATCAGGGTGAAAATATTCCAACCGATAGCTGGGATAACTCCAATTTATTTTTTCTTAGGAAATATTATAGGATAATTTGCAGAACTAGCATTTAAAAAAATAAATTATATCTTTTGAGTGCATACGCTCTAGGAAGACGCAGTAGTGAATATGAAATCAAGGGATTAATAGTGAGCCTTTTTGAACGGTGAAGGAACACATTTCAATGTTTTTATGAATTTAGTTTTATCCTAGGAAAATGTGCACATTTGAAATTAATGAAAAGAAAAGTTGCGATGCAGGTAATGGTCAAGGGCCAAGGTATATAAATACTCAGTTGCTATCTACCTACATGCTCTTCTCCGGGGAAGAGGAGAAGTTTGATAGGTACGATTGGGGTCCGAAATTGGGATCTTACAAACGTATATTTACCATTAAATTTTCTTTAAACAATCCATTCCTTAGAGCAAAATTCACCTGCTTGAGGGGAAGAAAGATTTTTGCGAGTCATGTCACGTGCAATTCGCGAATTGAATCACCGTCTGACTTTTTCGGATAATAAGGAAATGAAAACCCTGAAGAGTTTTCACACCCCGGAAAAAAATTTAAGGATGCAGATTTTATTTTATAATGTCGTCAAACAAGGCGAAGCGGCGCGACCTGAGTTGTTTTTCCATCGGTTCAGTCGTTAAGAAAGAAAGTAAAAGTGGACAGTGGGAGTTCAATAGGAAGGAAGGAGCGTGAACCTGGGGATGGGCTCGAAGGCCCGGTCCGATGTAGTAACAACGAAACGAAAGTGTGAGCCGCTCGACCTCCCTTCGGTGTCAAGAACTGGGACAGTGAACTTGTTTTTTAGTGAAAGCGGTATGGCTCCAAAAGAAAAGATAATGGGATATGAATTCTATTCAGATAAAGGGGCACAGGCAAAATAGTTTAGGATCATTCGTCACTGAGTCATTTTATGTTTCGATGCCGAAACTCAGTTCACCGGAACCTCCTTTTGCCGGTATCTTACGTCCTTCGGGAAAGAAGTTCAAGGAGTTGCGTGTATACAAGTTCGCGTAGCGTTCATGCTTCCTTCGTTATTTAATAATAAACTTTTCAACTGTATATTGTATTCCAAAACCGATATTTACTCGTCAGCTTAAACATACAAGTACCTACTCTGTATGTAACCCCACATTCAATGAAATAATCCTCATCCCAAAATAAATGTTAGAATTGATGCCAGCAACAAAAACTATTTCTTCCAAATATTCTACTGCATGGTCAATTATCCACAGTTATGAGACAGTTTAAGATCTGAATTTCCAATATCACCGCGTGCAGGTCACGTGACACTGCAGTTTCATACATTTGTACGTTTTTAAAGGGTACGTACGTTTCAATATTTCTTGTCGCTCAAAAATTATTCCCAAGGATTGGAATGGAGGGAATTGGAATAACGCTTTTGAGTTGAAACACTCCAGTTTCACGATCGATTACATCTGCAAGCATAATTAAATACTATTTGTATTTCATTAGTCCCATTTGTACCATTTATGTACCTATGAAGGGTAATTGGAAGGAGGAAATGGAGAAATAATTTAGGAGGAAATTTGCAAGGGAAACCTAGTTTCTGCATTAGCACTTAACTCCTATTCCTAAACGAAAGGTGCCAAAAGGTTTAACGTTCCATCCGGCATACAGTGTACTAGAATTAATGTACTCTCCACATGGCACTCAGTAGGGATCGATATTCTAGAAAAACATCCGCCATTACCGGGAATAGGCCATTTCTCTAGCCAGTACACCAACTCAATCTCTAAGTTAAAACGAACCATCTTCCACAGATTGAATAATACTAAAGAACCAAGATACCAATTTAATTACATCTACGGAGTGTACTACAATTGTTTCAGAGTATCCTCGAGGGTGTGACGGGGTGAATGATCACCGAATATGCACTAATCTTTCGCATAATAGTGAATTAGAGATTTCTGTTAATATCATTAGATGAAACCAAGGAGGTCACTGAATCCCCACTTCCTACTGTTCTAATTTAATTGAACGTTTTCATTTAGATTTCAGGGATAACACACATTTTAAATAATGATAGATTATGATAATAGTCACATCTGACAAAGAGCATTTAAAAACCACGCCAAAATGCCCGTACTGCACATTTGTTCACTCCCTAAGGCTGTCCATTCTTCCTGATTTTTTCGCTTAATAACACGGTTCTGTTCCCTACCAATCTTTTCTTGCTCATGAGAAACCGAATATCCTGGGTCAAAAGAGCCGGCTTCCGTTAATAGTGACGCTGTATCTCCCATTCACTGCTTGTACAACATTCAAATGACACCCAGAATGGCTGGCAAAAATCAGGATATCCTTGCAGTTTATAAGCTTATAAGTTACAGAGGTGATGGCAATCTCCAGAAAATAAAGATACAACATGCCGTATTTTCTACCACTCAATTTGAAAACAACAGTTAAGCGAAGGTAAAAATCCTCATTTTTAATATTCTAGGTTGTTTCTACAACATTTTTATGCAAAACATCACATTTCCCTTGCTACCGCAAATAAATTTACACGATTTATTACAAATAAAATCCAGTTACGTCAAACGAAGCTGTATGAATTTTCATTCCTATGCGTATGTCACTCTATCCTACATCATATAGGTTTTTGACAGGTTTCTCTCGGCATTTAGAAGAATTACTTGATCGTGAGGAGGTTGTCAAAAGTAAAAGTCCATTTCCTTCATTTTCATTCAAAAATTTCTAGCTTTGAGTTTGCTCTGACCCATTATTTTTCTTATGGCACTTATTTTGCCTAGTACGCAACGCTCATTTAAACACCACCGAGAGTGTAAGTGAAAGTCTGCCTCTCCGATTTCTTTTGAAAGAAAAGCATATCCGTACTTTTCAACACGTATTCATCTCTAGTCCCCGAGCGCTTACCATTCTTGAACTTTTCGCAATTATTTTGCGCTTGAAAATATTTTGCAACCAATCAAACTATCTATGACAACACGCTATCACCTGCAAAGAAATCCAAATTCCGTTTATTTACATCATTGCATTACTGTATATTTTGGGTAGTTAATGGTAGAATACCGTTACCCCATGTGCTATAATCTCAATGAGGAGAAGAATCTGCTTAGCCTGCACTCACATAAAAATAAAACTGATCAACATTAATTTCCTTTAAAATAAAGTCATCAGACATATTTTTACTCTGAGATTTCTAACCGGCAGAAGACAAATACAACCGATGAAAATGTAAATTATTTGGAGTGAAAATTTAATTCACTGCTTTGTTCACGTGGACCAACATCCAGAGAAAATTACGATAAATACTTCCATAGTTTTAATTTAAAATGTTTTTGGATTTTATATTGTATGAAAGAATGTTTCAACCTATGGTAAATAACAAATGAAGATATTACGCTAAGAATAATTGTTACCAACTTCTCTTTACTCCTCAATCCTTTTTTCTTCAGACTTAGGTTGTCTTGATTCCCAGTCCACTGCGAATTTTGAAGTTGCTCAAGTTAAGAAACTTAGGCGGTACTATTTTTCAATCAGATTAATGAGTGTCCTGCATATTACATATGTATAAATTTTCACTCAGCTATAAAAGGAATTAGTCAAAGCTATTTCAGTGTGATTCTGCAGTAGGAACTGAGGTGTGATCACGGTGAATTTGGAAAGCACCGGTTTTTTACAATCAGCTCTCAGTGCCAATTTTTATGGCTTGTCTCTTGTGATTATTAGTCACCATTCTTAAATTGCTGCGTTGCCTCTTTCAATATTTTTCTAGGATGTTATGGAAATAAAGTTGTGGATATGACTAGCGTACAGCGAGAATTATTTTTATTTCAGTAATATTTCTCACCAATATTATTTTCCATTGGCAATAATGTCCAAAGTTTATGTCCAATGAAATAGGCAATCTGACAGTCGCAACTTCATTCGGACTTTATTTTTTACTTTCTACACTATCGATATTTTTAAGAAACTCTTTAAGAAACTAGTCCTAGATGATGACCGAGAAAACTAGGCATGCAATAAAGGAACAGAGCAGAATGCACACTATGGGAAAGCGCAGATCTGTATCGTATGGAGGCACGTGTAATCTTTATATTGCGGTTGTTGGAAAATATCAACTTTCTTTCCACGGTCAAAACTTTGTCATGAACAGAAAGTGCAGCCGGGTTTCTACAAGGGCGAAAGCAATGATTTCACATGGTTATAAAAAAACTTTATCTCACTTACAAAGGATATCTACATCTACAGATAAAGCCAGTGGAAATTTGACGCCATGTGACTCTTAAATTTAGTGGATAAAATTGGTCATTATAACACAAGCAAGTGAATTGAACACGAAAGTGGAATGACAACTCCAGATAAAGACAACGAAGTGTAAAATTTTAAAAACAATGGAGCGAATTTTGACCTCTGAAACATGATTTCTGTTAGCAGAAGGATCCAGAAACTTCCGATGAGTAGCGAAGATTGACTCTCTACCCTAGAATAAAGAAGTATGAAATCAACTAACCTAAGGTATGCTCATTTTTGAGGAGTCTCTTGTGACGAAATTTTAATTTAATATCGGTACTCGCCTACAATTTACGGTACAGATTGATCCACAGTAAACAACCAAACTTATGAGCGTTTATTAAATAAAGAGTATTTTAAAGATATTATGATCATATGTGCCTTTCTTAAGGCTTTCTATTGATAATAGCTAACTTCCTGCGCCGAATAGTTAATAGAGAAAAATTTCTCAGCAGGCAAGCTAAAGCATTCATTTAGATCTATATTTCTAGCATTACATCTATATTTCTTGCATTACATCTATATTTCTAGCATTACATCTATATTTCTAGCATTACATCTATATTTCTAGCAAACAAACTTAACAACCAAGTGATATCCCATACATTTTTCACGTATCTACTATTCATTTCACAGCGCTTTTCTAAGCTGCATCGTTAACACCCACTAAGAAAACGCCCAGCCACAACAGCACAAAATTTTATCCTGTTCTGCGAAAAGTTTTTTTTTCCGCATTTGCACTTTCATAGACTAAATAAACGACACATTTTGAGCTAATATAACATTCGTCACGCCGTAAAAAGCTGAAACATTCTATGAAATCTGTAAGACATTTTATGCACCTACTTCCGACAGATAAGAGGAATAAGAACGGACATCTAGACAGAAATTTAAAAAGCTTTTCGAAGCTGCGCGATTGGGTAATTAAATGTAAAATTTAACCGTATCTGCGTTAAAATTCACAACACGTAACCATGCATTCAATCGCTCGGATTCCAGACGCAGTGATATCAGCAGCGGTACACATTAGCGAAGAGCAAAACCGTTGGCGATAAAAATTCCAACAACTAAAAAACTTCCATATAAGGTGTGAAACTGATCAGCACGACTCAAAAATGCGCATTTTTACTTGCATTATTTCTCATCTGCTTGGAGCCAACTTCTGTATTTCCTTTAGATATAAGCGTTATACTTCTTCAGAGCAAGAAACGATCCTTCTCTAGAAAGTGGATGGAACAAAACCCTACCCATTGCGCCCACCGAATTCGTGCACAAACGGTTTCCAATGAATCACAATACGTGGGCACTCAGCGGCCGGTCTCCACCGGAGAGAAAAAAATGTGCTGCAAATACAGCGTCGGGTGAAAGGGGAAATGCACTAGAGAGTGCACCAACACCACGCACAGTGAGTGAGATAATAACTGTGAGCCGAGGAATGAATTGCCCCACTATTCTCCGTTGCTCTTACGCTGCCGCGTGTCCCAACGAAAGACAGGAAAATGATGGGAGGGACAGAGGAAGGGAAAGTGAGCAGGAGACGACTCGGAGGCACTTGATTTTGCCGAGGATAAATCTCTGATAGGTGGAAAATAGATTCGAGGGGAATTACTTCCCCGCAACGAATACTCGATTTTCGCTCTCTCGGGCTGAGCCTGACCGCGCGTGATTTCACCCACGGATAACGAGGAGAAAAAAGTTAACTAAGTCAAGTGAATTCTCCAAACGTTTAGTCGGAAAAAAGGAATGGAACCCAACTACTTCTAGGAACCTACCAGCGGGGAGAGGGGTGAAAATGGAACGAATATACCGCACGCCTCAATCATTTCTTCCTGCAGACAATTGTTTCTCAGTGAAAGCAACCCCAACACACTTCCGCCCTCCTCCTGGCAGCACCCCCATCTGACTGAACGCGTATCGACCGTCGCCCAAAGTCACCCGTCATTTATGGTCATCATCTTCATGTGTAAGCCAAAAGCAGTATCCACACCCTCTAACGACATATCTGGAAGCTCGGTGCATCATAACGGGAGTAAAGAAATCATAACATAGCCGGAAAAAGCGCTTTGAACGCTGCTTGCGTTCCCAAGTCGAGAGCTCACCACATTACTCATTTTTTCCATTTAGAGGCCACATTCCAGGGACCAGAGGGGAGGATAGTATTCAGGTAAGCGTAGTAGTGACTTTAAAGAAGACTTAAACAAATCAAATTTCGACTTTAGTTCTACTGCGATTTTATAATAAGATTAAGGAACCCCCTGAATCAAAATTTTTTCTAATACTTGAGAAAAAATTGAGCTCTCGAAGCTACTAACCCGCACCGAATTATCTGCTTTCTATAAAGCACAAAATAGCTAAATTCCTCTTTTTCGTGGAAAAACTAGATTCTTGGAAAGAGCAACAGGCTGCGGAGATCAGTTTGACGATATTTCCAGCTCCGATTCATGGCATTTTTGTAGGTCGTAAGACAAAAAATATTGAATTTTGTGCCTAATAACTCACAGAGTTGCACAATGAAGGCGAATCTAGCAATGTGCTGACTAATGAAGGAGATTATTTAGAATGAAACCTCATCTAAAATAAAGTTGATAAGTAACTCCACTTTTGTGACTTGGAAAAAACTACCAAAACGTAAACTGAAAATGGCCGTAGAAGTGGAAAACTTTACTGTTAGTTAGAAATAATAAAAATGAGGCCTAAATATTTAGACAGGATACATAAACCTGTATCTCCAAACGACCTGAGCCCAATAAGTCCAGATCAGCCCCCTGCAACTTCCCAAAAAAACTGGGCCCCTTAATGTCCGTTTACTTCCAGTACTGGCCGTCGAGCGCTAGTGGTACTCTCGTCCTACTCCTACAAGGGACCTTATGGGAAGGTCTCCTATTTATGTGCCGAGAAACTTATTGAGTGTGATTTATGTTTTAATTCCTGCTCGCATCGAAGGAAAACCATAATTGCTGAAACAAACACCTGAATATTGACAGAATTTAGGAATCTTTTTTCCTGTCAGTGCTACTTACCAACATAACTTTACACAAATCAAGTACAATTTCTTTCCATCAAACATGTTAAATACGACCTGGTTCTATTCCACAATTGTAAAAGTGTGGAATTTAATAAAGTTCCTCATTCAAAATGCATAAAGCTATAGTATTCCACACCGTGCCGCAAGTGACATTCTCAATTATTTTTCCAATATGAGACCGAAAGGGAAATACCAACCTCACGATACGTATAATCAACTATCGGCAACGTAACTTTGTGATGCACACTAATCGCGATGATAAAATTTGCGTAGTAATTTTCTACTTCTCTTCGATATCGCTTTCTTAAGTCTAATGTTTTGGAATCTTGACTACCTCTTACAATGATATTGTAACCCGTCAGGCCAGCAACATGAATAAAATAATTAAATAACAAAGTGTTTTTCCCCTCGTAACCTCTTTATTACGATTTTGGCTCAGAAAAACCACATTCAGAGAGCACCTTAAAGTTTCTTTATGGATTTTCTCTTGAAGGCTGAATATTGGGTAGCAGAATTGAATAAATAAATATTAGTAAATCAAGCAGTTTGTGCATTGTTTCTCAAAAAAATTTACGTCATAGAAAATTTGGACAGTTTTTTCTTCATTGAATATTCTATATTAGGCTCAGAATTACGTGTTTGCAAACTTCCTCATTCGCATGCTAACATAATAATGGATTATGAAGGCCATAACATCTTAACAATGTTTTCATCCAGAAAAAAAACAAGATTTTTTTGGAGGATATCACTTATAGCAAGTTCAAAAACATTTGCTTTCATATAATGTAAAATTAAAACGTGTTCCGCAGAACGTATGAAACGAAATAAATTTAAATGTTGGTGCAAAAGAGCGCCTTTAGTTTTTAGCTCAACTAATTTACCCACTGGTGCACCGAATTTGCCAGTGGCTTTAGAAATTCTGAGCGGAAAACTGCACAACGTGAATACTTAAACATTTGCTTTGAAACATAATTTGCGTGATAAATTATACATTGAACGACTTCAGGGAGCGCTTTGTTAATGATATCAATACGGTGGTAAAAAGTAAGTTCGTCTATTTTCCGATGACGCAGTAGTGTACAGGGAAATTCTATGATCAAACGATAAAGAATATTTAAATGATGACCTACAAGCAATAGAAAAATGGTGTGATATATGGATAGAATTAATTTTTAAAAAATGTATAGTAATGAATTTTTGAATAAAGAATTGTTCTCCTCCTAGCATATACAAAATAAGTATTAATGAATTAACAAACGAGGATTCCATTAAATATCTTGGAATAAGACTAACACATGATCTTTCCTGGGGTAAACACATACGTGAAATAATGGGTCAAACGAATCGTAAGCTGGGATTCGTCAAAAGAGTACTGGGTAAATGTGACGATCATGTACGAGAAATCAGCTACATTTCTCTTGTTAAAAATCATTTAGAATATGCTGCCAATGTATGGATTTCTACGAAATCAGTCTAAATAATGAACTTGAACGTGTGCAGCGAAGATCGGCAAGATTGTAAAGGGAGGGTACGATAACCTTATTAGTGTTACCAGTCTATTAAATGAATTAAATTTGGAATCATTGTCAGATCGCCGGTTGAAATTTAGACATAATCTCTTAAACAAATTCCAAGACCATATTTTTAGTGATAATGTTAAAAATATTTTGCGAACCCCAACTTACTATGGTAGACTGGACCATAATCACAAAACTAGTGAAATTGATAGCCGAACTGACGGATTAAAAATGTCCTTTTTTCCTCGTACAATTAGGGATATGAATAACGGTAAATATATCCAGTACGAGTGTAGCAATGGATAGCGTTGGTAGTTGCATGTTGGTATAAGGACTTGAAGCTTACGCAACTAACAGCATGTTTTTGCATGTTAGCTTACCTATTTTTATCTTTTTTTAAATAGTGTAGTTTAGAACAGTATATAAATACTAATCCTTTTTTATGCATGATATGTAGTGCATGTTTGGTGAGAATTCACCCCCTGCCATACACCTTTATGTTGGCTTGCAGGGTATTATGTAGATGTAGTCATGATCAATGATGACTTCTTCCACATCTCTTAACCCGTTTCCAGCCACAGCCCTCAGTTTTTCCTTGAGAGATTTCCTCAAGTCTTCTTTGTTTTTATATATTTCTTTGATTTCATGCAGTGTAATCAAGAGATCCAAAAGCTTATCCTGAAGTATATATATATATATATATATATATACTTCAGGATAGGCCCTATACTACTATTATATCGAAGAGAAGTTGATAATTACTACGCAAATTTTATCATCGCGATTAGTGTGCATCACAAAGTTACGTTGCCGGTAGTTGATTATACGTATCATGAGGTTGGTATTTCCCTTTCGGTCTCATATTGGAAAAATAATTGAGAATGTCACTTGCGGCACGGTGTGGAATACTATAGCTTTATGCATTTTGAATGAGGAACTTTATTAAATTCCACACTTTTACAATTGTGGAATAGAACCAGGTCGTATTTAACATGTTTGATGGAAAGAAATTGTACTTGATTTGTGTAAAGTTATGTTGGTAAGTAGCACTGACAGGAAAAAAGATTCCTAAATTCGGTCAATATTCAGGTGTTTGTTTCAGCAATTATGGTTTTCCTTCGATGCGAGCAGGAATTAAAACATAAATCACACTCAATACGTTTCTCGGCACATAAATAGGAGACCTTCCCATAAGGTCCCTTGTAGGAGTAGGACGAGAGTACCACTAGCGCTCGACGGCCAGTACTGGAAGTAAACGGACATTAAGGGGCCAAATATTTTCTATTGACGGCATAGGAAGATGCAGGGGGCTGGTCCAGATTTCACCTTGCAATACGTACCCTAACAAAAATTGCTATAAAATATATTTAAATGACCTAGTTTATTATAAGTAATATCGCTGAGGGTGATGTTAAAACAATCGAGCACGAATCAGAACCTTGTTGATTATCTGACTCCTACGCATGGAGTTTAGCTGCGAAATCAACAAGTTTACTGTCGTGGACAGCGAAAGTAGTCAGGAGTACGTGGTTCTGTCTTTGTATAAGCCTGATCATACGATATAGACACTCATATAGATAATTGATCACGATATAGATATTTGAAGGTGACTTTTCCTGGTGACATGAAGCCTCCCATGATGTTCATCGGATCATCGTATGATGAGTGAATTTGGGAGGCAACAGTGGTCAGTGACGTGACACTCATTCTCCAACTAGCGCAGTGATAGTTACTCTTGACGGCCTAGTACTGCAATGCGGAAAGCGAGAATTGATCACAGCATTGTAACCCCGAGGAGCAGAAACTAACCAACTTTCATCCTCTGACGAATTTTTAGCAAACAAAAGCGTAATAGAACTTTCTTTGGTAAAATATGCCAGAGCAGCCACTAACAAAAAGAGAAATACGTAGCTATGGAGAGGTAAGCCAATGGAAGAATGGAGTGGAAAGAAGCTTCATCACGATCATGAATGCAGCTAATATCGTTATCTAATTCTGATGGTGAATATTTCTTCTTCGAACCAAAATCCGCATGATTATGCGGCCATCTTAACCACCTAAAATACATTTCTTAAGAGAGACGACCGGCAGCTACTCTCATTAAGATCGATTTACTTCTCAACCGACGAACTGAGTTCTACATTTTAACTCTACTCCACGCAGCAATCAAGTAGGAACCAGCACACCACTGAAAAAATCTCCACTTTCGGGATTCAAACCCGAACGCTCTGGATGCGAGGCAAGCTGTCTAGTCATCAAACCAAACCCATCGAGTAGGTAATCCGGTTCACAAGATGCTGACACACAACACCCGCTAGGTGAGGTCGAATAATCTGCATCTAAACATCTTCTAATCGATAGTCGTTATAAATCTAAGGATGCTGATTTATGACAATACCTTGAGTTATTCGTAGAGAACCGTAATCTGAGGGAAATTTTGCTAACCCTTTACATGCCTATTTGAGTAAAACGCATAACTGCAGAGGTATTCCTGAATACGAGGATTTTTAAAAGGCGTATTCTACTCAATTGGCCCAAAAATGGCGTTACTTTAGTTTATGCCTCTGATAAGCAGATAGTAAACGAAACAGCTGGAATGAAATGCTAAACATAATATCGTATTTATGCTTATATTTAATCGATCTATCTCTCTTCCAAATACCATTGCAGAATCCATTCAGAATTCAACATAAAATGAACTATGTTAAGTCCCCACGCGATCATACCCATCGTGGTCAAGAAATCAACACCTCTAATGTAACGCATGACGAATCTGGAATTAATAAAATCGGCCAACTTTGTTCCCGTGCGTCCTAAAAGACTAGCCCCAAACAGAAAAATTTACTAAAAAGAAATTTATAACGCATCAAAGAAGGATTTCAACCAATACAAGCTTACGGAATTTCACCGAGGGCTCTGAATTACACAAAGAAAAATTAAATATTTAACAATCCTATTTTTATCAAATGTTTATCATTTTATTTCCCTAAAGTTGATGGAGAATGGGAGGTCTACTGCAATACCCGAATCAGAATTCCAAGCTACAAATCATGCTAATATGGGAGTAAATTTTTATGGAAAAGACATCTTAGCACGGCTATAAGATTTTGTAAGGAATCTGAGAATAAAATGACGATCTTTACAGAAAACCACGAAATGGGTATGTTTCCGATAAATAAAAACAGAAAGAAACTAATTAAAACTAGTTCAGTCATTCAATAAAGTTAAGTCAATAATGTTTTTAGTGATTAAGTCAATAATAATAATATTCATGTTTGAGACTACGAGGCTGTACACTGATTGTGTCAACCAGACACCTCATATCGTGCATGGATTTACGTTCTTTTTTATAAACCTACAAATTTCTAAAAATATAAATTAATAGCACAATATTATGAAGCGTGTCTTGAAAAATTCGCGTACATGAAAAGTAAATACAACATACTAGGTAAATCTCCTCCTGAAGCAGCTATAAAAAAAATCTTTTCAGACAATCTAAGAGATTAGGTATATTATAAAACACGAAATACAAGTGATATCTGGTATTTATAAAAAATGGGATGTTTTTTTCAGTCTTAACAGGACCGTCGCATTTTATGAAGTGGGGAAGGACAGGAATCTGAGACTTCTTCTTCGATTTAACCATCATTTGGTTTTTACCCAGTCGCTTGTTGACTCTCTTCAAGACAAATTAAATGCCGTGAAATAAGTCTTTCGTCACCACGGTTCATCAAAAATTATTCGCACAAGGCGAATAAGCACTTTGCACAGATTCTAGAACGAGCAGCATGTGACTTTAACCTTTATATGGTTAAGCAGTATCTGCGGGAATAAATGCGGCCTATTTGCCGTGTGGACGCCCCTCGAGTAACTCAGATTTGGGAATGTGAAGAGTGTATTTGTTAGGTCTTAGTTAGTTATTTCTCGAGAAATCACTGTAAACATGATTTTTTGGACCAGCTCGCACTAGAAACGAGTTGGTCTCTTATCCAATTCTACAATTTTTATTCTCTATAAGCATTACACGGCCATAGAAGCCTATATGTTAGGGTATTTTTTTAATTTTAAAATAAAATATTTAGGAATGATTGGTATAGAGTTGGGGTCGGCAAAATTTTGAGGAAATAGAACCACAATCTGACCCTCTTAAACGTATCAAAATTGTTCAAGAGTCATGGCTATATTTTCAAATAAGGATAATTCAAATAAATATTATAATATCCTTATGAACTAGTGTTTTTTCAATTAAAGTGCTACACCATGTTGGTGATGGCAGAAGATACTCTGATAATTTCATTTATTGATCGCACTACATGCTCAAATAAATGAAACCACTTTAGTTTAATTTTCATTTTTAATTTTACTTCAGCGCCAAAGTTATGTTCACAAAGAGCTACGAGCCGTAGTTTGTCAACCCCTGGTATAGATAAGAAAACTGTGATTACATATTAATTTAAAAAGTTAGATTTTTTAGGTTTGATGTTTAATACTTGCAGTAGCACAATGACTGACAGTTACTACGTGTAATATACCTATAGCCATTAACGGCATCTTATATGTCCTTGGCAAAAACTGTAATCGAGGTATTGCAACTTTACACTCACACCCTGGAAACTGTAAGGAAGCTGAATGTTGGACTATTGTGTGGAAACAGGTTTCACGACTTGCCAGTCACTCATTCCGTCAAGAGGTGACGTTATATATTAAATGTTTTAGCGGAATATACAACTGTAACTTTCCACGAAAACTTCAATAGGAAAATGCTAACAAAAACAGTTCCACGCGACAAGTGCACTACCACCCTATGTAGGGCAATTAACCCAGCCACCAGAGTGCGACTGAAGTAGCGACTAGGGGCTTAGAAAAAAGGTGCCCTGTGGTTTGGCTGAGTGTGCGAATGCGTGTGGAGAGAATGGTTCGCTGACCACGGGAGAAAATGCGAAAAGGATTACGAGATAATCAGCTAGACATCGCAACGGTGAGAGAAATGCATCCACCTATTCAATGGAATGAGAGGGAGTGCCAGAGAATGCAATCCGCCGGTGTCATGGATGGCTAGAGAGAGCTCATAGCCAACGAATACCCACTTCAAGAATCTCTGAAGCGGGACTGAAAGAAAACTTGGCTCTCAATATCATCTATCCCTTAAGTTCTTTCTCGAGGTGAACGATAAAGAAGGGAATTAACCTTTGTAGAACCCATATATTTAAGAAGTTACAGAAAAAAGGAGATCTCTCTTTGTAATAAAGCAGAAAACTTGGTATAAATAGGCCCCACACAAAACTTCGACGAAGATGCTGCGCATAAAAAGTTTTGTGGAATTGCAGTGTTCGTTTTTCTCTTCTCCATGCTCTACCGTAATTTATGTACCCTGGTTAATGACAGCATAGAACTAGAAACCGGGATAAGTAATAAAGTGTTATGAGCGAACTATGCGAATTTTTTACATTAACATATCACAATGCAGTTCTAAATAGTGACGCCTGAGACAGTCGAATGTCCTAATTAGTCCTAATCTAATGCTAATACAATCCTATAATAATAAAGACGAATTCGCTTGCGGGATTATTTAAGATATAAGTTTTCATAGAATAACTAATTTTAAAAATAAGAACGCAAGAAATTTGTTGTAGGCCATCCAAAATCATATGAGGTCGTAGGTATGAGGTCAAAATCAGTATAACTTCTGCCATTCGTCTCCAATTTTCAACGTTGAGCCATTTACCTTATCCGGTGACCTCGACAGCGTGCTTCTAAATTTCTTAGAAAGAGATAAATCGACAACATATCTGCCAATCTGCAGGTCGGAAATTACTAATTATGAGTAATGATGGGTGTGATCGGCCTTCACTACGTATCCTTGGCATACGTGGTAATTCTAATCTTAAAACGAGAGTTCAGGGCTTAGGGAGAGGAACTTATTGCGCAATATAAACTATTTTTTAAGATTAATGACCGCACGTTAACAAGATGACGCTTCTGCGACATTCCTAATAAGGAACCGATGTGCGAGAATATGAGGAAAACATCATCGAAACTGAAAAGACCTTCGGGTTCGGGTCGTTGTGGTGGTTATAGTACTAGCTTACCATCCTGAGGGTTCGTGATTGAATCCCGGCAGTGGTAGAAATTTTTCGTTGATACACCGGTTCTTACTTGAGTACCTACTCTGTATGGAGCACTTCGATTTCAGTACTGCGTCGGTCAGATAGGATGTTAAGCTATCCCCTTACTGCCTTTCGCTAGTAGCAGGCTAATGCCGACTTCGGGTTTTGCTCCATCCTTCCTACTTACCTATCCATTCCCATCCTTGTACCTTTCCTCACCGTCTGAAGTGCGTTTAAGTGCAGAGCAGATTTGAAACGAATGATGAGGTGAGGCGAGGAACTGAAAAGTTGACTTCATCCATAAACACAATCCGCAAAGTGAATGCACCCTGTCGCAACAATTTTGACATACGAAGCGAGGACCAGCTGTAATGGCCATGACGGGAACGGCCTGGCAACCTAAGGTGGTGGGTTCAAATCCCGCCTCGGGTATGAATGTAGCGCTTGTCTTAAGATTAAGATAGTCTTAAGTTAGGTCAAACACTGCGATATAACTTTAGCATTTGAAACATTTTAAAACTTAATTCTACGACTCCTTCGAAGTATGTTTTTTTTCTAAAGATTCAGAACTATTTTTTCCGGCGCTAGCATTTTTCGTTATTTCATATCATTGGTAACTTATGACTTATCTATCTGTCCGCCATTCCAGCTGCTATAGATATGTATACAAAAATTTGTGCGCTCTCCTGGCAAGCATGCGCAAGGCCATCAGGGTCATGAAATTAACCGTAATTAAAATCGCTATCACGCTCGTCACGTAGCAATGTAAAAAAAAAGATATTGAGTCTTATGAAAAAATACAGTTAGCTATCATTTAAAAACAATTCACGTGGTAGCTCCACGTAAATTGTAGGGCTATTAAATTCAAGTACATATGATATTTAGTAGGCATATATGCCACTTCTGGCTGGCTTCATGCATTGCATAAATGCCATATGGGAGGAGTGAAAGGCGTTCATTTAGAATAATATGGATTTTTATTTTTTTCCAAATGTAATCACTTTAAGCTTGGCTTTATATTTTCTCACATTAAATATTTTTATGTGCACTTACAAAATAATGTTATCTTTTTGTCAACTTTTGGGTCAATTGCTTCTTAAAGCGAACACCGTTAAAACATCTTTAGGGAATAGGAAATGTAAGGGTGAAACATATTACTTACAAACACCATTTAGGCATTTGAAAATCTTTGACGAACGTTAAAGTGAAGAGAAACCACCAAGAAAAAAATATTAAATTAAAAGAGGGAGAAAAAGGCCAAAGTATTGCCATCATTCTGACACAAGAGATAACACCGCAAGTTATTTTCCAAATGACATTACGGAGCCTAAAACTCTTACTCGGTAATGCTCATCCTGCTTACCTTTTGATAAGGCATTCTAAAAATTTACTTTTACCATATCTTCGGGGAATATTTATTGAAAAATAAAAATAACGTAAATAAATGGATCCATTTTAAAGTAACATTACCCTTATTTTCAGCTATCATCATAATTTACCACAATTAAAATAGGGTTTAAAGAAAGCTTACGACGAGTAAGAAATAAAATATTTCAACAATGTATCATTATCGTTAGGACGGACTTCGAGTAAGTGTAAGATGGCAAAGTAAGGCGAGTTCACTCATTTCAAAAACATTTCTTCATTTATATCAATGAGTACTAGGTTCTTCATATTTAACAAAGGTAGCACCTGTCACTGTCATTACAAAAAACTGTTATTAAAGAGTATTAACAAAGGTAGCACCTGTCACTGACATTACAAAAAACTGTTATTAAAGAGTGCTTACCGAGTTAACACTAGGTTTAACACGATGAGTAAACAAGAATTAAGTCAACTTCACCCTCGTCGTGCAAATTATAAGGACTCCACAATACGTATACTGCAAAAATAAATACCTACAAGTGGTGCTCCACGTGGAATGTCGTGACTTTTGGAAGTAGTATATGATGTAATTTTATTTCTTTCCGAGAACATGTGGCCTACAATTTTTACTTAATAGCGGATCCAAACTAGGAAAGATAAAATTGTGAGTGCTTTTCCACGATTTCTTCCACGAAATGAAGCATGAAGTCATTTACATACCTAGTGCACGCATATGCGGAAATAATATCATTCACTAATAGAAAAATAATAATAAGAGACTTAGAATCATGACTGTCCCATCAGCTGCCTAAAAATTATCTCAGAAACATAAAACATAACTTACTTCTAGCTTACATTGCTTAACTTTGGATTCATACATTTGACACGTTAGATTACGAGGGAAGCAAAGATTTATCCTCATCGCATCCACATTAAGGTAGTTGAATATTTTAAAAGCATTTTTCACCAAAAACAGTTTTAAAGAATGATTTCTCAACTAGTCACGTAATTGCATGTTGGGAGTACTCGCCACCACACGCCATTCTGGTGTTTCGTATACATCATTTGCGATGTAGTACACAGCATTTACTAATTACGGCATAACCTCGATTAACTGAGTCTAAATTAGGAAACTGATTACAATAATAAAAATGCTTTCTACCAATCAACCAATCAATAAAACAGTGTTGACGAAATTAAATTGAATTGTCCACTGGAAAAGAAGTTTGTGACAAAGGATGAAGTTAGCCAGAAAATAGAATTTAAGAGCATTTTATGCCATTTCTCTTTACAAGAGCAAATTCAGGGTTATCAAATGAATGGAAATCAATTTTTGTGTCTTTGGAGAATGAAGCTAGGATCATTGAAACCTCCCATGGCATCTTTTAGTTACAAAAATTTGATGTTCTCAGTATATTCTTCTACGCTTGGATGTTTGGTGATTTAAAATCAAGGTAAAATGGTAAAAAATGGTAAAAGAAAAAATAATATCACATCCTCTGCCATGAGAACTGCCTGCGTAGTTTTTCGCTCCACAAAGAAGCCAAGGTAAATAAAGAAAAAATCTCTGGCATTTCCTGCTGAAACATTAATCTTTTCTCTTAGTCTCGTGAAATGTACTCTCAAGTCCCTTCAATTTACAAAGAAGGCTTTGGTGTACGCCTTATCCACAAAAACAACAGACGTCAGGTAGCTTTTTCGATATTTAGTTCTTTCTGGCTGCAAATGATAGGAGATATCAATTCAGTTTTGGGTCAGCTGTAATAAAGAGAGATTCAACTAAATCACGCTAAAACGAAAGAAACCAGACACTAACGAACCCACGAACCTCGGTTGCTATTTGAAGTGAGGAGAGGAGTGAAGGGTATTTATTTCCTTGTCCTAAGGCAGATACAGAATGATAATTGGAATGGCCACAGCAGATCAAGTCTGACGCTTGTTTTTTTCTCAAGAAAAGTCACTCTACCGGAATCTCACTCGCGTACCCTTCTCTTCCTCTTTTTTTCATTATCTTTACACTAATGATACTCGAGTAAACTAATGATACATTCTCGTTTTCATGCTCGTAATAAACACACCAATTCTCTTATTTCGTTTCCATCGGCTAGGGTAGGCATTGAAAGAATACTCCTACGAAACTTTATTCCACCATACCAATATCGCATGCTCTCTTTCCAATTCCATTCCTTTCTTCATTTTAGCATAGTTTATATTATTTTCTTACTATTTAAAATCTCATTCTCTCCCTGTTTATATTTTATGGTCAGCCTTGCTTTTTTTCGAGAATCACACGATGGAGAATTATATTGAAAATTATTTCTTTCGCGATAAATATGTGGTCTTGGCGGTGAAGATTATGCAACAATCACCTTTGCTTACTCACTCTTCATACTTCCCTCACTTCCAATAGACCGGAAAATTTTAATTTTAAAAGTCTTTGGACCCGTTGGAAAAATGACCCACCGCCATATTTGTAAAACATGACGTCACAGTCTAGTAGTGTCAGAAAAGTGTATCCAGTTCGGAAACATGCCATAGCTTTGTAATCGTGAACACCAATCGGCAATGCCATATAAATTGTACAGTTTGTGCAAAATCACATATATATCCAAGTGTAAGTTCCTCGAGCCGATGATGGGAAGGCTCGAGTTCCTCGGATTCGTCAGCGGGCGACCAGGGAACGGAAATGACAAGGATTGGAGGATCCCTACATTGGAATCACTTTATTCAGTCTTCTCTCGGTCCAGGATCTAGGCGATACATAGTCCACCATGAGCTCCTCCCTGTCTCTCCCCCCGACGTTCCCGATCCAACTCCCTTTTAACCAGTCCAGCTCCGATCATCCTCTAGGTGGCATACCCCACGTGATACCCCGTGGCCTTTTCTAATTGGCCGATCAATCCCTCACCTGAGTTGTCGCTCAGGCCACCGTCTATTGCTGATCCCGCTCGCTCAGCGCTGCGCAGCGAGCAAAGGAATGCACAGACTGCAATTCCGTTGGGCAAAAGAATGTACAGGCTGCAATTCCGTTGGGTAAAAGAGGAAAAGGTGGGCAGGATGAACAAGGTGGGGGAAGGTGAAGCAGCATGATCAGCAATAGCCAAGTCGGCAATGTGAATGACTGGGGAAGTTGGAGACGCCCGGTCAGCAGTGGGATCGGAAATCAAGCGGAAACCACGGGGACTTGCTGACGCCTAGGAGCGCCACAAGAGCACCTTTACATCACTCCCCCCTCAATTTAAAAATTGAACTTTACGTTCAATTTTTCCCATTACACCAATTATTATCATGAATATGACCTTCATTCTATCATAAATTGCCACCTTAACCCGTTTCTGATGAACCCCACATTTGAAAAATGTAATTAAAAAAAAAATGGAAACATTAAGTTACAATTCTTGCATGTGCAGCAATTAACAACAATGAAAATCGAAAAACAACCCTAAACCAATAACAATGAAAATCGACTCTTCTATAGGAAAGGAACATTTTCTCATATACACGAGTTCCGTTTCCAGAAATCGCACCCTCCAACAATGAAACAACAAATTGGCTTCCCAGCCTTCTGACTCTCTTAACAAAACATTAGAACACAATACATGGATTCACTGAGAATTTAGGAGACTACAATCTTACATATTACTCCTCTCCATGTTTTCGTTATTTAAACACAAGGAGCCCTCTTTGTCCTTGCTCCGGCCCAAACACTCGGAATTTACATCATATTACTTCCTCCACTTACACATCACTTCAAATCACAAACGGTCCCGAGTGTCTTCCCCTTAGGGATGCTCTCTTCTTAATATTTATCTTCTCCATTTGATACTCCCTTATAATTTACTCCTTATTTCCTCTATATCAACATTTCACTACAATGGACCACCAATATTCTGAGAGTAGTACATCGTCCAGTCGATCAAATACTACGCCACTTTGCAATTCTTCACACTTGTGGACGTACGCATCTCTGAGAGCGTATGTCCCATCACTACCCACGTTAGCACATACCACCAGTGGGAAACCATCTCGCGGTTGCTATAGCCTTCTTTTGCGCGGACGCAAGTTGTAGCGGCCGCCGGTGGGGGAACTTGAGGGGTCGGCCGTTTGGTTGGATAGTGGATCTCCTGAACACTCCGGCGTGGTTCGTCGGGGCCTAAGGAGATAAGGGGGCCGTTGGGGAAGGGGTGTCGGCGTTATCTCCGGTGGCGTGGCTGCGGTGATGACTCTTCCTTCGTCGATGGCCGTCTCACAGGGACGGGGGTTATTTTCCTCGAGAGCCGCTCGGTCAGCTAAGGTCGCGGAGCGGCCTTCCCGGGAATGCGCTGGCGAGCCTGCTTCCGTTTCGCCGAGCTGGCCGCGCGGAGAACGGGAAGTAAACAACGGGGTGGGAGGTGGGGGCAGAGTGTCTGTGGCAGGAGGTGTCGTGTGCTCCTCGCAGCTGGCCGGGAAGAACGCCTCCTCGCGGCTCTTCCTTGGACGTCCTCGGCGATGCTCTCCATGCTTCCCTTTGGGATTGGGAGGAGAGTGACCGTGGTACGGTTTTAGCCTATCTTTATGCACAATCAGGTTTCGAAACGGAAGCTCCAGTCTCACTTTCGACCCCGGTAACACTTCAATAATGCGGTAAGGGCCTTTCCAAGGAAAATTACATTTCTGAACCCTACCTGGTTTAATTTGAAGGTCGTGCAAATAGGCGCATTGCCCTATATAATAGCTAGTCTCCTTGCTCTTCTTATTGTACTGCGCTCCCTGTTGTCTTTGCGCCCTACTATTTTGCACTCTGCATTCCTTCCCGATAATCGCCAACCTTTCGCGCAATCCGGCGACGTACTCTCCGCCTATTTCCCGGCTAGTTCGATCAAAGCATTCCAGGGGGGATCTCATAGGAAATCCGTACATGACCTCGTGAGGGGGAAAACGCGTACTGCTATGGACCTTCGATATATCATTTTCGCATTCTCCCACCATCCTCTTCACGGAGGCAAGCCTTGTTCCCTTCCTTAGCGTTACATCTCCATTGGCCACCTGTACCACGATGGTGTTGTCTTCACCTACCTTACCTACACTACTTGCTAAGCAACATCTGTCGACTCTCTCAAATACTGGTTCGTTCACTATCTCCAAACCCATGGGCAACTCGCTCTTTCCCAAACTGACTCTAATCAGACTCTCGCTTTTACTGGGAATCGTTTCGGCCCTCGCCAAATGCACGGCTACTTCCTCGAAGTGCCTATCCGTTGAAAAATCTGTCTCTCCGCTTTCGCACCTCCGCCTGGGCCGCTCTCGGCCCTCCCGTAGACTCCACTCCTTTCCTCCTACTCGGAGAAATCCCCGGTGCACATCTATTTCGCATATATATTTCTCTAGAAAATTTAGTCCTAGGACTCCGTCGCACCCGTCTACTTTGTCCACTACCTGCATCTCTACCCCATACTCCTCGTCATTCACGGTGAACACTACGTGCTTTTCCCCGAAGTTCCCACACAGTCCCCCATTAATGCCCTTGAGTCTAACAGGGGACTTTCGAACATCGTCTACGCTGCATACCCCCTTCACTATCAGTGATAATTGGGCCCCCGTGTCGATCAAAAATCGTCGCCTATGCCCTTCTATAATTACTACCGCCACTAGGTCACTCACCTCCCCTTCTTCTTTAACTCGGGGAAGCATCATTCTTACCAGGGGCTGGCTGCGGCGGCTCCTCCAGCCCCATCTTCGTTTAAAGGTCCATGACGCGCTCCCTTCCGGCGTCCCTTGTAGTCGCAGGCGGTGTGCCCTTCCTCTCCACAGCCGAAACACTTCCGGCCGGCGCCGCATTCTCGAGCGAGGTGGCCCATCCCTCCACAGTTGAAACACCTAGGTGTATTCGGGACGTAGAATACTCGCCTTGGCCGCGGTTCACCCCTGGGTCTGCGCTCCACTTCCTGTATGCGGATGGCGCTGCGAACCGCGTCATCGAACGTCTCCGGGGCGGCTAGGCGGCATTGTCGGCCCAACTCCCCGGGTAGGCCGCGCAGGAAGGTGTCAAGAGCTCGCTGGTCAGCCTCGAACCGCACAGCCGCAATTTGTTCCGCGGGACCCTCCGCCAAGTAGGTGCGAGCGTTGATTTTGCGTACCCGGTCCGCGAATCTCTCTATGTCCTCTCCGGGGAGCATCTCAAGGGTGGAGAGGAGCTCCCGAAAGAACCGCGCGCTCCTCTTACTTCGATATCGCTCCTTCACCGCTGCCCGGAACTCAGTGTAAGTTTCGGCGTCGCGGCATTCGTCTTTACTTCTAACGAACTCCGCGGCGTCCCCTGTGAGGCGCAGTTTTGCCACTTGCAGTCTCTCGGCTTCCGACCACCCACTAAGCAGTGCCGCTCCATCAAGTCTCTCAAAGAACGCGTCGACGTCTTCCTCGACCGTGCCCGCGAACTCTCCCACGGTTGAAATCAGCGCGAACGCCGACCGCTTTTCCGCTGTGGTACCCAAACTTGCGGCCCTCATTGCCTTGTTTTCCTCATCTAGCTCGCGTAATTTTTCGCTCAGCGCGTCGACTGCGTCCTGGAGCTCCACCTCGCGACCCCCCAGACTCACACGCGAAGCCATGGTCTTGCCTTTCTCGGATGTGTGTCGCCCACTGAAAGATTGATCGTTGATCAATCAGGATCCCACTTCTGACACCAGTTGTAAGTTCCTCGAGCCGATGATGGGAAGGCTCGAGTTCCTCGGATTCGTCAGCGGGCGACCAGGGAACGGAAATGACAAGGATTGGAGGATCCCTACATTGGAACCACTTTATTCAGTCTTCTCTCGGTCCAGGATCTAGGCGATACATAGTCCACCATGAGCTCCTCCCTGTCTCTCCCCCCGACGTTCCCGATCCAACTCCCTTTTAACCAGTCCAGCTCCGATCATCCTCTAGGTGGCATACCCCACGTGATACCCCGTGGCCTTTTCTAATTGGCCGATCAATCCCTCACCTGAGTTGTCGCTCAGGCCACCGTCTATTGCTGATCCCGCTCGCTCAGCGCTGCGCAGCGAGCAAAGGAATGCACAGACTGCAATTCCGTTGGGCAAAAGAATGTACAGGCTGCAATTCCGTTGGGTAAAAGAGGAAAAGGTGGGCAGGATGAACAAGGTGGGGGAAGGTGAAGCAGCATGATCAGCAATAGCCAAGTCGGCAATGTGAATGACTGGGGAAGTTGGAGACGCCCGGTCAGCAGTGGGATCGGAAATCAAGCGGAAACCACGGGGACTTGCTGACGCCTAGGAGCGCCACAAGAGCACCTTTACACAAGGCATTCGTCAGCGTATCTATTTTCTGCGCAGAAATTATGCTCACTCGAGTTTGGATACGAAGTAAGAAGGAGTAAAGTAAAGAGAAACGGAAGAATCGTACAGAGGCACAGCCGCAGGTCGCACCAATCACACGGCGTTTCCTAGGCGCGAAAAGCATTTGAAATTTTTGCTATATTCGAAGCGCGCTAATTATATAAAAGTAACGCTATTCCAACACTGATTTAGAATGTATTAATATATTGAAATTCATAATCATTATGGGAAAAAATGATTGCGTAATAAATTTATAAAACAGCTACAGTTACCTAGAGATTCACCATCACCGAAAACTCGAATGGATTTATAGAACATTGCATTCATTGTTATTTCTTGTGTTTCATTTCAGATTAGACTCCTAAGATGACAAGATTATTCTTAGTCACCGTCGTGCTAGTGGTGGTCGCGACACCCTCGCTGTGTGTCTTCCCCGATGTGTTAGGCGGCTCAACACTAGGCGGTTCATCCCTTGGCGCCTCATCGTTTGGCGGCTCACCACTCGGTGGCCCATCACTTGGAGGTTCATCTCTTGGCGGCTCATCGTTTGGTGGTTCATCATATGGCTCCAATTTCCTCCCAGGACCACAATCCTATCAATCCCCACCTCTCCTACAGGCTGCACCCCAGCCCTCGACCCACAACCAGCCCTTCCAGGTGATCTTCGAATGGAACGCGCTGGACTACAACCTCCCAAGGTACCCAACATCTCGCATAGAAGCCTACGATCCCCTCGGGAGCATCTTCACCGGACTCGAATTCACTGCAGACAAATACTTCATCGCCGTCCCACGACTCTTCCCTGGCGTCCCTTCAACGCTGAACTACATCCCCCGCAATGCAGCCGGACTGGTCTCCAACCCTAAATTGGAGCCGTTCCCCAGCATCGAGTGGCAGTCCCCGACTGGAATGGATGGTATGTTGAGGGCTGGAAATGGCTTCGCAAAACTCATTTATATGGTGGTACTTAATAAAAGCTGGTGCTCGAAGACTCAACAGGGTAGCTTTGAGCATAATTACATATATGTTCATGAAACATAACATAAAAGCCATTTTTGACTTTTCGCATTAAAAATGTTGCGAAACTTATTTCATTTAGAGAGAGATTTAGAAAGAGTTATTACGGAGCCTCAAAAGAGGTGAAATAAAGAGGTCACGGCCTCAACAATTCGAAATTATTCTACTGGAAGGTCGTGACTTATCGAAGCTCTGATGTTATTCGTTTTCGAGGATTGGATACGTCTATGTTTTCCTGGATAATGTCCCTGAATGTTTACTTATTTTATGTGAATAACAATTTGGGATTCCGAGGTTTTTTTTCACCAGTACATAACTGGCATGTTTGGTACGGAATTTCTTATGCAAACTTAGTTTTATTGCAACGAAGTTTCCGCTCGGTATCACGTTGTATCACAACGCGACAAACTCCGCACTATTGGTGCTTAGAATGACGAAGTCTTAAGACCTCCAGCTATTATTCTGAACCTTCCAAATTTTGCCAAGTTCTGAGAGCTTTAATTATCCTGCAATGATAGCAGTCCAATTTTGTCGCTTAAATAGCTTTTTCTCCACACCGAGAAAATTAGCAGTACATAAATTAGGTGTGGAATGATGAAGCATTTGCCAACCTTAATTTACTACTTACATTTTGTTTAGATCTTTCCAGCCATTACTAAATCTGCATATTCCTCTTTCACCGCATGAAAAGTTACTAACGAACTGGGGTCATATCTGATATCACTTTAGGGCTTCTTTTCAAAACGGTGATTTTTTTAACATACTTGCTTTTACTTCCAATTATATTGAAAAATAAAAAAATTGTAAAAATTCTTCCTATCTTCCATTCGAACGCCTTAATTAGCCACCGTGTTAGACTACAAAAATCCTACCCACGCTATCATTGAAGAGTTTGACCTCTTTGGTGCTGAACTTACAAATATTTGACAGATGAATCACTTAAAACTAATATTTATAGTTAATGGGAAAGAAGGTCTGTATCAACGGAACTTTTACAAAACAGAATCTTTTTCCTTCGTTTAAAAATAAAAATATGCACATTAAGTATGTATAGAATTATCGAATACTGTTTAGATGTTTTCATGGTGATGCATTAGATAGTAAATTAATTCTCTTACCTTTCATCCGCAGGCGAGTTGGCCAACTGTTCCCAGCTCATCTCCGTCTACCGAGTCAAGGTTGATCGATGCAACAGGCTTTGGGTCGTTGACGCCGGAATCGTGAACTCTGAAACCGTCGTCTGCACCCCCAAGCTTATAGCCTTCGATTTGACCACGGGACAGGCCGTCAGGAGCATGCTTTTCCCCCAGAACGTTCTGAAATCTGGCTCACTCCTCACCAACATCATTCTGGACGACGAAGATTCACTCAAAACCGGCCACTGCGACAATATTTTCTTCTACTTCAACGACGACCACGACCCGGCAATCATCGTGTACGATCTCGCCAAGGACCTTGTCCGCCGAGTCTCCGACCTCACAATGTACCCGGACCCGGACTTCGGAAACTACGAAACGGCTGGGGAGA
Source organism: Platycnemis pennipes (assembly GCA_933228895.1). Taxonomy (NCBI): domain Eukaryota; kingdom Metazoa; phylum Arthropoda; class Insecta; order Odonata; family Platycnemididae; genus Platycnemis; species Platycnemis pennipes. Next base: position 147,744,786 of record OW121847.1, on the reverse strand, counting down.
AGTACAAGCTCATGGACGGCATCATCGGAATGGCCCTTTCTCCTGTTAACACTCTGGGTGGACGAATCCTATACTATCAGCCCATGTCCCAGAACAACATCTACTCTGTTCCCACCGCAGCACTTCGAGACTTCTCCGCCGGCGACGAGCAGGAGCTACCCGTGAAGCTGGTCGGAACCAAGTCATCCCAGGGCATTGGGCTGGCCATTGACAAGGACAGCACGCTCTACTTCAGCCCTCTAACGGAGATAGCACTCGGGTCTTATAACACAGGCACTCGTCAGCACAGGACCATTGTGGTCGACAGGGAGCGGCTGCAGTCCGTAACCGACCTGCAGGTGGATCCTGCTGACGATTCCCTTTACGTCTTCTCCACTCGCTTCCAGAAGTACGTCGCCGGCACCGTCAACTTGAACGAAATCAACATGAGAATGATTCGTTTCCCCAGGGAGGTGCTGTATCCAAAAGGAGTGGAGGCTCTAGGAAACTTCAATCAGCCCCTTGGAAACTTCCGCAAAGTCTATGCCAGAGCCGTCAACGCTACCCTGGCGTAGGATGATCGGATTTCTTCTTGACACACGTGACCTGTAAAATATAACAGTATTTGATAGTGTTTTTGATCATCTATTGCTGTTTTCATCAAAATCATAGTCACAAAACCATCTTTACGTTGAAACTGCAAATTGATGCTTTTTTTTCTTTTTTAAACGCATTCAGCGCTTAGTTATATTTAATTCAATGATGTACATAATATTTTTGTTGACACTGGTCGCTTTGAACCATAACTGTAAAATTGTGTAAAATATTTTTCATTATAACTTATGTACATACAGTTGAAATAAAGTTGTCATTACTTACATCAAGTACCTAATATTTAATGCTACTCCTTATAGAACTGGAACTCATTTGACCAATATAATACCACATAATGAGCTAAGGTTGGAATAATAGAGATGTGGGGTCATAGCCATGATCTTGGCTCATTTTAGCTTAAAAGAGAGCATTTACTCTGAATTTCTTATAATGAAACATAATGATAAGTTTAGTTCTATGTACCAAAATGGATGAGTGATTCTAAAATGATCCAGGAGGCATAAGTAAACTAACCAAGTAGGTATTTAAAGTCTGAGTCAATGAAATTAGGCAAAAGATCATTTCTTTGATTAGGAGCTAAACAGGCAATGATAAGGTGTTTCAGGGATTACATTGGTGTGGTGACTAGAGTACTGGCCTCCTACCCCAAGGGCCTGGGTTCAATTCCTGGCAGTGGTGGATTTTTCAGGGGCAAACCAGTCCCTACTTGAGTGTCTAGTGGAGGGAATTTCAGGTGCAGTGCTCAGTCCGTCAGATGAAACAGTATGCCATGGTCACCTTGGTGCCTGTCATTAAGAGTAGGCTAATTCTGATGCCGGGTTTCCCTCCACCCTTCCTCCGTTCCCTGAAAACTCCTGCCTTTACCTAATTACCCACCTATCCTAAATGGCACAAATGACCTCAGCTGTCAGTCACCTCCCCTGAACAACTAACTAACAAGGAGTTCCAGGGAGTAGAGTGCTCAATTTTGAAGCAAGAGGGTCCAGGTGGGATGACAGGAGAAAACTTTAAACAAGAGTAGGTAAACCCAAAATGCATGATTTTCTCAGAAGACAGGGATTATCCTTAAACACAGGTTCCCTTAATACACTACAGGTAGTAAAATAGAACTGGGCCCTAAAACTTAATGTGTGAATGTCACACACTGTAGAACTTGGTATGTTCTACTGTCACTGATTAAATTATCCTTGGCATTAAAGACAGAGGTAGGTACTAACATATACTTAGGGCACTATCTTCTGGTACCAGAAAAACTTCCATGCATAAGTATAATGTCTTAAAGATTTATATACCACATACCACACACATGAGCAGGTATGATCATTATTTTGTTTTATAAAATTCGCATCATCTATTGGTAAGATGAAATAATAAAGCAATTCTGGACACTAGATTCCTATTTAATACTTTTTTGAGATACAAATCTATATTTCTTCATAAATACCTATATAATGGCACATAATTTTGTAAACTATCCCCCACAATATGATATTAGTTCTAATTCGAAGAATTGTGACCTACAGTTTTTGTGCCTTGATGCATACAAACAAGATCATGTGGTAGAAATCCAGTGAAAATAATGCCTGGAAATGTTTAGATACCTACAAAAAGAGTAATGGTCTAAGTATTTAATTAAATACTATTAATATATTTCAACCATCATGATGTTACTGATTACCTATCTAAATCCTCATTGATTTTTTTTATTTAGCATGAATTTCATACTATGTACATAGTATCATGCAATTCCTCACTTTCTCCCAGATGTACACCACGGTTTGAAAATAAAATTAAAAAAACATTTAAATTTTTAATTTCATGATAGCCATTTTCTGAACCTGCATATGAATTCACAATTATACAGAGAAATAAAGAGAGAAAAATGTGTGAGAGCTATGTTGTTACACGTAAAGTATATAGGTACTACACTAAAAGTACGTTATAACTTTCAATACTTATAGGGGGCTTCAATACTTATAGGTATTCAGGAGGTACATATATTCTTGAGTGATAGTAATCATGAGAGCTATCACTCCAGAATATAGGTTCTAATAAGTAGTCCAGAATCTCTGGAGTTATGTACTACGATTATGAGTGAAGTGAAACTCATTCCTATTGCCAAAGGGCACTGTCAATTACTTCATATTAATTTAACAAATAAATTATTTTTTTTACAGTACAGTAATAACATTAAGACTATAGTCTTACTGTTATTACTGTCATAAGTATCATCTTAATCATAATTTCCAATCAAGATCATTTTGATTGCCAGGCTCTGAGAGAGGAAAAATATACTTATATCTCATGGTCAAACAATGAAAAGACAGATATTCTGGTTACTTAATGCTTTGGTGTGCATATATTTAAATAATTGCTGATTGAAATAAAACTGTAGCTTTGGCTACATTTTCACATGGGAAATAAAATATATGATACAACAGGAATGCCTGTATACCTGTGTAGGTATGCCTACCTAATGAGCAAATGGTTTCTCTGTGGTTACAATCACTATTACGATGGAATGCATATTCATTATGCAGGACTTAGAACTAGGCAGCACAGAAAACAAAAGTAATGCACCAAAAAAAATGCCAGCTTTCAATGCTTTTTTCCTCAATATAATAAGTGTTTTTATTTCAATTGTGACAGTTAACAGTCTTCAGAGGTACCTATTTTGTATTTTTGATACTAATATAGGCATAGGCAGGCTCCTTTATTGGAGCCTGAAAAACTTCAGCATTTCATCAAAAAGCATCAAATTCCCTCTTAACAAGATAAGATATAGGTAGGTACACAAGTTCTGTATTCACAATAACATGATAGAAATAACTTTCATCCACCTTAGGTTGTTTTCATAACCTTTTTTGCCTTTGCTATTGGGACTTTGTGATTTCTTAAAAACACAGCAACAGTGATACATCATGATACTCTCATTTCAGATAAACTACCAGTATAATCCTCTGTGATTGAAGAAAATCAGGAACCTAAGGGAAATGTCTATGTAGGAACTTCATATAGAAATTCATTTAACCTCTATGTAGTTGCTTTCTCAAATGGATAAATAGATTTTGATTTGGGATGTGTCGATTCTCGATATCACCAATTTTCGTGGATTGGGACGGTCACGGATTGGGATTAGTATAGGTATCGAGAATCGATCGCTTAAAGTCGATACTGATACCGTAGATACTAGGGAGGGTGGGATTGTTAATTTAAATTTTCCCAGCTCAGCGATTGAAGCGCCCCTAGAATGGAATATAGTTGTGTTAGATATTGACAAGGAGAGGTAGTGTAAATATATTCACGAAATTAGATGAAAAATTTTCCAAGCAGCTAGAAGCAAAATAAAGATATATATTTTTCCCCTTACCCCGGCATCGCGTGAAAAAATACGTAGAATGCCACGAAGGTAGCCTAAATTCGCCAGTATCAGGTGGACAACGAGAGCTAGTGCAGGCCTCTGCAGCTTCCCTTTAGCCTATTGAAATATAAAACTCAATGCTGCGCTCTGGTGGCCAGTTCTCCCTCAGTATGAATTTGGGTGCCAAATTCAAATATGCCAATCTCAGTTCGCTAGTCGCTCAATGGCAGGTGTCCTAAAGGAAGTTCGATCCCCATCTCAGTTTCATCTTTTATTTCAGTCATTGCATCAAAAATGTTATAATTCAATTTAAAACCCTTACGTCTAAATACTCACTTTTTATACTTGTTTAAATTAGATTTGCGAATGTATCACTAAAAAATTAGTGATGGTCGGGTGTAATCCAAAGATCCTCGGATCTTGCATTTCATTCGCTACTGAAATTATATCCGAAGAAAGTAAAAATTCAGATCCGGATCCGAGATTTTTAAATTTCGCTGTCTAGTGATCGATGCACCCCGCGAACGGAATGTAGGTACGGTAGATGCTGACAAGGAGAGGATTTGTAACTCGGGTCACGAACTGAGATGAAAATTTAGTTACTAGAGCTAAATAAAAGAAATACATGTCTTGACTTTTTCCTCCACAGCCCGGAATGCATGGAAGAAAATAAGCAGAATGTCATGTGAGTCTCCTACATTCGCCGGACTTGCATGAACTGATGATAACAGCTGCTAGATGTTCATCTAGATGATAGTAGTTAAAAATGAGAGCTAGAGTGCTGTCGGTCATGCATTCGATCCTTAACAATGCCTAGTAATACCGTCCATGCTGTATTCATAGGGAAAGGCAAGCAGGTAGTAAAAAAAAGTAGATTATCAGAAATTAAACAAAAATAATAAAATTTGGCATCGGTAAAAGTAATTGGAAAAATATTTTATAACAGAATTAAAACTGAGGAAACATTACGTTAACTTTACAATGTATTTTTAAATGACGCATTTGTAAATCTAGTTTAAGCGATAATAGTACAAAAAAGTCAGTATCCACATATGTATGTACAAGGGTTGGAAATTAAGAATGATAAAATTTATGATTCAATGGCTGAAAGAAACTTTTTTTAATGGCAATAAGGATCGAACTTCATTATCGTCTGTACATTACCCCACTCTGCTACCTGGCTTACCCGAGTTCAGAGAATACAGGCTCCCAGGCATGTCATTCTACCTTTTTTCTTGTGAATAATGGAGAAAAAAGCCAAGACACATATTTCTTTATTTTGCTTCTAGTAGAATGAAAAAAAGGCTCATCTCATTTCATGATCCGAGTTACACAACCTCTCCTTATGAGTATAAAACTCACAAATATCATTATAAAGGTTATTATTAATAAGAAATTGCAAAATTATTAAATAAAAACTATTTTAACAGCTTGAAATATTCTATAATAATTTTATTGTCTTAAAAATGGAATCCCCAGCTATTCCATAAATGAAATCTCCTGACCGAATTAAAAAGTTTTTGTTTCTAAAACAGAATTTGTAAGCATTCAAGGATTTGATTTCCAAAGTAACCCAAAATAATTTAAACCCATTGTGCACTGATTTTAATTTTAGATTTTTGATTTTGTTTATTATTTAATATTTAATATTATATTATTCTTGGCGTGTGATATGCTCGGAAATCTTTTTTCTATAATTACATTTATACCTTTCTGGATAGAGGGTGATAAAATATGGCATCACTAGGATCTTATATCTTGGAAAATGATTTAAATATTTATGAAAATGAACTTCTAATGTTTCTTTTAACTACACTCTAAAGAATAGTTGTACAGGTTTCATCGGTGTCAGAAGTGGGGGGCAGGAGGGGCCGAAGCCCCCCTAGAATTTGCTTCAGGCCCTTGAGAAATGAGTAGTCTTCACTAATAAAAATAAACTTCACTTGTTTCCAGCTTGCTTTTTCCCTTTTGACACATATTCTCCCACCTTCCTATGCTCTTTTAGCAAAATTATAGTCTCTACTCCTTCCTAGCTGCAAAAAATGCAAGCCCTTTTCTTAGGAGCCGGGCCTTTTCAAGGTTGCCCCCCTCCCCCCCCAGCAAAAATAGTTCCGATACTCTGGTCATGTTTCGAAAATGTACTCTTTGATGAGTATGTGATAAGGAAAGTGAATTTAAAGTTAGAAGTAATAACATATTGCATCCATAAATCTTGATCCAGGAAAATATTATCCACATAGATGATAGGAAGTTGATTTGTTCTACTATAAAATTACTTATTTTTGGAAATACTATTGCTGCTGTTTTTCTGGATAGATTAAATATGTAGGACTAGAAAACAAATGATATTTAGAATCCATTATCTGAAACTAAGGAATCGAAACCAGGCCAAAGGATTGAAACCAAGGAAAGGATCCGGATCTGAATAAAAACCTGGATCCGTCCATCACTAATTGATACCTCCACGAAACACAAGAGTTTCATATCAAAAATGATAAACATATTTAGCCCAGCAGGAAGCTTTTGTGACAGAAACAAAATCGCCTTGCTCCGGAGATGCTAAAAATGTTGGTTTTTGGAACAAAAACCTGAATTAGGCTCAATGGTTTGTGTTATGACCCTTTATTCTTATTTCTTAATGTTTAAAGTTTGTATGTATTATAATTTAGGTTGGTGTTTTTATTACTCTTATAACTAATTATTTATCATATTAAAATTAAACTTATGACATGACAGTCATATTATTTTGATTCTGTTATGAAATATTTATCTGATACTAAACATGTTTTGTTATTAAACATGACCTTCCTTATTAGGCATGCTTATGTAAAAAAATATATAACTCTTGTGTTATCATTCTGTTTTTATTTTCATAATGTCCTCACAGAGCAATTTCAGAAGTTTTTCCCAAAGTAAATGGTAGGTATATTCAAATTTTTGCTTAGTAAAATTGTATTTTTACATTTCATGGAACATTTTAAAAATAATATATAGGAAATAGGTAAAAATAATAGTAATGGGAAAACTAGGTAAAAATAGGTATACATGTATGGGTCTACGGTATCAGTATCGTGAATCGAGAATCGATTTTCCAAGAATCGGAATTGGTATCGAGAATTGATAAATTTTGGTATCGACTCATCTCTAATTTTGATTTTATATATTATTCTATATCTGATTGCTGAGATTGGAAATACCAAGGTAGAACTCTTTCCAATCTTTAAATCTAGAAGTTTTTCTATTGGTCCTCAACTCAGCATCAAAGAGTTTGAAGGGATGCGCTGAGAATGAAAGACATGGAAATGGATTTTAATGCAACACAGTAGATCAAGGCATACCTCAAGATTCTGAGGCTCTGAGTCTCTTAATTTATTAGCTTTTAATTTTCTGAAGGAATACTTCTTGAATAGGAAAACCCCAGAAGAGTTGACCTGAAGCTCACTACTTGAGTTTGTCTTCATGAGACGCATTGTAGCATGTTCCATAAGATATCAGAGAAGGCACTACATGCAATAAGATGTTTAAATAATATACTGGGTATGTTTCAGTTCCTTTTATAAAAATTGATTAATTAAAATTTTTCATGAATAGTAATTATGAGAAAAAATTCAAATGTACATTCATTGCATCAAATGTATTAATATGCAAATAAATTCATTAGCAAGAGGTCAAAAAGTGTTTAAATCACTCAAAGAGGAAAAAACAACCCTTTTTTGTGTTTGTAGACTTGGAGAAAGCTTTAGGCATTTTAGGACTTCAATGCTCTAAAGGAAATTGGATTGCCATACTTAAACTGAAGATTTACCCACAGTTTATATGAAAATCAGCTGGGTGATATTGAATCTGGATCTGCCACAGATGAAGAAAGAATAAAAGAGTGTGACATGATGGACCACCGGCTCCCAACATATTTAATGCCTATGTTGAGAAGCTATAAAATAAGTCAAAAAGAGAGCATCAGGAGCATATATCCACAGGGAAAAATTAGCATGCTACAATTTGCCAATGACATTGGGCAAGGCAGTGATGGAAAGATTTTTATTAAAGATTCTAGCCCACATAAGAAAGACACTGACCATATAGGTAACACTTATAGGTCAATGAAATGAAAAACAAGGTAATTATATGCAGTGGACGAGCAGAGGCTGAGGCTAATGTTAAAGTCAGGAAATCAAAGCTAGGTGAGGTAAGAGAGTATTCCTATCGGGAAGACAGATATAGCAGCCATTAACAAAACAGGAATAAAATAGTCAGGAGAACAGCCATGGTGAAGAGGACATTTTACAGGAAGAAAAATCTACTCAGAGCTAGGAAAACTATCTTGAATGTAAGAAAACTCTTCATTAGAGCATGCATGTGGAGTGTACTCCTTAATTGTAGTAAGGCATGGATAACAATGGCAGCACAGGAAGACAAGGCTGGAAGCATTCAAAATGAGGATTGATAAAGATCAAATAGTTACCTTGAGTGACAAATTAAGAAGTTCTAAGAAGAGTGTTAGGAGAGAGAAGTCTAATAAAAACATAAAAAACGAGGTGAGACAAACTTATCAGACGAATTCAAACTCATGGTGATCTGATGAAGACAGTCCCTGAGGGAAAAGAGAAAAAGAAGAATAGAAAAGGAAGGTCTCATATCAGATGCATGGAGCAAGTATTGATAGAGAAGACTATGTCAACGTGAAGAGTTTACCCAATAAAAGAACCAAGAGGGGTGCTGAATCAATAAATCTTAGGATTATGATATTAGGATATAATTATGATAGCCAGAATGGAAATGTAGGCCCCATTTTGAGGTGTGGAATCAGTATTCTTTACAACAGAGTGATTCTAATCCAATGCCTTCACCTCCACCATTACCAGAAAATCCTATTGTAATCAGTAGGGTGGGATGAAGGATTGGTGAAGGGTTATTCATCGCTGAAGATCTACACATTGCATAAATTCTTACAATACATTTCTGGTATATAACTACTTTCACTCATACAATACAATTTCTATGGTTTTAATCTCTTCCAATTCATGCTAATCAATCTCTCTAATAATGTGTAGATTAAACCATGTTTTTATCCTCTGAATATTAACCCTCTTAGTGCCACGGGCCAATATATCAGCTTTTGCTCCAGGGGTGAAAAGTGCCAGGAGCCGATATATCAAGCAGCAAATTATTATTCAAACGATTTTTGTTGTAACAATCACAATTATCCTTAATGTAAAGTATCAGAATATTATAAACAACAATTAATCTATTTCTACTTAAATAAAAAAGCATTACTAATATATCTAAAAAAGTACCTTCATATTTTTTTTCACAAGGTGTTATAAAATTGTCTAACTCACACAGGCAATTTTTGGTAGTACCACCAAAATTTGGTGGCACTAAGACGGTTAATGACTTTTTCTCTACGATATGTACGTATTTTACAGTAGGTCAATGTTTTTAAAATATTATTTTGTTTTTGTATATTTACAAGGGACATATTTAGGATATCTGGGATATCCTAAATAATTACTTCTCTACAAGAAGGTTGACTATCCTCCCCCGAACATTCGTCAGTAACGAGACAGTTAATCTTGACAATCGATTCTTTTTTTCACATGTGACACTCATAGAAGTCACTAAAGCAATTAAAGATATTACCTCAAACGTAAGAGGCTACGACGAAATCCCAATAGATTTTATCAAAAAGTCATTACCAATGATGCTACCTGCTCTTTTAAATATCTTTGACTCTTCATTACAACTAGGCATATACCCAGCTATTTGGAAAAGAACCTTATTGCGGCCAATACCTAAATGCTCTAATCCTTCCAACCCGAGCGATTATAGGCCAATAGGATTACTATGTGCCACCGCAAAAATACTTGAGAGAATAGTTTTCGACCAAATTAACTCATACGCTACTGAACAAGACCTGCTCGACTCAAGACAATCTGTTTTAGGAAGGGACACAGTACCCAAACCATTCTACTTCACCTAACTGAAGATGTCATAAAAGCAATGGATAATAGGCAACTTACTGTGCTTGTTCTGTTTGATTTTTCACAAGCATTCGACTCAGTGAACCGTACACTACCAATACAGAAGTTAAAAGGGTATAATTTTTCTGACAGTGTATTAAAATGGTTCCGATCATATCTTACTGGGCGAATGCAGGCAGTAATAGGAAGGAACGGAGATACATCTAACTGGCTAAATGTGGACACAGGAATGGTTCAAGGATCTGTTCTAAGTCCATTATTATTCTCTTTGTTCATAAACGACCTACTGAAATTCTTAACTCACTCACAATATTTCCTTCATGCCGACGATTTTCAAATTTACCAACATTCAACACCAGAAAACCTAACACACACTATTGATAGTCTAAATTCTGATATTGTACTTATCAACACATGGGCTGATAACAATGGTCTGAAACTGAATGAAAATAAAACAAAGGCCATCATCTTTGGCAGTATGAACCTTTTCTCTAAGATAAATTTCCAAAATATCCCTACAATCACAGTCAAAAATAAAGCACTCCCCTACGAAGAACAAATAAAAAATTTAGGAGTATTAATGGACAAAAACTTAAGTTGGAATGCCCATTGCCTAAATATCAGGAGTAAAAGCTACAAAACTCTTCATCACCTATACAAATCCAAAAACCAGTTGCCGACAAACATACGAAAATCAATTGTAAACGCCATTATATTCCCACATTTTGACTACTGTTGTGGTTTGCTAAATAATATTAATGAAGAAACTAATAATAAGCTTCAAATAGCGATGAATGCCTCTGTAAGATTTGTATGTGATTTAAAAGGATGGGATAATGTTACGGATTCATACAGAAAATTAAAATGGCTCAAAGTCAGAGAAAGACGGCTGTATTTATCTATTCTTTCCGCCTTCAACATTTTCAAATCAAGTTGTTCTCCATACATCTTAAACTCCTTGGCTTTCAAAAAGGACATCCTTAACCGTTCAACAAGATCCCATCATTTAGACTTACAGATCCCCCAGCACAAAACAGAAATGTATCATAAATCCTTCATAGCTACAGTATCAAGAAACTGGAATTCACTTCCAATTGATGTTAAAACATGCCAATCTGTACCCTGTTTTAAAAGAAAATTATTTAATCATATATACATGAAAAACTGTCAACCTTAAAAATGTAGCTATTTCAATTAATATTACCATACATAGTCTCAATGTGCCTTGACTTTATCTTATTGTGTATCAAGTATTATTTTTTAACATTTGTTAACTCTTCCTGTTGTTTTTGATATCATCAAATTGTGAATTTCATTCTTGTAAACTCCATTTCAATAGGATATCTATTATAATGATGAAATTGGGAGTAATACCTATTATTTTGATCATTTTTTAAAATTTTTTTGTGTATTATAACATGTATTATAGTAAGTACTATTGTAAGCATTTTTGTTTTCGTTTTTGGAAATATTATGTAAGCTTAGTGATATTTTCTTGGAAGTCTGAAAGACCTTAAAAGGTCTACGACAATAAACGTTTATTATTATTATATTTTGGATATAATTAAATCAGTAAGGTTTACTGATGGCCAAACATTAGTAAGCAAGACAGCTAAAGGTTCAAAACCATTGTGAGACACTTTACAAACTTAATTGGGAAGAATTTGGACGGGATTTGGAATAAATTATCAGAAAACTTAAATTATGAGATCCTTGAGGAAAAAGCGACAAAAATTAAAATTTAGGAGGGAAGGAATCAGTTAGAACAGGTAGAACAATTTTATTACTTGAGTAGCACAATATGGGTAAGGGGTAAATGATGCCAGGGTGGGTTATAGAACATGCCCATGACCCATCGAGACCATAATTCATCATGGAAAGCCACATCCAATATGAGGTGCCCCTGATTTGCTAAACATGATGGACCTAGTAGACCTGGCAAGCTCCCCTCACCATCGTGGTTCTATGAACCAAGGGTGAACAAAGAAAAGTTAAAACAATCTCAAAATTAAAAAGTAAGTGGCGCACACAAGTGAAGTGAAGTATTTGGGCATCACTCTTATTTCTATCATGATGGAATCATATTTAAATATCTGCAGTACAGTGCTGAAGAGACTGAGATTTATTAAAGGAATTGTGGGACAGTGTTCAAATGGAAAAATAAAAGAAAAATGACATTTCACATTGGTAAGGCATCACCTGGAGTATGTATCAAGCATTAGGAATCCAATGAATGTATATTTCATTTGGGAACTTAATAAGATACTAAGAAGAGAAGATTTTGTAATAAATTCCTATGTACATAAAGAATGTCAATCTCGGGTTGGCTTGGAAACCCTAGAAACTAGAAGGTTTTTTGCAAGATTAAAGATATGTGATATATACAAATCACTAAAAGTTGAATCTGGCACTGCAGATATATTTCTACCCCCACTCTACATCAGTAGGGCAGATAGAGGCAACAAATTGATAGAAATCAACTGTCAGACCGAGTGATACAAGAATTGTTTTTTCCATGCAAAATACACAACTATAATGCAAAAATCATATAGACAACTCTTTCAAGCACATAGCACATCATACTTCATTAATAATTAGGTTAACATTAAAGTTTATTTTCAGCTAAAAGTCAATTTCATGACTGGTGATCTACCAGCCCCTTACACGTGCCCTTGTGGTGTCTCGCAGGGTAAAATAGAAATGTAGATGTAGATCTGTGGGGCAGAGAATAAGAAGTCAACAGGGAGACTCCAAATATAGGGTGGCCACAGATTTAATTTAGCCTTACCCATGAACAGAGGGCTCTGTATGGGTGGATCTTTATTTCCTAGGCTACTCACGGGACCAAAAATGGAACCTATTTCAAAAATTTCTACGTAGATTGCTGAGAAAAACACTCTTGACATGGACTAAAGTAGGTAGTCTAATTTCCTCTGTCTCTACTTTGGGGAGCATCTCATCAATGATGGGGGTGCTCTCTCTCTACTGGCCTAAAGTGAAGTAGTGTTGACAAATAGAAGACAAAGAGAAAAGTTGAAAGTGAATGAAATAGCTGGGCGGTCAGTGAACCCTCCTGCTTAAGGAGGAACTGAAATCACTGGCAGGTTCTCACATCAGGAGGAGAGATTGACACAAACTCCCTCCATAGTAGCTGCTACGAGGAGGTGGACCCCATGGGATATGCCTATGAAAAAGTTACAGGGTTCTAAGAAGGCCTAATCCAGGTCGTCTTACATGGAGGTAACCAAGAACCTGAAGAATATGGTCATCATTCCAGCATGCAGCCCTGCAGTAACAATGGCATACGAGAGGCATGTCAAGATAGAGAAAAGAACTGGAGAAGCTATGAGATGACATCTCAGAGGCTAGAAACTCCCTGTCCTCAAGGCTACCAGGCTTGTGAGACTTGTATGTGATTGCTTGTAGCTACCACCTTGCAGCCTTGCTTATGGAGGCAGCAAAGAAGATGGGACACTTTGATGAAACCATCTTCCAAGCTGTGGATGCAGATAATCTCATCAAGAGAAGGATGATGGTCTGGGTCCTTGGACCCTCTAGGTGTGTTTAAAGAGGATCAACTCAGGGCTGCTAACAGGCCTATGTTTATGAGAGATGTGAGACCCTCCAAGGTAAAGGTTTGTTCTTGAGAATAGATCAGGCATCTGTAAACCTCAATGCAGGACTAAGCTTCAGGAGGTCTATCAGTTTGAACATAGCCAAAGTGTACCTCCTGGGCAATGTGGAGGCAGGAGATAAGGCTCAGCAGTTCTCAAAGGGGAGACAGTAGGGAAAGTTGAAGATGCTGGGGGGCCTTAGGTGGTGGGCATATCTGTACTCCAGGTTAACCCCCAGCACAGCTGTTAATCCTCCAGCACAAAGATCAACTCAGGGACCTTGCAATGAGTCTTTTCTTAAAGTTAAGGTGAAAATAGCCCTGATTCAGGAATCCTAGACCTTCATGGAATGAGTCAGGGGACTGCAACAATGGGGAAAATATTTTATTATACCACTATGGATAGACCTAAAACATGAGGATCCATTCTTTTTGGGATTTCTTCTTTCTTCTTCCACGTATGTCCATTCTGGTCACATGCAGAAACAAATGGATCTTCAAACCAGACACTCCGAGAAAGCCTCAATAAGTAACTAGAACACGTATTGTGTGAATGTGATGAGTGCTATGCATCTATCAGAATTTATCACCAGGGGTTAGACAGCAATCCCAATCACCTTTGAGGACAGTGAAAACAGGAGGAGGGTGGTCATCAGCACATCCCAACTACCACATGAAGTGCCTGACCCACCACCGTCATATGGAGAGATTGGTGAGCCACTGGAAGACCAACAAATTGGATTTTCTTTTGGTTTTGATGCCAACTCACACCACATTGTGTGGAGAGGTGAGGGGCACTTCAGCAGGGGATAGGCCCTTATGGAATATCTGATGGCTACTGAGTTGCACATCAACAACGGATCACGACCCACCTCTGCAAATAATATTAGGGAGGATGAGAAGGGAAGGGAATGGAATTGAATTATTGTACATAATGTTGTACAATTGACAGTACATGCCCAGCCATGCTCTGGGTGGTGAAAAAGGTGGGATTCAAACCTGCAACCTTAGGCTTGGTAAAAGACGATAAAATAAATTTATCGTCTAATTATCGATAAACTTAATTCCTCGCCAGTGAACAACCATGGGACACAAACACTCAATCCACATTAGGGTCCTTCACAGGGCTACAGAGAACTGTAAACTGAAGACGGAAAGCACTTGAAACACAAAGTTGTAAGTGAATCGGGATGATAACAAAACAGCGTATAAATATATGAAGTTAAAGGAGGAATGGGGCAGAAAGACTGAAGATCATTGGAAAAGAGAAAGAAGAGAGAGGGAGTTTCGATAGTTTTGGGGAAGGTTGGTGGGAAAGGAGGGGAGTGGGAAACTGAAAGGTAGAGATACCGTTTCATTTACTTGACCACAATCATTAGGTATCCTCTATTGAATATCTCACACTTAAAGAAGATGCCTCGAGGCATGGCTATGGCAAAAATATATCCAGAATGTAATGTAAAATTTGAAATAAGAGCAAGGATTGACCTCACCTTTCCTACTCCATTGGTGCCCACACTAGTGTTGAAATGATCGCCGCATCAGATCTCAGAGTATAAGTGACTACTCCATTTTGTTTAATGTTTGGGAAGCTCTTGAGTTTCGTTGTTACAGCCATCAGTCAGCCCAGTAAGTAAGTTGCCATATTTCTGTGATTTTTAACCCATGTATCTCATTTCAAATTTGAAATCTAAATGCCAAACTCTAGGCTTATTATTGATTATTAGTTAGGTTCTCTTGATTATTCCATTATGCTCCCTTTTAAAACAATACTTATTTCTTCATTTCTAAATTCTACTTGCAGACATTTTCTGTTTTAAAGTTTAATTTTTGATTTTATGCATGTTAATTCTTCTTCTTGCTATCATTCATACTGCTTAGTTGCAGGGTCTGAATGTGTTATATCCTCTCCATGTACTGTGATTTCATGTAACTTCAGGAGAGGTGATAATCATACACGTCTTCCTGCAGGGTGTCCTAACAACATATCTTTGGCCACCCTTGTGTCTTCTTTTCAGTTACTGATTTTCATCCTTAATGATCACTACATTCTTAGTATTCTCCATGGAGGCATAGCTATTATTTTCTAGTTGATAGGTATTTTTTGCTCTCTCTTCGGTATTTAATTTTCCATGCTTATCTCTGTAGTCTGTAGTCCTCTTTTGCTTTTGCCACTTCCTACTTGGCCATTGATTTCAGTCATCTATTTAAAGGAAGAGTAGAGTAACCCTGGCATTGGCATAGCCTAAAATTAAAAAAAAGACACCAATGGATCCATAGTTTCCCATCTGATTGACATAGCAGATACCTACTTTTGAAGTATTCTCCACATGACACGCATGTATAGGGACCAGGATTCCAGTATTCTAGCCATTATACTAATCCTCCTCATTCCATTTATTGTGCAAGCTTTACAGTAGATAACTTGTTATTTTTCTCATATTCTGAGTGACATTTACGAAGTCGACTTCATTTTGATTTGTGAGTTATTTAAATCTCTATTATATTTCAAAGTTACTGACTGACTGAACAACAGTCCTATTAGATCCCATGGCATACTTGATTTTATTCAGAAATAAATAAATAAGTTTGTGTATAGGTAAGTTAGCCTAAAAATAAATAAGTATGGTAACTCTTCAACATACCAACTTTTAACTGACAAACTTTCAATTTTATAAACATACATGCCCTAGGGTTAAATTCAAATGTGTGCCAGAATTTCTAATTTGGTGAACGCGCATAAGATTTATTTGCTTGTTGCAGCTAATGGCACAGCATGTGGCAGTGCTCCCCTCGATTCTCCTATCAGCTTAATATTCACATGATTATTCTCTTTCGGATCCTTTACTGCTTTCTCTATATATCTCATGCAAGGCCTTCCATAGCCATTCTTTGAGTTCACTAGTCCCAACAATTGTCTTCAATAGACCACCATGCCTCAAGATGTGGCCGATTAAATAATCCCATCTTCTTCTTAAGGTTTCAGAAGACTTCTCCTTTCTCCCACTTTTCTAAGGACTTTTTCATTAGTCACTTGATTGATCCATTTTATCATCACCATTCTTCTGTAGCAACAATTTCAAATGCTTCCAGCCTTGACTTCTCTGCTGCTGTTATTGTCCATGCCTCACTACCATGAAGACGCGTGCTCCAGTTGTACCAATGTTCCAATAAGGTGTTTTCTAACATCCTCCCTTGTATTTCCAACTTACTGTGAATAAAAGAAATTTTCCCCATGACTTCATCCTCTAGTTGGGCAATATTCCTACCTCTTGTTTCTTCTAAAAAAAAGCCCAACCCCTTCCTACACCTGTAAACTGACATTCTCCTTTCAATCACAGAGATCAACACTAGATTTCCCTTAGTGCCAAGTTCACCAATAACCACAGAATTATCTATAGTTTATACAAAAACAAGAAGCTGTGATTAAATTTGGACCCAGCAATGAAGAAGGAAAAGTAAAGAAAGAAGTGAGACTGTGCAGTGTCTCATGTAATTTTAGTTGTGCACATCGAGAAAGCCATCAATGTAATCAAAGAGAAGGCTTCAGGAGTGAATGTGCATGAGAAAAAAACAGTCATGGCAGAGACCATAAGAAAACTAGTGAGCATAAAAAGGCACAATAGCTATCACTTGAATGATCAATGAATATAATTCTAACGTATTGGTATGCAGTAGGAGAGAAGAGGCCAGGGCCAATGTTACACATGGAAAACAAAAGCTTGAGGAGGTGAAAAGAAATTCTTCCAAAAGCATTAAGAAGAAAAGAGGACAACTTGATTGATCAAATCTTAATATATGATGGCCTGATGGAGAACAAGTGAATCAGATGAATGGCAAGTGGCAAGGTAAGGAGGCAAGGAAAGCCTCATATGTATGGTTTGAGTAAGTTGTTAAGCATGTGAAAGAGAAGAATTACTAAAAGAAGTTAGCCAATAGAAGAATCAAGTAGAGAGCTCTATCAAACCAATCTAAGGATTGTTCACTGATGATGATATGACATAATTCAACATCACAATAATAGCATGAAATTTTGATCAATATTGATAAATTTTCATGTTATTAATTTGATATATCATGAAGAGAAAGTGTGTTAGTAACTTAACATACAATTATAAATTCTACTTTGTTATATTAGGTTAGAACAAGTGACCCAATTTTCATGATATTATTCGCTGTTGTATTTTTTTCATAATAAACATATGCCGTCAAGATTTTACTAATTAAGTTTTTTCCATGTTGCTTTCATATTTTGATGCAGGAAAAAAATGGGCTGAAGCCATTACAATTTTTTACTTTTCTTAAATACAAAGGCAAATGTAGATGAAAGAACTTTGATAAAATATCAAGCCCTTTACCAATCTAATCATTCAATTAAACTTGTTCAGGCCAATCAATCATATTTAGAGGAATGAAGTCATTTTGAAGTAATTATGTTTTTTAAAAGACTTCAATTCTTCTTTTTAGGAGAAAACACAATGTCAATACAATGATAAAAATGAAATGATATCAAAACCACATGATCAGCGACCCTCCCCTACAATGATTCAAGTGCTTAGAGTGCTGCCACCTTACCATAAAAAGCAGTCATTGCTTTTGCACCAATTGAAAAGACTAATAGTTAAAAAATTAAAAGTTAAGAACTAAAACTACAGCAAAAGCCAATAAAAGAGCTGATGCCTGTACACATACTGCCTTCCTTGGATTGCTATGTAGCTCTAGTTGTACTGGCAGTGCATGAGAATTTAGCTGAAAATGAACTTTGTTGATAAATTATGAAGTATGGAGTGAAATGTATTTGAAAGACTTATACTTTGTTTGCATTGCAATCATGTATCGTGCATGGGAGAAATTAATTCTTGTACCACTTGGTCTTGCAGATAATCTCTCCCATAGCCTTTTTGTTGCTTCCAACTGCGCAGCCAATAAAAACTGGGAGCAGAAATATGTTTGTATTCAATCTGCATATGAGTATCTACAGCAGTGGTTATCTTCATTAAAAATAGTTTATCATCATCTTCAGCTGTTTGGATGACCTTTAGGTAGTGTAGGAGGGAATGCAGGAAAAAAGTAAAGGTTATTTTCTTTCTAAGATAATTACCATCCAGGAACAAGGGAGTAGGAGCCCTTTACTTAAAAATACTTTCTTTTAGACACTCTACTCTCAATACATTGCAACACATGTATACAAAGGAGGTAGTAGAGCAAAAGAGACTGAATTAGGGTGACATCATCATTGAAAAGAATGAAGATTAACATGTTACTTATTGTATGAGAATCACAATTTCCATGTAATCACCAGATTCCTTAATATGATAAAATGTACCTATTTGCTTGAGAGGATGGACAGTGGGTGCATCAAAAGATTGTCCTTATTTTTATTGAATACATTTTTTTAATGAATAACAAAGGGGAGAGTGAGTTGGTGAGTATTTCCATTACTGCTAAACACCAAGGATTGATTTAATGCAGTTTTCCATTCAATGCATCCATAGGCTAACTTCTTCATATAAGAGTTAAACTCCTTCATATCCTCCACTGACAGCTCCATATATTTTGACAACTATATACATTTTTTAAACCTGTATAACTATTCTTTACCGTGCAGTTAAAAGAAACATTATAAGTTCCTTTTTATTAATATTAGATTTATTTTCCATAATATAAGATCCTAGTGATGCCCTATTTTATCACACTCTATCCAGAAAGGTTTAAATGTAATTATAGAAAAAAGACTTCTGAGCATATCACATGCCAAGAAGAATATAATATGTATAAAATATTAAACAAAATCAAAAGTCAAAATTAATTTAGTGCACATTGGGGTTACATTATCTAGGGCAGCTGTTGTTAATCAAATCCTTGAATGCTTTCAAATTCTTTTTTAGAAACAAAAAAAAATTTAATGGGGCCAGGAGATTCCATTTTTAAGATGAAAAAACTATTATAGAATACTTCAAGCTGCTAAACTAGTAATTTTGCTATGTCTTATCTTTGTAATAACCTTTAAATGAAATTTGATAGTTTTATACTCACAAGGAGAGGTTGTGTAACTCGGATCATGAAATGAGATGAGCCTTTTTTTCATGCTACTAGAAGCAAAATTAAAAGAAAAATATGTATCTTGGATGTTTTCTCCATTGGTCTGGGATTCCAAGAAAAAAAGTAGAATGACAAGCAGGGAGCCTACATTCTCCTAACTCAGGTAAGCCAACAATAGCAGAGTAGGGTAGTGTATTGCAGGTAATGAAGTTCGATTCTTAACGCTATTTAAAATTTTTCTTTCGGCCATCGAATCAAAAATTTTATCATCCTTAATTTTCATCCCTTGTATGTGGACACTAGCTTTTTGTACTATTATCGCTTAAACTAGATTTACAACTGCATCACTCAAAAATACATAGAACTTTACCCCCTGCCACACAATTTAAAAATCTCCAATCGGGATCCGAATTTATACTGTCTTCGGATTTCATTTCAGTAGCGAATGAAATGAAAGACACGTGGATATTTGGATCCGACTCGACCATCCCTAATTTTTTAATGGTACTTTCTTAACTCTAATTTAAACAATATAAGTATAAAAATGTGAGTATTCAGATGTAAGGGTTTGATATTAAAGATGATAACATTTTCGATGCAATGACTGAAAGAAAAAATTAAACAGCAATAGGGATCGAACTTCGCGCAGTTTCTATGAAGTTCGCCATTATTGTCCGCCTAATGCCGGCGAATGTAGGCTACCCGCGTTACATTCTACGTATTTTTTCCTCGCGATACCGGGGTAATGAGGAAAAAAGTCATATTTCTTTATTTTGCTTCTAGTTGCACGGAAAAATTTTCATCTAATTCCGTGACCTGAGTTATACAACCTCTTCTTGTCAATATCTACCGCACCTACATTCCATTCACGGGGCGCTTCGATCGATCAACCGCGAAATTTTAAAATCTACGATCCGGATCGCCGAGTGAGTTTACGCCGAGTCTTTGGATCCGAATCCGGAACCGAGTCCAATCTGACCATCCCTAGTATACATAATTCACACGTACGCTCTAAAGAAATGTTTCCTTGCCTTTGTCTACAGCTGTCAGTATTTTTTTCCCGCAGGACGCCCTAATAGTGGTATAGTACTAGTAGTGGTTAAATAAGGTTTTAAGGCGATTTAATTGCTGCCGATATCCTAAACTTCATCCTTAGAAGAACAAAACACCCGTGGTGGGATTTGACCCCGCGACCTTCAGGTTATCATGCCGGGGAGTTGCCGATAAGACTTTATACCGCGGTCAACGAATGTCATTTTACACCATGGCTTTTTTACTTATTATTTCTGCTTTGCTTGTTTTTCTCCCGATTCACAAATAGCAGCACTTTCACCTATTTGACCATCTGCTTTTCAAGTTAAATATTGGCATGACCATCTCCTCTCATGTTGCATATCATCATCTTAGTTTTGCTCACATTATTACTTCCTATGGTACGATGGTCAATATGTGTTTTTAGTTAAGCAGGAGTTTTCCTTTCGTTTCCGTCTGTCTCAAGGATGACAGCTATGCCGTCGGCATGTCGCATAAGGCTGATTTTTCACGTGGATATTCCCTCCTGAATCCTTAGGTTAGACTTCTTTCTTGGCTTTCTCGATGTGGACACTAAAAATAACGGGGACAGCATATTTGTTCATTCATGATTCTTCATTTCTAGGTAAATTTAATTTTCTCCACCTAGTTTTTGTACGGCATAGCCGAAGTTCAGAATGGGACGGGGCAAGAAGAGTATCATAGGGATATTCTTGAATCAGCAGGTTGGATCTACAGTACAAGTTTATGCATAAAGACCAGCAAGAGAAATAGAGGAGTGAATTCCTATTCACGTTAAATTTCCCATTGCTCATTAAATTAGGCATTAGTTCAGGGAAAAATGTCAAGCCTATAAAGAATGAGTTCGATTGGAAGACTTCGTAAAATCAGTCATTATTCGTGTCCCAAAGCAGAGGTAAGTAGGAGCTTGCAAAGTCAAATGGACCACCATTTTACTTTGCACGAAAAATTAATCATTTTATAAGTAATAAATAAAATTGGAGGAGAAGGCTAACGAATTCCAAGGTAAAAACCAGTCTGGTGGGAAGAGATTGCGAGTAGTGCAATAAAAAATATAATTGGCTTCCTGTTTTATTTGCGGACTTCAAGAAGGCTTTTGATTGAATAGACAGGACGATGTAAATTCCGGCATTGCAGAAATCAGAATTAAGCCGGAAAGACAGATGTCCTTTTGGTAACCTTTAACCTCCACTGAGGTTAATCTGAGGAAATTATGGAAAATTGGATTATTGAAAGTAGTAGTACAAGAGATAAGAAGGCGGGGAGCTGATCGATTATAAAGCCTATCTAAATGTGCTCCCAGTAACTTTAAGCTCCTAGGAGGATCAGCGTGAGAGGTTTGAGATGAAAATATGTCATTAAAAGTCGACAATACTAAAAGCCTCAATCTTTAAAATTAGTTGAATAATATAAGGTAAGAGGATGTAATCAAGGTCAGAGGGAGAAGCCCGTGTATCAGGGAAATATTTTTGGACGAAAATGGGTGAGCAGCAAGGGCAGGAGGATAAAATGCTTTGGGTGAAAGGAACCTGGGAACTGGATTGGGAAGTACTCAATACTTCACTTCAAAGCGGCGTAACTATGTGGAAATTCATGGTCAAATAAAGAATCCAACACCTATGTATATTTACACTTAAATTTATTTCGGAGTCATCAGGTACCTGATGATGACGTCGATGCGTTGAAACTAGTTGTGCCAAATAATTTAAGTGGAAATATACATAGGTGTTGGATTCTTTATTTAGAAATGGGAAGGTTAGGAAACAGACTGGAAGTGATGTTGGGGTCTCAAAATAGATATGAATAGAAAAATACTAGTTCAAACTGTTACAGGTAGAGCAGCTTTGAATGTTTCTGAGGTTATTAGTACGGCCATGAAAAAAGATACTGAAAGAGGAAATGGGGCTTTTCAGAAAAGAATAAATTAGTTGGGCGAATACGAAGCCGAGCGAAGACGAGCGATAAACGCAAGGGAATGAACAGAAATCGGGGGAGGAAGGTTCAAGCGGGCAGAAAACGTGGGCGAAAGAAGTGTCGGGAGGTAACGGGGCAGGGAGATAGAGAGAAGAATGTCGGATAACAAGGGCAGGAGGGAGGAGAGGAGTAGGTATTTTTGAGAGCATGGCGAGACGGAAGGAGAAGGGTAGGGAGAGTAGTAAATGTAAAGCGGAGAACTGGGAGGGGGAAAACCGTTGGAGGTGGACAAGCAACCAAGGGAGCTTAAGGAAAGAACTGTCCAAAAGGCACACCGATAAAGTTCGAGTGCTTTAATCAAAGGACACGTCGCACAAGGTGACCTGGAGGTATGTCTCTCGGCAACCAAGGTGGTCGGCCGTCCTCCGCCGTCCGTCCTGGCCTTGGAGGTTGACTGGACTTGGACTAGCCCTCTCGGCCGCCTTGGGGGCTTATTCACTCCAGGGTGGGGCGGTTGGGGTCCAGTCGTGCCCGTGAATGCGGGGCGTGCCATCAATCTCTCTCAGCATAAATTAATAAGTAATCATCAAGACGACGCGAAATCGTATTTTGAGTCAATCGTGGCCTCAGTAAATGTGATAGTTTCTAGGTAGGTGATCTATCTAACCCTATTATCCATACTAAAAACATAAATATTGCGCATCCATTGCATATATGTACTAGGTACGTATTGAAAAATTTGACAGTTGAAGTCCGTTCAGAACATCCAGTAATTTCGTGGTCTGCAATCCAGATTTTCGACTAAATACCACCCAAAAGCAAATTATCACCATGGAAACGTTATCGGTAAATTGGTATGAATATTTGTATATGTAATAAATTTTATACATCATATAAATATCATTATAAATCATATGTATATCATTATTAGTAAATAAGGTATTCCAATTAGGTATTATTGTTTCAAAGCCTTATATATTTTATACAATTTCCAGTGTTTTGGGAGGCGATCGACAGCTAAGGTCATTTGAAAAGTGCCGAGGGAACAAATGTTTTATGTCAATCCGACAGAGACCTGCACTCAAAGTGCTTTCCTCACAGCATTCATGTGGTGACTGGTATCATCATTATGGGTCAAAAATCTTAATATTCGTGTGATGCAGCTTTCAAGTCGATTCTCCTATCGGCTAAACTCTTTATATTTACTTAATTTTTCTCTTTCACATCTTTAACAACTAGGTACATGGGAGGCCTTCCTTTTCCCTTATCCCACTTTTCCCCTTTTTTTAAATCAGTTGAGTGGAAATCATTAAAATATATATTTATATCCAATCATTAAATTATTTCATGAGGTGAAATCCTCTTCATTTGTGAAGTCAAGATCGTAAATTAGTAACAAGAGAATCGACGCAAATAACATAAAACATTCTATCTTTCTATTGACTACCCTGTAAGCCAGCTAGAAAGTGTGTAGCAGAGGATGAATTGCCATCAATCATGCACTAAAGTTTACATTACCTAGCTAGTGAGGGATTGTTATGAATATCATACAAAACACACATTCCACTTTTCATCCATCTTGCAATGAAAGATCTGAGAAGTACTACAAACACGCATTTCATACATTACGCGTCCATGTAGCCATGCTTGAATTCTCGAAAATCCACCACCCTAATCTTACCTCTGTTTGTTTGCTTGATCTGTATAAATTAATGTAAGCGATGGCATGTTCACGCCAATGGATATTTATTTTTATGACGGCAATATGGTGTGAGAAGTCTAAATGCTGTTATGATCACGAATTATTAGGGAAAGAACGATTGTTTGAACCTATCTGTGAAGCAATATATTTCTCTAATCTTACCTGAGTGGTCCAGTCTACAAACAAGCCTTAATAATTCTCCCGATGTGGGAGGTAAATTCGTTCGCCCTGTACCTATGCAAAAGCCTTGGGGAGGCTATGAATACGGGCCGAATTAGTTCGGCTGCTGTCTTCGCGTTCGAAGGGTGCCCGATCCCATTGTCTTTAGAAACGAAGTTACAGTTACCTCCATGTCATAGCAATTGTTTACGAATCTCCCTGATCTTCTCTGTATTATATCTAATTCCTTTATTAATTCCTTTTCCCACGGGTCCCAAACACTAGAGGAAAATTTATTTTTGACCTAACTAACACGAACTAACACCTCTCCTAAATTTTTACAATGCACTTTCCCATTACCCTTCTAATGAATCCAAGTTTTTTTAAGGCGAAGCCACAAATTGATTTTATACGACTGGTTTTTATATTTCTTGTTTGAACCTCTGCATCTACTTCGTCGTAGAAAAGCATATTACATGGGCATGTAAATAATAATGCTCTGCGAGGGTAATTAGAATACTAAATACGGGTAATTAGAATAATAAAAATTATTATTAAAGAGCGAATAACCACAGAATCAGATTTCTAGCATACGGTACATTTCTATCGGT
Organism: Platycnemis pennipes; assembly: GCA_933228895.1. Classification (NCBI taxonomy): domain Eukaryota; kingdom Metazoa; phylum Arthropoda; class Insecta; order Odonata; family Platycnemididae; genus Platycnemis; species Platycnemis pennipes. The sequence continues at coordinate 147,719,756 of OW121847.1, read as the reverse complement.
GAGGAAAACGTGATTTTAACCATAACAATGACCACGCCCTGAATATAATGGACGCCGAGAGAAACAAAGAAATGTTAATAGCATAGTCAGTGGATGTGACTTGAATGTGACATAAATTACTAGCTCCTTGCAAGTCACAGAACAAGGAACGCATTGCGTAAATGCATGATTTCCACGAAGGACATGGCTCGTATCACCCTGACGGAGAAGTAATGTCCGTGAAAATGTATTCTATAAGAGACAATCATGAGTGAAAGTATAGCTTGGAGCCACAATAGTGCCATTAATTCCATTATGTAAGTCATTAGGCTGCATCCATGCGATTCAACTTTGACCATATTTATTGCTCTGCAGGAAATTTTTCGATAATACTGGAATTATGATAGTCACCTGTATGAAGTCTGTCTTTCGTCGGCCTAGTAAACCTGAGGTTGCTTGTTAGAATACCACCTAAGGCATAGCTGTTGTGCTTGTCTTAGCATTATGCTTGAGTTAGATGGTGAGAAATGCAATCCTGGTCGCTGAAGCTCAGGCCTACTACCTCTGAAGTGAATAAAAACAAAAAGAAGAAAAAAGATGAACTCTCATGAATACAGCACAGCATGCGTTGTATTGTATTCATAAAGACTTCACTGAGATAAGCCGTTCTACTCCTCTATAGTACCATTCAGCGCATCAGCATAATGACAGTGAAGTTGGCACTCATTAGAAAGGGATGAAGTAAAAGTAAATCAGAGCAGAATCAAAACCTACGCCGACCGACTGCAAACCATGTAATCATTATGAAAGCTCTTTCTCCGCAATATTTTGAAGATTTTGAGATAATCATTATCAACCACAAATTCTTTCCGAAGAATAAATAGCCTTGTTATAACCACTGAGCCACTAGTCAAGTAGTCCACCGCGCAAAGCAAATCGGCAAAGCGCCAGCAAGGTCGTAGATTCGAATCCCGCCTAGGGGATAGGAGTTGTCTTAGTAATACTTAAGTTAGGTTGGCCGGCGAGATATAACCTCAGTGGTTGGAGTACTTAAAACCGAATTCTACCACAACAACTAGCAGTTAATTATAAGTGAGGTGTCCCCACCTTGAGACAAACAGGTGGCTAATAATCTCCACGCCACGCAGCCGCATAGGTCTGTCTACTCCTGCAACGAATCTGACTACCAGCACAGAAGGGTTTGATAAAACTCCATACGAATCCTCCGAACCTAAGGCCAGGATAATAAAGACGTAATATGCATTTTTTTAACATTACTTAAAACTGACTTTCACGTCAGCGCTCAAAACATCCATCACCTCATATCTTTAAGCTGTGACCTCCACAATTTTTTATTAGCACAGTTCAATAGGATATGCAGCTAAAGAACAGGAATACAAAACTTATTTTTTTCTATTAACAGTAAAGTCTTACAGTCAAATAATATTTCTTTTACGAGAATCATGGTATTTTAAAATTATTTAAGAGTTTATTTCAGGATAGAGCCATGTAGTTACAGGGTAGAGCTACGAAGTTACTTTTCTTAAAGTAAGTTTTATTTGAGCCAAAAATGTGGCATAAAATTAGAAAGTATAATGCAATCATTCAACTATTTAACCGTAGGTAAAAGGAGAGAATTTGAAACTTGCGTCCCCCAAATGGAATATGCAGAATAAATTAGAGTACTAAGTGCAATAATACAGCATTTCATGGAAGATGAAAAAGAATAATTAAATCTGAACCTAACGTGAATTTCTCCCGACAAACTAGTAAAATTTCATTTTTGGTCATTTTTCTACCATTAGAAGAACTTCCTATGGTTTTTTTATGTTTCATAGGCGTTCGATGCCTATAAAAAAGAAACTTAGTTAACTACAAAGTTGATGTTCTCATTTAGGCCCTATTTACTAAAATGTTGAAAATGGAAACTGAGCTCCCTTACAATAGGAATTCTATTCCGGAATGCTATTAGAGAGAACGCAACGGAGGTTGTAGGTATACTACATTACTACTTTGCACATAACACCTATTCAGTTTGGGATGCGAAATAATGCCTCATTTATTCCAGCACCGGTTGCAGTTAATGTGGCGTATAATTATATCCTTAATGTCAAGGTCACTCTCGCCGTCAAGGCAAAGTGGTAGCTTTGGTTTAAGTTAATTAAAGCAATGAGGAGCAGAAAAGTACGGCATGGTGATTAGCCAGCTACGCAAGAAAAAGTGATATTATTCCACAGGTAAATTTCACACTTGAGAGGAGAGATAATGTTCCAGTACATCAATTCTAGGTGTGCAGCTAGAAACCCAAATCGCGGACAGGTTTTACACCGTGGCAAACGAAGGAGGGAATTTAAGAACGAGGTAAGTCCACGTCATTTATCACAAAACTTCTCTCATTCAAATGAATTCCGTTCAAATATAATCAGTAACTTCCAATCCAGGTCGTCTTTCAAAAACCAGGTTATAGTAATAAAAATGAGGAGAGAAAATCTTTTACCTGAGCTAAAATTACGAGGTCAAGTCTAAATTATTTGTGACTGTTTCATAAATGGAATCAAGTTTACCAGAAATCGATTTCGTCACAACTGCCTGTAATTTTTATACTGTAATTTTTTATACATTATATCATTCTTCTTATGTTCGCCATTCGAGATGTATTAGGAATATAGACTGCCATGGCTGAATGAATGAATAACTTAAGATAACATTCGTCGGAGGATCATCTGCGGTAGGAATGAAGAGCGAAATTGGTGCTAAGATAGTGTTTTTAGTGCAGCAATATCTCCCATTATTCTAGCGTAGGAAACAAGCACTTAGTGATGGATGATAATAATTTGACCTTATAAAACTACTAGCCATTCATTTTCCTTTCCGAGCTCAGGGTAATTATTTTTGGAAGCCATATTTCAATCATGACGATTGCGCATCCTGGTCCAGTGAGAAATGAGTAAAAACCGCTGTTTTCCGCGCAAACGCTTATGATATTAATTGGATTACTGAAAAAGATATAACAACCAGTTGTATTACATAATTTATAGATATAGGAGTAGCAATTGCAGTTTTTAAAGTGTCACAATATTACAGTATGACACTACTACCTAATGTTAGAAGACGTTCATCTTTATAATCCCAGCAAGTACCTACACCTTCGGTGGTCGTCGGCTGGCCAGGACGCCTACCTCTTTTTTGCCAGCGTAAACGTGCAGCTCACCTGTATCCCTAACGGGACCCAGGTGATTCTCGCGTAAGTACCGTTGCTCCCATCGCAAACGCTTAAAACCAGCCAGATCGATCATAAATTAAACATCACAGCGTGAAGTTTGACTAAAAAAAGATACGACGTAAGAGCGCGAGCATTATCCAATGACCTACGCGCTTCAAAAATCCCAGCTAACCTACTGTAATTCCTAGCATGTGTTTAAATATTAGACAATTACATATTGGATACGTTCAGTATATGCGGATTATAACGACACAAGAACGACATTCTACGACACCCCAGTTTTGAAATGCTAACTTTTTATAAAATTGATAATAACTCTTTTTCTATATAAGTTATACCCTTGAAACTTACAGTATGCATGGAACATATGTATATCTAATATTGTTTAAACTTTGGTTGTAATTGAACGCCTTGTTATTGATTTACGAGTCATCAAAGTCGGCGCTTCGCTCGAACACCGTCAAAAATCGGCCCTTTTTACGTTACAACCGTCGTAAAAAAAATATGGAAATGCGTTTTAAAAATTTAAGATTGCCATCCAATAACGCAGAATGAAATAAGAAAAATTATGGCTGATTAATTTTCTGTAGGCCTAGCTGTTAATTTGATATTCTTATTCAAACTCGAGTGCACATAATTTCTGCGCCGACAGTAGTCATTTAACTATAAATAGAAACAAAATAAGCCTATAACAATCACGCTCACGTATCTCCAATCTATTCTAAAGGGCCTTATTTTAGACTTTAAAAAAGATAGAAGACCGAGGAATCCTGGATGAGCTCCATAAAATAGACCTACAACGGTCTGTTAAACTAAAATGTGATGCTGATTTTCTCTCGTGCAAGTACATACATTTGAGTTTACTCATAATTGACCTCACCGCATCTGGTATATATTCCTGGAATATTTTCCTCGATGGTGTGATTTATTAACAAATATTTGTGTTAATATAAAATAATTTTGGCGACAATTTCTATTACGATGTTAGTACAATACATCGGAAGGCTCAGTTTTCACACTCAGAAAAACTTGTCGAAAGAAAATAAAAATTTACGGTAGAGGATTTGATAGGAAAATATAAGTATATGTAAAGAGTTTCAGTATTGTTAAAAAATATCAAGGCATTTTAACCGTACTGGACTTGTGGACTTCTCGAGAGAACTGGATGTTGTTTTTACCACTAACAAAAAATATTATACATTTAGCGGATCTGACCTCGACACCAAGGCATTAGATAAAGCAGAGGTCGCTAACCCATCGCCCATGATCCGGTTCTGCTGAGCACCATAGTATTCGAATGCAATCAATATTGTAAGTTTGGAAATAGGTGACACAATTCAACCTAAATTGTCCACATCCCTGGAGAGGGTTCATGAAAGGGATGAAATCACAAAATGAACTCGATTGCAACGGGGATCCCCATTTCCATATGATAGAGAGGATGAAGTTTCCTTTCCATCCTACATCGGATTACGTGACAGCACCAGACGAGCTGCAAAAATTAAGTATTCTTCTCATTTTACACACACAGACCCACACATAAACCCTCCGACTCCGCCACTTCTTATTTTACAAATAGGACCACTCGAATACTACCATTACCACTACCTATCTATTCTATTAAATAAACCTATTACCACTCCTTCCACACAAAGATTTCCATGCTAGAATGCTTGGGAAATTCTATCATAAATGTCAGTCCATTCCTCTGCATATGTCATTTACATAGTTTCTCCGAATTATGATTATATGAAATCTAGGTGTATCGAACTGCAAGGTAATATTACTAATCCTTTTTTAAGCATGATATGTAGTTAATGTTTGGTGAGAATTCACCCCCTGTCACACACCTTTATGGAGGCTTGCAGGGTATTATGTAGATGTAGATGATGTAATTGTAAGAATTTCATACCCGTCAACACCAACCTTGATCGGTATAACACTAACAATAATCACAAAAGGAAACAAACACAAAAAGAATTCAGGGTGTGGATAGTGTAAGAGGCCGAGGAAAAACATATAATAGTCTATCGAAGGTTATTTGCAGGTGTTATTGCCGGTATTAACACATTTGATTCTCCTGGGAGATAATTTTATTACTAAAACTGGTTCGAAATTAACCTACTCGGAATACATATTTGGCGATTGATTCCGTGTTTGTGCCCTTTTCTGTTGCCTTGTCGAATTTAAAAAATGGATCCCACTATTCACCTCACGGTTTAGTTTTACCGCGTTCAAAAACAGCTTCATCCGCACGAGTATCGCTAGTAGCAAGCCCGTACCTACCGAGATGGCCGATGGCCTCTCAAATCAGCAGTGACTCTCCAGTACATCCTAACACCCTTGTTTCCGCCTAACGGTCAATACATGCATGTCCTCTTTTTAGCCGGGTTTTAAGGGACCTTACATAGGAATAGAACTCGTGGTTATATAAAACTTAACAACCCGTAAATAAAAATAGCGTAAATAAGTACTTGAAATGCCAGTACATATGCGCATACCATTCACCTCCGATTTAAAATTGACTCTCGATAGGGAATCGGGAAACCAAGCAATGGTAGTATTCAAGGATGATACTCCTCTCATCAGCAAAAGTTAGGGAAATAACGATAAATCTTCACGCATCTCAACAATTTTTACTTGTAACTGAAATAAACTAATGGCTAAAAGGTGTACGAAGTATAATATTATGAATACATTGTTCCCCACCTACAGCGATTAGAAATTTAAGACTCAAATACGCTACTGCAGTCTCTGTGATATGCATAATGATTAGATTCCTCTATATAAATATTACACCTAAAAATTGAGGTCCACTTGGACCAGGTGGAAATATCCGTCCGCTGAATGCCTGCGGATTCAAAAAAGGAAAATGATTCTCGATTCAAGGCAATGAGAGACAAGATTTTACATTGCATACAAGAGCATTAAATTCAAGTATGATCATTCATGCGAAATAATGGCTAGAGTGTTTTGATCGCTCCAGAAACGCGCAAAGAATCCAACATTGCCATCAATTTGTCATTCAGTTCGAAAAGGAATCAAAATAATTGAAATTAATCAAAAGATTAATTAATTATTGTCGGGAAAACACAGTTTGACATTAAATGGTCTAACTTTTAACTCTCGGCATACCTTTGCGTTCTACTTCCCAATTCCCTTGGAGCCTCAGCGACGAGACCACAATCTCGGTGGCTTCCGTTTCCGAAGCCGCGGCTGAGATACAGAGTGGGCAAATGCTGCCCCGCAGATATGACCCGCTAACGAGAAACGGGAAATTTTCCCTACTACCTTTGACATAGTCTTCTGTCTTGGACCCGACGGGAAATTTTGGATAACCCTGGTCAAACTCGACAGCACATTAAGCGTGAAATAATTCATACAGGCATACTGCTGTACCAGTATTTAAATAACGGTTTATCTGAGGTAGTGTTCGAGGCCTTAACTTAGTTAGTACTTGGCGTACCGATAAAAGCCATATGATAGCTGCAATACCAGGAGAGGTTAATAAGTAATACTCAGTAGCACTGATTCATCGGTGAACTATTTATTCAAAATAAAAATATTATTATTTACATTGAGAAAGGAGATCGCTAATTTTTTACCTTCACTACGTGAATCAAGTGATGGTTTTGCAAAATTAATTATATTAATCAATGATGCGTCTTAAGTGATTCCTATGTTAAACGCGCCTGTTTATAGCGAGTATGCATTGAGTCATGCTCCAAATCTTGCAAGCAACTTCTTACATTTGTTTAATTTTTGGCGATTTGAAAGTTTTGAAAAAGCCATTTTACAAATGTTATCGGTAGTAAAACAAAAAAGAAATATTTTGAGGTATTCTTCTTGTTCTAAATTTATTCCTTTAGTGGTTTACGACCATTGGCGGTCATCAACTAAATATCCACCTGGCCATCTGTGAGAAACAACCTAAAGGTGCTAAAGGAAAGGAATGCTGACGAGCTATTATCGAAGAGGAAAAATCGCCGCAAAGAACGTTAGCGCAAAAAAGCAGCGGTTTTCGATAACTTTTACATTCGTGTCACGTTTCACGACCCATTCGGACAAGCAAAACATGTTTCCAGCAGCACTTGTGATGCTTTCCTAGAAGGAAACTCCAAGATTCATCGGCCTCTAAACGGAGACAATTTTGTAACTTCTCTGAAGTTCGCCCTTGCCAAGTTATCAAGAAGTATCATTACAATGTGGAAAGAGATAATTACTTCTTTAAAAACCAAAATAACTATGGTCCCATATTTTAGAAATATTTCCTTCGTGGTTAATTCATCAAGATGATACGAACTAATTCAAAATATTTGTTAGATATTGAGTTATTGATTCTACGGGTTGGGGAAGGTTTTGATGGCAGGTGCCCATTCTTTTGTCGTGGATTTCCTGATAGGATGTATGGGGGAGATATCAGGCAAAAACATCTGGTAACAAAAGCTTAAATCGGAATGTAGTGAAATATTTGAGCTCATGAAGTCATGAGCGTCTTAAAATAGATAAATATTAGAATGTGTTATGCACATAAAATAGTATTAAAATCATAATCAAATTTATTTAATTTCTATATTTGTTAAGTTTGGAAATATCATTTCTAGCACATTCAAAACATTTTTTTAAATATTAATTTCTATTATTAATTCAAAAATCAAGGAATCTATGCTTCTACGCAATACACACAAATGTAATTATGACATTTAATCCAAGTATGTTGTCATAAAATCTGACTAACGATCATTTACCGCATAAATTAACCTTAGAGCTAAATTTATCACGGCAAAAACTTTAGAATAATTTTATATTATATTATAACTATGGGATTAAGGACGTTCGCTATTCTTGCATAGAAAAATAAAAGACCTTATTCCAGAATAATTGAATATATTATGACCAAAATTGTCAGGTTCAGGCTCGAAATAATTATTTTTTCGAACGAAAGACAGCTGGACATCAATCTCTAATCTGATAAAAATTAATTTTCTGATTTCTTACCTAATAACCACTACCTTTTAGATTAATAAGTACATAAAACTAGTCATTGGCGAATAAACATAGCCAAGGACGAGAGGAATGGAAAGCGTTCAAAATCCATACACAAAGAAAAAATATTTTTTTCTCCAAGGCAAACGCAAATTCCGTTTCATTAAACTAACTCAGGGAGGTTCATTAAAGCAACAGAGGGACAAGAACTTTAACTTCAGACCTGGAATGGTCTCTGGCACCAGAGTAATCACCAAGAATATCAGATTACGGAAAAAGCACTTCAATGACATAATAATTACTAATTAAGAGTAATAAAATATACTTGCTGATAAGTGATAATTTTTGCGATGGGCTATGGTGGTACAACATACGGTGAAAGATGAATGATAACGAATTATTTAAAGCTTTTGAAATTGATACGACTCCTAAGGAATCGCAACGGTGAATCCCATTCCTTTACGTAGACTGAGTCCGCGCAACGTAACGGGCTAAATTACATATTGAGCACTGCACAGTGGTACATCACCTACAGAAATGATTTACCTAAACTTTACTGATGTGTGGTCACTGAGCACACATCTACAGCTTTCGCATAATTTTCCTGACGATCAATGAAGCCTCTTGAATGAAGTTTTGAAACCAAAAACATGTTTGAAACCAATATGAATATAGTATCCAGTTGTCGCAACTGGTACGCAAATTTTGACGCAGCACCATTGGTGCCTGTCATAAGTTTCGAAAACCGGTCAAGGAAGCTCATGGCAGGCACGGTAGCATTAAGAATGGGTCCCACGCATAAGCCCTAAAGACTACCAGACTGCTGAAATTTATGACCCAGGTAAGGAGTGGTGAAGGTCACTGTCCAAATACATCCGAACAATCAGATGAGTAACAATGAATAGGAGTTGTTATTAAGAGGAAAAGACTGAGATCTAAGGTCATTGCAGCACTATGGATTCCCGGCCAGGAACCCTTTTCCTTGAGGCAATTTTCATCGGACTCAACTCTGCGTCGCTCGGTAAAGCATTGCTCAAAAGATTATGCGGGTTTTCTTACTGCGCGCTGTGATAGATTATAGCAGTGGTGCTCAAACTCGGGCCATTTCCGACCCCCTGGCAAGTTACAGGTGACCTAAGTATTTTTATACATTCACGCACATGTGCACATCCACTTGGAGTAAATTACCAGTACATGTCAGTACTTAGGTTCAAACATAAGTTCATGCAAAACAAATTGTCTATGAATGTGTCATTTTAGCGAAATATATTTTATAATCGTGATCGCATACATACCGTGGCTCGCAAACCATCGAGTGTTATGAAATTCGGCCTACTGAGCTAAAATTTTATTGGATTATTAGCGCTAGATTTATAGATCATCCTCGCCACACGAGTGCTAATTTTGATGAAAGACGCAACACCTAAGCATCCTCCAACTTAATTCATTTGGAATATGGAAATCTGGGTAGCGTAGTAATTTGTATATTGGCCAGGCTATATTCTGCGATTGAATTGCCACTACAGGAGATATCCGTAGTCCGTCCTCCGTCAATTTCTATATTACCAACTCTTTAAAAACGAATTCTCTCTATAGACTCTATTGTCAAATCACAAAGCTAAAGCTTTATCTCTAACCTATAATTAACTAAAATTGTGCATTCTAGGACTATTAATAATCATTGATCATGCATTGAAATCTCCTTCATCAGACGTATCCTAAAAAAAACATCATTTTCAAAAGGCAATGGCAAGTACATGACTTGAGTAGTAACATGTAGACAAAGAAGGTAGCCAGTTCCAAGAAATGAAGACCAAGCTTCAATATTTACCAAAAGACGTACACATTAGCGTACGATTCTCCCACTTTAACTTAAAAATCAAAAACACGCCCTTCGCATACAGCATCAACAGGTTTTCCCACCTGGAAACTTCGGCAAATTTTTACTGATCAAACAAGATGATTGGGCAAGCCCTGTTGCTTTAGTTGATTTTTAGAACCTGTGGAGGCGTTTCAACACCTATCCATTTTCCTCCACGTCGGAGAAAAAAGATAGGGATATACGTGGAATGCCCCAAAAATCAGGTAATCGGATACATTAAAACCATTATGAAGTAACAAATTCCTAATACTATTTACTACCGGTTTATAATTTTGGTCAAAATTAATAGGGAATGTGACTGCTGGGGTAACTTTCAGGTGTTGTAGAAAAACTATAAACATGGTGTTAAGAAATTAACATTGCATATGACCTCGAATCCGCAACCAAGCAGAGATACCACGGATGAATTCGGCTACATTACGACTCACACCTGACCCGTAAGGATGTGTAGTATGCACATGAACCATCACGGTTATAAACTCATTGCTCATTTCCCGTAGTGACTGAAAAGCCACTATTATGTAAGTACCATTTCATGAGTAGAGCACAAAGCCTAATTTTCAACTAAAACATTTGGTGTAATAGAAAAGTATATTTTTAATAAAACATAATCTGTAGCAAAATTCAAAACCGGTAAATTTGAAAAATTTATCTTCACTTAAGTGGTTTAATCATTTCCGCGTTAACTATAGCATTGAATGAGACCAATTACTTTCCTAAATTTTATGCCATTTTATAAACGTTTTACCAATTGATTGCTACGCAAACCACATCTTGAACTCGGGAATACCTAGGAGAGCAGAAAAATAAAATTCTGAGTGACATTACCGAGAGCCTCGGCATCCATTTCTCAACTTATGATATCTACTTCAATGATATCAGCTATCACTTATGATACCAGCTTCAAAAATCTTCCATTCATCATCTATCTAGGGTATTTCGTTAAGACTGTAGAGAAAGCCTTTAAAATATTTTAATGCAGGGTAGGCAACTTTCCATTCCGCCAACGTTTGATGCGACTACTCCCACCTTGAATTAAAATCGTTAGGTAAGCACATCATTAGCTCATTTCGAAATCATAGGAATTATTTCTCATTTGTCTTTCCGTAACATTTAGAGGCACGGTAAGATATGAAGTAATTTTCACAATAACACCGATGACCTAACAGCCCAACAAGCGAAGGTATTTGATGGCCTCTCGATAAATAGATACATTAGCACCATGATGTTTGAAGTGGCTAGCTCTCTCAAAAAACTTTGTCCTTCTTTATGAATGAAGTGGCGGTTTGAAATATTTTTAGAGCCCCAGTGGCGGAGTCCTAATGGCGGCCATTGTTTAAGAGGTGAAAGTAAGAAAAAAAATCCAGACTACCGAGAAACAGAACCTTTTGAGCTATAAGGCCGCATACTTTTTAGGTCACAAGAGGAAAATGTCTCAAGAGTGAACAAATGACTCCTAGTCAAGAAAGTACCCAAGAGATTAGTGTTTATGACAATATAGCTTACACTAATATCGCAAGCACGACACACATCACAATAGAGGATATCACTAAGTACATGGTTACAACTGTCTCAACCACGGAAATACTATCAGTTCATTGCAAAAACCTAAATTACAAACATGGAGAGGAAGTTTTCACAGAAGCCGTTTTGCTTATCTGAATGACCATTAAGGAATGGTTGAATTTAAATCGTCGCAGGGTATAGGATTCCATTTTAATCTTTTGAGAAAATATTGGGCAGGTTTGATTAATATAATTACAATGTGCAAATTATATACAATATAGGTGCAGATTCAGTGAGTATAGCTACATTTGTACAAGTGCATTTAAAAAACGTTGATAAAAATTGTTTGCATGTTTTAAAGATTTGTAATCCCTCGTTTATATTTTAATATCCTAAAAATTGATTTTTGCCAAGGCATGAAGAATCATAGAACTTTTTACGCAGGTAGGTAACTTGTATCTTTTCAACAAATACATTCACTTACTGCTTAAATATATAACTCTGCTTAAATAACTAACTTACTGCTTAAGTACATAATAATATAAACCCCAGTTCTTTGAATGTTTTGTCCACTTATTTCTCTTCAGTTCTTTTCAGCTGCACGATGAGAATTGATAAATTATATGGATAGAATATTTGTAAGCATAAATAAGTAATTATTTTGCAAAAATATCAAAAAATATCCACATTCACCATGATTATACACCCATAAATATCTCAAATTTCGTTCATCAATGAGTCACATCGATGAAAATTCCGACGATAAGTATCAAAGTGACTTATTCTTACCAAAAAGTAACCAAACTTCCGTGAAGTGTAGTCTGAATCAATAATATGCATGAATTTTTCCGACAACATATTTCACACAAAAGATTAAAAGTGACACCCAGGTGCACAGAAATTCACAGAATAACTTCAGGGAGGAAATCAGCTCCTCACGTTTTTTGTAATTGTAATTTTTTATTTGGCATTAAACAAAATACATTGCAATAGTCATCGTCAATAATTAAAATAACACATATAAGTAAGAAGACTGCATATAAATAAAAGAGATATTGCAAAAACTGCAATAAGAAACAGACAGCAAAGCATGCAAATGCAATGCAATATTCACAGTACAGTACGACCGGCGAAAAGTCACGAGAGGGCTCGGGAGGGCAATCAATCCCTTCGAATACTTCGGTGGTTGATTTTCACATATGAAACATCCGCGGAGATTCCTATTTCGTAACACAGCGACGTAATTGCAGTCGAACTGCCTTTCCGCTCGTTGCTTTCTTTTATACTTTATTTCTCTGCCATGATGTGTTCACGAATCCTCGATTTCGTTCCCAGCATTTTAGTTTTCCTGTTGCTAAAACACCAAGAGATATTCACATCCTACGTCACAAAATAGCTTTACTCAATCTAAGAGTTATTCAGCGAATCCACTCCTCGCTGAAAGCGACCACCCGTTGTGTCCTCGAAAACGTCAGAGGATATTACAATGCGCGCTAGCGGCGGAAAATGCGAAAAAACCACGTGATGGAGGATGTCTTCATCTGTATTATTTCTACCTCCCAAGCGTCTCCTTGCCGAGATGTCGATGGGGTTAAGAAAATAGTTTTGATAAAGTATATCCGCTAATCAAACGGAAATGGAAAAACCTCCAAAGCAGTGTTCGACTATATTCTGGTTCAATTTATAGCAGTTTCACTCCTTGGAATGTTGAGGAACATTCCTGGAAATTTACAGCTACACTTCGCAAAAGTTGGGCAACTATCCTTCAAGACAAGAACTTACCTTATCTTAATCGCTTCCCGCAACTTCCTGCAAGCCCTCCCTTTTTATTTCCTCACCACTTCTACCTCTCTCTTTCTAGCACTTCTACATGATCAATACAGCAGCGGGCAACCGCAATGACGTACGCTTGTAACCAACATATCCAACGGTCTATCTAAATTTGCTGTAAGATTTAATTCCAAAGAATATTGTTTGACACAAAAATAAATGAGACGTTATGGCCATCACTCTTTATCCATTTATTAATGTAATGCTTGACTACCTAGGTGATGTGCCGAAAGTAATCGGGCCATAAAGAAGTGTATTGCATAGCCATCAAGCAGGGGAAATTGATTTCCAGCGTCTATAGGTTGATAATTGTAATAAGGCCAAGTGAGAGGCTGAAGTTTCTCGTAAAATAGTGCCTTACATAAATACTACGTAGGTAAGTACATTCTGGGCTGTTTATAATTTACGTAACGCTTGGGGTTTGGGGAGGGGTCGGGCCAACTGTTATGATTCACTCTTGATAGGGAGAGGGGCCCAGTCTTCCTTCACGCTGGTTTCATTGGTTAATTGACAGCGTTACGTAATTCACTGGGATCTTAATATATTCCCTGCTTGAATGAAAATACTATGGAAAATATTGATTTATGGATGGATTCCCCGGGAGGAAATTGAATTTTCACCCAACACAAGCCAATTATGAAAATTTTCGGCTTCGCCGGCCATGACAGGAACAGCAGAATATCTCCATTTCGCGGTATAAGGACGGAGGCAAATATTTAGAACACAATATGGCGCCCGGCTTGCATTCATACTTTCCTCAGTATGAACAGATGATGAACATAACCGAAGCGGCATTAAGTTGAAGAATGAAATTGAGTGTGCAACATCCTTTGCATCATGAAAATCATTATACTCCTAAAGATTACTGAAATAAAAGCCCAATGGAGTGCTCGACAGGGGAAAATATAATAAAGCATGTATTGACTTTTAAATTAAGAGATAGTCAGTCATTTAGGTTTCAAAATAGGTAAAAGACGTGTTATAAGATTTAATAATGCTCAACAAGCCGTTAAAGAATGCATCAGATTATAACTCGACCATCCTATTGTGGTGGAGCAGATTTTATTTCATTGCTTATGCCATTGAGAAACGGAATACCATTTCAATCTGCAACACAATTTCTACATTACACCAATTTCATTATAAATGTCAAAAGGTCTAATTGCGGCCAAAGTAATGAGCTGATTAAAACAGGAATAATAGGAGCCAGTCACACAATATTTCTTGTCTTCAAAAACTTTTTGAAGTTCAATACACTTAACAGCACAGCCAGCAGCAAACCATTTATGTTCTGGGCGAAAAAGTCTGAACTCGACACTCAACGAGATAATCGAACATGAAATAGGATGGGCATGAGTAAAATTTCATATATCTATGCCGCCTTTCCGTCAAAAGAGGACCCCTGACCTAGGAAGAGCCTTCTTCGCCACTCCCTTAAGAGTTCACTCCCCTACAACCCACTTCCCATTCCTCTTCAACCCGGTCATCGCGGCTTCGACCCCTCCTCCTCTCCCTCCTTCTCTTTCGCGTCACTCCTTGCCCCTCTCCTCTTCGACGCTCTCCCACCTTCCTCGCCCCCCCTCCCCGCGAAGAAACTCCTTCATAACCTAAGCTGCACCAGGCGGCCGGTTGTCACTCCTCCACTACCCTCACGCCACTAGCTCCTCGACGACCACGATCGAAGCAGCGTGTCGGCGCGCCGGAGAGATTTAGGCCGTTACGGCAAATAGAAGAGCAGGAAGCGGGGAAGGATCCGAGGAGTTCGACGTAGCAGACCCTGAAGTCCGGGCAGAGGACAAGGAGCGAAGACGGCCTGTGACTCCTGAGAGTCTGCGGGAAGAGGTGGCCGGAGGACGAGGACAAAGGTACCATCTTACCTACCGAAACCATACCGGCATTCTCCACCATACACTTTACGAGACCAACTGAAAGCGTGATCGCATCCCATTGTGATGAGGTTGAACGGGAAATTAATTTTTTTCCGGAGGGTTAAATCCGGTGTGAATATGTCGAAGCGAAACTTTAGTACCTTTAAGCTTCTGGAAGAATTTGGATAACTTGGTTTCCACGTAATTCGATTGTGTCCCGATTATCTAGCTCACTTTGCATTGCATGCATAGAAAGAAATCTAGGGAAAATGGTGGTCACTCACTCAAGACGCAGTATAATGGGATGATTTCGATACTGTAGAAAGCCTTCATAGAGTGATAGAAGGTTTATAACATCATCGCCATTTTCATATACTAGAATGTACTTTCGAGGAGCCAACAAAAGAGCGCTAAATCATACTTGTTGGTGTAAAATCAAAACTTTAAATTTCCATACAAAGGAAATAATCCCCACTTAATCGGTGGGTCACTTAAAAGAGCCAAATATAGTATGACTTCCCGCCGATGCAATATATTTAATTATTAATTATGTACATGAGCACTACACGAAATATTGGCATGAAAACACTTCCTTTCCTACGATTTTTCCTTCATTTTCCTACACACGGAAGGTGATCGGAAAAATGCCTTTTCGGCAGCTTGGAATGTATTGCGCAAAAGAACGCAAACTTAGTACGAAAGTGCTGCCTTATCTGCTTCCTGGAACCTACGAGGCATTATCATGAACACACCGCCTTGGAAGCATATCCAAGAGGGGCCTTCTAGGGTGACATGCAAATTTAGATGTATTTCGCTCGAACAATTTTCGATGGCAATCAGTTAGAAGTTGTTTCGTGGACATTACTACGATATCGGAGCAATTACAAGTTATTACCGCGAGAGATTATTACCAAAACAGCAAAGTAATTGCGCATATGCACCTTTACCAGCAGAAGAATTAAACGAATTTCCACTTGCTGATAAAATAAAAATGATGAGCTGCTAGGAAAATTGAATTGCTACTTGGTGTATTTCATGGAATTTGCAATAATCTAGGGATTTCATTGCGCTTATGTTGAACTAATCCTTCAGATGTTGTCGGATGAATTGGTTTGATGTATATTTAAAAAATGAGGAATAGAAATGCAAACTAAATTAAAATTTCATCGTCTCACTACGAGTGTGTTAGTCGACGGATAATGACATAATTACAACTATAATTATTGCCAAATATTACGAGAAAAAATAAATATATAACTCATAGTCAATTTCACATGCAAGGTAAATTTCACGTTTTATCCACCTATGTTATTCATACTACGAACCCAAGCTCTTGAAAGTACAACTGCAGACGGAAACATGGGTGAACAATTAATATTGAATGGACGGCAAATTACTATCTATAAGAGTTGCAGGAGCAAACCAACCGAAACTTCAGCCAACCTTCCACGCGTTTGGATTATCGAATTCACTGCCAAGCAGAATAACGACATTCAAGGCGTTAACGCATAGTCGTACACGCAGTACGACCTCTCGACTTGATATCGCGGTGATATCAGATATAGGAAAAGGAATTTAATGACCTCCTTGCTAAAGTACACTTAATTACATTCGTGCAAAGCTCCTTAAGAACTTGTTACTTGGAAGTTGATTCTACTTATAGAAATATCCTTTTTAGCGTTTTCGTTTTTTTTTATGTTCTAGAAGTTAGAAAAACAGATTATTCCAATTTAATTTCAATTCATTTTATCATCAACTGACTTATTTCACGCAAAATAAGGAGCAGATGAATATACTCGTCTCCGAAAGCATTTATTAAGAGGAAGGGATCCACAACCCACGATAGGTATAGGAAGACAAAAAATTCTGACATCTCATTTGAAGAGAGAGAAAGATAATCAGCATTTTTTGGGATAAGGCATTCTGTTCAACGAACGAGTTACACGTGATTTCGCCACCAAAGACTATTGCTAAATATTACTTTTACTGACTGGATTTCTTTCCATTAACTTCTATCTCCTGATTCGATTGGCATCCATCTTGCTGATGTAGTCTATTCATAAAAAAGGAGGGAAAAATTCTAAAATAAATAAGAAAAAGTTATCCAAAAAGTATTTTAAGTTTTCTTTCAATGCTTTCAAGAAATATTTAAATAAAACTTTAAATACTATATACACATCGTTGTGGAAACACTATTCCCACCGATGTATTCGGAGAAGAAAGCGGTGCGACGTAACATTAAGTCGGAAGCGAAGAAACAGTTAATATAACTCCCCACGGACCCTTCAGAACCAAAAAGAATCGCCTCCCACATCGACTTACCGTTAAATAAACCAACCAGATTCTTAAGGTCATGATGAAATACATCACCGCAAATCCTATGAAAAGTGCACTTGCTATAAAAATAACGAAAAACGGCTAGTACCTGTTTTGTGTAAAACATATCTGGCTGGTTACTATTTTTACTTATACTTGTATATAACGTAAGGGTAAACTAGGCTTGGCCCATGAAACTACAAAATTTCAATCATAAGGATCTCTTTAAAATAATGTTATACATCACACTCTTAAAATCAATATGAATTCAATGGTTGTAATGATTGATTATGGCAGCATTATTGTACAAATAGTAAAATTTTCATTTGCTGCTCAATCCCAAAAAATTCCTTTTCATGTATTTCATTTTCCATCCCTTCAGCTCTTTTCCAACATGAAAGGAAATAAGAATACTTCTTTGCCGAATAGGCTAGGCAAAATATTTTGGATAGTCGCAGGAAGGGGTCACGCACACTTAAATTCCTTTTGTGAGTAGGTGTCAACTTTAAAAATTTCTCACTGAAATAATCATACAGGATAAGCAATTACAAGGGAACACCGGGCTTCTTCAATAGGTTTTCGATTTTCCAAGGAAATGGGTATACATAGAAAAAACACCGAAAGGTTAGCTTTGCTTATCAATTTTTGAAACGAAACGACTCGAAACTATTCGAAAAAGTTTCATTTTCCTATCACAAAAAATGCATAACCGAAGTTTTCAGTCAAATTTTATTCCTTCTAAGAGAATTTTCCACGACGCACTGAAATATAAAGTTATCGGGAACATCAGGCCTTGACGACCTTCGGTACGCAGACACCTTAAGAATACCCTATTCAAACTTTACATTCCTTTCTGTCACCAAGTTGAAAGATGGTAGCCTGCGGCAAGAGATTTATTCTCGTGAGTAGCAGGTATTTTGATCAATCATGGGTCGTTTGCATGATTTTTGTCACTAAATTGTTTTGTGCGATGCACAAAATAAACACGATAACTTTAAGGTAAGATGAACTAACTCCCTGTTCTATCATTTTCCGCCATAAAAATAGATTTATAAACACACTGGGAATCATGGGATTAAATTAGTAGCTTATAAAATCCTGAACTTCCGGTGAAATTTTTGTGATTAGAAAGAGTTTTCCGAATTATTCTCACCAAATACCGAAAAATTTGTACCACTATGTTACGAGGGAAAGAGACGGACCACTGCGGGCGTTTCTTACTTTCTTGAGACCTCTTTCCAGGTGAAAAAGGTATCGCCCCAAACTAAAGATTTTACGTAATACGGATCGCTCAACTGGGCAGACCTTAATTATGTGTAATTGCATCCTTTCTTAAGCTTCTTTGAGTTTAAATATAATAATGAAGGAGGCAGTAAGGTGTTACCACTTGAGTACGACGAATTGATAACTATTGATGTGACAGCTATTTAAGGAAATAAATCTTTTTGAGCATATGTTTGCTTAGTTTCTTATTTACTGATCGTGAACGCTATATAAAGCACAGCAAAGCAAGCAAGAGCAAATTAATTGTGTGAAAGTTGCTCGTTCCATGCTCATACTTTACTTACCCTTCTGCTACAAAAACATTAGTGGCCCTAAATGCCATAAATGCAAATTTATATGATTCCATTAATAGGATTTATTGATGATTCGCATCGGTTATGACCCGTGGTTATGACTAACATTCAATTAGTCGCATACGCTGCATCAACTCAGCTCTAGATAAGGAACTGTTGAACAAAGTATTTTTAGCACAATCAGAAATTGTGGTTCACATAATGGGATTTTTTACTGGCGAAAGGATTTATTGGTTATTTAAAGGACTTTTATTGGTTCCTAAAGCTAATTTCAATGAATAGGCTAATGTTTAATTCAGTGAGATCACCTATGCTTTATTATCTCTAATTTAGCATTCTTGACATTACATTATTGCATGTGCTAAGTACCTAAAAGTTTAGGTTTATCTTTTCATGTACTATTTCACGAATTTCCCAGAATTTGGGGGAAAATTGTTTACCATCACTATAATCGCTATTTACCTTCGGTCTGGCTTTGTTCCAATGCTGGTAGTCTGCGAAATCCACGGCGATCAACCCAAACAGTAGAAGAGTCATATTCACTCTAGTGTTAAACTTTCCTTCTGCATAAAAAAACTCACAATTTTTTATCACACAGTGGCAAAACATTCGGAGCTAACAATAAATAGACTTTAGAATCACTATCGCAATAAATCTTGCTCAATAGAAGCGAGACCCACTGGTCATCCATTTAAATTTATCTTCTGCTCCTTTGGCCCGCACCAACAAATGTTTGTCGCAATAAGTTGGCGTTCTTTAAATCGGGCGCAAAAAATTATTTTTTTTTTATCTTTGATAAAAAGCTCATCAATTTTACAGTTGAGATCGATCCGTTTTCTGTCACGCTCGGGCTTAAGATTTATTTTTACTTTTTTTTTTGAATGCACAGGTCAATGAACGAAAAGGACAAAGAGCTCTGCTAAGGAATCGTAGAGTTAAGCAGCACGCGGGAAAACTAAGGACTAACGAAAAAACAGCCAATCTCGTTCGTTTTTATTCATTAAATATTAAAACATAATCTGATATAGTGAGAGCAAATAATTATATGGACAGGGGACATGCCATGTTTCATCGAGCATAATAACTGATTCTCTCAAATATACAATTAAGACAAATATATTTTTGAACTATTTTAAAACGAAATCATGATGTGGAATTGAGTGTTCCATTACATACCATAGAAAAGGTAGTACTAATCGCAGAAAACGTAGCTCAAATATATCTCAATGCGGCTCGTCTACCATATTGCCCATTACAACACAGGACATCTAAGTGTAAGAAGCAGTAAATACGATTAACATGGTTATATTGATAGTAGGTCATCAGATAATTTCGGAGATAATAATAACCTTTCGGAGTTTATTGATATGGGCAATATAAAACCCCAATGAACATACATATTTAAACAAAAGCTAAAAATCGGAATGCATAACCAATGGTATTGGCTGGTTTCGACCAAAGAAACCAAATTCGCCATTCTGTAAAAACACCGTCCGCAACGATTAAGTGACCAGTATGTTTTAGGAGTGCTCCTTAAGCCGGAAATATCTTATAAAAATAATTTTACCATTCCTCTTATTTATTTGATATTTAATAATTTTTGAATCCAAAGTAATTGATAGGAATGAGATGAAAATAAAATATTAAAGCTTTTTCCTATCAAGACTGAGTCGAAAGTTATGTGCCATTCAAATTTCGAAACAGAAAAGGTTTGAAAACTTATTTTTATGACAGCAACATTTTTTAAAACCCTATGTAATCATTGATTTTCAAATAACATCCGTGATTGTTAGCTATTATATAATTTGGCATTTCCGTTACTTCACTTCAGTAAAATAGGATGCTCTTTCTGCTATAAGACTCGCGATGAATCTGGGCCACAGCTTATCGTAACAACCATCATAATTAAGAGAACTACCAGTAATTACCGCTATGACGTAACGACTATCGGCCCGAACTAACAGCGTCTCGATGCAAGACAAGATTCACGAATAGATAGAAATCAAAGATTCGTACTTTTATGCAAGACATCTAGGTTGAGGCAAGAACAATCATTATTCAAAATTCTAACTGTTGGATTGGAAACTCACCTGGAAATCAGCAAAAACCTAGAGGGCCTGGTTTGTAAACAATCCCGTGTTGGTAACGGATGCAAATACAGGATGACCACTTTTTCGTATCAAGACTCTGCAAGAAAGTTGAGTTATTCAGCGTTTAGAGATGTTCTAGCTAATAAATTACTTCCGTATGGCCTACTTCATCTCCACATGAAAAATGTAATTTAAGTATGAAATAATAGTACCATACATATAAAGCTGTCATATTTAAAAAAAATACACGATAAAATAACCGATAACCGGTAGATAACTTCAGATGCGATGCAGATTACCATTTACAAAATAAGCATGGCTTCCATTCACAACCTATATTAAGTAGTGCAAAAATGAAAAAATCCTTCAGAAAGGCTTGCATTGATTTCTGCGGTGCACTGCGAACAGTAATTTTAGTCGTTTTATCAATTTGGTAGAATACTATACAAAAAAGACTTTTCATTCACTGGCAAATACCAGTGATCGAAATAAAACATTATCTTTGAAATTTGCATGCATAGCCCTCACGTATGAAAGTCATGCAATCTCCTGTAATTCCTCTGTGTCTTAAGATGCAAAGATCGGAGCGGAGCGGCGTATAGCCATGGGGAACTTCGAGGGAATAACAGTGAGGAAAGCGAACGAGAAGGACACCAGAAGTGAATACAAACACAAGCAGAAAACTTGACTGTTGCTCTCACTACGTCTCACATCCTCATGCCGCAATATCCGCGAAAGATATGAATTTTATTTTCATTTTTTACTAAGACCTTTGGAACTAACTCGCATATCCACGAACGTCTGACCGTGACCTTTGGGCAACTCTTTCATTTTTCTCCTCGAGAAACAACGATATTATGAACCTCCAGGCCTCCACCTGTTGCCCCGTAGCGAAAAGGTGGGAGAGGCATATCTACGTTCCTTCATTCCGACCATGATTCCCCTCTCTTCCCCCTCTGCATCCTCCTCCTCTCCAACCTTTCCTTCCCTAAACTTCGCGCAGAATCCATCAAGCAGCCTCTTCCTTTGATGCGGAGTGACGTCGTAGAAAGGCAAAAACTTCTCGACTGAGGAACACACTTAAAGGCAAGCAGCATCTCCGTGTTCGGGCTCTCTACCTATCACGCGCGTTTGACTATAGACCGCGGAAAAAAACCTGAGATTTTTTCCGGCTTCTTGGCCTTGAAATTTCATAATTGACCGTGCGATGACCCAAGGAGGATCGGTTCGCTGCCTGGCCACCTCTCTCCTGAATTTTCTTCGAATTCTTGCGGGGACGTTCTGAAGCAGCGATTCACGACTTTTTGGATTCTATTGAATCAGTGACAGGCATTCCAGCAGCGTATATTATCTGTTGAATTCCTCGAGAACATTCAGTGAAAAGGAGTGCTATTCTTCCCCTGTTCCTTCAGCTGTCTTTCATTATCAAACGATTTCCCTATGTCCCTCATTCGTAGTTTTGCATTTTAAATAAATGAATTTAACATTAAAAATGCATTAGTTCCTTTCCAGTCATAATTTATAAATGAATGTTAAGGTATCAACAGCACATTTAAAGAGCTACTACAGGATTATTTTATCAATAAAACCTCAAATCTATCAAGAATATTCTACCGATTTCCCATGAAGCAGTTAACTAGGATCTGAGCAGCACAGGCAATCGGATCGGTGTGGTTGCTAAATTCGGGATGGCTTCCGATGAAGCCATCCCGAATCTAGCAACCGGTTCGGGTTCAAATACCGATCGGGTTCAAATCCCGGCAGTGACACATACATTACATTATTGGTCCCTGCTTGAGTGCTGAGTAGAGAACACTTCAAGGACAGTACTCCGTCCGTCGGATGGGACTTTTAACCGAGGACCCTCTGGCACATTCTGCTAAGAGGCTGATTCTGACGGTGGGTTTCTCTTCAATCTTTCCCCGTAATCTGAAAAATCCCTACCCCTACAGTACTACCAACAATAGCATATAAAACTTAAATAGCAAAAATGGCCATAGCTGCCAGGAGCCTCCACCGAACAACTGCAGACAATCATCGTGCATCAATTGAGAAATATGGATGTAGGCTACAGTGGACAACAGTAAATTAGTACGGCGAAGTATGAAGATAATTCGTATTGCAGCATAGTGTGGTTCGCTAATCCATCGTTTGTACTTTCAACGTGAAAGCCCTTACGTCCACACACGACTTCCGGTTGGCCCAACAACCACAGGTTACTCTCCCACGCCGCGGGGCATCGTGAAAATATCGCCGGCCAAATACCTGTCGCTAATTGAGGGGGAGTTTAGCATACTTTCACACCTTTTCCCATACCACGACCCGATGGTGACTACCTGCATACTTTTCGAATCAGTAGCTCTTGATGACCATGAACCCTTTAACGCAATGTCACAAACTATCGTACCCGCAAAAATTCCGTCTCTACTCTGAAAAGCATTAATGAATGGAAATGTGAACAGCAAGCATAATTAGCTTTGTGAGCAATAGATCATAAAAAATTACTGTTATGACACATTTACTGTCAAAATAAATACTTCCAGGATATTGTTATGTGCCATAAATTTGATTAAAATTTTATGCATCTCCTCATATGCTGGAGGCTTCTTCAAATGAATAATCAGTCATTATTATTTGCTTGAAGATCTTCTTGATTATCTCCGGCAATAAAGGAGAAACTTTGGTTTTTCACAAATTTTTCTCCACAAAATATCTAACAAACGTCGTTTTTAAGAGTAGCATGGTCTGAAGACGTATGAATGGTACGTTCGATCAATATAGGTATTACACAAAGAAAAACGAAAATATTTACGAAAAATTACTGAAGGTAAGATTTGAATCTTAGTTTTAATTTCTTACTTTTCTTCTCTCCAACTGGTTTTTTCACTTCATTTAGTTCTCTCCGCTCTCGGTAGCTTTTTCTTAGCCATTACTCGCCCTAATTGCTTATTTACCTCTTCAATAACAATATCGACGGTGATCCCGCGGCATTGCCATTTTAATACCAGTTAAACAACACTACCACCACCATAAGTCTTGATATAAATAATTTAAAATCTTCCTCAAGGATTCCGGTGATCCTTAACAGTCATATGATTCTTGCGTACCTGAAGGGTAACCTGACATAATAGTAAAACTGATATTGCTGAAGGAGGCATAAACGATATGAGAGGAACTAGGTACGGATATTAGTGGAGAAGAGTAGGAGATATTGGCATATCTCACGAACTGCCGTCGATATATTAATTCAACCATTAGACACCCATTTTTCATCTTGGCAAGCTTTCATGACCATTCCAACAGCTTCGCAAACCCAATATCTCCGCTATCCTACTCCAGTATATATTTCAGGAGACGGACAACTGGCTATAGACTAAGGAAGGCAATCTCGTTTCTCCAACGAACGTAACCTTTAATTCCTTACTTTCGTAAAAGTATTCTCTCCGCCTCTAAAGAATGCTTAAGTCATTAGTCTGGTTTCCTCTCATTTCCATATCTTTCATATCGCTCAGCTGAAGCATGCAGTTCCCCTGGAATGTTGGCACATACAGAATAGTTTGAAAATGCCTATCATAAATTCAATCAATTCTCAACAATCAATTGCAAAAATTTATTTGCGCACAGGTAACTCGAGTAGTTAGTGTTTTTTCACTTGTGCATGATTATATAAGCATGTAGCGGTCTCAAAACAGAGCATTAAGGTAAAATAATAGAATTGTAACGACTTGTTTATTAAGTTTAATATATAAATCATTGAATAGTGACACCAAATTCGAATATGAATTCACTCATATGTTCAACGGAGAAAACAATTTACTTTTTCAGTTTCCTCTATCGTAGAAACTTTTTAAATCTTTATCCAAATTTTAATAGGGGATGCGTTTAGTGTTTAAAAAATTCTGGCATTTACAATGGCTACATTAGGATTGGAACCGACAAAATATCAAAATGATTTGCATACTAAAGGAAGGTGTAGCGTGTTTCCTTCTATAGCTTACAATACAGCACAAGGAGGATACCTATATCACTTCTAAACACTCCGTAAGACCTCACGTTACCTACGACGTAGTTTTATTTCCGCAACCCGCACCACCTCAACCACATCGGTCCCCAGAGCGAATGTCCGTTTTTTTTAAGGAACTCCATTGCGTTGACGTCAGGATTTCTATCAACTATTTCCAAGAATTAAGTGTAATCATTTCCCCTCCAAGTTACAAAACATGTTAATATTGCCTTCATTCATTCACCACTGTCCTCAATGACATAAAAATGTTAGCTCAGAAACGGCAGGGAAGGTCGCTCAACATTTCCGTCGCGTCCCGTATTCGTTATAGTTAATATTATTTAGCCAGCAGAAACACCTAAAATTATTGAGTAAAATATCATGTCCATGAAAAAAAATTAAGAGGTGTGACATGTACTTTCCTGATTTATCACTCATGCGTATGCACAAAAGTATATCATATAGGTATGTTTTCCATTTCCTAAAAATATTTCATTGATGTTGATAAAATTCGAATTAAAAACTGTCATTTCACTTAAATTTTAGAAAGATGGCAGTAATTACAATAATTGTGGTGATTTCAATTTCAATATAGCGTATGTTTTATGTAACGTATACTAGAAGGAAATAGAAGAAATGGTATGAATGAGAATTTAGTAAACAACAAATTGAGACATCACCCTGGTTATGTAAATCTTCATTCATCATCCGACGCGATAGTTGCAAGACGTCCTATTCATCTAGACCCGATATGGAATTGATTTTCCGCGGAAACTTTCTAGCAAGAGCAGTACGAGTTATTGCTATCATGCACAAGTGACAAATCGAGGATTTTAAGATTAAACAGCAACTATTCATCTCCTGCAAAAATCTATTGGCTCGAAATTCTGAATGTCTCGAGTGTTGTGATTTTCAGCGAGTCACGTGAGGCATAAGTCAAAACACGCCCATTCTTTTTCAATAGAAGATTCTGGCTCATTTTTTAAAATTAAAAGCGTTCTCAGTTCGATTTTGAATGGAGTAAAAGGGAAATTCAAAGGTTTGATGAAAAAAATTATCCATTCATAAGTCATATAGTCAAAGTTGTATTCGCCATTGACACAAGTGATAGCGAAAAAGTTCAGGCCAATACAGTACCTAAAACGTTTATTTTGGAAAACGATGATGACCCAAAATACAGCTAACATACCACATGCTTTAAGGGTTGGAAATTTATACAAAAGTAATGCTTTCAAGTGTTTCTTTCTTAGGAATTAAGCTAAAAGATACAAAAAGAGATTGAAGGGAGTTGAAATCCCCATTATGGAAATAGTTTTAATCCAAAAATAATTCGACTAAAGATGAGGCTTATAGCATTTGAAGTCACCCACAGACGTATCTAAAGTGTGTTTCACCTGAGCATGCTTCGATTTTTTTCCTGTTGCGCAGCATATGAGCAAAAAAATTGAGTTCGATAGACCGAGACGATAAAGAGGCAGGATGGACGGGCGTGAGACACGAATTCGGTAACAGGTACGCATTGTCACTACTTTAACTTATTTTCGAAGAAACGCACGGAAGTAACTGGGGCGTGAAGAGCTATTTGTCATTCGGTTCCAAAAACGCAAACGGAACCACGAATAATTCCCAATTTTCTAGGACGCCGGTAAGTGAAATTTAGAGAGAATCGATTCGAGAATGTGGCCTAGAATTCAAAGTTCTTTTCGCCAGCTGCTTCGGTACAATGCACTTATAAGGTAAATTATACAATATTTTGACTATCCTAGCCGAATTGTTTCTACATAATCCGCAGGACACATTCCACATCAGAATATTAAATGACATTGTAGGGATAATACATGAACGTAACACATTTACTGCGCTAGGCACACGGACGGGATGTGAGCGCGAGGCATTAGCGTGACCAGCTTGGCGTTTATATCTTCATCGCCAATCATAATGCGATGACCAGGGAATACAGATGAAATAC
This sequence comes from Platycnemis pennipes, assembly GCA_933228895.1. Lineage (NCBI taxonomy): Eukaryota > Metazoa > Arthropoda > Insecta > Odonata > Platycnemididae > Platycnemis > Platycnemis pennipes. Next base: position 147,692,527 of record OW121847.1, on the reverse strand, counting down.
TTTTTCTAGGAGTTTTAAAATAATGCTTAAAAAGTAAGACATCACTGAATTACGGAGCATATGACCGAGAAAACACCACCAAGATGGAAAATGATTATCATGAATATTTGCGTCAAATTTTTGTTAACCCATGTTGATTTGAATGAAATCATTTTTCATGCTATCCCTTATTATTCCGGTTTCTGGGCTCTCACTTCCAAAGGCGTTGTTCAGCAAGTTACCTTATATCCCTCAAGGACGAATGATATGTGAGGTAGAGGAAGACAATCATCAACGAAGAAATTATCCTTTTAACCAAACTCTGTTTCTAAAGCATGACACAAACTTGCAATTAATGTAGATAGTATAAGTAAAAAAATCCAAATTTTGCCAGAAATAAACACTTTTCTTGAAAACGGAGCAACCAATACTCACCGAGACGATTTATCAGCTCTATTTACTTTAAAAGGAAGATAGTATACTAACCAAAATGTAGAACAGAGTGGACAGCGGCTTGTCACTGTGATTAATTCAGTTTTTCACCGTGCGATTGGCTCAGGGACATACAAATATCGATTTCCTCATTGACGCAACTAAGTACTGAAACGCACGATGACACGTTAACCAAGGTCAAACAGAAACACAATGATCCCATAGGGCTCTCTCTCTCTCTCTGAAAGTTTGGTATATCCATTATGTTCAATCACGACGGAAGTCTGACTCAATGCGGGAAGGTGTGCGTGACCGAGGTCGAATCGATTTCCACGCAAAGCCCTTTTCGAAGAGGACGAATCGCATAAACGCCACTAACCAATACATTGTTCTATTTTCTGTTTCCTTGTCTAGGTCTCTGGACAAACACAGCGCATTACCCACGATGGCACTTGATGCGCCAACGACATGCGCCCTGCTGCTGGCGCTGTCCATGGCAACCCTATGCAGCGCTGTAGACAAATTCCCCGAGGTCCTCGGATGGTCCATGCTGGACTTCGAGTTCCCCAGCGACTCCGCCCGGGAAAGCGCCCTCCAGTCCAACTACTTCATCCCAGGCAACAGCCAGCCGATTGACGTGCAGGCAGTGGGAGACCGCGTCTTCCTCACGATGCCCAGGTGGAAGGATGGAATCCCCGCCACCCTCGCCACCGTGCCCCTCTCTCCGCCAGAGTGCACCGCCGGCGCCTCATGCTCGCCCAGGCTCAACCCCTACCCAAACTGGGCTTGGAACACCGGGGACAAGGGATGCGACGGCCTCACTTCGGTGTTCAGGGTTAACGTGGACAAGTGCGGCAGGCTGTGGGTCATCGATTCCGGAGTCGTCAGCATTCTCTCCCCTCAGGGTCGCAAGGTTATATGCCCCGCCCAGCTGCTGTCCTTCGACCTCACCACCAATCGGCTGATAAGGAGATACCGATTCCCCAAGACAGCCACCAAGGAGGGCTCTCTCCTCATCACTGTCGCACTCGACACTGTGAGCACTGCGGACAACTGTCTCAACACCTTCGCCTACACGGCCGATGTCACCGCCTATGGCTTGGTGGTCACCGACACCAAGAGGGGAAACTCTTGGAGAGTAGAGAACAAACTGTTCTACCCCTATCCTACCTGGGGAACATTTGACATCAACGGAGACGTCTTCGACCTGATGGATGGAGTGCTTTCGCTCGCCATTCACCCCGAGATGAACCCACATACCCGCAGGCTATACTTCCACGCCATGGCCAGCGCCCGAGAGAACTACGTCCCCACCTACATCCTCCGAAATGCAACCCTGGCCAGTACCAGACCAAGGGAGTTCGTCATGTCCTCAGGAGAGAAACCATCGCAATCTGCAGCGGCCGCATTTGATAGCAGAGGAATCCTATTCTTCGGAATCTTGACCACAAATTCTTTGGCATGCTACAATCCGAGTAAACCGCATAATGAAGCAAATATTCACACCGTAGCGAGAAATGATTTGACTATGCGATTTGCCAGCGGCATTAAGGTAAGTTTTGTCTCCCTGCTGACATTAAGTTTTTTTAGGGCAAAGCCAAATAGATTTATGTCGTTTTTTCTGGCCTTTGTTTGATCATATATCAATTAGAAAACTATTCGTTGCCGTGAAATGTCGATATTCGAATGTAGTGGTCCAAAAATCCGGGTTTGTAAGGTTACAGGTCACATAAAACAAGTATCTGTTTGTCGCTCAATCAAAGGCAAAACACCACCAAATGATTCCGTTCAGTAATGGATACTAGTCATTTTATATCGTTGTCCATTAAAAAATGCATGGAATGTAGATGGAACTGCTAAACATTATTTCTTCTAACCCAAGAGCTCTATTCTCCTCACAGAAAAAGTAAATAGTTTGTAATTGGCTAATTAGCCGCTGAATTCTTTAAGTATCACTACGAAACTTTAAAGGATTGTAGATACGCCAGCATTTTGTCGTGGTTGGACTATGTACACATAACATTATGAAGTTCAATAATTATCTGTGTCTTTTTAAAAGCCTACTGCAAGAAAAATATTATAGGCTTTTACTTGTAAGAATTGCTGCATTGGTGAAAAGGTACTTTTGAAAGAAGTGAAGGGCCAAGAACTGACTAGTTACAGTAAAACTGAAATTCAAAGGGAAACTTATTAAATATTTAAAAGCGCGTTTAAAAAAATTCGCATATGCTAATTTGAAACTGACAAATTCTTATCCAAAATATTTGTACTAGTGCAACGGTGAATGGTTATAAATTTCAACCGGCTTAGGCAACATCAAGAGGGGTAAACAACGGCCCACTTAGGTAAAAAAATATAGCCTCTGTATTCACGAATTTGAATATTATTGCATTGGCTTTGGCTCGCCAGATGGCGAGATGCATTACCTTGAACCAGACCTTGAACTTCTCCGAGGTTTTTCTAGGTTAATGAAAACTCCAAGCCCGAAATGCCGACAACTGGATGGAATCGCTGCTAAAAGCAGTCGTCCGCTTCCATTAATTCATTTTATCGCTCAATTCATCACCATTTCTTTCGTGTAACGCTTTGTATTTCCTACTTCTCCATGATTTTTCGAGTTTTCTCATTCCTGTCTAATAAGGCCATTTTCTCTGCCATACGTAACATCGGAGAACGCTAAGTTAGTCATGGTGATCGGACACTTATTAGTTCCATGTGGGTGGAGAATCTGGGGTTTTCATATCTCTTAACTTTTGAGATGAAGAAAAATATATAAAGAACTTTTGGGATCAAGATGCACCTCCATGACTCACAGGATAATGATTCTACCGTGCTAAACATTAGCTAACTCTAATTGGTCATAAGTATGTGGATTTTACTATAGTATGACAGTACTGTATTAATGGTTTCATATTGCCAACTCTTATAATTATGCATGAGTTCTACAAGCAGATTCCATCGTTAACAATATAAAAAATATGGTCTCAAGGAATTCCTAAGTATTTTTGTTATTTGTTACCAATGGTATCATATAAGTTCGCGCCAGTGACATATTTTAACACTTCAAAAGCAGAGTCATAAAAGATAATGTGTTGCCCGACGGATACTTAGTCGTATTCTCTGAATCAGCCTCACACTTTTGGATTTATTCATTCGAAAGTGATATCATATTGCAAGAGCACAACGATTCGGAGTGACAAGTAAACCCAACTTTCGAGTACACTGTTATGCAGGCATTGTCATGTAAGCGAAGATTTCAAAATGCGTGCTAAAATAAACATGTTATTGCCAATTGTTCATAATATTTACTTGATAAAATCGCCTCACAATTGCATCAAATGATACATAAATGACCTTTTTTGAAACTTTTAGGAAGTTTTTCAAGAATTATATGATGACTGTGTGAACAAGATGAGAAATAAGAGTAGGAGCGTCCGCTAACTCCCGTCCCAGTAGGTATGTCAACGAGGCAGTATTTCAAAATATCAAACAGCAGAATTAATTACTACCACCGATGGAGACAGAAAGACAATATGAGTTCTAAGACATGTAAAACTCGAGAAGACCTTGAATACGACGAATTAGTTGATGTTTTATTGCCTGTGAATCCTAGGAGCGTTCTAAACAATAACATCAATTGGCATGACATGAGTGTGCGTCCGAAGTGCTAGAAATTTCACGTTCCAATTCATTTTTGGAATGTAGTCAACTGCGTCGATGATGGGCAATACGTGCCCTCAAAATATGAAAAAACACTGGTCAAAAAGGTGGTGTCGCAAAAGGGACCAAAGAATTTTATGAAAAAACCTTGGTGGCCTTAACATAGCTTTCTCCAAACTTTTGATGCTCCCATTTATGTACGCTTTTAACTTGAATTGGGGCAGGAGATCCTGAACACTTAGTGCTCAAGAAGGGACCGGGATTACATTGAATGGTTTCTCTCTCTACCGGGATACGAACCCAATCCAGTGCGGATGGGAATCCACTTTATAATAGAGGGAAAGTGGCCAGGGCTCCAACTGCTTCACTACCCTAATGCCCACGTACATCCACACTATAGAGTATCAGCCAGTGTTTGTTTTTATATACAGTGATTTTCTATCCCCCTACAGCGGTTAGTGAATTATGCTAATCCTGTTACAAGCCAGATGGCCTTGCTTTTGATCGACCTTTAATAATAATGCATTCAAACGAGTGGAAACTGTAATAATGTGTTGTGATTAGGAAAGCAAGCAAATCGCAATAACACACGTCCATACCACCGGGAAATAAAAAAAAACAACCCAACTGTGTACTTACGATAAAAACCAGTGACATATTTTTTATGAGCACAATAAGCACTGTGCATGAAGAAAGAAACCATGGGGAAATAGCCACCAGTAGACATTGCCTACTGTTAGAAAAGTAGTGTCCCTCGTACTCGAGACTTAACAAACAAGCTTTCTACATTGATAGAGCGGTATCATACTGAATCTAAATCATTTAATCTCGTTGCGTATTTATTCCATGAATTGAGTCTATGAGAGTTGCCTCTCGCCAATCATCATTATTTCAGTCATATAGCGAGAAATAAAAATGTAAAAGCAAAATTTTGCTTGCAACTGCTTTTTCGGTGGTTATTATTCAAAATAAATACCCTAAACTGCCACGTATTACCAGAATTCACCTGTATAAGTATGTAACATCTATTCACCCTGATTTACTGAGTTTTATATTACTTATTATATAATTATTACTTATTATATAATAAGTAATATAAATATAGAGTGATATATTTCCCCTGCCACACACCTTTATGGTGGCTTGCAGGGTATTATGTAGATGTAGATGTATTATAAAATTATATTACTATATATATAATTTACTGATAAATGGATCGTACTTTCGTTGTGTGTAAGCTGACCAATAACTATTTCTACTACGAGTACTAATAATAAGTAAGCAGTTGTTAGCTAGCCTCAATTACAAATTTTCTTACCTTTTTTGGATACAAGGATTTGGCACTAAAAATATTCAGATCAAGCAAAAGCACACGGTAACAACCAAGTAGAGACACAAAAGCAAATTAAAAAAAGCAAGGATAAGTATACAACATTTCTGTGAATAGCAATATTTACATGAATAATGAATTAATCCCGGTTACTTTTACAACTTGAATTAATATTTCGTGTTAAGCACGGCCTTCTGAAGCTGTAATTTCATTGTAGCTATTTCATTATGTAGCTAATTTCATGTAAGCTCATTTGGCAAGTAGATTAAAGAGATTCTGATCCGAAAGTCACGTACATTTACGTCACATTAGCGATCAATATAAATTTAATGCGCAAATTTCAATGAGCAAAATATCTTAATTTATTAAGTAGAAAAAACTTTTCTACCAAGGCGATGCCAATTACTTTTAGCAAGTATGGAACCATAAAGCTGCATATTTCAGTATTAAGCGGTAAATACTGATCGAATTAATGTGCTAACATGGCTTCGAGATAATAAATAAATAAGAGGTTGATTACCATACAAAGCACGCTTACGGGACTGCTTCGCTCACAGATATATGTGATCCAAAGAAATGAACGTCTGTAACAGCTGGAATCATTCCAAAATGGCAGCCCACAATAGTAGAGGAATGTGAGGCAAATTCTTAGGCTTTTTCGCAAATTCTGCGTGTAACTTTTGCTTTAAAATAATTCCTACTTCACTCCTTGTAAAGACCGCGCGTTTCACAAGCTTTTTGAGTTGTTCTAAAGCTTTAAATAATAATTGTACAACAGATATTGACCATTGAAAATATTATAAAAAATCAATTTCTCATGCATTTTTGTGAGATGACAGAAATTAAAGTGAATTGATAATAAAATTAAGTATAAAGCGGTATATTAAATGCACATAATCAACATATCCGAGCGGTAACATAAAATCATCATAATAAACATTCTACAGAGATTGAGTCTTGCACGTTGCATTTTGCCCTTTGGCCATATGTTATTAATGAGAAACCAAGCTTAGGTGGAATGGGGAAGGACGGGCTCGCAATGCATTCGCCCGAGGCTACCATAGGGATAAACATGGGTCTCTCTAATAGCAGGCCGCGGAAAGTTTATTAGTAGATAGAGCGTTATTGTTTGACTGGGTAAGGTCCAGGGATTCGATCCGGGTCCCTCATAGCACGATCGGTTTCAATCTGTGGTTTGATTTTTATAAAGCCAGAAATTGGCAATTTTCTAACGATCGGATACACCATAAGGATTTAAGGATTTATGCAATGAAATTTGCCCTGATGAAAATGACTAAATCAGTCACCGAAACGTTGGCAGGAGTTGACCTTACCTGGTAAGAAACTTGAGAAAATTTGACTTATTGCATATGCCAGGAAAGTACCAAATCTTTCACCAAGGGTATTCCTTAAGAACCAAAGGAAAGGCATTCATTACTAGTTTGAAGTATAGGATCGTCATTAAATAGAGTCAACGAAATAAACACGTTCAAATAGCTGACTTTTTTGAATTCCATGAGATGAAAATTGCGAGGACAAAAGCAAGAAATTTGCGAATAATATTCAAGGCCTAAAGCGATTGATTTTAAAGTAAAACTTTAAATTTAAACTTCATGAAAGGTTAATGGATATAACTGGAAAGTATGAGCAAGGAAAGGAAAATTATTCCATTTCGTATACACGTTAAAGTAAATAAAACTTTAGGCGACTAGCAAGGCACCACAGCCCAAAAGTTATTAAAATTAATAGCAACAACGTGACAAAATATGTTACACAGATTATGATGAGCATTAATAAGAAAAAGAGGTAGATGAGCATCTAGTTGGAATGACTTGGGAAATCTTACCTTTTGGTAATTAACCATTTCGTAGCAAAAAATAAACCGACTTCCTAATATTTACTTTACACTAAGGTCATTTCAATTCTTAACGAAAGAACATAGGTAATGGGCTTTCTCATTTCCAGATTACCTCCCGTATTATGAATTTCCAATGAACAAAAAACATATCTAATGCCACCAAAATTTGCCGATACTAAGAAAACCGCCATTCTGTTACTAACTCACCACGCTATGACCATAAAGCTTTGAATTATTTTCATCATAGTTTTATTTCGTAAAGAATGTGGACGATATGCTTTATGAGTACGAACAATGAAACAAATAGAACTATGGAAAGATAAAGGTCAGTGGCACCAGTTCATACTTGGTGAAATCATTATTAAATAACGCTGCTCCATGACCTGGCACACGATGACAAATATAGGAGAAAAATAAAAATGCAAAAGTCCTCCTCCAAATACACAACATTCTGCGAGTAATTAATTTAGCATCGGAGACAGCCATTCGCAAGATTCCCTACCTTACTGTACGGACAACATTATTTTCCAGAGGGCGGCTGTTGTTTGCGCAGAATGCATGAATAAGTGTAATATATTAAAACTAGGAAAAAATGGGATATGGTCTAACATGAATAGAAGGCACAAATTTCTGAGGCAATGGAAGTCGATCTTCCAAGATGCCGAACGTGGAAGGAAGACGAGGAAGAAGAGGCAAGCCGTTTTGGAAAACGTCTTGCCCAACGGAGCGTGACTGCTTGCGGGAGCGGAAAAATCTCGTCAAGAGCCTTATAATCACGGCCGGTTTTCCCCAAAAAAAATCGCATGAGGAATCAGCGGACGCTCCGCAGACAACTGATGAGCCCCCGATGACGATGAGCCCTGATTTTTATCGGTCCGCGCAACGCAGACTTCCTTTCACACGCGAACAGGGCGCGCATCCGGAGTAGAAATAAATGCGACTCAGTCCACCACGCAAAACGACAATAATGCCAGCGCCTATCCCAGATCCGAAATGAAATCTCGTGGAGAAAAAAATTCGAAGAGGAAGTTTCACAGACAGCTATGTTTTCCACCAAGGCACATCGACTCTATTTGCTGACTTGAATTCACAACGGGGGAAAGTTATCTTGTCCTCAAACACTTTTCTTTCGCTAACATTGGAGGCAGAAAATACCCAACTTTTCACCTTTTTCACCAGTAGGTCAAAAAAGTGCATTACCATGTCATATTCAATCACTAACAAAAGATGCTTTGACAGAAATGAATTATAAAGCCTCAAGAGAAAAAAGTAGTGGAAGTCAAATTACTTTATCATGCGAATAATTACAGAAATTAATACACTAAATTTATCTCAAATTAGTTTAATTCCGAATATGGATATACTATATCCTCATGAGTGTCCACGGTGTCTATAACACGAGTCTTGACTTCATAAATCTCGTACAAAGGTTTTTCCATTTTCAATTGCTCCCTGATTTTTAAAATTTGAACTTAAATTTTAGAAGAAATAAAGATGAGACAGGCCTAGGAAAATATTTTCGATGCAAAAGATTGGTGCATACTAGTTAGGGTTTTCTAGCCTACACATTACCACCAAAAATAACCACGTCATTTTTTCCTCAAGACAAAAAGGAGAAAATGATGCCTGAAAAAGCAAAGAAATTTATGATTTTTACCTATCTTATAAGCCTTTGAGTTAACTTTATTATCCAAGGAGAAATTAGATTGACCTAAAATATTGGAAATTGATTGAAACACAAGTTTTCATTTCTATTTCCATGCATTATTCTCTCCTCCGTCAACACTATACGCCTAAAAATTAATAATTTCCATTCAAAAAGATAAAGGACTTGTTCTGACATTAACTTCAACGAATAACGCGTCCAGTGATAGAAATAACGCATTGACAGACGCCACATTAGAAACAAATGACTGAATTACTTACGCTACATATTGTAAGAGCCATTAAATATTGTAGGCACTTGGTTCCTGATGCCGAATTCAGCTTTGCGTAAAATATTGAAATTAAAAATAGCGAAATATTTAAGAAGAATATAAACTAACTACCGTCAATTTAATTTTCAAACTAAGCTAACTTCCGAACGAGGGTTTGTGAAACCCTCAACTGCTCCATTTTCTTGAATGTTTTGGAGTCGAGGGTTAATATTTGCAGATGAGGAACTCAATTTTCCATGACGGGAAAAGTATTCGGGTATTTTGCTGCACAGTGAGTGAGTTACAGATTTCAAAAACCCATCAAATGTTTGTTGATTTCAGGTGGACAGCAACGATAAGGTGTGGATGATGTCCAGCAGATTCCCCAGCTACATGCTGGGGACACTCAACAATGACGAGATCAACTTCAGAGTGCTCGCGGCTCCCGCTCGGGACTTGACAAAAGGAACCCCTTGCGAGGATGGCGTCAGGGGTGGCGGGGGCAGTTTCACCCCCATTCAGTTCAGCAATTGACTGCCCCCTTTCTCGGCACCGGAGGATCGCTGGATGCAGGGCATCGACGGGTACGCAGAAGACCGAGCATCACCGCCAAGAGGCCGATGGGATCACGCTGTCCCTCGACCTATCTCGAAATGGTTTCGAGAGTTCACGTCACTCATGAGCATCAGATAGGAGGAGGCTTAGCTGTGAATTAAGGGCTCACAGCTATGGTTCGGGGTGAATAGTGAACGGTGCCATTTCCTTGAATGGATGAACGAATAAAAGGTGCTTGCCTACACATGCCTAGGCTAATTTAATTTTAATATCTCGACATAAATTATATGTGATCAAATAAAAATCATCCACTATTACGTGCAATTCATTCACCATAACTTCATTACTTTCCATTTATTTTCGTCCATCAAATGTTTACAGCATGGGAAACCAATCAAACAGCAATATCTCGTTGCATTAAAATAATGTACTCACATGGTAGACCTACACGAAACTCGATTTAATCATAATATTAGCGTAAAAGAATGTAATATGGTATAACTCTAATAAACTAATAAGCGTAAATGTTGTTTTTATTTCTCTAACAGCACCTGTTCAAACTTTCTGGCCAATTTCCCATCTGCTATATAATAAAGTGCCATAAAAACATAGGTAAACATAGTGAATGAGGAGACTGCAGTTATTCAAAAAGGACAATAAACTCATGGTTGGAAAAATGAACGAACCATCCTGAGAAATGAGGCCACATAAATGAGATTATGAAATGATTTTTAGGATCCATAAGCTGAAAACGCGAGTTAAATATTTATTTTTTCAAATAGTCAGTAATAGACGTCACCTGGATATGTCACAGTTTACCCATAATTGGTTCGCTTTTCGATCACAGATGATTCGAAATAAAATTACATCTGTATGGTAACTAGAAGACGTTTAACACAATGCCTAAAAATGCTGCCAAGTGTTCAAACACAAATTATTGTGCATTGTTTGAGAGACTGAATTTTAACGTGAAGAATCAGCGAAATTAAAAAAATATTTCAGATGACATCGTTGAACGCCCAAAATTATAGGCCTGCAGCAGCATTACGGTATGTAATACATTTAACTACATATGCATTTATACAAGAGTTATAAAGTCTATCAGGCAAGTGAAACCAAAAGATGCTGTACCTTTTTTCCCTTCCATTCCCATCCTTATACCTTTCCTCCCGGTCTGAAGCGAACAGACGTGAAAACACCCATGTAAAGGCTTGAAGCGATTAATGACTCTTTACTCTTCAAAATAGTCGCCCATATAATAACACTTAAAATAGGTGGAGACTATTCAATTATTCTAGTGAGTCTGCATAAGATACCAGTTAGAGGTAGTTACAGGTCAAAGTGGAATGCTATGATTCATATCAGTGACGTAATCTTTGCAAGTAATTTATGCAGAAATACTAAAGCAGGGTGAAAATAGTAATCGTTTCACAAGTCGTTTCACATGCTTCCTCATTCTGCTACTATAAGTGTTTGAGTTACCATCCATAAATATAACCCCTCCGAGACCACTCCCAGTATAATTGCTATAATTATAAAATAATATCCACAGCACTCAAATGTTTTCATTCACATTTTCAAAATGTTGGCGACGTATCTACTGACTTCTCGCTTCTGGTATGATTAACATTTACATTACATGCCATTGGCAAGCCTGAATCCTTGATTATTTTTATGGGGGGAGAGCAGCGAGATATAATATCCTACACTGACCATAAGAAGAGAAAAATTAAGGTGAGTAAAAACATGGACGGCAATAATTAAGAAGTAGGTACCCATATTTTATCATTTGGAAAGTTCCTGCATTACAGTATATAACTAACTATACGGTAATCATCGATATAGCCTAATAGATACAAATTGGATATTTTCACATATCATAGGAGTAGTTACGTCCGTGATTCGATTCCATCTGGATAATTTTCGGGTTGCAAACTTTTGTATTTTGCTCTTGCTTGGGAGTGAAGTTAATTATAATTTTAAATGTTTTGTTTTGAGAAAATAGATAGAATAAGAACTTTTTTTATTGATGACTTTTTCATCTACATATCTATGTAGTATATTTTTCCATAAGTAGACTGCTACCCGAAATACAGTGCTGCCCCTAAATGCCACTTCACATACACGAAAAATATTTGCAATGTGTGTTTCATCTCCAAAGAGTAAATTTTAGGTATATTCACGCATAACAATGTTACCAAAAGAATGAGAAAATTAGCCTTTCCTTAATTGTGATCTCATAGCATATTAATGTGGAATTATTTCAATTCAACCAGATTAAAACTCCGACCATAAGGATATTTCTCGTTCTACTTTAAGACAATTAGAGGACAAGAGTAATTGGGAAAAATGTTTGTTGAATGAAAAGCTCGTTTTTCCAGAAAATTTTATCTTTACACATTACCGTAAGTCTACCCCGGAATTAGATCCTTGATAGGACAAGTTCACCGCAAATTAATCAAGTGCATAAATTCTCATAATAAGGACAGAGAAGCAAGTTTTCTGACTCACAACGCCTGGAAAGTTATGAAAAACAGGAAACCACCATTAATTCTCGTACAGCATGTCTTGGGACCCGGAATCCTGTGGTCAGAATCCCACGACTATTCCTACCAGCCGGCGCCACTTATTATTATCAAGCATTTTTTTTTAATGAGTACCTGATTGCCTTTACATTTTTTTCTTCATCCTGTATTATTAACAGTAGCGTCATATATTCTTACTGTAGGGTCGGTGGACGTATCTGCACTCAATAGGACCACTTACATATTTTAATGCTTGAAGTTTTCTGATGCCATCAGTAAATCAAGGTTTATTGGATCGAATAGGTTGCTGTAGAGCCTCTCCTGTTTTTATTCTGGGTTTTGAGTTTTTTGTAAATTTTGCTCTGGGGTTTTCCCATCGCAGATGTTTAATTCATCACACTCCTCACGCGCTACATGACGACTTTGAAAATAGTTTACAGAGGGAGTACAGTACTTGTCACCCGTATGACTAGATTTCTGCTCTTTGTTGATGGTTTAAGTCACATGAAATACGATTCTCGTAAATTACCCTACCCCAATTATTGCCTTAAAAAAGCACCCAATTGTTGTCGACTCAGTCAAGGCTTGATTAAAGCTAAAACCAATCCTATACCGGTGAAATCAGCGAGCAAATAACACTCTCAAGAAAAGCTGCTTTTGAACTCACATCACAATTTAAAGGCGTCGAAAAGGCAAACAATTTTAACATAGAGAAAAAGCAAGGCGGCAGTTTTTGGGAATCTCCAAGAAATTGATATGAAGGCCAGTCGTAAGCAACACGATCTGCCAAAATTTGCTGTCGACAGCTAGAGATAATTACATCTTTGGGTACGATGAAGTACAAACGGAAACCCATACTGACTTACAAAATCGTTAAAAAAGTTACTTGACCCGAAAACAGAGTAGCATGAGTAACTCAATGCATAAACCTGGTTTGAAAAATGGTAATATCCGGTTTAAACCCCGAAATGCAAGGCCACATGATAAATCTTATGGTTGCAGTTTCGAACTGGATTGGGCGCAGTTCTTTCATGAAATAGTCCCAATTGAACTTATTGGACAATTAGATAATGCCGTGTGAGGATTTTGAAATACTAATGCTGTCATTAAGTTTTAAGTAATGAACGGAGAGAATGAAAAAAACCGCTTGCAACCAGTCACTCCTTTCCCAAGCCACATATTCCACTCCGACGTTGTTTTCAGATATATAACCTTTTCCTAAACCTTTCAAGGGCAATCGACATTTCAACAGTCAGTCTCAAGGTAAAAGGAAATAAAGATTGAGCCGCGTAGCTAGCTTCTCTCTTGTTAAGAAAACAAAAATAGGAAAGACGGACACAAGGGATTTGTTCATTAAAATATTATTCAGCGTTTAGAGCAAACTAATGCCGACGCTGGGTTTCTCTCCACCCTTCTCCCGAAAAAATTACATCCTTCATTCATTCACCCACATATTTCATTTGGCGTTAATAACTTAAGGTTCCGCGAATTACAGCTCCTGCAGTTCGCTTCGTCAAAATCACCTTCTTGCAGTGGAAAATCTAAGCAAGTAAAGCTCTAATTTCAGACGATACTTCACTTGCAAAACTCATCCGACTTGAAAACTGCAAATAAAGTGGGATTTTTGATGAAATAGGGGCATTAATATTACGAGGCCAGTTCTTAGTAGTTAGAAAAGATGGATTACTGGACTCCAAGATACAATTAAATTATTAGATGAGGCAAATAATCCTCACAACTGGAAAGTAACTAAAGCAAAGGATTAATTCTGAATTTTCAGAGGAGATGTGGTCGAATTGTTGGTACATCGTTACAAAAAACAAAAACAATTTGCACAAATATATTGATTTTATTACGCCCCCCATACAATTTCAAACCGCACATCATCCTCCAGTAACCAAATATGTATTCTGTGAGAGCCTTCTTATGTGTCCAGAATTACTAGATAGAAAATTTATTTTTTTTTGCGGAAAAATTCTCTTTTTCGTTAGTGATGAACCAAACTAAAACAATCACCAAAATATTTTTACGAGAAAGCAATTGAAAATATAGGCAAGGTTTTCATCAGCGACGGATCAAGACAGAACGAACATCACCATCCGTTCACATAAGAGTTGGATAAGTCGCACATACAATTGCCGTATTTGACACCGAACTAGACCCACCGGTCAGTAAGACGCAATCTCAATTCAGCAGGGCATATTTCTGGTAAAAAATGTTTTGTAAAACTCGCGGTTTTGTGCGACCATACACGTTGTCAATTTCGTTCGAAATCTACCGCACACCTTCGATTTCACGAAAGTAAGCCAAAATATATTTAATCTTGTGTCGACTACAGCGTAGAGGAATAATGATTGTAATTTTAGTAGTTTAAAACAGTCACAAAAGTGGATTGGTTGTTGCTAGTACGCTTAGCACACGCATAGGTTCCCTAGACCGGGATTCTATTTCCTACGGGAACCTAATTACTAAGTCCGAGACCGGAAGTAAGGAAACATGAATGAAAAATGGAGGATGGGAGATTTGAGGAGTTTCTCAGTCATCACCCGGGACCACCACAGCAGTGTGCCTTCAAAATGTCATAAACAGCAAACTTGAAAATTGAACAAAGACAACAGCTGCCAGGGCTACCATACACTCAACATCGTCCTCAAGAATGACCTTCCATCGCTCACTCATATGCTCCCAGTACACAACCTGCACGTAGATTCCACTCTTTTAAAATCTTCTTTTCATCCTGGTCGGTATTTGCCATCTATGCAGTTTTATCAAGAACTATTTATGGAAACTGGTGGCTTGAAAAGCAGCTTCACAGGAGAGAGAGCCGACTATATTGTCATCTACTGGTTGTGAATGAAACCTCTTTCTCCTTTTCAGATAAAGTCTGGCGGGAAATATAATTCAGTGTTTTCTAATTGCTGAAATGCGACAGAAAGGTCACGAAGTTTCACGACAAAAATGACGTCGCCAAAAGATCCTTTGCTGGAATTTGTAAATAGAATTTCATATAATAACTATTTTTGTTAGGATATCATTAAATTTAAAGGGAAAATGATCTAAAAACGGGGTAACTCATGTGACGCGTGAAAATATAAAATTTGATGCACTAATATCTTTGTCACTATTGTATCGATTGTACAGATTCATTTTTGCTAACATTTATAATAAAACAAACTATTCATTCGAGAGCGTGGTGACTAAAACATTTTGCTTTCATGCAGTCAATTTAAATTATGAATTAATGAAAATGACAGAGAGAAATCGTTTTGACTGCTCTATCATTTCCTTTATTATTAGCAACGCATTACAATAGATGTGTGTTTAACATCGAAAATTTACATTAAATGCTTAAATTTACAGTACCTTAAGGTAATTTACCGATAAGAGATTAACGATGGGTGCCGGAGAGTGAAACAGATATGCATTTTATGGTGATTGATAGGCTAGAAAGGTCTATGAGAATACCTTACAATCTTCCCTAAATAAATCTTGTTTCCGTTGAGATAATCTACTGACTACCTGCATGACTAAGGAAACTCAAGATTAAATTTGTCTTCCATAGCTCCAAATTATTTATTGATTATTTATAATGGCATTCCATTGCCTATCTTGGCAATGTTAATTAAATTATATGCAAACTATTTTTAGTGAGACAACTATGATGGTTATTGACATAATGAAATCATATTCCTTCTTGGTTCATGGCTATATAACTATCCATTCGTGATATAGTTAAGTCAAGGATTAAATTCAGTAATGATTCGACTGTAATATAAAATAGGCGCTAAGACTGTGCATTCCTGCTTAATTATGACGACCCCACACTAATAATTTAACGTTTGCATTATAATAATAGCTATGAAATGTATAAGGTAGGTACATTTTTCTGCTGTTAAATTCTTGAATGTAATACGCAATTGAAAATTGGCCATCGTTCACCATTGCTGCTTAAAAGCCTGGGCTATATGATTCCTGTATCAAACTGGTGTACTAATATGAATAAGATTACTGAAACACAAAGAGTAAACGTGCATTCATCAGTTACAGAAATGATGAGAAACTCACATTTCTTAAAAACTCATTGTCAGCCACAAATTAGAAAATAAATTTAATACCCAGTACTTCGCAGTTGATCATGTAGGGCATTTATTAAGGGAAGTTGACCATTTTACGAAAATGCTGGAACTTCAAATATAAGCCCTGCTTTCGTAACCACGGAAGTTTTATTTCTGTAAGATAGTTTCCATAGTGGTTTACTCAATCTAATACCTATGCAAAATGTGCCTAAAACTAACAACATTTTCATTTTTGGTGTAGTGGTAAATTTAATGCAAAAATATACTGAGATCAAGATTGTTTCCTGCAGATTTGATGGTTTGATGTTAGAAAAAGAGAAATATCTGATGGATGGATCGCGATTACAAGTGGAAACACATGGCTGCATTTTTGCAACTTTCCTAATATTTTACTGTTACTATCGCAATGTTTTAAGAAAGTCTTAAGAAGTCTTGGTGTATTTTCAAGAAGCTATAAACCCGTGCCCATGTAAAACCCTACCATTGAATAAGAAGCAAAACTTTACACCTATTACTGCCCTCAGTCTATCAATGAGCCCATCTCAACGCGGAGACAGCCGAGATCGTTTTTTTTAGCGGAATTCAACAGTAAACAAAGTAAAATAATAAAAAATTGATGGAAAAACGCGTGTAATGTTGGTATCCAAATTTACTGTATTCAAAGTTAACACTCGATGGGTGGCGCGTGATTACTTCCAGCAAATTACGCAGATGTCTATCTTTTGGTGATACAGTCACATGTAAGATAATTTCATGAGAATGAACCAAACGAGCCCAACATTTAAAATGAGTAAGGAAATTAAGGAGAATCAATACGCAGACTAAGAAAGTGATTAGAATTTGAGTAAATACCCATGTAAAGGAGAATAAAATAGAGATTTTCGACTTGTTGCCGCATATCGACATCATGGGAGTGAATAAAACACCCATAGAAAAATAAACAAAAGAGCGTGACGATAGGAGTAGGTTTCTCAAAAATGTGTAACTGATAAAACTCTTTCCAGAAACTGGTTAGTTTTCTTCGCCTCTCGTCGTCCATTTCCCGTCATCCGCTGCCCTAATAACTTAACCTTACCCAACAATTTGTAAATAGAATACCCGAAAGTCACACGAGCTAATAGATGCGGCAACGTGAACTTATTTCACAAATCGCTAAGACTTTCTTAAAACATTGCGATAGTAACAGTAAAATATTAGGAAAGTTACAAAAATGCAGCCATGTGTTTTCACTTGTAATCGCGATCCATCCATCAGATATTTCTCTTTTTCATTGGTTTCTATTCACTTCCTATTACGGTCTCATCTCCTAGGGTGTAGTGATGATGTAAAAACCTCTTAAATTCCAGGTTTAAACTAACACTAACTAATATTTTCAGAACATTATTCCTGGTAAAAATGATTTGCGCCACAAGTTGTACCCACTATAGGCTTACTATTGTTTATTTGACGCTTCCCGTCCTTTCATGTAAATATTTAAGGATTGCATGACCTCTGAACGATGTAGAAATTTGTGCTATTCTTAGAGTTTCGGTTTCCCCATGATTGACTCATTTTCCAACACCTTATGGCTTCTTTTGCGCGATTGCATGGGATACCTGAAGTGAAAATTTCCCCGAAAAAACGAGTGAGGCGTCAAAAAACTGTCTCATAGGCAGCTTTCCTTTAAAGGTCTGCAATTTTATGATTCCGATTCAGGCTTTGCTCCCACTTTCACGCAATCCTAATTTTCAAAAATACATTTGATGATGGAAGACTTAAGCTTTAAAGGTCTGCAATTTTATGATTCCGATTCAGGCTTTATTGGATTTCCGATTCAGGCTAACAGAACATTACCTCAATCACCTTCATATACAGATATACCTGTATATCCAGGGATAACCTGAGCAACTAATCGCCTTAATGTTTCATGTCGGAAGCATTTATGAATTTTTGTCAGCAACATTTTTCCGCTCTAGACCAGAGCAGGTATCCCCTTAAATGTTTTAAACGAACTGAGAATGAACAACACCTCTCAATTCGAAATCCTGTATCAGCCACTTTAATGTTCACTTATTATCACCGGATTGATTTTTTATACTGTTAATTGATGGATATTTTAAAAGAATTATCATATCTATCGCAATTCTATGAGAATTGTGGACGCTTTAGAGAGAAAAGTCCACAAATATTAGAATCAAGATAGTTGGATATTGCGATCAGTTTAGCAGAAGTACTAGACTTAAGACTTAGGTGCCCCAATGGCTAAGGCTATCGCACCGTCTAACCTTAGCTCGCCTCAGAGTACCACAGTATCCCCGCTGGAACATGGAACCCCGCGACCCTTGGGTTGCCAGGCCGGAGGGTTACCGACCTGACTGTCGTGCTCGCTTACAAACACAGATTTATTTTCGTGCCTGACCTCGTTATTGTGAGTTCCAAAAGTTCCCTTCTGAGATAATAGGGTGGTTTTCATTTTTTTAATTGATTAAAATTTCAACGGTGCAAAAACTCAACGGACAATTATTGCATGCCGGTTAATTATACGTGTGACGTAATAGGTACGTACACTTTCATCTCACTCCCGCTAGATGGTACTGCGGACGACTATAAGCAGACGCACTTCGTGAAAGCTTATTGACAAGTATCTGAGTAAAATTTATTCAGTTCATTTATTATGATTTAATTTTGTTCATTTGATTTAAAATTATTTATTTGGGTTATTAGTTTTAAACGTTACCATTGATTTTACTGGAAGCGTAGGAGCCAAAAAACGACTAATAATACCATGTTCAAAAAAGGATACTTGGACCTAGCTTTGATGATTTTCATGGGTGATTATTAATACATGTTTACTAGAGCTTAGGGGTTTTCAAATACAATGGTAAGTTCA
The DNA here is from genome assembly GCA_933228895.1 of Platycnemis pennipes. Classification (NCBI taxonomy): domain Eukaryota; kingdom Metazoa; phylum Arthropoda; class Insecta; order Odonata; family Platycnemididae; genus Platycnemis; species Platycnemis pennipes. Next base: position 147,673,327 of record OW121847.1, on the reverse strand, counting down.
GGCCACGACTATTCCCTATGCCTCACTGCGTAAACTATGTACCTGCTACGTCAGCAACAAAGCTGTCGCAGTCCCACCATGTCTGACCTTTTTCATATGAGCTTAAAACTAACATTTAATATTCCAGCGGACAGTGATTCCTAAATCCAAATAATTTGCGTATAATGAATACATTTATGGTGGGGCATGAATCGTAATTAAAGAATTCGGTTTTCTTCGATGAAGGACACCACCCTATTATGGGATATCTGCGCCTTCAGAATAACCGCAGCATAAGAGTGACACAAAATACCATCACAACATCGTCTAAAAGGACGTCATTTTGGCATGGCTGAGTGAATACATAAAGATGAAAACGAGGTTTGGAGGGACGATAGCCACTCTTTGAATGAGTCTTGATACATTTCTACAAAAAGTAACTGCAAAGGTAAAAATGCGAATGCAAGTTACGCTGCGACAGTCAAGGATCACAGGCGCTAAGTAACGTGTAGCAAGTTTCGTCAGGCGGTACTATACCAGGCAGGCAAGCTTGGGAAACTGCCATATCACGCCAAATATTTTTTCTCACGTACCAAGAAGGGCTTTGCACCAACGCTGCAATTCACTCCTGCCAGCTTACCTTCAACTGCTCGCTCTTTATTGTCTTCGAAAGCGATTCCCGTGGAAAAAAGACACTATAGAAAGCAAATTTACTTCCCTTGACCTTGGGAAAGAAACGATGGGACTTCGCAAAAAAAATTTATCGCTTGCAAAGAGACAAGGAGCTTCAGCATAAGTTCAATCATAGAAAATAAAGAGTAAAAGTAGCAGTTTGGGGGAGGCGAAGCGGAAAGGTTATTGGGGTGGGGTAGGATGAAAAAATGAAAGACGCATGGCAAAAACGAAGTGCCGATAGAAAATGACCATTACGCTCCCAATAGCCCATGGCAACCACTTTCGCTCCATTTAAGCGAAAGGAACAGTATTTGAGACGTCAAAGACGAACTATCACGAGAAAAAACCAAACAAATAAATGCACACGACCACGAGGCCTGCTCAAAAGGAATGCCTTTGGAACCACTCGTAAAAAGTATAAGTAAAAGCAATGCTCTTTGAACATGTCGGGGCGAATTGATATTCAAGCCGTGCGATCAAGTCAAAATTTTTGACCAAAGCCCATGATTGATTCTCACAATTTCCTAGAGCGGCCTACGACGAATTGTAGGAAATTATGAAAGGGGTTGTTTAGTTAATGTTTAATGATGAACTCTTGGAAATAAATATATAATTAAAGCACATTGTATCCTTTTCGTTGTCTGCATATGGCTGTCAGCTGTAAGAGTGCTTGGTGAAGTTCTGAACCACTTTATTTGAACAATCGCAAATAAATGCGAGTGAAATTCCCAAAAACTTTACTTAGTTCGACGACGTGAAATTGTGATTTTTTTAGTTTGAGACTAAACTGGAAACTAAGTTTGTGGCTAAACAGGAAAATAAAACATGAGATCACTTCGGATAAGCAAAGGAATTAGGTATTCCCACTTATGAAATAGCATAAAAGGTTTTCTTCACAAAATGACGCAGCAGTATTTAGTATCTGTCAAAGGAAATGTTGATTAAACAAGTAATTTTTACAGATTACTTATAATAGTTTTTATTGGCAAAATAAAATGCGGTCAAGGATTCAAAGCCCACCTAGGGCGTGTATTTGTTTTAAGATTAATTCTGGGAATCGGCGGTTAAAAGTAATGACTTCCCATCCCAAGGGCCCGGATTCGAATTCCAGCGGAGGCAGACGTTACATTGATATACCGGAACTCACTTGGGTGCTGTGTGGAGAGCATCTTTGAGTTCAGTACTCTGTCGGATGGGACGTTAAACCACGATGGGACGTTGGCACCTTTTGTTGAGAATAAATAGGCTAATTCCGATGCCTAATTTTCTGCTACTCTTCCTCCTATCCTTGACAAATTTCGATCCATATACAATGACACCCTAAATAGCGTAAATTACTTAAGGTGACGGCCGTTTTCACCGAATAACTATTACTAACAGAGTTTGGATGGAGTAATACAGATTCAGTAGCTAGTGAAGCTTGAAATATAATGAATTGTATTTACTACAAAAGCGAATTCAACAAAAGAAACTTAACTTCCACAAAAGAGAGAAAAAAACTTTCATGATTAACTTCTAAAATAGATGGAATACACAAGAACCAAACTTTATCGTCCAATTGGATCGCCCGATTCAATATAGTTAAGTATGTCTACACGTAGATTATCTGTACATTAAGTGCATGTCTATGTATCTTGAAATTCTCGTAAGTTCGTGAAATTGCAAACTTATAGGTCGCTAGAAAACCTTACATAAAGCTAAAATAATTATGACAACGAAATTCTGTTTTCAGCTGCCCTTCCTCGAAAGGTTGCGCACAAGATTAAATCCAAATAGACTAAGATTGGATACTCGCTTCCCATGATCCATATTTTTTCCATGGGTGTTTTCATGTCTGATTCCGCACTAATAGGCGCTTCAGACCGGGAGGAGAATGGGAATGGAAGTGAAAGGATCTCTACCTGCTTTACGTATTGCAACCGCATGAGAACACCAAAGGAGTATGTTATCATTGTAGTCAGATGTGGTTTATGGGAGAGGATGGAGATAGGAGAGTATCAACACAGCGTCAGCATCGCGATACACGAAACATAAGACGCCAAGGACCTCATATGCACCCCTTGCCACACACCCTCGTGATGGCTCGCAGAGTTTTACGTAGATCTTACGTAGATATGATGGGCGAGACAAAATTCTCGCTTACCACATCAACACAGAATTGGGATCATACCACAAAAAAGCCACCGTCGTGGCACGAACCAAGGCCATCTCTGGGGATAAACAAAAGGAAATTATTGCTTAACCAATAGAAATCTTTGAAAATAGTCCCATTCTCCCCGGCTGCATGACAATGCTTCAAAGCACAAAATTCTTCATACCCGGTGCTTGACTCAAGCCTTCCATTAAATATGACCCCGATCCCCATTTGCATTATGAAACTTAATATACTGTACCATTTGACACCACCTGAATATCTGAGATACCAACAAATTCTCATCTTTCATTCACTCGCCATCCAAATGATGGCTCTTGAAGATATCTCCCGGAAATTTTCAACCTAAGGACGCTTTAAGATTCTCTCGACCGCCCGAAGTGCATTATTCACCATTACTTCACGTATAGAGAAGAGAAAATGCTTCCACGAACGGTCAGAGGTGTTGAATTATTCATGAAAGCCCAACACCCACTCCTCAGAGACATTCTTCTTTCGCCACACTCATTGACAGCAGGGAGCCTAGGAACAAGGGTGGTTTTGTATTTCTTAAATCCACCGAATCTCTCACTCTCTCTACGGAAAACTGGCGATACCAACGCCACTAAATCGTTCAAAATATTACAAACGTTCAATTAGCAACTCTAACGATAAGGGAATAAACATATTGATTGTTGCCCAAGATAAAAAAAATGCCCATCGGATAAAAAACTGCAACTTAGATTTCAGCCACATCGAGCATGAGAACCTTGATGCTTAGTGTCCCTTCGAAAATACATGCAGATACTTTGGAAAATACCTATCAGCGAGAGTATACATAGTTAAAGAGGTTCAGATAGCATTTAACCCGCTCAATCGGTTAAATAGGGAGGTTATAAAATGAGTACATGCATTAATTCACATCAAAAGAACCAAAAATATCTACGAAAAAGAAAACTTAACGCAAGATGAAAAAGTAAAATGTAACAGAAATGTAGCATAAATGCTTTTCCTCAAATATATATTTTTGTAGTAATCTACACCGAATTTTAAATGCATTAACTAAATTTATGTACCATTATTTACATTCCAAATAACTAACTGCGCATAAAAGTTTTAGCTTCTAAAATCTTTAGAAAAAATTATCGAATGCTAACATTTAATGCCACAGTCGCTTTTTTAGAAACATTAATTTGATGTTAATATATTAAGGAAGAATGGAGTTCCATATGGAAATGATATTTTTTAAGCAATGCCTACCTTGGCTGGGATGTTTAGCACGGTGATTAAAGTTATATGCAATTTAGGAGCAAACAATCACCGACTAACTTGTTACAAATTCCCACATGTTAAGAGATAATTCCTTGGTAGACTGGGTCTATAAGCATTCAAAACAATTCCATGAGTAATATTCACGTACTAAATGGTCCTCAAATGAGGACATGCATTTAAGAGGTTCAGTAGTATTCAGGTAGCTACCACCACTTGGTACAGCATTATCTAATTAGCCGTTTAAAATAAAATTTGGCGTTTCAAGACTTATTCTTGATCATGTGTTTGCAAGGGCCCTCCACCATTGTAGGACTGGTAAATGAAGGTTTTTAAAATAAAATATCAGGTATGTATTTAGTACCTAACTGAATTCAGTCCTCTACTCAACAAATGCAATGCATTAGTTGTAATCAGACAAGGTATTTAAATAAGAAAAAATTAGTTTCCTTTTGGAAATGTTTTTACAAATATCTCATGTTGAAATGAATGTTTGTACCTATTACAATTATAACTTAGTTGAAAATCCTCGGACGATTTAAAGTGTAATAATAATAGTTATTTCATTGTATAATCTGCATCAAAGTATATCAACCAAATGAGTGAAGTTAGGCACCCTGAAAGAGAACATTCCCTCATTGCATCTTGTAAAGTACATATTCAAGTATTTTATCTAATAATCGACAGAACTGAAACCGTTTACATTATATCAATAAACACTTTAATCAAAATTAGCACTATCATAGCCGGAAACTGAATTTTGTGTCTGGAAATGCTGAGAAATACAAGAGAATTAATGCATACATACTTCACAGTAATGTCAATAATGCTTTAATTTCAAATGTTCTTTCCTCTATGATAATTCAAATATCTAATAATTAATGCCAGCAGCGGTAGTTACGTGGTGGGACACGTAAAGGCGGCAGCGCCCGACATGCGACATTTAGCTAGCACCGTGTAACTGCTCGCCGAATGCCTAGAAGAGATCGACACACTGCGAGTAGAGCGAGCAATAAAACTGGGCGTACGGAAAGCATCCATCTGCTCGGCAGTCGGCGAGCAGTCGCTAGGTGTTCGCCGAATGCCGAATGTATGGTGTCACCTTTATAGTTTGGGAATCCAAAGCAAACAAGTATCGATACGAAGCAGAAACTTATTTTGGAAATGAAAATAAAATAAGGCAGGCATTCGATTAATACTTCATCCATTATTGCTTGACTGGTTTCTAGTCACAGTTAAAATACTAGCAATCCTCAAGCAACTTCTTCATTTCTTACTTGTCATTTTGCACTCCATTCTTATACCGTAAAATCACACTTCATTCGAGAAAATATATTAGAACGTAAATGGTCGCGGAATTTCCAAAAAATTACGACTTTTCTTCTCTTTTTTCAATCGTGTAAAAGATTATAAGAAATAATTATAGCAAGGTCAGATAATGAAGTAAAAACTAACCGACTGCTGATTTTGACTCTAGAAATGCGTACAAATCACCGTAGATGTCAACTTTTTTCTTGCAATGCGAAAAGAAATCATGAACACGAAAGTCATGCCTTGCAAGAAGAATAAAAAGGCTTTTCACGACTTTTCCTGGAATTGTACAAGTAAATGAATTCTGCTGTGACACACAGTGACTCTGCAAAATACATACGCATCTTAAAATTTCCTGTTTCAGAGAATAGATCAAGGAGCACTATTATCCACAAACAATGTCCACTGGACTTCACTATGCCACTTATCTTTGCTTCTAGGCAAAGGGAGAGATTATGTAGTTGATAGTAAATTGCCTTCCCATCATTAACTGCCACACAGTCTTTGAGAGAGTTAAAGTGATGGACAGGATACATCAGTAATGAGTAGTGAGCACCGCTCCGTCGTGAAGACGATGATGACTATTAATAAAGCCTTTCACTCTCTATATCTAGAGTTAGAAATTTTCTCCGTTTGCTTAATTTTTATGATTGAAGAACAAACATGATTATTCTCTGCCACGAGTTCCAAAAATAAAAGAATAACATGCTTCTGTTATTCTCATCGTATGATGTTCCACAAAATAACTCCAGATATTTGGTCAACTACACTCAGCAATAGATTAGTACACAAAAGTTATAAATGCTTTTGATGGAACAATTACCCACTGTTTAATTCAATTTTTCATAAAAGACTGCCAAAGTTCTATTAAACTACTAATCATCATCAAGTTCACCGTGATCTTAGGATTGATGACAAGAAATAACGGAGAAGTAAACTGGGTTATGATATGTTTTAACTCAGATAAAGGGAAATGGAAGAAAAAATAAAGGAATGACAGGTAATGCTGTGAAAATACAAATTACCACAAATTAACGCATTATTACATACTCCAGTCCTTTCAAACAGAATGAACCTAATCCAGAAAATAGGGAAACTATATGCAGTATTGATAAAAGATACTGGGGTGAACTTGAAATTGAATAAAAATGTGTATGTTCCGGAGAAAACCATGCCCACTCAACTATTATGACGTTTATTTCCTTGGGTTAAAACAGTAACATCTCTTTCTCAAGTTCCTGAAAAGAACAGAACATAAAAGCAATATTTTTCAATGTCAGCATCTCAAACAACACGTTCAATCTCAATAGTTGTTCTCAAGACATCTAATAGCCTTTTACTTTCAAATCCCAGCTAAGAATAACCTGTTACTCAATAGGTTGGTGCCCCGAGCACTCACGATCCTTCTCCGGGGAAGCAATGAGACCTACTTTAATGTGTTTGTGCACGAGTAAAGCTCGCCAGCCCTTTTGATGTCATTTCCTGATAGCCTTAGGGTTAATTTATAACACCTGGGATTAACGCAAAAATAAGTTTGGATAAAATTGAAATAAACTTAAGGAAAACAGGTAAGATAAGTGTTAAATAGAAGTTCGTGAGAGATGCAACTAAAATCAGAGGTGTATCATAAAGATATTTCGGATACCTTTTGAGTTAAGGTTGTGCTGAAACGCGAAACAAATGAGGAGATGAAAAGAGGCATGAGTGGCATAGTTGAGATAAACGATTAAAAAATTAACGATTAAAATTAATCGTTAAGAATGTAGTTAACAATTTAATTTAAGCGCTACTTTATAGAAGAGTTAACTTTTAACTTTTATTCGTTAAAATTATGCATTAACTGATACAAAAATAACTTCAGTTAACTTTTTCGTTAATTTTTTGGCAACTGTCAACCTTTCCGAATTTGGGCCCCAAGGTTGCCCAACAGACATTTGGGAAAATAAAACGGTTTCTAAGAATGCAAGGGTAGCTGTGCAAGTATCCAATGAATATGTCCAGACAAATACATCCAAACAAAAGCGGGGCTGAGGGGAGTGACCGCCAAAGTTTAGAAACGCACCCTCATACGAGAAAATACGAAACCACGCGAAGACAATGCCCTGGAGGGTTCGTATGCCGTACTCGGTGACATCATGTACTCAGGGACCTCGATATTACATAGGTGAAGCCGAAAAAGAAGGGTTACCCAAAAACCTATGACGGATAACGAGGGGGAAGGGTTCGTACAAACTAACGTAGGTATCTGTGTGCAATACGCCAGTCTACGCATGCCTTACTCGGCGACATCGCTTCGTCAAAACATCACCCCCCATTGAATCGCGATAAAAGGTGCGCAGGCACACCCTCAGCATCTACTGTAACTCTACATAGCTAGGCCGTTTACACTGAAATTACACAATTGTGAAGGGATACTTCACATCGCAATGTGGGAATCGATATCAAGCACTTTCTTAACCTTAAAGCCCATTCACCTTAAAGCACTTTCTACCGCTCAGAACAATCTTTTGCGGCAAATTACAAACGCACCATTGATCGTCAGAAAGTCTTACATTCATGACAACTGAAAAATCCCGGAATTGGATCTCCACCTCAGAAAAATGCCGAATCCTTTCGGCATACTCAACAACTGACCAACAACACTCTGGACACTAAATTCAATTTCAACAAAAATCCCCAATTCAAATATGTTTAAACAAATGGATACGGACGGAAGAAACCCAATTTTTATTTCTACATTAATAAAATGGTCAATAAGAATGCTTCAATATAAGAAAACACCATGACAGTTTTCAGTGTTTGCTTTGTTGGTCAAAATAAAAAAAACCATCAAGGCTTCTATTACCACAGTATTTAATTTGCCAAAGTAACTGAAAAAGTAACTTTTAACGTAAAAGTTACTTTTTAACTTTAATTTTAATCAGTCAGTTTTTCAGAAAAGTAACATAACTTTAACTAGTTACTTTTTACAGAGATTAACTTTAACTTTAATCATTTAATTTTTTGGGTAACTTTTCCAATTATGATGAGTGGTAACATGTATCTATTAATGGAACAGAATTTTTCGACGTTGAACAATGAACATTAGGAGAACCTCAATGGCAAAGGGGAATAAGTAAGTTAGTAAATAAAAATACGAAATGGATGGAGTAACGAGTAGAGATATTCTGGGACCAGTAATAATAGACAGGGAAATTATAAAGCACAACGGGACATGAAAATGAGTGACGTAAAAGAAAAAGGCTGCAGCAACATTCAAAATCATTTCAAATTTTGACGTAGTAGAGGACATAGTCATTAGCAAAAAAAACCTTCACAGGGCAAAGGGATTTTCAGACAATTAGTCAGAATAAACTAATTATCATATTTTCCCTAAATGCATTCCACGGTAGCTTAAAAAAAATCTGTAAAACGCAAGCAACCATTTATGAGATGAAATATTTGGGTACCTATATAATGGGGATGAAGACACGTAATTGAGGAGTTAAAAAATCAAATACCTTACCTTAATATGTAATTTATCAGGCTTGAGTCGGAGGAAGTTGCCGAAATTCAAATCCGATCATGCTATGAATATACCATGGTGCGGTGATTCACGCCATGCTGGCCAATAAGCAAGCGGTTGATTACTAATGTATTAATTAACAAGTTGAACATAAGGATAAAGTGAAGAGAAGGAATACTTGGAAGAGTTGTACAATGGAAGCTATCTTAGAGTGGAAGTAATCGAAGAGGAAAGTGAAGTCGATAAGGATGATATGGGAGCCCCAATCATAAGATCAGAATTTGAAACATTTGAAACCATTTGAACAAGAGACCTGAGGATAAATAAGGCTTCGGAAATATATGATATTCCTACCGAACTAATGAAAAACGCCGAAGAGAATACATTTGCTCAGCTGTACGAAAACATCTGCGACATGTACTCAAAAGGAGAGATACCCACGTCATTGAGAAGAACATCATCAACCCTATTGCCAAAAAGAAGAGGGCTGAGAACTGTGAACATTTTAGGACCATAAGTCTGACGACACATGCCTCGAAGATATTGACGAGAATCATCTATAGAAGAATGGAACGAACAGCTGAGGAGTTTCTGGATTAGGACCAATCCGGGTTCAGAAGAAACAAGGGCACAAGAGAAGCGATTATGGCCCTCAGGCTACTTAAAGAGAAGGGAATAGAGAAGAATCTGCCGACGTTTGTTGCATTTGAAGATTTGGAAAAGGCATTTGACAACGTGGATTGGAATATGATGCTAAAAATTCTGAAAGAAATTGGAGTATCATACAATGGCTGAAGAGTTATCCATAGCTTATATAAAAACCAGGTGGCCACAATCAAATCAGGACCCAGCAGTACAGAAGCAAGCATAATGAAAGGAGTGAGGCAAGGATGTGCACTGTCTCCCGTATTATTCAATGTCTACATCGAGAAAGCCATCCAAGAAGTCAAAGAAAAGTCTCCGGGAGTGAATATCCACGGGGAGAAAATCAGCAGGTTACGATTCGCCGAGGACATAGCAGTCATGGCAGAAACAGAAGGAGATTTAAAGAAGACACTAGAAAATATGGAAAGAACAATGACCAGATTTCTTCTGGAGATCAATAAAAAGAAAACTAAGGTATTGGTATGCAGAGGGAGAAAGGAAGCCAGGACCAATGTCAAACTAGGAAAACAAAAAATTGAGGAGTTGGAAGAGTTCTGTTACTTGGGAAGCCGAGTAACCAACGATGGACGAAGATAAAAGAGAAATTACCAGTAGAATAGCCCTAGCGAAAAGGGAATTTTACCAAAAGAAGATTCTGCTTACAGCTGCAAATACAAGCGTAGAAGTAAGGAAATAATTCATCAGAACGTACATCTGGAGCATGTTTCTTTATGGCAGTGAGGCGTGGCTCATAAATTCAGCCAATAATACGAAACGATGATGATAACCAATCACCGATTTAAGTCTCTCACCTAGACTAGCAACACTATATTAGTTTTCGGGGATTTTAAAATGCTTAGGTGCACTTGAATATTTTTCCAACACTTCCATGCCACTAGCTTCTCAGAGCTTCATTTTCATTCATCCATTTCCGTGCACAATTTTATGAATGTAGTACTCATTGCTCTTCAGTGTGAATTCCGGTGCTAATTCCAAATTGCCTCACATCAAACACTAAATTATTATACAAGACAACCATCAGAAAATTGCTAGCTGCACCCGTGAATGACCTCATTTCCTCCTTCCTTCCTTTCAATGAAGTACGTAGGTGGGCACAGGTACCATTAGTCCTTCGTTTTCAAAGAGTAATGTGATCTTGATAAAATCAGAATAGCGGGCTACGTATAAACAGTGGACAGACAACTTTTCCAATCAATAAACTCCGTTCACCTCTAATTTACTTCCTTCATTCGAAGGAAATCAGCAACAGGTAAAGCCGCCCTTGTGCTGACGTCTCTCACCTAAAAGCAAATCGGGATAAGAAAATGAAGTTTTTTTCACTGAAAGCCAGAAATTAGGATGCCAGAACAATAAATTTGCAGTCTCGTCCTCGGCGGCGTGGGAAGCTGCGAAGCCGAGATAGCATGGGAAGCGGGGAAGTTCTCCCCATCCGCTGGGGCGGGTTCACAGACCACGGGGGAAGAACGGTGAGGGTTTGACTTTTGCCGGACATGTGCATCGTGGAAAACAAAGGAAAGCACGACATTGAGGGATTACGGGAGAGTCAATGCTGCGCACTTAATTGAGGTGGAGGGGATGTGACGCATATGGCAGACCGGAAGATGAAAATAAAGTGGCTCCTTTCCCCCTATAAAGTTAAGTCCTTGAAGCGAAAAGCTAAGAGTCGGCATACATACAGATTCCCAAGCAGCAAAAGAAGTAAAATTGATTTTTCATCAGCAAAGGCGTATTTAGAAACAAAGAGAGTATTCGAAGCAGTAGCAAACGATGATCTGGCCACGAAATGATGAAGGGTAAGCTTGTGAAAGAAGATGCGAGATGATTTAGTGATGAAGGTTTGAAGACGTTGTAAGAGGCTTTTTACTTAAGGTTGGTGGAAGAAACTAGGCTCAGGTACCTCAACACATGACAAGAGCAACCCATATTGAGAATTTTTAGCCGTTAAAAATACGAACACACCTCAAGTAAAGACTTGAAGTCTTGAACGACAAAACCACTTTCTTACAGTTCTGAAATTTTTCAATTCTGAATCAGTACACTCATCTTGAAAGAGTAGCTAGAAATAATCAAGATGGGATAACCAATAGAAGAAATTTTACACGTACGCCTTGACCGGGTCTCGAACCCGGATCCCCTGTCTTACCGCCAGGTGCTTTGATCAATTAAGCTACCGAGACATAGGACGTTAAGCTACCGAGAGGTTAAATGTTAAAAGCACCTGGCTGGAAATCAAGGGATCCGGGTTCGAGTCCCGGTCAAGGTGTATGATTTTTTTCTCTGTGAAATTTCTGCTCTAACGCGTAAGCGAGTAACGCAGTTACGGTTTCCGCGGTAAGTTCACGATCCTTCGATATGGGGTCGACAGTCTAAAATTTCATCGAACTCTTATATAGAAAAGCAAACATATCATAAAAATTCGATACAGCTTAAGCCAAAACCGAGAACACTTGTGCTACGGTAAAATGTTTGAAATGTAATTGCATTTTGCTTGCCCAAAGCCTGATGAAATTGTTTCACGCTGTACCCTTTCCATCACATCTTGGCTAAACCTCCTGAATAATTTTGTCGGTTATTACGCGGAGACATTGCTATGAACACAAATAAGGATACTTTTTGAACATATGAAGGTATTGGTGATGATAAATTTCATCTAATCAAAAAATGGAAGTGAACGTAGATGGAATTCAGGGCACGGAAATAAAATTTATACTCTACAAATAGCATACTTTTTCTTCAAAGAGAGACCACAAAAATATTGTAAACCTGTATCACATTCAAACAATTTTCCCATTTACCTGTTCTAATCATTACATAAGAATATTCTAAAGAGCAACGGATATTTCACTTGTTGGTAGCAAACGCGGCTTATAACAAATGAATCATATGAACCTTCACCACGCGAGACTTTCGAATATAACACTATTTTATCCATGTGAAAACCGTAACTATATCGCGAAGAATTGATATTAAATACCAGCTATGTTGACATCACAATACACTGGAATATATTTATGGAACTTTTAGAAAGGTATAGAAATTATAAGAAAGGAAAATTTAACTGAAAAAAAATCTATATTCCACTCTCATCAACCGAACGATTGATCCTAAAATTCAAGGAGAACATAAGCTGTAATATGCCGTGAACTGAAGAAAACCACGGAATTCTCGAGTTTTTTAAATAAGGCTTCTGGTCAACTTTCATTTCTCCTCTGTAGGCGCAATTCATCGCTTAATCACTTTCGGAAACCGTAGATTTCAATGCACTTATCCATATCTGATTCTGCGATAACCTTAATCGAGGTATTCTTCAAATCTCCATTTCTTTTTTTGCCAAGTTTCCTGCCAACATTTTTACACAGTTTAGAATTTGGATTGAGAATTGACGAAAATTGATACGACTAATCTAAACTAATATTACGTTGACGCTGGAAACTAATGCAGATAGCCACACACTTTAGCTTTAGTCCAAATTTTAAGCGAAAACTCTAGGGGTATACGCTCACTCCAAACAGTCGGTGAGAAGTTACTAATATAAGGTTTAGGAGACCTGAGTTTACTGCTGGCGCCAAGCTGATATCACATCCCTAGATTCTCACGGAATTAGACCGCTCGGGACGATCGCTGCAAAGGAAATAATTTTCAATTTCGAAAGTTATAACATAAGCAACTATACATTCTACGTGCACATTCAGTTGATGATATCCTAAAAATAATTACGAAAACCAAGATGCTAAATAGTCTGCAGTAATAAGGATAAGTTAAATTCACACTTACTACGTAAAGCACTAGAAATCGTGAAAAATTTCGTTGTGTCCTAAACAAAAAATATTTTGCAAAAATGTAATTTTTTCATCGAGTAAGTGGCTATTCAATTCAATTTCAAGGACTAAAATCAATGGTGCGAAGCATGCTATTCACATAACGACCTTCACTTAAAAAATTAGTACAAATCCTAATTATTATCTCTATCAATTCATCATCTATTTTTTAAGCGTTTATTGCGCCACCACCTTTAAATTCAACGTACCATGTCCATCAAGATTTTCTCTAACCTGACACATTAAGAGTTTATAATCTCAGTCTGTACTCATTTCACGACTGTTTCAGATAAAAACACTGGATAAAAACGAAAGCTTCTTCTAAATTTCCAGCCTTATATCGTAGCTTGATGTCAGTACATACATTATTTATTTAATTGTCCATAATTTAATAAAATGATTTTGAAGTCAAACCCAGGATTTAAAGTTTTGAGTCCAACTCCAATCAAAGTAAAGTTCTAAAAATACATTCTTTAAATGAAATCAACATAACCGGGGAACTCTGAGTAAAAATCGGCAAAATTTAAAACGAATTGGTTGACAAACACCTGCATTAAATAATATATTTTCAGGTAATACTGCCAAAAAGGCATTAAGAAATTCATAAATACTCCGTGCAAAGACATTTCCCAATCTTTGACAAGTTAAGCTACAAGGAAAATCAACAAACAAAGTTATGTATCGTGTGATGATACAGCATCATCACCCATACGGTTGAAAAGAGTATTGTAGGAGTATTTTTTAGTAAGTTAAGGTAAACACTGACAATTAAGTTTCCATGCGTAGTAGATTGGTAGATTGTATTCGATTTGGTTGTAAATTTTACCACCAAAAAGGGAAAGTTTTTTATTTAAGATTCGATTAGGGCTCATGGAGGACGCACTTTTCCATGCTTACTCTTCTCTTTCCCTGCCAAACGGAAATGGCTTTTTTCGTGGAAAAATATTTGCTATTATGGCACACTTAATCAACTAAACAAAGTACAAGTTGGTTGATGAGTGAGCAATGAGGTGCCCCGCCCATCGTTCTGAATGCATCTCTCAGAAGATTTTTTTCGCTGAGGGAACTTCTGTATGAAAACAAATAAAATACGCGGCCATTCCATACTTCATCCTCTCCCTTGTCCTTCACACACTCACGGATGGATAAGTTAAAGCACAAGCTCCACTCCTCAAGTCGGTCATCTGCAACGCTTCACAAGCTCAAAGTTGGAATTATTTTCTATGATACAGCACTTTATTTTGACCCAATCCCTAATTGTTTGTTCTCAATCAATAGTCTATCGATTATTACTTCCTATACTTAGTTAAATGACCAACATTTACTCACTTTTAGCGATATGTCGAATTAGACTGTCGAAGATATTAGCGATCATGTCGAATACCTACTCGCGAACGAAATTCGATACGGATACGATTCAAGGAGAGAAAACTGGATCGATCGCAATTGCGATTGGATCGTCTAGTCTTCTCTGCTTAAATCTGAACGTAATTTCAAGAGTGAATTATGGGTAATGCAGCAATAAGAGACATTATCAAGTTAGGTATCTAGAAAGGCTAAGCAATGAGCAAAATTTACGACAGTATAAAACAAAATATAATACCCACAAAGGTATAATTTTGCTGAGTTCGTCTAATTCTCGTTATTAAATCAGCCTTATTAGCCAATATATGAGTAATTTCTTTTAGTCTGTAATAATTTATACATATCAAATGTAACGACATTGTTATGAACATAAAGTGACTGATTTTATTATACTTATTAATAAAGATATTTAGGTTATATTGACCGCACTATTAATTTATAAAATACTTTGAAGCGTCAACTAAATACGGACGTGTAAAATTACCCAAAAATGGGATGACAGCAAAGAAAAATTATGACATAATCATTATCTTAGTTGTTTCCAGCCCATTTATTACTAATGGCACAGAAAAATAGGCTCATAGGTCATAAACAACGAAAAATTGACATTCCAACAATTTTATACAAAGTTAAAATCTAAAAAATCACAATCGCAAAAAAGACCAGGCTAAATTGCAAATTACAAACGTGTTAGGAAATAAATAACTGAATTTGGATAAACGAGGTATTAATGATATCAAGTGGGTTGAATACAAAACATTGTAAACAGAATCGCGATACTCTTTAAACAGAAATACCTGAAACCACTGCACCAAACAATAGCCTAAGAATATCATTACTACGATATCGGGAGAGATAGTCTCTTACATGAATGAACTATCATCATACACATTTAGAAACAAATATTTTCACTATTAGATCCGTAGGAAACCGGATAGGTACTAAAAATACCAAAACCTGAACCGCTCACCAGCAAGAATCCTACCCTCTCTGATACATACTTAAGAGGAGGAAGCCAAGTAATCTTGGTAATCGGTTAAAAAGCATGCAATAAACTTCATTCCAATTCATTATAAATTACTGCAGGGAGAAAAAAGGAGAAGAGAAGAATGAAGTATTAATAATAATCAATCAACAACATAACTGGTCCAAAAAAACAGTTACTTGATAGTAGAATGAAATGCGAATCTGACTCATTTTTACCGAAATCACAAAATATTCATAATGTTGCTACGCATTCCTTTATTCGAATTCCCAGGAGGCTTGGGAGTGACCGAAGAATGTAAATACCGTTGATTAATTCTGCTCTCTCACCCGCGATCTTTGTACTCGGCGATACGAAACCACTATTTATATTTCTACATTTCAACATATTTTGGCAAAATATTATCAGATCGAAATTCACTCATTGAACTAAAGCCGTTATTGATGTAGAGACAGTATTTCCGTTTCTAATGTTTGCAATTACAAAATAATGTCCCGGAAGAAAGTAGTAGAAGTTGACTTGGTTATTCCATGTGCTCCAACTGTTAACTCTAAAACAACCGTCCATCCTCCGCTTTGGGGGGGCGTCCGTTAATTACGTGATGCGATTTAGGTGATTTTTCGACTCCCTCCCCCCTTGGTGAGATATCGTGAGATTTGGCTCGACCCCCTCCCCCCAATCTCACGTGAGATTTTTCAAAATGCGTATTTTTAGTGTAAATACGTTAGCTGTGCTTGATTGCGTTGGATTTATTTAAAAAAAACATAAACGTCGCTGCCACCCGGCTCGTACGCTGCAGTGTCGGTCGAGTCGCGCGTTTGGCTGGCCGGTGGCGGCTAAGCAATCGAAGGGCTACTGTGCTACTTTGTGGTCTTCGCATAACCGCTCTAAATATTATTGTGTAGGATTTAGCCATATTTTAGTAGAGAAACTTGTTTTACTTAATTTAACCCAGTTTTCCCGCAATTTTTCCCCAATTTCTCGCTGTTTTTTGCGGAAAAAAATTACGTGATATTTGCCGAGACCCCCCCTCTACCCCACGTGAGATTGGGTGAGATTCGACTCGACCCCCTCCCCCACTAAACGCCTCACGTAATTAATGGATGCCCCCTTATTGGAGAAACTCTTCTACGTTCGTTTCATCCACATCCTTCTCTTGTAAGAAATAAAATTATATTCCTAAGTACCAGAGAAAATGACCACTCGCACAAGAACAAAGCACCACGGAGTAAACTTTCTAAACTGTATGTACAAAATCGAATAATGGCGTTCGGCAGACCTCAGAAATGTATTTCCGTGGAAACCTCGTGGTCTGTCTCGTGCGCGAAAATGTTACTTTCTCCGAGCTACTCTAATGGAGAAAGTAAAAACAAATACCTTATGTACACACCTCGATAAGTCAAGCCCCCAATTTTTTCTGCTAAGGACCAGAGGTTTTAAACTAAATCCATGCCATACGACTTCGTGAATTTTCCCGAATACAACGGATAATTATTTGCACAGCACTGCACTGATAAATTGCAATTGGATTCTTCGCACTCTGGTAAATATCTCTCAAACGTGAGCTTACCAAAATTAATTTACATACAATTAACATTGAGAAACGGATTTTGACAGCAGCAGATATTCCCGTACTATTGAAAACGATGTATCTCAAGTTTTATTTTAGCAGAAAATTCTAATCCAATATTAACGCGAAACATAGCTTGCGCATAAAAATTGCGCAAAGATCTGGAGACTATAAAAGTATTAAAATTTTCATAAAATCGCCGATATTTGAACTCTGAATTTGAAATTACGTGAATCAGAGGTCACGAGCTTGGCTAGTAAAACAACCCGATTTTGATTTTCCTTAAATGTTAATCAACCAAGACTGAAATTCATGCGTCCAACGAGCCGACCTACTTCTACTACATTCGGCTCGGCATGATAAAATGTCACTGGTTCCCTTTGATCAAGAGCAAGTGTCTGTCGAAGCCAGCTCTCGATGGACCCGCTTTCGCGAGCTTAATGCATTTGATTTACTCAATTTTTTCGCCCCGCCAACGTTTCGGGGAGTCGGCGGTGGCCAACGTCCACAACCCGGTTCGGCTCGACGCCTAATGATCTCCTAGCCACACGGCATGTCCCGTTGCGAGAGAGTGAGGCCGCTAGAGAATGCCACGGGAAGTGAAACCATTCTGCACCGCAAAGTGTCCAAGGCGACATTCAGAAAGTCTCCCGTCCGCCATTCACCGATTTTTTGCTTCCTCCTCCGCGTCCGTAAACAATACCAGCAGTTCCACAACAGTGTAAAAAAAAGAGGTACCTGGAGAGAAAAAAGTGGGAAAAGGGGCATCTTGGTTGTTCCTTACCCGATGTTATAGGAAAACTTCTTTCCGTTTCCTGAATTCACGCGTAGAATCCGATCAGAGCGAGGTAGGTATATCCTACGAACACTAAAACTATCCGCAACACACCTTTCTCTGTAGAGCTGGTACAAAAAGGATACAGAAGTCAACGCGTGACACAACCAGATGCAAGGAACAACAGGAGATTCGAACAGATTTATGGATGCTTTTTGCGCCGAGTGAAATTCTGCTCGCTTTAATTTCGATCCCTGCTTCGACGTACACTTCCGTCCTTGGGACGAGTGGACGGCCAATGGACACACTTCACGTTTGTCCGGGGCCGACAGCCAGTTGTTTGATAAAATGTCGCGAGAACCCAGACCGTGACCCAAAACCTTGAAAAAAATAAACGGGGAGAGCGAAATAAAATCAAGATTTAGCTTTTTATCTCAGCGCATGGGAAAAATTCCGAGGAAGCTATTTCAGTGGTCAAAATTCTGACGGATCTTCGCTCCGGTAATCTTTTTGTAGAACGTAATCAATGACATTAAGCTGGAAATTTCAAGCACGCGAAGGTCTGCAGGCAGAGAGTTTATCAGCCATCACAAAATCATTTGATGGGATGAGCCCAAGAAATCAACATGACTACACCACCTAACTTTAACACGTTGATCCACATAATATGATCTCCTCGGGCCCACATTTCATAAGACTACATTGACAATGATATGTTAAAAAAATAAGTAACCATACCAGTCCTGAGAAAAATTTTGTAGTAAACGCCGACCCCGTAGCTGAATTGGTGATGCTCCGAGCTAGCTGCCCAAAAATCCCAATTCGAGCCCCGTTTCGGGTATAGGTGTCGCGATTGTCACCGGATTAAGCTGGAGTTAGAGAATCTGACATTTATATGATCATCCAGAGCATATAAGAACCTAATTCCACTACCTCCAATTATAAAGTTCATTAAGGTTCCCGATTATAAAATATCTACTTGGGAAGGTTTAAGGTATGTCTTGGAAAATCAAGAGACATTTTTTTATTCAAGCCAAACGTAGAATACTAAACAAAAAGTATCTGACCTCAGTAACAATTCTATTGTCGATTTATCACATTAAATACATTCCATCAAGGAGCCTTGATATTTGGCGAATAATATGAGAAAAATTCTATTAAAATTTTTATAGACATTTTGAATTTTCATAGCAAAAATCTGTCATATCAACTCAACCCCACTCATCAGCTCAACTCACCTACATAGGAGGTGACCTACCATTCCCTGCCACGCTCCCTTGCGTCGGCTATCATGGTAAAATGTAGATGTAGGTGAATATTTCCATATAGCGCGGGGACCCAGTGAATGGCCAATGATCCAAAAAATAATAAAAATGCCCAATTTTAACCTCAAAAGTATATTTTTTGGCAATTGAACCGAAACTTTTAAACATGGCAGGGTCAGCAAAGACCATGCAATGCTCTGACGGGAGTCTATTTAGGGAAAGCTTATGTTACTGCTCATTCACGTTAGCAATCCAAATATATCGGAGACATTGAAAAGGTATGCCTTTCCATGACTCTCTCACTTTCTCATTCCCACCAGACGCTTTGGTTTCGCTTTGCGGTTTAGTAATAGGCTAAAGGCGTTGGGAGTTGTGATCGCTTTGCCCGTGGCATTGAAACGAAAGCTCAACTCACTTCAATCGTTTTGTCTTTATCGCCCAGTCTAACATAAATAGCAGAAAAGAGCGCCAGAAAGCTTGTCCTGTCAAATGATCTATGTACTTCACTTTTTTCTCGGTCGCAGCAAACGTTAAGAAGGAAATTATTGCGAGGTAATAATCTTCACTGTCAGCGCCGAAGATTCAGGAGAGCATTCCTGAGGCGTAGATTCAAAGAACAGCAAATAATATGGCGCAGACTGGCCAAGATGAAAATGGATGTTAAAGAAGGACATCAGAAAAATGCCAACTACTCTGGGTGGGAAGCCAGTACTATATCCACCACACCAACCCAATATCCTAATTTCTAAAACTACGACGAATGGCGAATTAGTTATGTAACTTTTAAGTAATACCGAAATGATGGCAGCACAATCAAATTATTTAGATTCTTCCAATATTTTTGATGGGTCAACTTATTTGAACTGAGTCATATTGGTTAAGAAAATGCTGCAGAATGACTTTTCGGTGCGGAAAAATGTGTGCGTAGTAATATCGTGAGATTATAATAAATTAATAAATGAAGAATTTTTAATTATTATAATTTATGGCGAAAATGAGAAAAGAGTCAAAGGTAATTTCTTGAGTTGATTTTAACTTTAAATTTCATTTTTCTCAGGACTGGATGGATGAATAAAATCAGATGTATTGTGTCGCAGTTCGAATCTCAAATACAGGAGTGGAAACATCAGTTAGTGACTCTCCTCTAAGCTACTAACTGCGAGGTAGACCCAGAAGTCATTATTATTAATAGATAACCGGGGTTTGCCTTTCTCAATCTGATTCTTGCATCACCGTACAATGGCACCGCTTCATCTTCCGAAATCCTTACCCTCCAGGAGTTCCACTTTTCCGATGACAAGAACAGAGAAGTATGAAGGATTTTGAGAAGCAATCGTCTTCTGATCCGTAGCTATCGGTGGAAAAATAATAGAAAGATTATATTTTGAAAAGTCACTATTCTCAGAAAATTTCTCAGAGAGAAACAGATCGTTACTCGACGCACATTTACGTAAGTACTCTCCTTCCTTCCTTCCTCGTCATTCCTGTCTCCAATTTCGGCTGTGGGATAGCGGTGGCATGCCGATTACCTCTCTCCGAAACACGACCTTCCTTGTCCATCCCACGTTCTCTCACGGTCTCAGGCATCGCGAGCCGTCATTGCCCTAACCTCTTGAATAATGTTCGAACCAAGAATCGGACAATGGGACCCTCTTTCACCGATTGTTTTCCTCGGCAGTGATGCCGAAATATGGGAAGTAGGGGACATGCACAAGGATAGTACTTGCTTAGTAAGCAGCCCGAGATATTTAATTACGTGAGGTCGGTGAAGAGAACCGTATACATATCTACTGACTACCCTACAAGCCACTTCGAGAGTGTGTGGTATGGTGTGGATTGTCACCAAACATGCAGAACTTACATGTACTAAAGTTTACTTATACTATCTGCCTAAGAAGATATTTCTATGAATATCTTACGGGACACACACTACAAATTCTACTTTTCATCCAGCCTGCAAAGAAACATTT
Source organism: Platycnemis pennipes (assembly GCA_933228895.1). Lineage (NCBI taxonomy): Eukaryota > Metazoa > Arthropoda > Insecta > Odonata > Platycnemididae > Platycnemis > Platycnemis pennipes. The sequence goes on along the minus strand of OW121847.1, from coordinate 147,652,043 downwards.
GAGGAGTAATACAAACGTGCATTATACATTTTAGTATTTTATGCAGACATGCCCTAAAATCCTAAAATTCTAAGGCTAAAACATCCATTCCAATCTCTGCATATAGGAAATTAGGATCATCAATTGGCTGTCTTGTGGAGAGCATTTAAAGTTCATTGGTCCGTCCGTCAGATGAGACGCTAAGGTATTGACCACTTTGCGCATTTCGGCTAATGCCAAAGCCGGGTTTCCCTTCATCCTTCTTTCCCTTTCAATTCCATCCGTACACCTGTATTCTCGGCCTCAGGAGCTTTTGAGAGTCTGATGGTGATGATATTACGTTGATCCTCAAATTCATTTGGATTGCATATCCCAATTGAACATGTATTTCCATTTATTCGGCCGACTTAATCGCATCCATCATTTATAACTCATTAGTAGTAAACACTTAAGAGGATGTGAAAGTTGTAACCTTCCCGCAATTAATTATTTAAGTAGTAAATTAACGCATGCATGCTCTATGAAATAAAATAGTAGGCTAATGCCGACGCCGGGGTTCTCTCCACCCTTCCTTCGTTCCCTGAAAACCCCTACCATTACCCAATCACCCACCTATCCTAAATGGCGCAAATAACCTCAGCTGTCGGTAGCCTCCCCTGAATCTAACTAACTCAATGAAATAAAAGTTAATCATTAATGGGTATACAGAAATGATAGAAAATCAATAAGTATCACAATACACTGTATTAACTAACAATTTAGAGACGTTTATAGAAAATATTTCACCTGTTTTGTTTTTGCATGTCTAGTGTTTTCCTCGTGGAGGTAACATTGGGCATCTCAGTTGCATGTAAATAATTTATGCATTAAGTAATATTTTTTGCATGCCTGCAGGGTAGTAAGTGTGAACTTATTTTCTCTGAACAGTAGAGAGGTTTGCAAGAAAAATGAATGAATCACCACACTCTTTCGAAACTCCCCCTTTTTATAGTTTCATCGTAGAACCTATCGTTCATCAAACTCGCCTTCTCACGCCAACACTAGTCCGCCACTTCTGTATGGAGAAGGCCTAGATTTCTCCTGCTTCATCGGCCCGAAAAACACTCAACAAAAGTAGTCTTATACTTATTTTCCCCAATACTTCACCCATTACAGCTCACAGCTGCCACATTTCCGCCTTTCCCTGAGCGCCCCATAAACACCTATTAAAATACGGATGGAGGTTCGGATTAAGTCAACTTCCACAGGAAACTGATAAATATAAGTCTTACGGAAGTCATTGCGTAAGGCTTATGCCATCCCTCTACGGCTACAAGATTCACGCGCTATTTCTGTACCAATCGTTAATATTTGCGTGCCATTCATCATCATAATCATGGATCAGCAATCCTAAGATTGATTTGATGCAGTTCTCTACTCGATTCTCCTCTCGGCTAACATCTTCATATTAACATAAATAATCTCTTTCATATCCTTCACTACTTGCTACATATATCACATCCGAGGCCTTCCTTTTCCATTCTTCCCAATTACATTTCCCTCGACAATTGTCTTCATCATGCCATCACGTCTCAAGAATTGGCCGTTTATGTAGTTCGTCTTCTTTTCAAAGTTCTCGGCAAACTATTGCCAGTATTAAATATTTATCGTGGGGAAGATGCATCCGGGAAACTTGCGGCCAAGCCAGCAGAAATTATTACAAGAGTACTACGGAAACGTACCGAGAAGACAAAAGATCAATGTTACTTTTCACTTGTCAGACCCCACATAGAATATGCAGCCAATATATAGGATCCGAATGAATTAGGTTTGATCAGAGAACTAGACAGTGTGCAGCCTACAGAAGGTAGGTTTGTTAAAAGGTTTTACGATAGGTTTCGCAGTGCATCGAAATAAATAGGAGAATTAGGTTAGGAATCATTATCTGATCGTAGGTTAAGATACCGATCAACTCTCCAGTATAAATTTCAAACGGATGGGTTCACTGAAGATGTTTCAAGTACGTTAAAAACACCAGTGTACTACGTCAAGCTATATCACGAAGATAAAGTCAGAGAGATAAATAGTAGTCGGAGAGGTAAAAGAATTCATTTTTTCCACGCACAATTAGGGACAGTAATAGATTACATCTACATCTACACGATACCCTACAAGTCACCGCGAGGGTGTGTGGCAGGGGGTGAAGATCACCAAGCATGCACTACCGACATGGAAACAAGCTACTAAGGTGTCTTATGCAACTAGATTGTTAGTATCTATAGCATTTAAGGGGTTAATACATGCATCGTGCACTACAGACTACTCAAAAATATTTCCCCTAACTATCCCTTTGCTATGCTGCCTATTCTGTTCTCTTATTGTATGGGGGGAAAATGCCATTTTGAATCTACCAGTGCGACAATCTATCTCTCTAATCTTATTTATCTGGTCGAATCTAGCATAATACGCTGGTGTTTTTGATATGTGCCTAACATCTTCAGCAAAGCTATCCGATTGAAATATCTCTACTAGATTTAATCTGTACCTTAACCTACGCTCTGATAATGACTCCCACCCAAATTCTTGTATTAATTCTGAAACACTACTCAACCTATCGTAACACCTTTTAACGAACCTAGCTGCTGTACACTGCACACTGTCTAGTTCTCTGATCAAACCTAGTTCATTAGGATCCCATACACTGGCTGCATACTCAAAGTGGGGCCTAACTAGTGAAAAGTAGCATCGCTCTTTTGTCTTCTCATCACATTTCCCAAGTACTCTTTTTATAAATCCTAGCTTTATCTTCGCTCGGCCGCATATTTCCCGGATGTGTCTTCCCCACGATAAATCTTTAGTGATTGTTATCCCTAAATACCTTACGGTTTCAACGCTTTCGATCTTCGTTTTATAGATTTTATAGGATCGCTTTATTGAATTATTCATCCTCCAAAAATTGATAGCCACACACTTTTTAAGGTTAAAGTTAAGGCTAACTGCCATTTTTCGCACTCTTGAATTGCATCTAAATCCTTGCTAAGCGATTCCCTGTCTTCTTCTTTTGATATACCCCTATACACTACCGCATCGTCTGCAAAAAGTCTAAGCTTACTACTAACTACGGTACCCAAATCGTTTATGTATAAAATGAATAGAAGCGGGCCTACTACGCTACCCCGGGGAACTCCCGATGTGACTTTGATTGTGTCCGACATGATGCCATCCATCTATGACAACCCTCTGCTCTCGCCCACTTAAGAATTATTTTACCCAACATACAACGTCTTTATTTATACCAAAACTCTCTAATTTCAAGATTAATTTACCATGAGGAACTTTATCAAATGCCTTTTTAAAATCTAAAAATATCGCATCAACTTCAGTACTGTTTTCGCGGTGGACTAAAATATCATGTACGAATAAAGCTAATTGTGTCTCGCAAGATCTACCTTTCCGGAACCCATGTTGGCTGTTTATGAGCAATCCCTGATTATCCAAATGCCCCATGATTGAACTGACTACAATGGAGTGGAAGTACATGATGAACTCTGAAGAGATATTATATATTTTGACAGACATTAGAATTCAATGATTTTTTAATACGTGTACATGTTTTTACATAACTAACTCATACATGTTCTAGGATATATAAGTTCATTCATAAATTTATTTACAGATATAACTTCCAAATTAAAAACTTTTACATAACTGTATTAAGTAACAATTTAGTGTCATTCATAGTTGACATTTCACCTGTCCAATGACTGTATATAACTAATATTTTCTTACGGGTGGTAGTATCGTGACTCTTAGTTTTATGTTATTGGTGTATAAAAGGGATAATTTTGTTTTCATACCTGTATAGTAGTAAATGTTCTTCCTAATTAACAAATGCATGTCTGGTGATGATTCACCCCCTGCTACACACCCTTGCGGTGGCTTTAAGGGTTTTATTAGATCTAGAAATAAGAATAATTTTCAAGAAAGAAATGGAAATGTCCTTGGGAAATAAATAAACAGGCAGACTGTACAAATATTTCAATGGGTCCGCGGCATTAGCCGTTGCTGACTAGGTTGCCTGGAGAAGACAGGGTTTCTAAGCGTATCTTGGAGTTAAGGAGATAGTTATAAAATTCTGACAAGAGTTTGAGATAAGGATTTAATGCATTATGGCGAAATTTTGCCGGTAAGGAAAGCTGAAAAAAATATAACGACTGCGCGGTATGGGTGATAAATTTTAATACAATTTTTTCGCTCTATTCCATCACCTAACGAATGTAAAATGTACTCCGCCAACTTCATGTGTTGGAGAGCCCAGCCATCATCAGCGTGACTTCTTGGCCAAACTAATCATTTAGTGGCCCAGGTTACGTCCGGAGAGACCGGAACCCACACCCGAGAGGCTCGGATCCTTCATTCTCAGAGCAGGTTTCGTTCCGAATGAGTTCGCGAAACTAGTTGAAAAAGGAGCTTCGGGAATGGGCTCCATTTCTGAGGTCGTACGTCGGGAGGCCCTTCCCCCATGCCCTGGCCACCTAGTACGTGCCTATATCAGCGCTCGAATCTTCTGTTAAGAGCAAAAATTATTTTACAGCACGCCCAATGAAAAGCTGGAGAGATTCTGAGAAACAGAGGAAAATCACTTTATAAAGCCTAATGGGCACTCTGCCTACAAGGGCCTATTTCAGAAAGGTTTTGGCATTGTCGAGCATCATCAATGACGATATTTTTACGTCACTACTACAACACACCCAGATTACGACATTTATCATGTGGTATTTATCAAGGACGTCAGTGACGTGATTTATCAGTGACGTCAATTGCTGGGAAAGTTGAGAACATTATTTGGTCCCTTCTGAATAAGCTAACATAATGGGTTCTCTATCATTACAGGCACTTTACAATTACATATCGTGGAAAAAGAGAGAACAACTGTTTAAAACCTTTTACATGATGACGTAGCAAGAAAATGAAAACAGTAATTGTATGAGTACGGCTTGTAGGTACCTATATCTTTTAAGGTGGAGGCATTTGGACAACAAATTTGAAACACCACTCAATTTAAAATATCCTGACCTACAAATTATTAGTTGCTTCGTGCACAAAGCACTAATTTAGCAATTTATCCCATACAAAAACATAATCACTGTTCTCACTTTCAAGGCGGAGCACCCGTTCCTCTCTGCATTCTGAACGCGTGAGTTAAATAGCTGAGGGGAAGAACGTCGAAGGGATGAATAAAAATAATAGGAGTGTGCTGAGGTTTTGAAGCTCAGGAGCAGGGAATAAATATTATGTGAATGAAAGCGATTGTATCCATATCAAGATGAGAATCGAATTTTCGACTTTCAGCCACTCTAAAAACCTTGTTATATGCGTTTTACCATATCAAATAAGACTGTTAGACAGTCTTCGTCAATAAAATTTCCGGACCAAGTCATTCACTAACTAGCCGGAGCCATTCTCTAAAACAGTAAACCTCTTTCGCCTTATAATCTACATCTACATAATACCATACAAGCCACCATAAATGTGTGCGGCAGGGGGTGAATTCTCACCAAACATGCACTACATATCATGCATAAAAAAGAATTAGTAATAATATACTAGCCTAAATTTCAATTTTAAAAGAGGATAAAAATAGCAAGCAAGCATGCAATATAATGCTGGTAGTTGGGTTAGCTTAAAGTCCCCATACCAACATGCAACTACCTATGCTATCAATTGATACAATCGTATTGGATATATTTACCGCTATTTAAATCCCTAATTGTACGAGGAAAGAAGGTCATTTTGAATCTGCCAGTTCGGCAATCAATTTCTCTCTAATTTTGTGATTATGGTCAAGTCTACCATAGTAAGTTAGGGTTCGCAAAATATTTTTAACATCATCACTGAAAATATTATCTTGGAATTTATTTAGGAGATTAAGTCTAAATTTCAACCTGCGATCTGGCGATGATTCCCATTTTAATTCATTTAATAGACTGGTTACGCTAATATAGTTATCGTACCGTCCCTTTATAAACCTTGCCGATCTTCGCTGCACACGTTCAAGTATTATTTAGACCGATTTCGTAGGGATCCCATATACTGGCAGCGTATTCCAAATGAGGTCTATCAAGGGAAAAGAATCTGATTTCTCGTACACTATCGTCACATTTACCCAGTACTCTTTTGATAAATCCCAGTTTACGATTCGCTTGACCCATTATTTCACGAATGTGTTTACCCCAGGAAAGATCATGTGTCAACCCTATTCCATGATATTTAATGGATTCCACGTTTGTTAATTCATTATTACTTATTTTGTAAGTGCTAGGAGGAGAGCTATTCTTTTTCAAAAAATTCATTACAAGACATTTTTTAAAGTTTAATTCTAACTGCCATGTTTCACACCAATTTTCAATACCTTGTAGGTCATCATGTAAATATTCTTTATCGTTTGGGCATAGAATTTCCCTGTACACTACTGCGTTATTGGTAAATAGACGAAGCTTACTATTTACCACGTTATTGATATCATTTATGTACAGAGGGAACAAGAGTGGACCAAGCACACTACCTTGTGGAACACCAGAAGTGACTTCAATTGCCGGGGAAGTACAGCGTCCAAAACAACCCTTTGCACCTGATCATGTAAAAAATCATTCACCCATGATATAATATTACTGTCTAACCCGTAAGATTTTTATTTCAAAATTAGTTTTTTATGAGAAACCTTGTCAAATACTTTCTAGAAATGGAGAAATATAGCATCCACTGGAATATTATTTTCGCCAGAAACTAAAACATCGTGGGAAAAGAGAGAAGTTGAGGTTACATGACCTGCTCTTCAGGAAGCCATGCTGAACATTGGACAATAAATTCTGGCTATCTACGTGCCCCATGACTGAACTGACAATTCTTGGACCTTGGAAATGGATGCGAGGGATATAGGTCGGTAGTTGGATGGTTGCTCCTAATTACCAATTTTAAAAATGGGTGTTACATCGGACCTCTTGAGTCCTTCATACTTACAATCTTTTCATTACCCTCGCCGATCCACTCAGCTCCTTCATGATATTCAACACTCCCTCATTTGTCTTTTTATTTAATCATCTTACTGACTTTAAATCCATTTCTTGAAAATTTTCTAATCTACGCTCATTTTCTGTCGTTAAGTTAATTTTTAAGGAGTTCCCATAATTTTCCTCACATTCTTACTTTCAAGATAATGTTTATGAATCAATATTTTACACAGAATAACCGAAATGACGGCGAAAATCAGGATTTTTTCTATTCCAGACTTTACAAACAGAAGTGCCTGCATTTCCGGATTCCCATTTCACTTATTCCTTATTCATCTGCATTTCTATGTAGTCCACGGTCCCTAATATGAAAACATTTTCAATAAGAAGTAAGAATCCTTCTCTCAAGAATACACGTAACAAAGGGTCGATTACTACCCACTACATGTTTCACACGCTCCATGTTAAACTCGTCCTCTGAGATATTTCTATCTTAACCTTTCGTTGATGCGTACATGATGTTAATTCCTGTGGTATGGTACTCTTATTTTTCCATCATTGTTCATTACCTTATTTCTCCATGCCTTTCGACAAACCCCATAGTAAAACTCCATTCCGTTCTGAGCAGACGGTGGCTTCCCGCCAGCAAATGGTGCACGGAAAGTTACCGCTGGTGTTCATAAAGCAACTTTTCCTGCTAGTCACAATGCTTAATGACTCCACATACTTATAAATTCGGGTACATGACTTTCGTGCCACGCAGATGAAATATCTCGGCTATCAAGAAGGGACTTCCCAGAATGGAGGGGGTTCCCATCAACCCAGATACATATTTTCTTCCCAAACTGGTTACCGCCCGCTGAAACCAGATTGAAACGCAAAATCCATTTCTTTTTGCAGCAGCTAATGGAGTCGGATTATAACCTTTTTAAAGGTCATATTTAAAGCAATGTAGATACTACTACAAAAACAACTGCATTCCCTTCAAGGTTATTTTATCTGTGATCAATTAAAAAAACTATGATATTGTAATTGCTAGGAACCAGGAAATTATTATGGTTAGTACAAAACGTATAATTCCCCATTCCTTTCCTCTTCATGAATCATAAATGAACTGATTTTTATCTTCCTGCGTGAATAGATTCGTCTCACTGCAGATAAAGTCCCGGGGAAATCACTTGCATAAGAGGAAACTTAGAACTACGCCATGCATAGAGTGATAATTCCATTCCATCATCTCTTCATTAACTAAATCTATATTTCGCACTTTGAGGGTTGGAGGGAATGATAGGTAATATATTTTAAATCATAAATCGCGTTACTTGGCCTCATAAAATTATGACTCAAGCAAAAAGCTCTACCTGTGAAATTATTGCTATATCGCGTGAAATTATTAAGCGTGGCAAAATTACATAGTTGGCTAATGTCCTTAACATCACGATGGCACGAACATACAATGGCTTGGTGACCTTGAAAGGGTCAGCGAGAATGATCAACACCTGCTACACCGGCATTTTAGGACGAAAATCTCTTCACCCCACTCTATCCTTCCTGTGTTTATTCTTCCTCTTTCAAAATCCTACGCTTGATATAATCATGGCTTATGAGAACATTGTAAATAATCGCAACGGAATTTTTGCCATATGTCATAATAGATACCAACAATTGGCATGATCATGTGCATAGGTATTTTCTTAAAAAATTAAAACCCAAGAGAGTTCAGGGTGCAGTTAACTCGAAGACTGGACGCGAGAAGCTGTTCTAGGCGAGGCACATCGAAGTTTTGTGAGGATCTTAAAATAATAGTTTTCCAGTTTAGTCGTTGAAGTTAAGAATCCGAAAGGAAATAAGGAAATGACTACTAACACTTAATATCATACCACTGAGCAAAAAATTATAAAAGAATTTATCAGCAAGTTTACTCGGTGCATGAATGTAAAAATCATCATCAATCACGAGTATACAATTTTTGCACCCTTTGGTCGTAATCATACGATATAATCGATGCCAATTCTCATACCCAATCGATACCCAATTCTCCGGGAAACAATGGAATTAACGTATGGTCATACAGAGCAGATGGTATAGCAACTGAAACGGCTGAAGACACAGCATAACTCTACCTGAAACGATTAATTCGCATTCCCTTTAATAACATTACCTTTCAACCCCAACGAATGCACTAAGAAGCATTTTTTTATCACAGATACAAAATTCTTCTCATTATAGAACAATGGAGAGCTCCTTTTAAGGGGAGAGAAATCTTGTTCACTAAGTCTTCAACCAAGCACGACGTATCCCCATAGGACCAACTTCGAAGAGAATATCTGCAAAGAATGTTTTTTTCGGGGATAAAGTTCACTGAACCACGTTAAAGCTATCAAAGAAGTTTCCTCGTCCATTTTTTTCTTTGCCCTATGCATCTAGTGCACTTTTGAAAGCAATGTTTGAGCATACAGCGTTAAAAAAATCCCATTAAATGTCATTGTGAGCCAAAAAAAAGTTCCTCAAATTATTCAAAGTTTAAAGTCTAGATTGCTGAACGTTGAGAAAGTAAAACAAACATAACTAATGAATTTTTTACGTGATTAGGCATCAAAAGGATAAAATGAATCTCTTAATTTGATACGTCGCCGACTATTCTATGAGAAGATAATTTCGCAATCGAAAAATCATTGAAAGCTTCATGGTAATATGTCACATCCATTAAATTGATATTTAAAAAAACCAATATTTTTAAATCAAGCATTAACGTATCGAGGCTTTGCAGAGGACAGTTCTCCTCATTAACTCCAACGGTAGTAAGGAAGATGCATATCATCCCCACGATTCGATTTTCGTTAGAAAGAGGATGGTCAACTTTCATTCATACCCTGCCTCCTCTCATCAAGCAGCAATATTTCCATCAAACCTGCACAATATGCAATAATGCCTGACAATATGCAATGAGAATTTCGGCATACGCATAGGCATGTTGGATAGTGAATTCTCAATAATTCAACATTAAAAATCACAACGCAATACTTGTGTAAAATGCTACTTCAATGTGCAGCAAATATTAACGTTACATTTCCTATTGAACGTTGAAAAGTTATTACAGTATATTTTAATCACTGAAAATTATTTCAGTGATAAATACAAAAAGGAAAGAGTGTACCATCAAAACGCTGACCTTAGAAAAGTTAATAAATATGAAATTCCAAGACATTATACACATAAGGGTAGTCGGCAACTAAGTGTTTATGTTCCAAAAGTATTTAATAAAATGAGTGATGACTTCAAAAATATGTAATCTATAAGTGAAGTCAAGAGAAAGACCAAGAAATGGTTGCTGAGCACATAATTAATGCTGCAGAGATAAGTACTGATAAATTCTTTACTCTACTCTACCAATATGGTACAAATGGCACCTGCTAATAAGCCAAGAGTGGCTTAGCAGGACCTTAACGGTAAATTAATTTAAAAGTAAAGTGTGCACTTAAGTTATGTAATTCTCTATCCTGAAAATGGCAACTGGTTTCTTATTTAAATGTTTAATTTATTGTAATAATTTGTAACTAAAGCTGTCCTCTACAATTATGTAAAAGTTCATTAGAGTCATTATGCATTACCCTGTTGCTTTTAGGGGTTTTGTACGCAAAGCATTGAAATAAACCTGTGAGTTTACAAAAAAAATCCTATTCATAAGCTTAAAAAGCAAACTTCAAAATGAGAAAACAGATTACAGATTGCGTGTACACCTTAGTTTGCAAGGCTTTTTCATATAAATGCACGACGTAAATACGCATTTTATTTATTGTGCATATCACGCTTCATATTATATTAACCAAGAATATACAGGTTCTAATGTTTTCTGTTTTTGCATGTATGCTTTGCTATTTTAATTTTTAATTAAAAATTTTATGCATGATATGTAGTGCATGTTTGGTGAGAGTTCACCCCCTGCCACACACCTTTATGGTGGCTTGCAGGGTATTATGTAGATGTAGATGTAATGCAGGGAGAAAGACTGGAAAAAGTTGTATTTTAATCAAATTCAAAAACATAACCATTCAAAGTTCAAAAAGTGACTGATGTGTTTATGTGTTCAATACTCGTGTGTTCAATACCGCTCGTGGAGGTCTTGTATATCGAATAACTTTCATGACAAAAGAGCGAGCAATGGTAAACGAAGGACAGGCAATCGTGCGTGGAGAAATCATTTACTGAAGTAAGAGTCATTCATTATCCCAGAAATAAAGGCAATCAATCAGGCGCACCATCTATCAACAGCTCACGGAGTGCGCCCTCTGCATTAGTACGCATCCTCTTTTCCCTTCTCTCGCATTGTGTGAGACCATCAGCACGATCAAAGAACGGGCTGCCACATCTGCCGTGCACGGCACCTGATCGACTTTCACTGGCCGGCCTTGCTTAAGTGGAAGGCCATGCGATGCCATGGAAACTAAAGCCACGGGACATGGTGAATGAGGAAAGTTTACCCCGGGCGAATTCTGTGAGGGCTAGAGAAGATCGAGGAGCTAGCATTACCAACTGCTCGAGGCAAAGGCGGACATACGAAGCGTGACTCTGCAATATCTCGGCCTCGGCCAGAATCAAACTCATTGAACGCCGTAGATTGTACCCAGTTTGTTTCAGTTTAGTGCAGAGGCATTGAGTCATGCAAACAGCAATAACTGCGAGTGTTGATTTTTTTCTCGTAGCCAAAAAATTATGATGCGTTTATACAACTTGAGAAAGCATGAAAATTTTCAAATTACATTGGTACAGATTTCAATAAAAATATGGAGTGCGTACAACCTACCTACCAACCTACTCTTTACCTAAAGAAGTTAAGGTAAGCTGGAGAAACTTAAAGAATTCCGGAAATAGTGAAAGAAACAGTTGTCAAGAATATCAACGGTTTGAAAAGCAGACAAACACCTTATTTACGATGAAATATGAGCACTACACATGCTACCGGGAAACACCAATCTCATCGCATGAAAACAAAGCAGGTTGTATCACCCCTCATCAAAACATAAGGAATGAATCAGTAGTAACAGAAAATGCATTCCACAACGGAATTATATCACAAGCTCATTTCTAAACAGCTGAATTGTTTCCTGCGCCTCGCCATTCACACAATCAAAAGTGAAGTGATTTCTTGGGATTGCGCAACGACGGAAATGGGACGCAGATTGAGAGGTGAAAGAAGAGGATAATCCACCTCCATATGTTGACTAGGGTCATCCATTAAGCGGACACTTCTTGATACATAAATTAACAACAAACTACACGGAAAATGACATGAATGAAATTAACATAAAACGACACAACTAAACCTAAGCGAAAAGTAAGGGATCGGAAGGATACGCTGCCACATGAAAGTACGCAGAAGAGAAAGTAGAAACGTACCAAACGAATTCACCTCAATACTTCGGGGTTTCAATCCATGAGACCGGAGTTCTATGAAAAGGATATCGATGGGCAAAGTGCGCCAATTTCAAGTGAACGGCGGAGGAAATGCGACTCGGCACACCCGGCAGTGCATACAAACAGGAAGCTCAAACCTTGACGGGGTAACCGGAAAACACCAGACAGTACGCTGTTGCTATGCTCGACCTTATTCGGTGGGATTGCCCAGCCAAAATAGAATCACAAAAGAAGAGGAGGAAAAGACGGAGGGTACCGATTAAGTCAGAAGAGATTCTCAGAAGAGCAGAGACTTTGCCACGAAGAATGAGAACATAAATATGGAGTGAACCGCAGGGGGAGGAATAAAAAACTCGGGATTGTAAAACCGGTATTCGAGGGTGGTGAATGGATGACAGGGATAGGGGAAAAAATGTTAGGTCGGAAATAGAGCATAAAGTTTATCAAAAATTGAAAGATGCGAAGAAAATAAATATGTAGAGTAAACAGTAACAAAAAACGACAATAAAGTGGAAGAGAAGTCTCCACTATATAATATACTCTAATACACTATCTAATATACTCTAATACACCAAAATATAGAAAGAAAAACCAGTCAATTAACATGGCTAGAATATCAGTTAATAAAACTTGGATTATTTTACAAAGGTAACGAGCAAAAGAATACAGTAAATGATATTGATCTCTATAACCCTGTCACGTTTGATTCTCCTAAAGATTTTCAGAATGATCTCCCTTACTAAATGTTGACCCAAGTTTATCAACAGAACGAAGTACGTTTGCAGAGATCAGTGGAAGATTCACATTTAATTAGCATCGCGCCCATTTACAATTGATTGAATTTAATTTCTACAAAAACAGATTTTCGCAAATAGTCTCCAAGATAAGCTTGATCCAAAAATTGTACTTACCCTCGAGACTAAAAAAATAAAATTTTCAGGAATGGATGCTTGAATCGTCCTAAAAATAATGTTTAGAAAACAATGCTACCGGGCGAAACACGCAAATTTAAATAGTTATGGCATTAGAGAGCCACTACCAATTGACTAAAGAACCAAGCTTAGAGAAGACAGCAATTATGAATACGAATCTGTATTTATCATTCTCTGTTTTAAAAATTATTTGGTTGCTATCGCGATGCGCCTCCAAAATACCGTGCGCGTGGGGTGAATGACCTCATCAGGAGGACTTTAAAGTCCATTTGAAAAAGAATACAGCAGACACGATGGCTTAAATAATCTTTGAAGGCAAACCTAGATTGCGAGTAAAGAGAAATGTGCGCACTATACCATGAAGCTAATTTACATAGCGTAAATTAACGCCGGCAGCTATAAATCGAGATTTATTGGCACGCTTAGTATCTCGCATCTGGTGATGGAGAACAAAGATTTGGGACGAGACGACGGAACTACGGGAGGACGGGACGCGGCTGATCTGGTTGCGGATGACGGAGCGAGAAAGAGGAAATAGACTGTGTGACAAGCCGGGATGAAAGCAAAAGTCCACGGAGGAAAAATAGGATAACCTAGGGAGGGGAAGGAGGAACTGAAGATGACCAAAGAGTAGACGGTAAGTGCATGAGATTGCGGAACGGTAAGGCATGGAGGGATTAAGCACGCTCAAAGATATGAACGGGAGCAAGATTGTGGAGGAAGACAAGGAGAGAGAGAGACGCGAAAAGAGAAATGGAGGGTGGCACTTAGGTACGACGTCACGAGTGGGAAATTTAGGAAATGATGTTTCTTCGAAAGAAGATGAGATCGTGAAACGGAGACCAATCATACGTCATTCCCTCCCATTCCTCCTCATTACCTGCCGCGCGGCCGTCACACTTCGCTCATTGCCTCTAGGCCAGTCCCTCCTACTCCCCACTCTCCATCCCAAGCCACTCATTTTGCCTCCCTGCCCGTCCCCCTTTCCAATCTCATTCCCCCCCCCCTCCCGCGACCCCCTCTCCAACTCTCGGCCGATTCCTTCCACATTCCCTCCTCAGGAAACGCCCCGTCCCCCTCCCTCTCCACTCCCGGGGACTTCCACTTCACCCGCCTCCCCGCCCCGAGAGACCTCCTCTCCCGCCGCCTCACCCCGCTGCCCTTCCACATTTCGCTCCCTTAACGCTAACCCATAAATACGGACTCTTGGGCCAACTCGCAACCCATTCAATCCTCGGCCACTGACCAAGAGGATCGAGACCTAGCCAGAGAGGACTTGGGATTTGCTGCGAGGAGAGGAGAGACAGCCAGGGAGGAGAACTTTTAAAAGACTTCTGCAACAGGTATGTAGTACGTATTTCTCGAGAACTCGGGAGGATTCCTACTCGGTAACCAAGGAGCTGTAGGCTGTCCCTTCGGATGAGCGCAAATCAGGGGACTTCCGCGCCAGTGTCGTCATTTACTCAAATGTTGACGAGTGTTAATTGCGCCACAGTGCCGTTTGAACCCGGAGGAAATCGCTGGAATGACCCGTCTGCTAGAGCGATAAAGCTTGGCATTGATGGATAGTGAGGATTTTACACCAGATATCATAAAACTCGGCTTTCGCGGTAGTGATGGAAGCACACTGTGGATATCCAGGGAAGAAATGATTTAAATTTCTGCCTGAAGTGATGATGGGGTAGATCGATGGAACGGTAGGGCTGACCTAACGGTAGTTTTATCCCTCTGATTGACGCTTCTTTCGCATGAACAGCTTTGTATTACTACCAACAGAGATCTTCAGGGGACATGGAAGACTCTTACAACTTTCACTAATGTTTGTGGCTTAAAATTAAACGATCGATCCTCAGTGATAAATGCTGAAAAAGAAACTTGATTTCATACCTGATTACCATACTTGATTTCATTTACTCGAAAAAAGTATGAATTACAAATCCAAGCAATCAACAAGTAGAACCCCGAAAGAAAACAAAATTTTTACATTCTCAGCATGTGCTCGGTTATAAAATTCACAAGCATAAAAATAAAAGACTGACGCCAAGAATGTACAGATCATTATCTTCTACCTCCGACCAAAGTAGGGCGGGTAACGCGCCGTACAGGCAATATAAAAGTTACAAGTTCGAGTCCAACACAGGTGTAGACATCGTTTTCGTATTATGTTAACATTAAATGGTGCAGTGTTAAATAAGCAGTTGGTGCATCTTAAGCCGGATTCTACATCAACCACAACCAACACCCATAATCTTAATAAGCCACGACAAAATTGTCTGGTATTTAGCCGTCCAACTAGTCTCATAAAAAAATGAAATTGTGATGTCAGCAAGGAATATTTTTCACACGTAGAGAGAGCTTTAATTGTCGATCCAGTAGCCTGGCAGTCTTCTCACACGGCTTTTGGCATGGGCACATGACGTGAGAACGTTGCTTTCATTCATGCATAGTTATGCCGAACAGCGGCGTGCTATCCTTTCACGCCATTCCATTCCACGCCCCACTCGGTCACGCCACAGGAAAATAGTCGTCGTTTGTAACACACGCGAAGTTTTTGGCATGCAAAATGCGTGACGGGTTGGAATTACCAAGGAAGGTGATCACTAACAGCATTCGTCTCGCCAAGTACCTACGCCAATATCCATGGAACAATTTTGATCCGCAATATTTCCGGCATTTCACCCACAGGCACCGCTTATTAACCGTTAATATATGCCGTGAACTGCTTTCGGTAATAAATCACATTCCGGATCAAAAAGGCCAAAGTGAATTGAGCTGGGGATCCATCAGGAACAGTGACAGAACTCCACAGCTGAAAACTACATTTATAAAAATGTTGTCTTCCTATTGGCGATTTAAATAGTGATATTAATTCCAGAAAGACTAACAAAAATGGATAATATTCCTAAACTATGTGATATTAAGTTGAGGAAACTGTAGAAACATACCAGATCTAAACTAAATAAACATGCCAGCCATGAAGAGTATTTAAAAAAAACACCTAATGTTTTCTAAAGCAATTCGGACTTCCTCAGGTTGATTTCTGTAAAATTGTAAAGCCATCAAACGAATGACTCATCCAAGAAAATAGGAGAAAAGAAATCAGGCGATACAAATGTCCTATGATATTATTTTTTCACCTAAGAATCAGCACCCATTTCAAACCATTGCGATGAGACAACCCAGTGCCGTGATATAATTTATTTTAAATTTGAGGAAACGAAATGAATATTTAAGACTGAAGGAT
This sequence comes from Platycnemis pennipes, assembly GCA_933228895.1. NCBI lineage: Eukaryota > Metazoa > Arthropoda > Insecta > Odonata > Platycnemididae > Platycnemis > Platycnemis pennipes. The sequence goes on along the minus strand of OW121847.1, from coordinate 147,635,484 downwards.
GATGTTATATGATAAGCAAACAAAATATTTCACAATCTCTATAATTCTTATAAAATATTCCACAATTCTGACCAAATATGGATCAATGAATGTCAACAGCCCCTAGGTAACTGTCCTCCGTGAATTTTAACCAGGTTAATTTTACCACTTCAAAATTGGCAATGTCCTAATTAAGATTCTATCACCAGTAACTTTATGTTCGGGGAATTCTTTCTTGTACTGTCCCAATGGACTAAACTATCACAGTTTTTACAAACGGATATTTTAGAATCGTAAAAGTGATTTCCTCGATCCGCTTTCAACTTCATGATTAAGGCTTCCCTTCCGGTCAGTTTTTTTTCTGGAAACGCATGACAAAAAATAGGAAGCGTAGGAATAGATGATGGTAAGAGCAGAAAGAATGAAATAGTCTGAACGTACACAATTTTGAGTATAACCAACGTTTTTCACCTTTTTTTCGATGTTCATAATCCAATATTAACGCCTTACGAGTACATACTCCTACACGTTACCCTAAAAGCCGCCGCAAGGGCGAGTGGCAGGGGATACATAATGCGGTAATGCGCTATTTAAACCCCATCAATCGTTTCATATCTCATTCCACAATTAATCTTAGCGTGGCAATGATCGAAAAATTAGACTGAAGAAAATCTAAGGAATTTGGTCCACTAATTGACAGAAGTCATTCAATTGACCACCACGTTCATAGTTTCCATATAGTTATGTAGATTTGCTCCATATGTATTGCATTCTTCTTATTGGAATTGTAATTAACTGTGACATATATAACTGTAAATTAATTGTAACATATATGGGATAAGATGATATTTTCACATTTGCAAGGACACAATTTGTATTTAGCTGAAGAGCCCTTTGCACTTTATTTTATTTATTTTCAAATAACAGTCGAAAAACGCCATTTCCAAGAAATGGCAACCCCAACACAGGAACATTCTTACAGGGGTGCCTAATTTCACTCTCATTTCGGTTTATTTTATTATATTTTTTATCTCTTTGGAGTGAAATAAATGTTTATTATTATTATAACTTCATCATGTTCATATCTCTCCGATCACACTTGTGACTGGCTCATGATATATTATCTGTAAGCTTATGGTATTAGTCAGTCTCATTCCATTTATCTCCCTTAAAGTAATATGCGATTTGTATGCGAGAATAAAGTATTACTTTCCAATCCGTTACTATGGCATCTATATTATTTAGTTTAAAAGGCTGGTAACTCATACAATATAAGAAAATGATTCACCCATTTCTTCAGTCATTCAAAATTTATGAACAATCGCTATCTCTCGGATATGCCATAAAAATGAAATCGTTCCAAAAAAGATACAAAGATAGATTCAAAAAATCACAGTCTTAAAATGTGGCTGTAATTTGATACCAAAGGAAGATAGAACACGAAGAAAAGGTGGCACTGCTCTGTAATACTATCTTTTCTTCTTATATATTTATATGAATATATATGAAGAATATATTCTTTTATATACTTCGTATGCGAAACATTATTAAAATAGGCTAGGAAATGTTTCATTCGAAGTATTAATTTTCACTATACCGTATTGGTTATTACTCTCCGGACAGATATTGATATAATGATATAAATGAGCTTCCATGTGCCCAGATAGTCCAATACTTTTGGTTTTCATGGCAATACGCTTCACTGCCCCAGAACGTTACGACAATGATATATCACCCCTGTGAGGCAACTTTAAATAGCTTAAAGCGCAACTGACTCTCTTTTTCATTCATAAAGGTCCCATGTTAAGGAAAATGTGATTGTTCTACACATAATTATTAGTTAACAAACATGACGACCATAGAAATTGCGATCGTAAAAATTGATAATGACCATTTCATAGAAAATGCAGATAATTTCTCGGAAAAAATGAAATACGTAAAATTTAATGTATATTTGAATTATTTGTCTGAAACCTGCAAAATTTGATATAAAGGAGTTATTAGAATGAGGTATTCCGCTTGGCGGTACCTCTTTCATTTGATCCAATGCGACACCTGCATCTACGCTTTACCCCAGTTAAAAAGTCCATCAAAATTGCAGGATACGACAAGCGAGGAAATAACCCAACTCCTGGAAAAAGCACAAAAGTAAACTATGAACTGCGAAAGTTGTTACGCTAACGCAACACTGGAAAATAATTAGCCCGTTAATGCAATCTCACATACTTTCGTACGTTCAATTTTACGGAGGAGAATCAGGCTTTGCGTCATTCCATGCTCCCATCCAATGAAGCATATCTTATTGAGAAATTCATTTAACACTTTTATTAAAGCATTCAAATATTCACAATGAAAAGATGCATTAGTGCCTAATTTAGTGTTGCACACGTTGTAAAAGTCTGGGGTTATACACGTTGTAAAAGTCACGCCTGGGATTTAGAACACCGCGCGCGGGCATGGTGACCTCTCTAACAATGTCTTATTTCCTCACCAGATGGCAGGAGTAGGCAACGCGTCAATGTGGGTGACCTTCGCAGTCACACCTATGAGTCCTTTTGCTCTTAATTCTAAATAATTTGAAGGCTCCATCAAGCTTCTGAAGGGACAAGCATTCATTTAGTTCTATTTAGGATAAGGAAGGAACAAAACACGGCACTTAGATGAAGGGGGAAATTCCTGCATAAACAGCCGTATTAAAATTTAATAATAGAGAGATACACATCAAAAGGCGGGAATATTGAGGGTCATTTATCTAGGGTCAAAACTGGGGTAATTTTTCCTTCGCGAGTTTAGCATTACCTTTATGGAAACGAACAATAACTCGATCAGCTTCTAAAATATTTTGACGTAAACCTTAATAAGGTGGGGAAATAATGACGGTGATCAGTTAAATACTCTTAATTATCTGAGATCACTGGAGTTAGGTAATCCTCTCGCAACAAAACGGTGAAGTTAACAAATTAAAAGCGGAAAATAGTCAAGACTTCATTCAAGACGCCAGCTACTTCATTGTTTCGTCCGATTTTAAGTACCCAGTTGTCTTTCAGCCACGAAAAGGCGTATTAAAAGTCTCTTTGAAGAGAAAAAAAGGAGGGAAATTAAACGTTCCGCAAGAGTTCCAATTACCCGACCACGCGGAAAAACTAATGAGAGCAACATCACATCTATGCTGCAATCATACTGTCCATAAAGTCAACCCCTCCTTTTTAACTTAAACTCTCCTACCCGTAATACCCTATGTTAAACTTTTCTTAAAGCATTGTTCACGTATTTTTTGTGGCGATGAATGTGAAGAATCGTAAAGAAAATAATGATTATATATATTAAGATCGCTATGCAAAGCGTTTAAGTTTGTTGGCCATCATTTTAAGTACAAAAATACACGAAAAAAATCGACATTTCAACATTTAGGGAAACTTTGACGAAGAAACTAAATTTAAAGAATATTATAGCACCCAACACAAACTTCCGAAACAGTTTTTTACCCTCTCCATCTGTTAAGACCTATCTTGCTTCCTAAGATGGTTACAACAAATGGCAATGAAAGTGGAAAATTTCCCTATAAGGTGATCATATTTTCTAATTAACTTACAACTTGTTACACACATATAAGGGCATGTATTTACCAGCATTTAGAATACGGATTTACGATACATTTTCTATTTAAGATGTATTTAAATTTTGATTCTTCTCGTTTTAATAGCCAGTAAATTAAGTACTAAAAAAGTCGATCATTTATTGTGGTGTGGATCACAGAAATTGTATCTCTAAACAAAGCGTTCATTGCATTTCAGCGTTCGTAAAAAAAAACTAATTATTCATGCGGAGCCAATTCAAAAAGAAGCTATTTAAGCAATTAAGATTTTTAAAAATTCATTTCGATTAAGTAAATTATTCATCATCATCGGTAAACAATCCATGGGCTGGTTTGACGCAGCCCTCCACTCATTAATTTAAAAATATTAACCTTAATGCCTAAAATATACTGTCAATGTTATTTCTTAGGTTATAACACTACTAAGGCTATTTCACATTTCTTCATTAACAGTAACTCAACTTTTCTGCTTTTGCTCGTAATTTCAACCATAAATGCGGCAAATCCCTCCTATTATTTCACATTAAATGAAGCCTCCCATTTAAATGAAGCACGATCAGCTTATGAACACTCATTCCTTTCAAATATACATAACATTTAAATGAAGCACGATCAGCTTATGAACACTCATTCTCTTCAAATATACATAACACATGCAAATACATAGGATAAGAACCTACCCGAGGAGGGAATAAAATATTTCCCCTGATTCCCATGTCTCTTTCACGAGCCATTACTTCTGCATTGGGAGTTATTTATACAAGACACTAAAGACATCCAATTTAGAAAATGACAATGTTGTTAAGAACCAAAACTAGTTGTGAGGAATTTGTACACAACCACTGTACTTTTACATGTTCTATGATTGTATTTGTAAGCAAGTAAAACATTAATCAATAATTGGTAATATTGGTCCATTCCTACCTACTTATTAATAGATAACTTTACTGTCTATCTCATAGACTCAATCCGCTAGTAAAGTTTGACACCAGGTATCTTTGATATATGTGAAAATTAACGTGTGTAATATGTTGTATTTCATGTACTGGCTTGTTCAACTGAAAATTACAATAGCAAATGGTAGTACAAATCAGTGATGCATAGTGAACCCTGAGATAATAGAACTGGTGAAGAAACCCAACGCTAATCCACATGTATAGTTCTAAATGTGAAAATAATATTTTAGAGTGGGAATCCGGATTTAGGTGGTAAAAGTGAATTCAGAAATAGCATTATATTCTGATCATTCAATTCAGAAATAGATTCAAATTCAGAAATTATTTTTTTCGCTAAATATATTCAATCGTTTTCAAAATAAAAATCCAGTGCAATCAATCTGATAGAACGTCAACACTAGCAGAGGTAGAAAAAAAACCGAATAAAGGATATAACTATAAATAATTATTTTGAAAACAACTATTACATGTGGTTGAATGAATTGAATTGCACTCTAATAATTCCAGTTATGATGGTGGAAAATATTCAGAATATCCCGCCAAACTAAATAGTGTATGTTAAAAATTAAGCACTATTCCCAAAAATATAAATTTAAGGAATGTAAAATTTCATAAGATTGGGAAAGGAACTCTCATATTCTCGAATAATTGTCGGTGGAATAGAATCACACTGTAAGTGCCCACTTAAGAAAAACTACTATCGTTTTGAAAACTAAATTATTTTACATTTCCGTGAGTTTAGTAAGTCGATCATTTCAAATACCCAGAAAATTAGATCCGTTTTCTGTCCTGGCGTAATTGATTACTTCCGTGTTTTCTTTGCAACGGTTGACTGCTAATCCGCAAATTCACTAGCACGGAATCGGTTGCAGAAGTAAAATCACTTCCAAATCCAGCGACTCGCTGTCTGAGTCGTTGCCTTTGCGTCGCAGCGATTGTGAAATCCATTCGACCATCTCATTTAAAACAGGCGAAAGAATTTCCGGTCCAAAGGATATTATGGACGATTGCAACAACGGCCTGATTGCGATGAAGAGAACGCATTGGAGGAAAAATTCATCGCTTCCTATGCCAACCCCTACCTTTCCCTTTCATTAAAGACATTTTGGATAAGCTTGAAGAAAAAAAACGTTCCCACGAAACTTGGATACACGAAATACCGTTGAGAAATTTGAAGCTTTCCATCTCCGATATCAAGCTCCAATTCTTTAAATGGCTATGTACGCATTACTGGTAACGCTTGACTGCTAATCCGCACATTTACGAGAAGAGAAACGATTGGAGGACGTAAAATCGCCTCCAATTCGTGTCAGTTCCGTCACAGCGATAATGACACAGAATTTACGTCACAGCGATAATGAAGATTGGCTTAAATTTGCTTGAAAAAAGGTGATTCATTTCGTTACCTTTAATGCGGCATCAGACAGAAAAATTAAGGACACGATTATATGATATTCTCGCATTATAATATAAGCAGCGAGGTATCAAAGACAGTTTTCTATTGATTTAAATCCTCATTAAAGAACTGCACGCTCTAAAATTGACAATTTTTTTGACATATGCTCCAACCTTTGTCTCTCGAGAAAAATTTACGCTAGAACTGGGATATATTAAAAATATTCAAGCACTGATATCTTCAATTATGATAGTGTGCAAAAATGTGTATTAGTATACATAGCTGAAAGTACTAACGGGGTGTGAGATAGAGTTCATACAATATGTAGACCGTAAGGAAAGAATCTAAAAAATGATGGTCATATCTAATGCAATATTCTTGTTTTCCTATTCTAGATTGGAGTAAATCGACATACAAAATGCGTGGCAAAGCTTTGTCGCTGGCGCTGCTGTCGCTGGCGTTGCTTCCCCTCGCCACCCCTGCTCGCATGAAGGAGGTCTTCAGGTGGAAGCAGGTGGATTTCATGTTCCCCTCCAACGAAGAACGCACCAGGGCCATCCAAACTGGTCGATTCCACCAAGAGAACACCCTCCCTCTAGGATTGGAGGTCTATGGCGACAGGGTGTTCATCACGCTCCCCAGGTGGAAAACGGGGAGCCCGGCCACTCTGGCGTACGTCCAGCGTCCCGCTGACATCAACTCGCCACCCACATCACCTCTGCTCAAGCCCTACCCCAACTGGGAATGGAACAAGGAGAACTCCGGATGTGACGCGTTCACCTCCGTCTTCCGAGCGATGGCTGACAGTTGCGGCCGCCTCTGGGTGATGGATGCCGGGAAATACAACGTCGTCGTCGATCCTCAGCAGGTCTGTCCCCCACAAGTCCTCGTCTTCGACCTTAAAACCGACACACTGGTGAGGCGGTTCCGATTCCCCGACGCCGACGTCAAGGACGGCTCTTTCTTCACCAACGTCGCCGTCGACGTGAGGAACGATCGCAACGGAAGACCGATCTGCGACGAAGCCTACGCTTATATGTCCGACGTTTGGCGCTCAGGGTTGGTCGTCTACAGCTTGAAGCACGACAAGAGTTGGAGAGTGAACCACGACTTCTTCCTTCCCGACCCCCTTAACTGCAAGTACACCGTCGGCGGTTACACCTTCCACTGGTCTGACGGGCTCTTCACGGTTGCCATGGGACCGGTTGACCCGGCCACAAACGACAGGATGCTGTATTTCCATCCCATGTCGAGCGACAAGGAATTCGCCGTCCCCGCTTCTACCGTCCGCAACTCAAGCCTCGCAAACGCGTATCCCGACACTTTCAAGTTGTTGGGCACCAGAGGACAAAATGGTCACTCTTCAGCTTCGGCCATGGACAAGGACGGGATACTCTTCTACAACATGGTGACCAGAAACGGAGTGGGATGCTGGAACTCCAAGTTTCCGTACAGGACCCCATACTTGGGAGAGGTTGACACCAGCTCCGAAACGCTTGTCTTCCCCAACGACTTGAAGGTCGATCAAGGAGGGATGGATGGCTTCGTATCATCCCAGACGGGATCGAAGAGAAGGAGGCAAACGAGGACGCAGGAAAAACAAAACCTCTGGGTCCTCTCCAATAAGCTGCAAGCGTTCCTTTACGGACAGTTGGACAAGAGTGAATACAACTTCAGGATTCTAGCTCTTCCAGTTGACCAAGCTATTATGGACAATGCATGCCATCCAGACTTTATTCCATCAGTGGATGACCTTCCAGCACGATTCGGTTGCGATTTGTAAGAAAAAGGGACGCACAGCATTAGTTTCTGGTAATGGATATCTTTCCAGTCCGTTTTCTCAATTTTCATCGCTCAGCAGTACATTCCATACACTCCATTGATGTTAAGTCATTATGCTTTCAGGTGACTAGACGTTTGACTTTGTTTCAAATCAGGTGAAGAAAACTTCACGCAAAAATCGTTTCAGTTTTCAGAAACCTCTATTTAAGGCCTAGCCTATGGAAGCATGTCTCTGTGTATTTGTGCCTCTGGAGGGCAATCAGTACAAATTAGGTGTTGTTGTTAATAAATTGTCTATAAAATATTATATCCATTCGTTTACCTTCATTTACTCAGTCCCAAAAAGCTTAACGTATTCTCAACAACTAAGCAAGAACGAACAGCATGGGGTGTTGAGGCACCAGCCTTTGAAAAGTTTTGATTAAAGTGACCATTCGAAAGAGCTAACAATACTTAATCTCAAATGCTGGACTACAAACCCTTCCTTCGGAACCGTTCGTTAATTTTACGGTGTCAAAAGTAGCATTTCAATGCATCATATTTAAAATATATTTCTCCTTGATCTCCGAGGAAAGTTAAAAAAAATGGTAGTCTAATATTCATAACAATAATGGGAGATAACCTAAATAATTTAAATGGCGTGATAAATACATTTGACTACCCAGTAATTCCCATTTTTTCTCATATTTTTTTAAGACTGGAATGAATTATCTAATTTTTCTCAAACCGTTCATATGCATTTTCTTTCACCCGTCACAAATTTTCAAACATTACATAGATATTTTCTCACCATTATCTATTTTTAGTTAATTTTCTTTCGATAAGTATAGAATAATTCTATTTTGAACTTTCTTATGTGAAATAATTTATTTTTTTAACTTCGTTCTCAACATTACTAACTACTGTCTAATGAATCCCAGTTTATTCCGCGAAACCTCGAATAATCTGCTGTGTAGTTACTAACGACAGGTTGGAGCTGATTGGGACTCAATTCAGTTAAATGCAGAGTGTATTTAACTGAATGGATCAAATTAATGTTGTCCAATATGTTATTAATATTATTAGCATCATTTCCAACTGGAATATAAGGTCTCTATTCATCATCATCAGTATTTCAATCCTAGGATAGGTTTACTGCAGCCCTTCATTCTGCCCTATTCAGTGTTAATTCCCTCACGCCCTGGTATGTTTTCTCTTTCACGTCCTTCTTTATTTGCCCTATAGATTTGTCCCTTGGTCTTCCTCGCAGGACCTTCCCTTCTATTATAGATATTTCTAACTAATTCATTGTGCCTCAAGGTATGTCCAATCCATCTGCTTCTTCTTTGCCGTAGGGTTTTCCATATTGTCCTTTATTCATCTGCTCTTCTGTACATCACTTCGCTCTTCACTCTATCTGTCCATTTAATCTTCAACATTCGCCTCCAGCACCATGTTTCGAAGGCTCTATTAAGGGCAAGAAAACGGAAACCAGGATATGGAGAGGGGAAATGTGATTGAGCGTAGTATGACGCCCGGTGGCGGCGTGGTTAAGCCCTCGCCTGCTAACCTTAGGGTCGCGGGTTTGAGTCCCGCCTGAGTGGGTTTTTTTCACCACTCAGGACATGGCTGTGTGTGCTCGTCTGTTGTTACACTGTTAACACCCCGATGTAAAGGCCTCATGTGCGGTTTTCGGTAGTGGAAAATAAATTTAAATAAATAAAAATAAAGACTATGCTCCTGGATAAAGGAACATAAGCTGGTGGGTAAAGGAGAGAAAATACAATGGGAGGAGTGGGTTTTACAAGCAAAATGTGAAGGGTAAAGAGTACAAACTACGGAGTAGGAGCATTAATTGTATATTGCACTGATTGTATACTAATTGTATAAATCACTGCTCCTGCAGTGATATAGCAACATCAGTGGAGGTAAAAGTAGACCGAATGAATCCAATTGTCGTTTACACATACTTATAGACAGGAGAGAAAGAGAGTACAAGGCATACAAAAAACTCGAAGAATTAATAGGGAAAGCTCAGGGGAGAACGTACCTCACAGTATTGGAGAAAGATAGTAGGAGAATCCCCACAGAGAAGGGAAAGAAGGAGTTAAGGTAAAGGAGAGGGGATTTAGCCTAAAGAATGTTCATGAAAATAAAAAATGACACTACTATTTTATAGATAATATGGGGATGAAAAACACTTGGCCCCCAGGATGACAGTTGACTGGTAAAACACCCATTCATATTCCATGTGATTTGTAGTTTCAAAATCTGAACTTATTTTAGGTTTTTATAATTTCACTAAGAGATTTCAAGCTACCAACTATGATACTTACCAGATCATCTCACGATACAGACATAAATAATATTATTTGTAATTAAAGTGATCAAGTTTCTTTAAAGCAGTAATTAAAGTGATCAAGGTCAAGTCATTTTCATGCGTCGAGTAATGAGAACGAAACCTCAGAGTTTATTTTTTAACTTCTGTCACACATTGGTGGAATATGCACGAATTAACGGGTTAATTTAACGAACTATTGAATAGGGTATTAATATTCTTCAGTATTCATGCAGTCTTCAGAGGTAAGGGGCTATGGTTGATTTTGCTATCAGAGCTGCTTGCTACTTCTTTCAGTGGCACTGAACTCGCCCTCATTCCGTTACGAGTGATGAAACTTACTCTCACGCATCACTCATTCCCTTTCCAGATGTTGTAACGTTTCATTTACTGAGCTAACTCATTATAGTAAAATTTATCGTACAATATTTGTTTTTAGACATTTTGCCATTTTTAGTCTGTCGGCTGAACTGCCGCTACCATTTCACTTCTTAGATTCCATAGATAGCCGCTTAATCTATATTATCAAAATATGCGACTAAAATATTCCTGTTCTGCCCAAAATATTATCACGCAACCGACAGCGTCAAATTCAAAATCTATATTTAGATGGAATCGTTATTGTTCACCTTTTCCCCAGAATGACGACAGGCAACGCTAAACTATCCTTTCAAATTATCACATATTTATCATAACTAGACAACGACCCCAAGACTGGTTTAGCGCAGCCCTCCCTATGATTCTTCAATCGGCTAAACTCTTCGTATCAGCGGAGATTTTTTTTCTTCGCAGACGAATGCATAATATTTGTGATTGTTTCATACAAATTGTGATTGTTCGGGGTCCATACTCTTGGATTGTGCGACACTCCACTTTCCCACATGATTTGAAGCATTTCACTCTAGTCGACGTCATCAAAATCTTTCTTCAGATCTTCAGATCTATGAAGATTTTAACGTATCAGGCGATAATTTGTGGAAATGTGTGACACTCAGCATCACAGAAATACTTCGTAAATTTCCACTATAAGTTTATTACACCGACCCAGGTTTCAGCAAGACATTGCCTTGATAATGGCCGGTTGGCCTATTCTTAAGGCCGTTTTACACGGTAATTGAAACTGCGCAAGTTGATGTTGATTGGGCTTGAGCAGTCGTCTGTGAAAGTCCGTGACGTAGAGAATTGCGAGGACACTTGCTTGACAGCTTTACACGGTGCAATCGTCGGTGCATGATGTCAGTGACAATATACCATTCAGTAGCGGTAATACCGTCAATATATCGCACAACGTCAAGATCTGTGAAGTAGCAATTAATTGGACGTGAAAGATGCGATAAATTACCACCACTTTAAAATATTTTTTAAGCCATAGTCTAAACATAATAGTGGAGACCCTAGTCCCGTATACTTAGCCCAAAATTTGCACCACGAACGAACGGATGTGGGCCAAGGTAACAGGTTCTTCCTTTACGCATGAAATTTAAGCATCCACGTGATTAATCGCCCAGCTCATCATTATTGCGCTTTATTCACTACCTAAGGAGTTGAGTGCAAACAGGAACACCCAACTCAATCGTCAACAACCTATTTAATTGCTAGAATTCCCCTTGGCAGTTCGTTGCCGCTACATCTGCACCATCTAGTGAGAGAAATTAACTTCAAACTTGCGCGAACACATGTATCAGATTAGAACATGTTCTAATTTGCTCGCAAGCGTTCGTGCAGTGGCGCTGCCTGTCCTCGCAAGTTGTCGCTTTACACGGTGCAAGATTTCTTGCGCAAGTGTTCTCGCAAGAGCCTGCGCAGTATCAATGACCGTGTAAAACGGCCTTTATCAATTCTTTAATCTATGAGAAAAAAAGAAGGCTAATTTCCTCTCTTTTACTATTTTTCCTAAATCCAAATTAGTTTTTCTCCTCGCACCAAACTTTTTTTCCTTTTATTTTTCTATGTGTGAGGCTGGTAATATTTTATCAGCATGTCATAACAGGTTTATGACCCTAACCTTATCAAATCTAACTGCCCTATTCTTGAATAAAATCGATGGTTTCAGGCTTCACTTTGTGAAATATCATTATGGGATATGAAAAACACTTGTAAAATTCCACAGGATTTTATTACAAACAAACCGACTGGTTTCGTCTAACAGTCGACATCATTAGGTCTGACCTGATGATGTCGCCTGTTCGACTCATATGCCGTCTTATTTCTGGGACTGGGGCTAATGAGCCTAATGAACCTTTAGAATTGCTTCAGCATATCTCATATTGAATACACATAAAAAAATGGCTGAGTAAATATGTGCTCATGTCTTCTTTCTAGCATGTTTAATATGGTTGATAGTAACAGATACGATATTAGAAGCCTTATCTATGAGCTCTTCCTTTTCCGACAAATTCCGTTTTCCATATCGTTCTCCTATTCGATTACTTCCGCATTAAACTAATTCCAATGCCTATTTATTCCAAATAACATTTTAATTTACCCTTAAAAGGAAAAACTTCTATCTTTTATAATTAAAAATTCTCCATTGTCCCAAATGTAATCGCATTTTTCAACGCATTTCTTGAATTGGCATCTCACTCTACTAAAGGTCATTCCACCTAGTCGATTCTAAGGTTATTTTGCTCTTCCTAGAATTACTATTTCATCCATATTTCTCACTATGATAAGAAACATGATTGAAGTAGGTATAATGACATAAGCATTAAGGTCTCAAAATGTGACAAAATTCTTTAAAATATCTTAGCTCGCAGAAAAATAAGATGTTCTCTTAAAATATGAGTGTTTAAACATTTATGACATTTTCAACCCCAGATCACGCAAAAGCGGATATGAATTTAGCCCATGAAACAATAAGGCTCCTCCAACGAGTGCGTTAATATGGTTAGCTACGTACCGGAGTTCATTTTCTGACTCCAGGGTGTGTCCATAAAGACCACTGTAGTATAGTCTGAACGTAACGCCAACTAAGGCTATCCTAAAGGTTTACAGATTTTCTGAAGCAGATAGGTTATCATATCGAATCTTTAGGACGCTAAATACTTCAAGTTCAAATGTAAAACACCCTCTACGGCTCTTTCCCTTTCTTTACCACTCCTTTGTTGGTCTAACCTCTATTTCACATCCAGTGAGAGGATTGTGTGAGTCTTGACAGACGAGCACCTTCCACATATTTCCAGCATCTCCACGTGAATACGATACGTAGTCCCGTAGTCCCACAAGATACGTAGTCCCATTACACCTAGGCCAAGGACGGATGATATCCCTTCCCAACGGAAACAACAATGACACTCATGTACGATAGATCACCGAGATAAACTATTACCTACTTACAACTGCGTCTTTCCGAGACACGAGTCCTTGAACATAAGTTAAATGACGGGCATTGCTTCTTTTGGCTAAAGAGAACTAGTTGAGTTTCCAATGCCAGCACCAACCAATATGCTGCAACCATATACGCCGAGGAATCAAGTCACCTTAGAAGCTCTGAGCTGTCAATGCAAAACTTTTCAACAAATTTATTGCCTGCTCTCTAATATTATTTGATGAATAAATTCCTTTTGAAATGAAATAGCGAAGAATATTTTTTCACTCAATAATTATTGGATTGAAAGTTCTGCCATTAAACCTTCTTTTTATGAATCATGTTAATCTGACTAGTAATTGAGTAATTAAATTTTTATGAGTTTTTGATTCACTCAAGAGTGGTTTCTAGTTCATTTTGGGATCTTATCGCTGATGATTCGTCGTTTAAGTATCTGAATGATTTAAGATTATCTCCTCAATTGTCCCAGTGCGATCTGGGCAATGTGACTCGATTAGGATATCGCTCAATATCCTCCATCTTATTAATATTTAAATTTAAACTTTTGAGCAAAGTACCCGAAAATTATTCATCTCAACTCACTGCTCCTTTCGCCCACTGATAATTTTTCAAAAATTAAACCTTAGGTGTAATTCATTCATTCGAATCATTCTCTGATGCGGAAAAATGGAGGGTTTCATAAAAAACACAATATAAGGAACCAATGGATACCGGAGAGGTTTCAGGGATAGAATGGGTGAGCCATTAAGAGGGCACTAGGTTTAATCACCGTTGATGATTCCTAGCACTCAGAGTGAAATCCCCACGGTGAAAAACTTTATAAAAAATAAGTAGAATAGTGCTGGCCAAGAGACTATTCTACCGAAAGAAAAATCAACTAATATCAAAAAGGCAAATGCGGTAATTAATACTTCATTAGAACGTCCCTATATAGTGTTCTGGAAGTGATGTAGCAAGGTCCTGTAGCCTTTTTGTTTCTTTTCATTTCTTTCTAATTTTTTTCTTCTCCTCCATCTTCCCCTCTTTATTAGTAATTTTCCTCTATCTTATCCTCAAACATTCGAGATTCTCTTCATATAGTCACTCAGCATTCCCCTAAGCTCTACCATAAGCTTCTCATTCTCTTCCACCCGATTCTTCATCGCTTGGCGGACTGCGGTTTATAGTCATGACACTAAAGCTGCGGCGAAGCCAAAGGTCGCAGATTCGAATTCTTACCGCGTGGGTGCTGAGTAAAACTCAGAATTAATTAGTCGGTACGATAGATTCAAAGTCCCTGGTTCTCCTAAACCAAATTCTACCCCAACTACTTATTCTTTCCTTGTTCCTGTATTTTCTCCGCCCTTCTCTGGACCCACAGCTCAAACGCTTTCAACACACTTACATACTATCTTCTCATAGTACAACATTCGTCAGTGCAGAGCGCCACGCTCAAAATTAAACTGTACACCATTCAACTGTAAACATTCCTTTCTCCATATCAGAAACGCTTGGATAGGGTGCGATCGCCCTCGTAATTTTCCTGTCACTTTAACAAATATAAGTATTGTCATGTATAGTCATTTCCTCTTGACCCCAGAGAACTGTTTGGCGGGATAGTCGGAGACCTGGCTCCCATTTAAGAGGATACTAATTTTAATTTGGCCTCTATCTGAGGGTTTTCAGCGAAATCTAGGCCCTTCCTTGAGTTCCGAGCGGAGGGTAAGTACGACACTCCATATTTTGGATGGGACTATAAATTGTGGAATCCTTTCCCTACTCGGCTAATGCCGAGTTTCTCTCCACCCTTCCTCTATTCCCTTGAAAAATTATATCGAAAACTAATATACCAACTACCATTGAAAGCGAACATGACCTCAACCGTCGGGCGCTTCCTCTCATAACACTCAGGAAAACGTATAGTCATTAGGGTAGCCATTTGATTTTATCAGGAGTCAACTGCAAAAGTTGTTAGAAACTGCATTTCCTTATTACTCAGTGTTCAAATACAATTACGTATTCCTAAAATATTAATTAAAATACAGGAGTAAAGAAGGATTCTTCTTTTGCATAGAATCTGCTCATATTCCATTAGCCCAGCTTCTTTCAAATTACTCCAGATTCGACTTTAATTCGAGTGAATATACGACTCCCGACCGTTGTAAGTAGATCTTTAACGGATTGACAACTGGAATGTCGCGGGTTCGAAGTCCACGTCGGGCATTGATGCTGTGCTGTCTTAGGATTACGTTAGGTTAGATGGTGTGATGTAGCCTCCGTAGTTGGAAGCAACTTTAAAAAAGATTTAAAGTATAATGAATAAATGAAACTACTCAATCCATCCAATTTTTGAGTCGTAACCTAGGCTCTACAAGGGCAGATGCATGGGTGTCTACTAGTAAGAGGCTGGAACCCGAGAGAATTGTAAGGATCAATTATTAAGTCAGAAATTAGAAACGTCCATTAAAAATTTATTTTAATACATTTTTAATAAGATCTTAAATATTAAATTTTAAATAAGATTTAAATTGAAATTTAAGTTAATAAATGATTTAAATGTAACTTTAACTACAAATTTGAGGGAATTAGTGCCGTAAAAAAATTTAATTTTTAAATTATAAACTACACTTAAATTTCCAATTAATAAATCAATGATTAGATATTAATTTGAAATTCGCCTAAACAATAATTGAGAGAACCCTATGCAATTAACTGCAGATTGTAACCAGTTCCAAAGTGCATCATTTGCTCGTACCATCTATCCAAAATAGCGAAATTTCCGATTATGGAACACTAACTGCTCTCGATTTTTGTTCCTCGGGTCATTTCTGTATCAGCCCCAGACACTTGGTCTCATTTTTTTAGTCTTCACTCAGTGTTTCAGAGATATCAAAGCACAAAATAGCTTGCGCGAATGACTGGATAAAAGTGGGGAAGGGGCAATGCCAAAATGATTAAATACTCCGCAGTAACACAAACTTAAATTTAGGCATCTAAACGATGTTCTTCTATCGCGAGCGTGATACAGTCAGTAAATCGACCTCGACTCTTGCTAAAAGTACCATAGTCTTAGAAAAAAACAATCTCCTTATCTCACCACAAATCCACGGTTATGACTTGAGCGGTGAGCAAGAAGAGCGACTAGAGTCCATATCAGGTCAAGGACTTAAACACGCGACCGGTCGAGGCGAAAGAGATGTAAAAGGAGAAAGAACGAACGCCTCGACCGCCAGCATCCCACGCCGGCGCTCGCACCAACCCCTCACACGCCATCGTCCGATGCTCGAGGGGGGAGGGAAAACCAGCTTCCTCCCCCCGACCACCCTCCTCGCGGCCCACCTCACACCTCCAGCACGAAAACAGCCCGCCCACCAGCAACCCGACGACGCACGGATCAACCAAACCCTCAGCTCACAGCAACCGCCGCCCACTTCCAAACCCGAAGTTGGGAGCCCGTGCCTCTCTTCGGGCGTAGGGCAACGCATTCGAACTGCGTAATGGCACGCAGCATATATTTATGTGCAAGCAATCACTTGCAATCATTTGAAATTTGTTCACCCCCATTCCTCTTACCTGTCCGGCAGTAAATATCTCACACCACGATGGCATGTTACAATTCTTCTGGCGATATGCCACTAAACAACCTGTGTTGAGGGAACTGTGCGCCTTGCCAAGCTTTTAAACCAGGGTGCGTATTTCTTCATTTTTTTGGCTAAATTCAAGCAAAACTTAAAAATGACCGATGACATTCGTTTCTTCATTAATCATGTAAAGTGGAAATAACTTAACTGTTAAAGTAAATGCTGGAACCAGATAGAAATTTGTGAAATCAATGGCTCTCCGATGAAATTTTTAAATAATCACAATTCGAAACTGGACTGTTGCTCACGTCCAATGGTGCAGGTTTTCCAATATTTTGAAGCCATCCCAAGATTCTAGAATACTCAGTAGCACCAAATAAAGTGATGTATAAATAAATCGTCCAGGATAAATGGCGTCCAAATTTTCCGGATTTATAATGGAAAAGTAATTTTCAAAATAAAGAGAAACATAAAAATTTTAAGCTTTCCAATTTTTACTCTACTACTAATACATAATGAATAAAATGATAAAGCAGAGAAACCCACAAAAAACACTAGGAACAAATGCTGCTTGTTAAATATAAGAAATAGGAGCGAGAGAGTACCAAATGCTCATGGCTATGGCTCATTTGCAGACACGATTAAACGGACAATGCCTTGAGTTTTCGCTTAAGAAAGGTTCAACCATAAGACAATCGAATTCGCTTCCGTATTAAACAGTTTCCTTTAATGAATAATTAAATTAAAATGTATAAAAAACGTATAACATATTCCGGAACCAAGACTATTCCGGATATGGCAAGTTTCCCCCTTAGTAAAGGTTCCACTTGAGATAGATATCACTGCACGTGCAAAACTGATTTCTATTCAATTTTCCCTAAATGAACGTTCCTCCATTGTATTTTTAATCACTGCTTGTCTGCATCTTAAGTCACCCTCTGCACCCTTCCCGCTCCTCCGATCGCCTTCTGCCCCCTCAATCCCAACGAATCCCTTCGCTCTTGCCCCGTCCCACACGTCCCCTCTCCTCCCCCTCCCCTCCTCCCACTCCCTTCTTCTCCGCCCACTCCACAAATGCGCTCCTAACCTCTCGGCGTGACCTAGAATCCTTAGTTGAGCTCTTGGCGCGAGTAAAGCAAGCGAGTTGCAGACGCCGCCAGCTCTTCATCTCCCGGCAGCACGCATCACGCGAGGCGTAAAATACTACGCTTCGAGAGGCACAATCACGGTCGCGGAGTGAAGCCAGAGGCCTGCGCCGACACCCTTCCTTCGAAACCCCGCCGTCCGGACTTTGTTGAGGAGGATCATCAGAAGTTCTCCCCCGCCCTCACTGCCTCTTCCACCTCCACCCCTCCCCTTTCCGCCACCCCTCTCAGACTTCTTCTCGTCTCCGAACTGGACCAAAGTCTCGAGGGGAAAATACGAGGAGACTCCCACTTTGGCGCCCGCGCAAGGAACCGCCGACCCCCTCACCCCCGCTCGCCGCACCAAACTTTCCGCGTCTCGGCTCACTCGAGAAGTATACACAGTCTACTCGGTCTGTTATTCCGTGCCAGGAGGAAGAAGGATTTTAGCTCCCGTGCCATCGCTGAAGATCGAGCGCTCCTGTGGAAGCTATCTGCCGGTGTCGCTAAACGAGGAGAGGTTCCTGACTGAATATTCTTCCTTCCCGAAAAGGTGAGTGAGTTTCGGAGAGATTTCTTCCGTCGGGGATCGTGGAAAGCATCAACACCCTGGGCGAGAGTTTGGATTACGATGCTACATGAGCACAAAAAGAGTTCCGTGGAACTTCAGCAAAGAGTTTTATGTTCACCGAGGTTGGAAACGTCCGCCATGCTGCTTTCGTCGGCGTCCGTCGGCGGCAGTTGTGTAAAACGCACGTACAGCCACGGCTGGAAGTGACGTCACGAGTGACACCGACCCACCGCCCGTGGTGACCTCGAAGTGGGCTCACAGGAGTGTATAAAACACCTGTGGAACAACTTATTGGGCGATCGGGTTAAAATTTTCATTTCAATATACTTTGCATATTTAAATGTTTCCGGCGTTTAAACTATATCAATACGCACGTCGATGACTCTGGATAATTAGTACGCACTCGCAGATAAATTGGTGCGAGAATATAACATGATAAGAATTAATGACCTTTCAATCGTCAATTAAAACGAACGCCTTCCATACAGAAAGTGTTAAGCTGAGGCTATTTTCAAGCATAATAGTGGACTAAAAATAGGATTTGAGTATACAAGTGGACTAAACGGTGAACGAATTTACGAAAGAAATACAGAACAAAATCGCAGATTTATGACGCAGCGCATGAGAACCGAGAATGCCAACGCAATATCTTATGCCAGTGGCAGAATATTACGTATTTGAAATGGCAACAGCGAATCAAAACACCAACTTTCTTCATGCCGGCTGCAAGTATTCACCACTAAAAATAGGATGCTTACGTATTACTGTCTTTAACACCTTTGCACATAAGCCTCGTGAAATAAACATATAATTTCCCATGAGCCCTGTAGGAACAAATTCGGATCTTAACTATATTTTAATCGTCCAAAAATCCTCAGATAAGTTGTACCTGCGTATTTATTTACAATGGGATGACGATTTATGGCACACTTAATGGTTATAATGTATGTATTTTTTCCAAGAAAAACTAAAAAGTGACAAATGATACAGCTACAAATGAACACTATTCTTTCCAACATAAACATTATAACAACAAGAACTTACTTATTTCCCCTTATATCATTTACAACAAGGAAGAATATCTGCGAGCTTCCTCCTCATTTTCGTTAGAAATAATGTTGTATGTACATACGCATGAATAGCGTGCGAAAGCAACCTTGCTGGGAGTACCTACTACTATTCATAATTTGGCTTAAATAGGAGATCAAGTACTAGGCCGTAAGAAGGGAAGATTTTCTAAATTGAAATATTCGCTGGGAGAAACGAGCAAAAACATTCTGAATGTTATCCAAATATTTCCTAGTATAACTACTAATTTTATTAATTAAAATTTTTGAGATTTTTTTAAATTAATTTATATATTGCACCAAGTATCTAACAACTTAATAAGTTCGACAGAATTACAAATTACTGGAGAAATGCAGCACTAACATGAAACATACATTGAAATGAATTCATTACTCCTCCAGCGCTATTACCTCCAAATTTTGACGGATTTAGTCATTACTACACCTACACTCAACAAATTAAGATACTATAACATCTACCGATTCACTAAAGTCAAAGAATCAGTATTTTCTAAAAATCGAGCAATGTTTTACCGGACATCATAACCATTGACTGCCATTGTGTCAATGTTACTTATAGGTTTTTATTCCCTACTGCCTTATCAAATTCCTATAAATGAGTTTCTTCAATATTGAAAGAGGATAATACAATTAGTTCCCAGCAGTTGTTATACATTTCACTCGAACAGAAGATATGCAGGGAAACACAATGGGACAACCTTCAGTTACCAACCTCCAGTTATTTGTGCCACGCAACACCGAATTCTAAGAACAGAGGCATGACTGGAACACCCACTCCAACCGGGCAACATTCTTTTGGCACCACGGAACCGTCTCACCGGTGGGCGTCCACTTCCATGGCATTTAACTTCCCTTTACTTTTTCGTGTTCAGACTCTAGCACCTGTCTTTATACAGTGCTTGTAAACGACTCGTCATCATTTTCAAAGTAGGCATGAAGTACGAATACACCTCCGAATACATCAAACCCCCAAATCGAACCGGCAAAATTCTAATACGAATTTCACAAGTAATTCTAATTATCTTTTTTACTGGTAGTATTCAAACTTTTACTTCCCCTTCCCCTTGCCAAGTTTCAATGGGCAGTCATTCTATGACTAAATACTAGGTAACGGAAGTTGAGAGCGAGCACTTGTCCATGCGAGACTGTGACATGTGAGACTGACTAAACGATCTATAGTGCCAAGCTTTTCCAACTCGTTCTATTGAAGCGCAACATAACGATATTTCCTTAGAAGTTGCCGACCTCATCTGCGTTCTCCGTCACTCACGACTGTGTATAAAAATTATCATATAAGAGGATATCCGATAAAGGGAAATAAGGTATTAGGAGGAAACCATTTGTTTTGCACCATATATCCGTTCCAAAGCCTCCGTCGCTTCCTTGAAAACACTATCAGATTTACCCTTTATTTCACAATATTCCTATTCTTATCGTAGGACCATTGTCGTTTCTATTCATTTTGTTAAAATTAGTTTTACGAAGGTTGCTATTGTAGGACACGAGCAATTATATGAGTAATTCAAAGTTAAATTGCATTCATGGCTTTAGTCTAGACAGCATCGAAAACAATTTGCATTTGCTAACTTTGAACTTCCCGTCATAATTCCATATTTCAAAAATTATATAATCTGTCCAGACAAAATTAGCGCAGAAAGGAGAAGTCGAATTATCAACGTGATTTGTAACACCATATAAGGAAGCAGTAACTAACTCACAGTAAGAAATTGACCGCAAGAAAGAAAATCACCTTTACTGCTGAGAAATATTCCATTAGACCAGGAACGAGAATATTTTTAAATAAAGGTTATAGGAGAGAAAAAATAAGGCATTTACCCTTAAAATAAAAATATGGTCTATTTTACTGCTGTGAAAACTACAAAATTGCATTTTTTACATATCCTATTGATACTATTACAAAGTACAAATAAAGTTGTTTTACTCATGTAGGCAAGGCAACCGCATGAGAATTCGATGGATTAATAGGGTTACCAAATTCACGATGCAACTACACCCTATTTCAAACATCACAAGACTGCATACCGTTTGAACTGTACTCTAGCTCGTACAATAAACAAAGGCATTTCTACCCTCCAAACATTGGCACTAGAACCATTCTACGTTCACGAACACTTATCACTAATAAAAATAAAAAACGCTTCTATATTAATGAAAATCTTTATTCATTGGAGGGACGAAATGTATTATTACGACCAAACAACTTATAAGTGATTGCATTTCCCATACTCCATATATAGAATTCAATGTGTTAATATGAAGAGGTTGATCGATGGAAGGATCGAGTGGAAGTGTGTGTCAAACCAATCCTAGGATTGTTGACCGATGATGATGATAGAATTCCAACTAAGAAGTCAAAATGGCTGTAGCTCGAAGGATCTTTTTAGTCTCAAATTCAACAGATGCTACTCTACACGGTCGTATTGAATGTTCAAGGTAAAAAATAAAAACGTTTTTTTTATTGTCTACTATACATCTTTATTTATCTTTAATTTGTTCATTTCAAATGATTCATGTTACACCGCTTCACGTTATAAACAGGCAGATGATAGGATATGTAATTAAGTCAAAATTGGTTATACGCGGAATTAAGATCATATAACATTATAAGGGACATTTTTCATCATTATATTATATTATAAAGGACATTTTTCTATGGGCAATAATTGTTGTCAAATTTTCTTCTTGTGAGTGTTTTTACGGTGCAATATTATTCGCAAGCCTTGAAAATGATCGATGAATATATTAATCTACAAAATCTTAAATAATTTGAGAATTATTGATAGAGCATTTATTGACTTTCGTTAGATTTCTAACGCCCTCATATGAAGATTTGATGCAGGTTTTCAAGAATAAAATGTGTATGATTCCATTGTGTCCAAAACGCGAAACTCGCAGCAGCTTGGGATATTTATTTCAATTAATCATGGATATCTGGAGCACTGAAAACCATATGATGAAAATTAAAGTACATATAAAAGTATAAGTTCAATGCAGAACGGAACAAAATTACAGTGCACTTTTATGATCTGATTCAACTCAATGGTTTATCAAGTATTTTTGCAATGTTGCTTTATTCAATGCCATATAACAAAGCCTTACATGCTCCTTTTGAAAATGGGCAAACTCCCATTTTATTCATCAATGCGGATTTAGCGAAGGGCATGTTTCACTCCTATCTACAACAAAATACCTTGAGAATTTAAGGTGTTAAATACAGTTAAATAATACCCTGCAAGCCACCGTAAGATTGTATGGCAGGGGGCGAAAGATAATCAGACATGCATTTTAAATCAAAAGAGAATTAAATGTACACATACTATCACACAACCGTGCCCAAATACTAGCCAAAATCTCAATATCTTACTTCCAACTAGTATATTTATGTACGATGTATTACTGTCCATAATGTTTTGTGGAAAAAATTAATATTACTATTCATATAGTAAGATATCTTTTCCTCTAAATTTACCTTCATGATCTAACCTGCCATAGTACACTGCTGTTTTTAATACATTTGTAATATCCGCCTTAAATTTCTGCAAGGGATATTTTGTATTTTAAACTATAACTTAATATTGATTCCCAATCTAATTCTTCTCATAATTTCGATACTTTCCTAAACCCATCTTAAAACCATTTAACAAACCTAGCTGCTCTTCGACACACACTCTCTAGTTCTGTGATCAATCCTAATTTATTTGGATTCCATATTCTCGCTTCATATCTCAGTATCTAATACTTTTAAATATTAACACTCCTAAATATATCCCAGCTTTCTGTTGACTTGACCGCATATCTCCCGGATGTCTTCGATAAGTCTTTAGTTTTTGTAATATATGAGTAGGTACTCAAAGGAATCAACGCTAACAGTTTTCGTTTCCATGGGATCACTCCAGTGAATATCTCTTTTCAAAGAAGAGTATATTCACACACTTTTTCAGGTTTAGTCCTAACAATAAGTGCCATTTCCGCACCAAGCTTGAATTGCATTCAGATCCCTAATACGTGATTTCCCATATTCATTTGAAATTTCTCTGTGCACTACACCTTCGTAGGCAAAAAGTCTGTTTACTACTCACGACGGTACCCATATAATTGATGCATTAAAGAAATAGAAGTGTTACGCTTATTTGGGGATCACCCGATGTGATTTTGATGGTGTATGATAGGAATATCGGGGAAATATGACGAGAAGAATAAAGAGCGATGTTACTTTTCACTTGTACGCTCTACCCTACCATAACTCATCTATAACGACTCTGCTCCAGCCCACTTAAAAATTCCTTATTCTAACATATAACGTCTACATCCATCCCAAAACTTTCTATCTTATAATATACTACAAGGAACTCTGTCGAATTCGTTTTCAAAATCTATGGATATCAAATAATTCTCAGTGCTTTTTTCAGTGGAAACTAAAAGAACGATTACGATTAAAGCTAATTGTGTCTCGCAAGACATAACTTTCCGAAATCAATGTTGGTTGTTTAAAAGGAAACCTTGACTATCCAACATTCTCCATGATCCTTCAAAAATATATCATTAAATTGGGCGTTAAAATTCGTTATAATCATGAAGAGTATTTACACATTTTATGAATTTTATCAATCTTCAACCGCAAGGCCGGCTAAGTTGATGTGAAGCTTAACTAACACCGAAACCTAGATTACTCAGAATTCGCACGTCGTCATAGCGAACTCCTTTTTTTCAGGCCCTAAATATATCTGCATCTCGGTGGTTATGGTCATATACCATTAAAGAGGGCTTGGCATTAAGAGTAACACTTGGCTTGAGTTGATTTGGGCGGTCACTACTCTTTAGCCAGGAAACAAGCGCTTCGTACTATTCTATGCTAAATCACAACTATTAATTGGCCTTCGATTAAAGCCACAAAATGGCAAATTAGCGGAGCCACAATGGCATTCTGACGAGCACCTGTTTACAGATATATGTTTAAAGCAGTTAGAGCAAAAATTTTAGTTTACTGGTTTACAAGCCTTCAACTATTCAAAATTATTAATAGACATGGCAGGAAATGAATTTGCCACATCTGACTGAGTTCTATGTAAACCGAACGTTTGCGGCATGCATTAATTAATGAGGGACGCATGTTGTTGAAAACAAGAAGCATCAGACGGAGTAAATAGATGTTTCACTATCTTACTGTACATTTTACACCGTAAACTTCCATGAATTCAGTAAAACCTGAGGAGCAAATACGTTATCGGGGTTTTTTAAAATTTATACTACTTATTTCGAATGATTTTTTACTTCTCAAATTTGGAGATGAACTGGTACATAAATTGCGCCGAAGTCTCATAAAATTATTATTCAACCTTCTGAGGATCCTGAAATATCAAAAACGTATACCTCCGAAATAGAGGACTAAATATCTCCAAAGCTAATCACACAGCCTTGCTATAAAGAGAACCCAAAAGTATTTTCAAAACAATTTGAATTTCTCCTCCATATTCATTGGCTCAGAGTTTGCTCAGGTCGCGCGAACTCTCAGCCTCGACTATAATTCCGCGAAGGAATCTCAGCTGAGAAAAACTGTGGAAGAAGCTGGAAATACGATGCGTCATTTGGATGCGTTGAACGCCTTCTGTGTGAAATGAATTACGGAAGCGTCTTTCGCTGCATACGCTTAGTGCTGCACTCAGCTTAATACTTCTCACATAGGTGAGGAATGCACATGGCACCATGGAATTCTTGAGATACACTAGGGGAAGAGGAGGGAGGAAAGCATTCGGTCGGGGAGCAATGAGCGATGGGGATTCCACCGCCCATTACGATAAGAAATAGTCCGTAGCATAGTCCAGTTGCATTCTACAAAAAAAAGAATCTACTTACAGCTGGTAATATAAGCATGGAAGTGAAGAGGCACTTCATAGAACTCGCTGCTCCTAAGGCATGGGCAATAGCATCAGCAGAAAAGTGAAGAGTGGAAGTATTCGAAATGGGATGACCCTCAAAATTGCCCATGCTTTTACACAGAAACCCCCAGCAATAAAAGTGTAGCAACATGCTAAAAGCTATAAAAATCGATACGGCTGAAAATACTTATTTCATTAGAGCGTTCACAAAATTCCTAGCGACAATACGATATTCGAAAATCAAAAAAGATATCAAAACTGTAAGTGCTCAAAATTCAAATTACTCAATCACCTCACATTTAAAATTCCATAATGAACTTAGACGTGGAAAGAAGAAACGTATTCGAAATTCACGTTATATTATATACAAAAGGTCGGTAAAATTATCCAAATGCCGCAAAATGTTATCGTAAAATATTTCAGGGCAAGGAAACAATGATAAGTTCTCCAAATATCCCTATGACTCCGCAAGTACAAGAAAAGCATTTACGAATTTTTGTCCTTCGTCTGTTCATGGGTATCCGCTAAACTAAGTCCCATTAGGGCAATCAAAGCTTGGTCGCGGTTAAATATAGGGCAATTTCTTATACCCTGACATAACCTTTCACCTGATAGAAAGATATGTCCGATTTGAGTTTACACGTCATTAACTCCCCAGAGTTAAAAGGAAGAAGGCAACCATTTATATGAAGAGCCACTACGAAGGCTACTAAGTAATTATTATCTCTTCCTCTTCCAACCAAGGAGGCATCGTAAAATAACCGTAATGGAAAGCAAAAGAGTATCACCATCTGAGACAAACAGGAGTTTCCAGCCACTCACCGGGAAAATTAACGCCTGGAATCCATCCACTGCTCAATTATTTCAAAGGAGTGTCACGTGAACTCTTCCAATGAAACTTCTCCGCTACTTCTACCCAAAAAATTCACACACCAGTCAGTCTTTTTAAAAGCACACTATGATGAAAAATTAAATGTAAAATGAACGTAAGTATTTCTGCGGTACGAGAGCACTGTGAACACAAGTAGTTTTATAAAGTTGAGTTTTGAAATTTTAAATATTCATTAATTTTAGCATTCCAACCCGGTGCCATTTCTAATCCATTCTCAAGTCTCCTGAAGAAGACATGAAGATGTACCCGGGTTGTAAATAAGAGGAATACTTTAAAGGTGGAATTCACAAAGACATTCATGCTTCTCTTTCTTTCGCCCCGCAAGGAGAAATTCCACCACGTTAACCCCGACACAGTATATCTAGTGCTATGCCGAAGGACTATCCCAAAAGCAGGCTCGTTTTCACAAAAATTTTAAAAGGTTAAATCAAAAAATAAATATAAGCCTCCGAATAGCATCTGAAATGAAAAAAGCGAATTAAGTAAATGAAATGTTAGCAGGAAAATGTGACAAATACATATACTGGAACGTATATGAGCTCAGAGGATGAGAGTATTTTCTTCCGGCCCAAAATGGGATCAAAATGAATGTTTAGGAACCTCTCAGGACAACGAGAGAAAGTTAACTCCTCCCTCCATAATGGGATAATGTCTGGTTTGGGAACAACCTTCCTCCTTGCGTGGGCAGCACAAGTCTAGCTCGGAAAATTCTTGGCCCTTTTCTCTTTTTTTTTAATCCCCAAGGCAAAACGGAGATGAATCGTTGAACGCCTCCCACCCGCATTAAGCAGGGAAATGAACTTAAGAACGATCTTCCACGAAGGTTAACTAAGAGTAGGGTTTAAGGATATTGCGTAATTGTCAACCTGAAATGGTAAAAAGCCCTTATGAAGACGCTCACGTAAACAACTCGCTCTCAATCACGGGTCAATAGTAATTTTTACTTCCTTCACGACATTAAAAATTCTTTCCCACGCTGAACGTTGATTGGGAGGAGTGTTGCAAGGGTTGTAAGCGTCAGCCAGGGCGGGCGTGGGCTGAAGTTACACCTACCACAACGGAGACAGGCGGTGACCTCAAAAATTCTCTGGACGATAGCTTGGGAGAGTTCGCCATGTGGAAGCCAACGATAGTACATGCAAAGGCTTTGAGTGTACGTCCATATTTTTTATTTTTATCGTCATGAGAAACAATCGTAAAAAGTTTTCCACATGGCAGAAACTTTAACTTTCTTTCCGTTCCAAAAATATTTATTTCCAGCAAGTCATTTGACAAAGGGAGAAAAGCATATACTTCTCCTTATCTAAGAAACTTGGAGGTATAAATAGTGTGATATAAAATAGCCCGTTGAACATGCTCAATTCTCTCGCGAAAATAATAGTTACAAGGAATATGATTAATGGTTTGGAAGACTACTGCGAAGTTTTTCATTAAAAATGTAAAGCAGCAACTAATAGACGCAAACCTTACAAACAAAATAATTAATTAAAAACAGTATTAAACATCATTCATTGGTTTACTAGAGTGATTCTGGAATTAAGTTATAAGGACTTCAGCTATGGCTGCGTCGCGATTCTGGGTGAGCATTATTGCATTAATTACTTTCCCGGATAAAGGTTGCGTACCGCAAAGTATGTAGCAAATTTAAAAGATACCTTAATAAAAACTAACCCCTAATTCATCCTTATGGCCAAATTTGCGAAAGGAACAGCTAAACAAGCCCACGATGTCTTTGTAAAACACCTCAACCTATTATAATACCACTTTACTATATTACAAACCATAATCTTTGGCTGCATACCCTTAGAAATACCTCGATATAATCTAAATAATTTTCATTTACCAGGCAAGAACCTATGTGAAATCCTTCCTAATTCCACATTTTCTGACTACGCCTAAAGGCGCAAATGATTTCAAGTCTCGATCGTTTACGCTAGCAAGTAATGATTACGAGAATCGCGCGAAGGTACTTGAATTCCGTAGAAATTTGACTGCTACAGTAACCTGCACTAAAATGCTTCTCAGTATCGGCACGACATCGATGTATACTTTAATTCTAAATCGATATGTTTTAAAACACTTCGGAATCAGATCAGAACTTCCACGACATATTCTGTTTATTACAAAGGGCAAACTGAAATAACTCTTGCGAGGTGATCAGACTTGGAAGGAGGCATTTATTCACATCAAGAATACTCTTTATAACACAACATGCGGTTAAACCAAGCTTTATGAGGGCAACGACGAATTAGGAAAAATAAAGGCGAGGCGACATCCTTATAAGGCCACCTAGGTTTTGAAGTTATGGATCCACTTTTTCTCCACTGAGTGCCTAAGGAACGAGTTATTGTTTCTTTCATTGTTTTTTATTGTCACCGGTTAACGGCGAGTTCTTCAAATACGGGAAACGGAATGGCATGGCAAACGCGATCTCATTGTTAGTTGCGTTGTGAAGTATGTACATGTGTGGATTACAACGGATGCCGTGCGGAGGGGAGTCGATAACCTCTCTTCTCTCTGGCGGATACGACAAAAGAAGCCCAGGGCCTTGTCGGGATGGTGGGCGGGGCTCCTTATAACCGCCCTCCCTCTATCCGCTTCCCTACTTAAATCCCACTCCGTCTCCTCTTCCTTCCCTGGCTACACCCAAGAGCTAACACACACCTACATACACGTAGTGAGATGACGAGACCCTTGCGGATGCAACGTTATCTGGCAGCACAGGAATACTCGCTTTAATAATCCTTTATCAATCACGAAAATCCATGAAGTACAAATTGTGATACCTTTCGTTATCTTATTCAGACACATTTTCGTTCCTTTGCCATGTTTCCTCTTAATTTGTTGAAAAAGAAAATCCCAATAATTAATCAATTACAGTTTAAGTATACAGATTTTGTAATCAATACCCGGACGGAAAGATGATCGGAATACAAAATTATGCGATGCATTTGTTTTTATGCGGAGCATCAGGAGACAACTATCAATTCGGTAATCGCCGTGATGACCACAGCATTCTTATTCTTCACACAGTTAGTTGTGGAAGTTTTCCGCCCAAAAATGGCTTGTGCCCACAAAAAAACGTTTGCCCAAATTTACGATTCATCAATACATCTTCTTTCATAATTTTTATGGCTTGAGTGCGTAAACGCAGCTGGGAAAGAAAGAAAAATTCATTTTGCATACACGCATCGAGGTTTCGGCAAACAGTTTTAAACATTTCCAAAGCGCAATTTTTGCCTTTGTAGACAAAATTTGGTATACTTTGGTGAATATGTAACGAAACCTTATACCTTTCGTCGGCTTTTGATCATTGGTACTCCAAGTGCGACAGTACTAATCTTAGCGGTTCAACCCGTATCGGAAATCATTTTCGTATTCCACGTGCTGTGACAGAATGGTTTGGAACTATCAACTTTCAGGGATAAATTAAACTTTCTTTGAGCGTATTCAAAAACATACACCTGTGAAAACTGGTGTAAAAGATGGTGGATCTGGTGGTTACTAGGGCATTCTCTTTTCGGCACAAGCATAGGCCTGCGTTTTTTTTAACACTAGGCGGAATGTGAAGCGAAAGAGAGCCACGTCGGTGCCCAGAGGACGAGCTTTTAAATTCTCATCACGGTTCACTAAGTCTTGAAGTGACGGCTGAGAAGGGAAGAGGCGAGGTCAGGAGCAAGGATTGGCGGGAAGACGGAGACGCCAACATGAGAGGCATGGGGAGTGGCCGAGTGAATGAAGTGGTGTGGGCGGACGCTCGCCGCGATGGTCATCAACAGCAACAGCGAGCGGATGTCCACTGGATGGCTCCCGGGAATACTGCGATATGCCAAATTGGACGAGTGATCTCGATTCGGACAAATATGGGCGATTCCCGGAATCCAAAGTGTATTTTCTGAAAAGGAATATTTGTCCTGCGTGCTTCAACAAGAGCCGAGGTTGAGAGATATGATTTTGGCATTTCTACGCCATTTTTTTGCCCGGCAGCGTTTGAACACACGTATGAAAACACTGCGTGCTCAAGGAAAAGAGATGTGAAACTGCGGAAACAACTGATAAAAAATGAAAAATATACGAATATTTAAAAATTTATATAGCAGTCTCAGTTTAAACTATGCTCATTCTAAACGCTTTTGACTTATTTCCATAGTGAGATTGAGTGCTGAATTTCAACGCTTTTAAAAGTTGTCCACATTAACTGAAAATTTGTACGTCGATAATACTCGAGAATAATTCAGAGCATCAAAAGGTTTAACAATGCTCATCAAGAATCATCGAAAAATCGATTTTATATTATAGCATATAGGAAACAAAAGAGAAACCTTATCAACTTTTGAAAGAGCTGCAGTACACTCGTCAACATGAACTCAAAGTTAGCAAAATGTTTGCCTTAAGCTAATTAAATCGAGGTAATGTGTGGATAAAACCAACTTAAGAAACAGAAACTGAGTAGAAGACAGCGGCACAACACCTGTGAAATTAAAGTTGAAACCTCTGAGAGAAAATCAGAAATGCAGTATCATCCACAATATATCAAATATATTCATATCTAAAAATGTTAAAATATTTTCCACTCCGTCTTAAATTCTACGCGTCTAGCTACGGTCGAAATTTTCCGGGCCCACGGGCATCGTTCGTAGGTTTTCCAGGCTCTAGCGTATTAATGACGCGGCGTTCTTTGAGAGAGGCGCGAATTGTAGGTCTCCTTGGATTTTTCTAGCGATAGAGAATGCACTCTTCTCTCTCCATGACACATCAGTAGCATCGACATTTATTAATACATCACCGGCTCCCACCAGTCGTGCTACCTGGTCCTGGCTGAAAATTAAACATTAAAAATGGGTCACTTCACTGTACAAGACTGTACCTACATTATCCCCCGTCTGTCCATCTGTTTCCATTTTTTTATCCGTGTCCTGGCTGATTCCGTTCGCTACTAGCAAGCAACAAATAACTCTGCTGTAGATATCACGTTACCCACTACTAGAGGATGAAAGAGACCAAAGACAACTTGACGTCATTCAAAAACGGCATCTTTGTAGCTTTCCTCTTCTACCTGTATATTCTAGTTCTAGCACCTGAATGTAAATATACGCCGTCTCACGCCTTTGCGGCGCAGTTTAATGCGGCGGTAATGAGAGAGCCAAACCTTCCAAGTTTCGCGTCAAAACGTAGCTGATTTCTTCAATTACTATAGATTTGAGATTCCGATACGGTGAAGGAATCACATGAAGGCTTGTCCAGGACATCGCAAAGGAAAGAGGGCGTGAGTGGGTGGATGCAGGCGTGAAGTCATCGATCGAAAGCGGTAAACGATGGCTCATCTGACCTTCTGGGTACGTACTGCACCCATTTGAGGGTGTGCGCTCTAAGAGTTGAACTCATACATATCATTTTTCAAGCCCGAAGGTTGGTTTGACAGCTGAGGATAGAATTTAACGCAACAATGTGCGGAATTCAGCGTGAGTATTAAGTCTTCCCCCCTCTCCCTCCCCTCTCTGCCACCTGAGGATTCATTGGTAATGTGAACGTCACCGAAGCATTTGAACCATGGGACCACGAAAGTAAACTGAAAGTTCTTCCCACAGTGTAGTCACACTTCAGCCAAGTAAGTGCGGTCAATAACAATGTTAAAATCTGATCACGCGTGTCCACGCATTATCATTGCCTCGGAGTAATGAAATGAACAAAAAAAATTAGGCAAAAAACTCAATCCCATCCCGATAGGATGTAGGATCCAAAAAAAAGTGTTTTAATGAACAAGATTTCCCTTCTTTCCAGCAACTGACAACTCACCTTATGACCCGGCCACAGATATTCTTTCTTTAGAATACAAAGCAAGTGATTGAGAACACGCCGCTGAGTAATCGCGTTTTCTCTCGTAAACCGTCGTAAAGTTTTTCACTCCTTCGCGATGCCAGAATTTTAGATTGAAATTTAAGAATGTGTGCTTCCCATTTTCACTGACGTCGAAAGTTGTAATCCCGAGTTATGAAAATAATCATGTGATTAAAACAGTCTTGGTATCTTATACTGAGCTAACTCTGCGAAATTAAGTCCTTTTTCACTAACAGGCCAAATAATTCTGTTGTCAAACCGAAGAGCTTTATGTTTTAGGGAAGAGTTCAGAGATTGCAACAGTCATTCTAAATAGCAAAAAAGAGTTTCGATTTGAGCTTTTCTTTCTGTTGAAATTTATCAGTCGTACCGAAAGGAAAGCAAGAATTTAAAATATCAACTAAGGATTCCCGGACGCCAAACAGTAGAAGAAAGTCATCAGTTGCTACTGCTTGGAACAACATTCAAGACCAAAACCACGAATCTGCAGGCGTGATCTAACGGAAATAAAATATATAAAAGAACAGACGCAAATAATATTGAATATAAATTATTATTTCCCAACATGTTCGGAAGGATTTTGAAAAGTGGATAATCGGGTAGTGCATCGAATGATGCATTCTTGCGTCTCATTCAGATGATAAAATTAAACGGGAAAAATTCATAAATTTAACTCATTGGAAAATTTCGCGGTCGGTAAGTAGCCAATATTTAAGCTGTTAACGGATAACGGTTAAAAACTCCAAGTACAATTAGAATTAGAATATGCACGCCCGTCAATTATGGAATTTAAAATGTGAATGAAATTGCATATAACTTTATTTCCCATGAAAAATTAATTTTTTTCTCGATATAACTTACTTAGAGTAAATATCTTATTTTACTATCGGTTACAGAGATATGGTTACGGGGCGATATGAATAGGTTGCATATCCCTTTTACTCATGACCTATTTGTCTAGGTCAAGTTATGAGATTAGCTAGCACTTGACGATCGTTTCTGTAGGCCCGAGAGACAGTTAGGAGCGAATTGAGAAAACAAAAATAGGTATTCTCTGTCACTTTCATCGCTATGAGCTGAAGACTACACCAGGAGAAAGGTTGATAGGATCAGGAATCGAGTCACAGATTTTTCGCTTGCCAGACTACATCATTCAGAACCCCTGATCATTCAAATTGCATTTTTGGTAAGAAGTTATTAAATTCTTTCTCGTCCAACTCTGATTTATTCTTCATAGCCACTAGCCACCTCACTTCATTCCATTCAGAATCACTATTCTGTACATGTTATTCCGCTACGCTGATTTCTCTTCTTTATTACAACTTTACATTGCTCAAATACATCTGTTATTTTCATCCGATATTTAACATCTAAAAAATTCTCCCCATAAAAAAAAGCACACAACAATTAAGTTTTTCAATTCTTTTCCATTTCACTCGCACAACGAGCAGATTTAACCATATATTTGTATTTGTATCTACCTGTATAATGTTATTTGAAGATGCAGCTTGGCTGGTGTGAAGCGAAGACATCAGCAGAATGGTTGTAAAACGTACGTCGATGATAAACATCACAACGCGAAGAAAAACCCGGAAACCAAACAACTCAATCTATTCCACGCAGCTAAAAACCAAAGAAGCGTCCCCACTGCATTAGACCCAAATTAAGTACCTATTGGTTAACGTAATATGCGAAAGCTTATTCTACAAATTCAAAAATCTTTACAAAGCAATGGTTTTTCACAACTTTTATCTTACACTATTCGTAGGGGTTGACCTCAATTTCACAGCGAATTCGTCCCGAAGTCTCTTCGTTCACGAAGCAGAACTTTTAGGGAGTCTGACTCACCACATTGTTCCATAACGCTACCTCCCCCAACAAGATGGTGCGCTGGGAAAAACACTAGGTTCCCTTTCCAAAATGAACTACTTGGCAGCCTACCAATTTCATGGGACGGGTATAGAGATTTCCAAATCCACTGCTATCTACCCTAGCTATAAATACGCTTCGTCTTCGCTTATGATTTGAGTGGCTAACGTAAGCCTCGAGCGATTCAGCCATTGACAGAAACAGAATCACTGCGAGGGTTGGCCATAAGTTCTTGCACTCGTCACATCGTTCACGCTAAGGCTATTCATGATATAGCAATTCCCTTGAAAACTGTAAACTTGTGAGCAAACATCTTCCCATAACGATTTCCACTTTTAGCTACACCTAAGGCGCCAAATCGGGATTGTGACGGTTTTGCTTCTTGGATTGCTAAATCATCCAGCAGCATGCGCACACTCGTTCAACCTTTGTTCCGAAATCCATCACAATGACGGCATGACAATACCGAGGTCCTGACAACTAGGGTTCACCAGGATCTATTTTAGAAGTTGATCCCTCCAATAGCACTCTCTCTCTCACTTTTACTTTATTTTAGGTACATTTTTTATATAATTAGGTACCATCATTTAAGTATACGCAACTTAAAAAGTGAAAGGCCAAATTTGCAATCCATTTGCCGCAACGAATTAATTTTAGTCTGAAATAGTCAACATCTGTTCTCGACACATACTTTCGGGTCTCAATCAGGGAGCGAAACTAAGGTAAATACGAGTACTGCGGGAGCGAAACTAAGGTAAATACGAGTACTGCCAATTTCCCGAAAACTTGGATTTAAATAAAGAATAATATGAAAAATAACGATATTTTAGTATATTACAGGTCATTGTAGGCGGAATCCATTTTTAAAAGCAGCGATGATGTCGCCAAATAAACTTTCTGACTTTTATTGTCGATTTATAGAAATTGGAAGCCAAAACAGTGCAACTTGTTAACAAAATTTAGTCGTATAAAAATAATACGAAAGAACGATTTCCTCCGGACATGGTTCAGCGTGTATAGAAGAAAACTGGATATATCGATTATTCTCAATATTAAAAGAGCAATAGCAGAACACGATTAGAAATGACTCAACGGTCTCGTTCAAAGCTTCTCCGGACTTCTTTTCCGGGGGTGGTCTCCTCAATAATATGTCTCCGAACAGCACTGAAGATGGAAAATGAGTCGTTTTCCAAAACGTCGGCAAAGATGCAGCCTTTGACCCGAGAAACTTCCAC
Organism: Platycnemis pennipes; assembly: GCA_933228895.1. NCBI lineage: Eukaryota > Metazoa > Arthropoda > Insecta > Odonata > Platycnemididae > Platycnemis > Platycnemis pennipes. Next base: position 147,600,057 of record OW121847.1, on the reverse strand, counting down.
TCATCTAATACGCCGGGAAAACACCAAATCTTACATTAGAGAAATACAGCTTCACAGGATTGTATTTGATTATAGAGTTAAGCTTATGGCGAATATTTAATTCTAATTTATCTCTGAAAACATGTATGTGAGAAATCATTCTCGCAAAGAACTAGATGATTGCTATCTGACAAAAAAACTGCAAGTCGATTTTTGGAACACCCGCCACAGCAATTCCACTGTGGCGATCAACATACTAAGTGAAGGTAATCGATATTATAGGTTGTTGATATAAAGTTTATTACGCAAAAGAAAAGCAGTGAAAAAAAGTTGCTGCTCGCCTTCAATGGACTCGTTTTTCCACTTTTCCAATATATTTTTGGGGATTAAGTTCTGAGATTACGTAAATTAAAATTTTCCTAAGATTCACCAGACAACGAAAAATTCTTTACGAAGAACCTGTCTCTAAATGCTGTATAGGTCAATAGCAGCATAGGAAACAAGGTATACTAAACATCCATGTTACGAGATGCGTAGTGCATTGTATTCATATAAAACCCTGTGAGCAACCAGAAAGGTGAGTGGCAGGGGATGAATCTTCAACAAACATTAACAACCTATCATGCTTAAAGAGAATTAGTAGCTACATTTTAATCGAACTATAGCAGTTTAAAAATGATTTAAAACAAGCGGAGTAAATATATATAAACACGCTGTTAGTTGGGTTAGCTAAATGTCTTTACACCGACATGCAACCAATAAGGCTTACCAATAACCAATATTGATAAACTTATGTACATGGAAACGTAAAGAGTGTCACTGCGTGGAATAGGATGAAGTCTCGAAAATTATCACGATTCCATTTTTAAATGGGCACAACACACCTTATTCTTTCACTAGTCGATGAGATCTCCAAAAGATTTTAATGACGCCCACGGCTTCTGAGATGTAGGGAGTCATTTAAAGGGATGACCGAGATGCAATCTTGCGAGCTGTGTGGGATGGAATGTGGGCGGGTGAATTTTAACGGAGCGGAGATGCTCTCAACGCTCGGCTCATTCCAAGTTTGTTCCTACGAGAGTGATCACAACACATCCCACTTGGCGATCGAGAGTCCACCAGATGCTATCCATCACTCTGATGAACCAAGCCAAGTGGTTAGTTTCAAATTTTGAAAACGGAATGCCTTCAGTCGAGAAAGTAAAGATGTAGGTGTCGAAGGAGTTTATCCAAACGTTTATCTCAATAGAGACAAAATTAATGACTACTTGTAACCCAAATTTTAGCCCCTCACTCCCTGGCCATATTTCAACTTCATCGCGTTTTTGAGGTTGAATAAAAAATCACTGCTAGTGAAATTCCTTTCTTTGGTGAATAGTTTATCATACACTCGTTAAATGAGAGTTGAAAAACTCTACGCAACACCCAGTGGTAGTTAGTCACTGCTGCATCAGACAATGCTAGGCTAATAATGCTGGAGATCCAGCTCTATTCAAACTTCCTCTTTCCATGGAAAAAATGAAGACTTCCATTTGAAGACAACTTAGAAACTATAAGGGTACACTATCAGCCCTAAGACGTGTGGGATCCACGTTTCAGAGTAGGAAATTAGATCTTTCGACTGCCATGCTGGTGATTTCTAGCAATGATGAAATGAATGGAAATACCTGTTTATATCGCTAGCGTTCATTTCGATATAACTTATATATAGTTCGAGGTGACCGTAATAAAGTGGTGTTGAAAGAAGTTACAATCGACAATCAAGGAGATAAGGAGAAAACTACTATTACCACGTCCATTCCAGCTATATCTCTACATACTAATAAGAAGTTTACATGAAGATGTACTTGGTAGATTAAAAAGCGCAAAGACATGTGAGTAAGTAAGTTTTGGTCTCATGAAATGAATTCACGTAAAATCATATAATTTTGTCCCCGAACTATTTCACATCTCGCAAACATCCAACACGTTATTTGCCCTCGTCTCATTCCTTTTTCATCTCCTTCTAAGGCCATATCTCTAACTCTTCTCCATGGCATAAGACCGTTTCGCACATAAGATGAAATTTTATATCTATTTTATGTCCATCTATTGGATTCAGCTCTCAAATGCAAGGAAATACAACCACGACACATCCGATACATCTGTGTTGAGGCAACAGACGCGTGTAACATGCAATGTCCCCTTCCCTCTCGGTACAAGAAGTAAAGTCCGTCTTCTCAAGCCGGTCGTCCTTCACTCAATCCACCTCAAAGGCTGCCTGGCTCGTCGCCAACGGGAGAAAGCAGCGGCTTGCTAAATTTGGTCAGGGTTGGAGGTGGGGTAGTTTTCCGCAGCTGGAGAGGAACGATAGAAGCGTGGCGAGTAGCGAAGCCCACCCCAACCCCCCCTCTCCCCTAGCCACTCTAAATACTGAAAATTACCTCCTACCCCAGCGCCCAACCAACATACAGGATGGTGCTTCACTGCCCTCCGACAAGCTTAACCTTGAACCGATTCCTCCGGTTCATGGAGCTTAGGCGTGATCTGTTTCGTATTTCGCCTCTGGATTTTAAATTATCTTCCAGTTTCAATGGTAGCTGCCTTTGAGAGCACACTCGCAAAAGACAGCTCGCTGAAGTTTCAATCACTTATTCGCCGATTTGTCATGAAATTTTTGATATCCTTCATCGCATCCCCACAGCTTAGGACGATAATAGCGCCAAATTGAATCAAAAAAACATTAATAACTATGTACCAGAAACGGTTCCATGAAAACATTCCATATTTTACCATTAAGATTGGGATAAACTGTGTTGAGAATCTTAGCTATGAAAATCTAGCTCAAAAACATTTGATCAACAGCAGTTGATACATCACCAAAATTAGAAGAGTTTCACCTGTCACGAGTAAATAACAGTCTTTCTTTAAAATTATATTCTTCTCCTTTGGGGACTTCATAAACATAAAGGCAAACCTAACGTTATGGACACAGTATATGAAATTATATTTATTTCCTCACAATTTCGTTTGCATTATTCGAAAATATGTATGCTTCGACGTGTAAAGTTGTACCCAAAATGTTTTATCTGTAATTATAATACAAGTTATCAATTCAAGTCTGTGGATCGCAATACTTCACGTAAAGAAAATCGAAGTTTGATGTCTAAGCGTTCATGAAAAGCCAGATTCATCACTATTGTGACGTAGATGAATACAAGTCGTAAAAGGGACGTGAAACATGAAAGTATAAGATATTTAAAAGAAATACAGTATGGACATTCCTAATATTGGGGAGACCAAAGAATATATATTAATTCCGCTCAAACACAATAAAATGCAAACCCATCGCCAAGTTTTCTCACGACTCACAAATATTCACGGTTACAAATGTCAGATGATAATTCAAAACTTAACTATTATGGCTTCCTAGACGCATAAATGTTGGAAATTATTATCCAATTGCGCCCATATCAATGAATAAAATCTTCTCGGGTCCTTCACCGAGTCTTAAAAAATAAAAAATAAACATAATTATATCCATACATTACTTACATTAAATTTTATACATACAATTCGCCGGAAAAGCACCGGTTCTTAATTCATATGTGTACATAAATCGCTCTCTCGCAAAAAAAAAACTCTACAGATAGGGTGAAGCAAGGGCTTAACTTCAATCATAAACCATCTATCGCCCAAATTAGGAAAACGATGGTTCTTAAAGGCTCAATTCAACGATTTCCTAGCAGTTGATGTTGCTCTATAAAAAATTTTTATTGGAAATTACATGTTTTTCATTATTCTCCTTTTCAGATTGAAAAGAGATCCAAGATGCCTATCCTAGACTCCTGCTGTCGGTGCATCAGTCTCAAGACGGGAACCATCATCACTGGAGTTCTCGGAGTCGTAAGCAGCATCCGTATTTCATACCAAATATAAGCCGCTAAACGAAAAATTCAATCCCTTACTTCATTCAAATCCAATTAGGATTTTCAACTACTTGTTAATCACATTGAAACTAATTAAAACACTAGAGAATGAATACTCAATATAGTGCAACCGCGTTTCTGCAAATGGAATAAGTAATTGATATTAATGAACCTTAACTGATGAAATCCCTTTTTCTCTCGAGAGCTCCAAAACTATAGGGCTCAAATTTGTATGCCCTTCCTTAAAATGTCAACTGCATCAAAATACCAACGTATGAAATTCATCATTAAGGCATATATTCCGTTAAAAATTAATCTTCCATTTATTTGTCTAATATTTTTGTTGTCTCCTCTCATTAGATCATCGGCATTATTACCTTGATCGTCGTTCTCGTGACTGATGTAAAGATGCAAACTATAGTCATTGACACATTACCACCAACTGTAGGTAAGTATCAAATAATTACTTCAATGCATTGATATAACTTTTAGTAAATAAGTCATAGGATGACAAATAAGTATTAAATACATAAGCACAATTAATAATACGCTGTAATCCTGAGCACTAAAGCGTGTGGCTTTTCATCCTTTTGTTTCAATTCAAGGAAAGAGAGAGATAACAGAAATTTCAATAATTATCCCTGCATTATCCCTATACGCAAGTTTTATCTGAAATGGCAAGCATACGTACACATACTAGCAGCAACAAAAAGTTATATACTCGTACTAGGGTAATTATTTAAACTGTATCCTGGGAAGTGGTAGAGGATCTTCTGACGGGACCTTTAATTTAGTTGCGCGTTTGAAACGGTAGAATCAATCGAAATGAATTTCTTCTGTTATTTCTGAAGTATAAACAAGAGTGAAATAGTTTAACATCCTTCTAACTGTGGTATGTCTTACTGTGCCTTCAGCAGTATCATTGAATTAATGAATTTATGCATAAAAATCTTCGAAAAAGGGTATAATTACTCTAATATTCCCTTCAAAAGTGACGCCGCTGATTAAAACTAAGTGTATTATTTCACCAACTAATGTATTTCATTTCACCTGAACAAATATAAAAACGTAAAGTAATTATAATCACTCAAATTAAATTGATAAGTGCCTTGATATAATAGCTATACGAAATTAATTTTTATGTAACCTTAGTTTTAATGAAGGCTCTTTTGCATTTTTTTCAGTTAAGATCATCGTGGCAATCAACTTAGTCATGACCATGGTGATTTCTGCCCTGTTAATACTAGGTGCAGTTAAGGTACGTAACGATGAAAACCTGAGAAATCATATAGTATAAGAATCCAAACATGGTAAATAGTAATACCAATGTCAATAATGATAACAAAAAACAGAAAAATATATTTATACCAATGAAACAATAAAAATACCCAATTAAATAAGGCAAGTGTCAATCAAATTACTTAAACATAGCGCACATGCAAATCAAAAGTATATGCCATGTAGGAAACGTGTTTTCGTAGATATTGTGCATAGCAGATGAAAAGTTGTGATGGAACTTTAGATCAATGACGTCGATTTATTTGACTTTGTTCTGATTCTACGACTCTGCGTGACTTTTAACGTTGATATGGCTGTATTAACGATCCTGAAAAAAATACCGCATTACCTTAGCATTGGTTCGTCTTGTGAAAAGTAATGAGACAGAATTAACTTTAGTTTGCAACCCCCTGATATAAGTTGAGTTTATTTCAATAATAGCACAATGCTGCAGATGAAACAATTAAGAAACACATTAAAATGAAAATATCGGAAAATGTGTAGATTACAAATTAATTTTCATAAGTGTAGTTATAGTTTTATATACATATAAAGTTATATATTTTTATAACTATAGTTACTTATAGTTTTAACTGCCTCAAAAAAATGATTTCCCAACGTGTAATTTATTTTGGACGGTTTCTAGGTCTAATTTCTTCTTCCTCCAACAGAGAAATAAGTATATGATGCTCCCATGGGTAGTCCTGGCTATCTTGCTCGCTATTGGCTTGGCTGTATCCGTCATCTACACTGCAGTCAACTTTTACCTCTACAATGATGCACTCACTGGAACCCTTTGGCTCGTATTTGGTCTACTTACTGTAGGTAAGTGAAAACAATGATGGCATGCAAGCTTCGCTTGTAACAATAACCACTTGGTAAAAATGTTTAATGCATTTTACGCATTTCACATTGTATTGAATTCTCTTCCATTAACTATTGACAAGTGAGGTTAAATTTTATTTGAAGTTCTTCGAATAATTTCATTGACAAGTGAAGATGGTCGAACGAGACAACTTCCTTTCGATTCAGGCCTATTATTTATGACTAAAGTCAAACGCTCTTCTGTGCAACTATCTACAGCTAATTTATGACACTGCCACACAGTTATTTCCTTTTCTGCCCGAGAAAACTTTAGGAGACAGCGATTTCAGCGGATAAATGTCAATTAAAGAGAGGTGACCAAACCTATCCTTTGGGATGAAATTGGAGGAACACAGAATGACACCGATCAGTAGAGCCGGCAGTAAGAGCGTTTCTCTCATTCATTTACACTTGAGCGAGCCATATGTCATCTTTGTTCGGGTTTGTTTGCCAGCAGCATTCTTATTCCAGACTTCCAGACTTATGATAGTGATCCTATAACGCCTTCCCGGATGTTCGTCCTCTGAGGTCGTGGTAGTAGATTAATTGAAGGATAGTTTTTTTTTTAAAGGAATGTAAGGGAATTCAGGTAGTAATGTGATTTTTTATATTTGTTGGAAAGGTTATTTTGTTTAGGGAGGGATGACTGTGGTTTTTTAGGGTATTTTTGGTAGGATATATTCTTAGGTAGGAGGTAGTTGACTAGGTTTTAATCGGGGTAAGGGGGAAGGAGCAATTTTAGGTTTGGTGAGCCTCTACCATTGCCGGGGTGGGGAGTTGTTGGAAAGATTGATATGGGAGCTGAGAGACGTTGTAGAGTTGCTGGGACTGTTGACTCTTGTAGTCGATGGGGCAGTTCTTCTGGTACACTGATTGTAGTGGTGATGTCTTCCGGGGTACGGGAGGGGAATGGTTTGAAAGGAAGGTGAAGGGTTTTAATGTGGGTTTGCTTGTTAGGTAGTTTTAGGATTTTGATTTTAGGTTTCATTTTTGCTGGGGTTTTTGGTATTAGGTCTTTGGGGTAATGAAATTTCCCCTTGGGAAGGTTTGGGGACCATAGGGAGGAAATTAGATCATTGTTGGAGTATCGAATGGAGGTGATGTAATTGAGGAGGTTCCGGTCTATAAGGGTTTGGAGTTGCGGGATCTTTAGTTCCTGGTGGATATTGGCATTGGGGATGAACCAAGGGGCTCCGGCTATTCTTCTGATAATCTTATTGAGGCAGCGTTGGATTTTTTCCTGTTTGTGACATTGGTGGTGCTCCAGATGGGAGATGCATAAAGGATTTGGGGGAAGATAATAGAGAAGAGGATGTGAAGTTTGTTGGTTAGCGAAGTAGGACTGTTATAGCATAGGAGAGGGTAAAAGGCATTTTTGGTGTTGGTAATTTTGGTAAGGATGCTGTCTATATGGGCAGAGTATGTAAGTTTTTCGTCTAGTGTCACACCTAGAAAGGTGGCTGTCGTCTTTTGTGGGATAAATTTATTATATAATGTCAGGGGGAAATTGTCACGTTTAATCTTTTTGAACGTAAAGCAAAGCTTGGCACATTTGCCTGGGTTCATGGTAAGTCGCCAAGAGTCAAGCCAGTCTTCAATTAAGTCCAAGTGGTCCTGAAGGGCGTCGGCCCCGACGGGTTTCAAATGCCACCAAATTTGCACGTTACCCGCCAGATTAGGGTGGCCCAAAAATTTTTTTATTTATTTAAAGTGCGGATGCATTTTCGGGTGCAATTTTATGAAAAAAACACCTCACAAAATTTCAGTTCTATCACACAATATTTGACCCTGCCGAATCGCGTCAAAAATTTTTTCCTCGGATGTAGACACATTTGCCTACCTTACAGGGGAGCGGTACTATTTTTCGAGATTCTACCGCAGAAATAACAGGTTATCCGAAAGAATCTTATGTTATCTTATCTGTGGCGATAAAGTTTTTTATTTCGAATGAGTTTCTTGATTTTAAAAGGGTCAATTTAACATATATTGACTAAGGTTCACATTATCTTTATATTTTCCTTAACCTTTTTTCTTCCATACTTATCGAAAATTTGCCTGTTTCTGTGCCACAAGCAGCAAGTGCTGTCTCTCACGTCCATCGTTAGTGAGTTTTTCTTCAAAAGATAATCCTTGATAAGTGACACGCCCCTTTCAGCAGTGTCATTAACAACATTAATGTGTTTGATGATATTGAAACCTTTCATCCTGTAGCCATTCTTCAGGGTCCTTTGACAAGAAGCCTTGGTCAATGCCCGTAATGTCGAAGAATCGTCCAGAATTGCTGGAGACAAAGTCGCTCAGTTCCAGGTCCTTAAACAATGACTGGGAGGAAGTTGCGTCCGGGGGCTGCAAACATCCAAACCTTCCTTTTCAAAAGAGCTAACCATCGCCCTCTTATCAGCTAAGGAAACCTTGCGGTCAAACAAAGATAAGCACACTAAGGTTTCTGATAATTAGCACAAATTGTTGTAGAATTTGTTGAAAGCTGCTTGGTAGTTGGAAATGTGATGAGAAGACAAAAGAGCGATGCTATTTTTTACTAGTTAGGCCCCACCTTGAGTATGCAACCAGTGTATGGGATCCTAATGAATTAGGGTTGATCAGAGAACTAGACAGTGTGCAGCGTATAGCAGCTAGGTTCGTTAAAAGGTGTTACGATAGGTTGAGTAGCGTTTCAGAATTAATAAAAGAATTAGGGTGGGAATCATTATCAGAGCGTAGGTTAAAGTACAGATTGAATCTATTAGAGAAATTTCTATCGGATAGCTTTACTGAAGATGTTACGCACATATTAAAAAAAACCAGCGTATTATGCTAGATTCGACCAGATAAATAAGATTAGAGAGATAAATTGTCGTACCGATAGATTAAAAATGGCATTTTTCCCCCTTACTATAAGAGAACAGAATAGGCAGCATAGCAAAGAGATAGTTAGGGGAAATATGTTTGAGTAGTCTGTAGTGCACGATGCATGTATTAACCCCTTAAATACTATAGATACTAACAATATAGTTGCATAAGACCCTATAGTTGCTTGTTTCCATGTCGGTAGTGCATGCTTGGTGATCTTCACCCCCTGCCACACACCCTCGCGGTGGCTTGCAGGGTATCGTGTAGATGTAGATGTAGTGTTTGTCTTTGTGGCTGGCCAGGGTTTTCAGAAGCTCGAGATCACGCGCTGGTGCACTAGATGCAACCTGACATGTGTACCAGGACTTAATATACACGTAAGCTACAAAGCTCAAATTTAAATTTGAGCTTTGTAGCTCTTTGTAGAAAAATAATGACTCTAGAAAGGTTTTATTTAACTGCATCATGCGTTCTTGAACCATATATTAAATAATTTCCTGCTAGCAGATGAGTGGAAAATCCTTCCCTTCTATTCTGAGCTATATCTATTTTTTTTAAACATGTAGATAGGAAAATGATTAATACTCCTTATAAAAAAGTGTAATTTCGTTCTTAATTTCAAATCAATTTCTGGATCGTGTTATGAAGGAGGCAACGAAGATTTGATTGGAAGACAAGAACATCAACCGTGACAATGGTTTCAATCTAAGCAGTTCGTGGAAACCATCCTGAAAATAAATACCAAGTTCGCAACGAAACTAAAAAATCGGAGCTGCCGAGAAACTTAAAAGAAGGTTCGGACCGGTCGGATGCGACCAAGCGCGCGACAATCTAAAGAAACATTTACCTCTAAGCTCTCCGAATCATTCGCTCTGATGACGATGGCGGGGTCAGTCATCGAAACGCCTGTGTCTCTAAAAGATATTACCCGGTACGAAACCAGAGAAAAATTTATTTTAACCAATACTCTTGATGATGAATGGACCATTCACACTAGTTGTCAACAGGGGGTAGAAAAATATAATATTTATAACAGTACACTAATACCACTTATATGAAGTGAATAATTGTGATGATCTTTCTTTCCAGCTTTCTACATATACCTGTGGCTCGTGGTGTTCAGCTTTTACCAACTAGTAAGAGAAGGAGGAGTGATTGGCGGCTACGCGAAACCACCATACCGGGGATGAATGTCACAATATAATATTGATACCATTTACCATTGCCATAACGTCATTATTTATAACTTCTTGAAGTGTATGCGCATTTATTTCAGTAAATATGAGTAAGTCATCGAGTCGCTTCAATGCCAAGTGTGACTTGGTTCTTATCACGTGCGAGCTCGACAAAAATACTACATTATTTCACAGATGGAAGCATCTACTATCAATTCGATAACCTCATAAGTATTTTTTCAATGTTATTGCAGCCTCAAGAAATAGTTACGAAGGTTATTGCATTTAGCTTCCAAATGAGGCAACTCCACATTATTAAATATTTCACTGGTCATCACCGTTTCTGAGGACGAATTTGTATGTACATAAAGTATACATAAACATAAATGTATATTTGCATGGACCTAAAGCCACACCCTATTATGAGGTTATAAATGTGACTCATAGTGTTCGTCAAATTTCTATTTTACGCACGTACAATCACACACTGAATACGTGTAAAAACAATTTCTATGAAGTAATTACATGATAAAATGCGTTAAAGATAATTTCGATTAACTAAGAGTCATGCACAATGGCAAAAAATCAATCAAAATTTTAAAATACTTCAAAAAGATCACCTCAGCATTTGAATTTTGAACATTAAAGCTAAAAAAAACTTTGGCCTCGTGAAGAAATTTATAAAATAATAGAAGCCATTTTATAACATTTGCCACACACCCATTTCTTACAATGACACACTGTGGACCTCTCTGCGGTGATTTTACCATTACTTATTCCTTTCTCAACATGAGCATATGAGCTAGATACTTTTACATTATGCTTAAACAAATGATTCATACCCAGCGAAATGTTTTTCATACTGTTTTGTACAAAAATCTTCAGTTTATCTCGAAGTCCAAAATCATGTTCGAAAATTTGGTATTCCAAAAAACAAATTGCTTTGAGAAGATATGTACCCAGGGATGTATCATTGCTGAAGCATGGAATAAAAATGTCATCAATCTAGATAAAAACATTCATATAAGCCCTACCACTATGGTGAATATCTATAGTTTGTCTGTATGGCCTCTCCTCCCTTACGAACAATTACAAAAAAAATATATCTGAATTGGTAACAGAGCCGAGGGTTTCTCTCATCATTTTCTTCCAAAAAACGTCATAAATTTGAAACAATGTCCCACAAAGTTAGACAGATGGCGACACATTAGTACTCCTGTATTGCGAGTCCACGTTTATCGGTGTTCGAGGACAGTGCGGCGGCCCCAGGTAATTTCTGCAAGCGCACATACAATGCCAAATATTATTATTATTATATAACCACGATGTGGTAACAATATTCTTGTCTTTCCAATCGAATTTTGATATTTTTATGACAATATTTTTATAATTTTAACAATTATTGGATTTTTTTACCTGTCATGTTACACTTAGATGATAATAAATCAATGTATGTCGTCTATTTTATGGCTGATTCTTGCATATCTGCTAAATCAGAGCTACTCAGACCTTTTGCCTCGGCGGACCGGTAAATTTACCATCGAAACCCCTCGGACAGTTATGAAAGAAAGGTCCACGGACTGGCACCGGCACTTGATTAGCATTGTTTTGATGAATACAATATGATACAGTCTGACTGAATTAAAGGACAAATTTATAGATGTTATGGCCTTGGAAATGGACTATCCCTCAAGACAAAATAAACCATGAGTTCGGCGATACGCAGTGGAACGATGAGACCAACATAAGCAAAAACACCCCTTGTAAGTCTGTGTTAGGCAAGGAATAAGTCAAGAGTTTAAAACGGTTGACAAAAACAGTCAAATCATTTAAAATTGTAACATTAGGTAAACTTGGAGCATAGTGATTCCAAGAATTTCCCAAAATCCAGTCCAGTACTTTTGTCACAAATAAGCAAAAAACCATTGAATCGCGTAAACTGGCGCCAATTTCAACAAATAACTTAAAACCATAAAAACTATTTGCACGAACAATGGTTGCAGTGAGCAATCCGTTGACGAACTACTCGATAAAAAGGTAAACCACAATTTAGTGAAATCCACGATCAGTTTACAAGTCATTCCTTGGGCATAACAACAAAAAAGTGGGGCAAAATACCATTCAATGGCCCCTTTTCTCATTGTGTTAGCAATCAATTCCCCAAAGATAAATACAAAGTGTGTTTCCACTTGCCTTGGCAAGATGATATACAATGCCAAAGACAGTGTAGTGCTCGAAGATATAAGTGGTGTGTACGCTTTAATGCGATAACATGGTGGCCCGTACATGACTGACCGTACACGATGGTCAAACGGGAAAGAAATTCAAAACCCGCATTAAGGAACATATCAGAATGCCCAGCTCAGCCTTTGCCCAGCACCTTGCAGAAACTAGACATAAATGAGTTTTCAATGCTGATTTTTATATATTTGTGACAAGGGTACTGAATATTTTGGAAATTCTTGAAAACATTAGACACTTTTACCTAATGTCACAATTGTAAATGATTCGACTAAATTTAAATGCTTCCCGTTTTTTCCTGACTTTTACTTGGCCGTAAGCCGTTGTTCTTCACTTATCCTTGACAATGACGCTATATCCGTCGAAACTGATAGTTTTTTATTATATTACTGTGGAATTGTACTAGGTGTGTTTTACATTATGTTGAACCAAGTATAAACACCATTTGAAACACATGTTTAAACCCGTACAATCACTTGGTATCAGAGAGAGAATGACAAAATAATTTTTCCGGTGGTAAATCAAAACGCCGAGGACAGCTTTTATTTGCTTGGATTGAAGCTAAGGGATAACTACAACGCTTGACAGATTCTTTGATTATGACAGAATCATAAATTTTATGTTGACTGCTAGTGAAGCCAAGGCAACGCCGGATGCGTGTGACAAGCAGCCGTAATCCATTACAGACTCCGACCGCTTACGAAGTGGCCTGGAAAAGTTAGCAGAGAGAAATATTTGCAACTTCCCTTTCCGTGAGAATCATTCACATTTCGCCATGCATAGAGGCAAGACATTTTATCGGCCATCTTGAGCAACGTTTAACAGCCATCGAGATGCCACACAGAGAGCATGTCTCCTTTCATGCAATTACCAAAAGCAAATAAGTAAATGAAAATATTTAAAAGTAAGCCTTTAAAATCCTTCTTTTCCGCGATTTTAATCTAAGGTTGTATTTTATAAAGTCACTGCATCTTCCACCTTGAGCAAGTTAGCTTCAGTATACTAGCACCGACTTTTTGTTAAAGAGATAAACATTTGGCTATATATGACACTGACATCCCACACTTTCCAAAACTAAGCCATAAAAAACCCGGCACCCATAGACTTTCTCCTGAAAATCAATAAGCGGTAAAAACAGGCTACATATTGACCACTGAGGATTTTGAGGAGAAAGCCAAGATGAAAATAATTTTCAAAGTAAACTATGAGGCAAAACCGAAATTTTCCTCGTAATTAAAAATAAATAATCCCCGCGAAAGCAATTTCGAAAATGAAACACCACGTGTTCTTACCGAAGTTCTGGAACACGTGCATGCAGTTCCTTACTACTTCCATAGCAACCAGATGGGTGCTGCCAAGACAAGATGTTACGAAGCCAAAAGGGATTCGCAAAATCCCTCAAGTTCTCAATTCCACACAAGGTCACTGTTGATTAAAGTAATGGCTGCTATAAGTTATGTAAAAAGATGTTAAGGAATCCTGGAAACAACAATCATATCAGCTAGCTTACATGGTGTTCATTCCTTTTTACGGCGTACAAATAAATAACAGTCTCCCCACACCACATCAGAGCTAACGGGTGCAGCGCCCATTGTGAAACGTCTTTGAGGCCACTCTTCATTCCCGTTCACAGAGTACGGATTATAACATTTTGTGTAATTAGGACACATCTCGCGTCACATTTTATATTTTTCAAACTGCCTCCAATAAGAAATATGTTTACGTGCGTCTGTTTTTTCACGACAAATTAATATGCACTGCAGAGAAGGAAAGACCGGAGACCGCGACGAGGAGTCTAAGTAACTATGGACATCCAATTTTAAAGGTTAGTACATACAAACACAAGAGAGTTAGTGACGACACGTCACCCGAGACCTCGGCAAAAATGGATAATTTAAACCGGTGGAGAGCCCGAGTAAATTTTACGAATATTAATCGCAGGGAAAGAGTTGAATCATACTTCTCGTATTGGCTAATCAGGCTTGAAGTGACATCTATTTTTCCACGCAGCGAGATCCCCGCTTCAATTTTTAACCCTTATCTCCTTCCAATCCCGACGACACCAGAATTTATGTAAATAAAAAGTAAATTTAAAAAATTCGTGTTTTATGTATTCTCCTCATTAACCAGCAGTCCAACCAGAATGCAATATTTTCATTGCCATAGTTGACAAATAAAATAACGGTTAGCAAAGCAAACCTGAGGAGCATAAGCAAAGTTCTTATGCTCCTCAGGTCTCGCAATTCACTAAGCACTAATTTTACACCAGAATAGTGAACATTTCAAAATTCTTTGAAAAACGAGAAAAGATAATGAGAAATGATATACATAAAAATTGAGGAAATGTTTTGATCGTACTTGTAATTTGCCCCTCGACATTAGGATGCCCATAAAGTATTACCCTCCATGGATAAGACCCTGGTTTCGAGTCTTAACCGACAAACTTTTGATATATTTTTTAAAAATCAAGATTGAGGACGAAAAAATTGGGCATTTGCAATCCATTTGGGAAATGCCTTTCGGTTAGAATTAAAGGATTACGGCCGCAGTGTTTTCATATACGGTTGCCTATGCACAGTGTCAAGCAAACGATGGAAATTCTTTAGTTCTTTTCCTTTGATGTGAACTAGGTTATCAAGCTACTCCATAATGTTTCTATAAAAACGACTCATGTAATGTACTGTACCATTAAATCACAATCTAGTCACGTTTGTTAGCTATCTTTCGCAAGATCAGAAAGAAAATGCGGGGAAAACCCGTAGTGCTGTTATAAGTCTCCAACCTCTGGCCAACAAAATTTCAAAAATAACGTGGGGCTTAGTTACATGAACAAAGAGAACAATTAGCTGAATATTTACGTTGGCGGTGAAGACATCACGAATTAGGTGTAATGGTCAGAATTTTGAACAGTGTACAAATTATCACACAAATATTCTTCAGAATACTATAATTTCTCTCTTCAACTTAAAGTTTAGTAGGTATATTGTCGGAAGCAGCATTTTACGAAATTCAATAATAGCAATAGCTTTGCTTCAAATTCGAAAATTTTCAAATCAATAGCTTTTGCCGCTTTTCATTATTCAGTAATTTCAACCTTCATACAAATGCATTGTTCTCTAGTACAGCCTAACTTTACTAAGTAGAAGCCTCTCCACACACCTTATGATACTGACCTTGCAAAAGGGTACTACTGAGGGAAGTTTTCATGGCAAGCTTACATTACCGCCTATTTATCTTAGCTCAATAAGTTACAATAAAGTAACAAATGTACTTAACACGTTTGGTTAATAATAGCAATAAAAATCTTGATACAGCAAATATTTAGATTTAATTATAAATCTTATTCCGGGCTGATATAAAGTACGAGCAATTGCCTTAAACAACGACAAACATAGTACGCATACCCGAAATAATAACCACAATGGTACAATACAATGATACTACATGCCTTGTCAGAGTATCACATTTACCCCAACGGATAATATGCTATCGAATAACATTTCTTTCAACTATACCTAGTTGAGGAGGTCAACAAATATATTGATGTCAATAAATGACTACGTTATCATCCACCGTTTACAGTAAATGGAGACATCCATCGAGGGGAGAGATTCTTAAACATATTCGTTGTTCTTCTTGTCAATCGGTTTTATCATCAAAAACTGTCCAAAACATACAGTTTGAGTAAATAGAGATAATCGGTGGTTGCATCGCATGAGCAAGTTAAAATTTTACCAGCGTATCGGACTTATTTCTGGATTAAATATCCAGAATTCAAAATAAAGGCTGGTTTCACTTTCCACCGTTAGAAATTATTAGGAACGCTCTGTTCAGTAAGCTCTATGAAGAGAACATGAAAGATAATACACTAACCTTGCTCCATCAAGAGGTCTCTATATAGAACGGGGTATCCTTTATCCACGATGTCTTTTGCCTCTCTCAAGATTTTGTGACATATAGAGCATATTATAGCATCCAGTTCTGACTTTTCTTTCCCAACGCAGTGCGGCGCCTGAAAAGTGAACACGGGCTATTATTTAAAAATTGATACCATAGATGAGTGAACCCCTTAATAAGCCCGCGAGCTATTAGCAAACGGAAACATTAGACTCTAAAATTTAAATACTCAACAAATTAATCATATCATATAAAGTAGTGCTAAAATACATCGGATTGGACTCCGTCGCTCTTATTAGTATTAATCTAGAAGGGAAACAGAGAAATATTACTCATTGTTTGCCACTTCCTTGGTATGGTATTCATGGAGAGATGACAGTAACACCAGAGAAAAAAACCCTGATTTTCCAATAAAATGATACAAGTAGGTACATATATAAAATGAAGGTGTTTGAAATTCCCACAAGTGTACTATTTTATTGAGCGAACTTCATCACCTGACATGCCTAAGCTTGAAATTTGCATCACTTAGTCTTCTACCAGTCGAAGGTATTTTCTGTACACAGTAGAAAAAATTAGTGCTTAAGCGTTCAGCTAATAAATAGTTATTGGCACTGTACAGGCAATTCCCAAATTTCTTTCCCCCAATCAAAAAATTGAACTTTCAGGCAATTCTCGAATAAAAATACAATGAAAACTTCCTGATAAAATTGTGACACCATTTACGGACAGTGTCTTTTCAAATTAATTATTACTTTATGACTCCCCATTCATAATGAGTAATAAAAACGCATTATCACGCAACTGTTTCCTTGGTAGTCGTAATCATAAACAACAATGGCAAAATGTGCCATCCATCGCCATTCGTTTCCCCCGCTAACCTCAGCACTTCCCTTGCACTTGTACTCCCCGTAATCTCCAACCATGCCTCCGTTCTCTCAACCACCGTCTTAAGGAATCGAATTTATGACAGTTGGAGCAGGAGGGCGGAGAAACAATGGCCGACAATGATTGGGTGAAACCGCCTCAAAAAGAAATACAGGGGCAAACGGAAAACAAAGGCTAGTAAGTGCAAATACGAGTGAGTTCATGACAGTCGATACCGAGATAGAGGGAGGGTTTCCACAGGAGGATCACCATTCGCCAACCTTTCTTGCAACGTGAGCGTAAATGAGGCGGTGGGAGAGGGCGTAGCCCGATGCGGACGACGCTTCCGGCGCGAACTCCTCGCGCCAGCACTGCGGCTCCGCTCCCACGCAAGGCCGGGACAGCAGATCGGCTACGCACGCATCGGACGTGGGGCCGTCCGGCACGTTGAGTCGCCGCTCCTCCGCACCCAAATGAAGGAACCCCGGGGGCTTGTGGCATTCCAATCCACGGGATCCCCAATACCTCGGATCTAGCAACTTCCCGACACCTCGTGTGTCAGCCAACAGCGAGCAGAAAGTGAATGAGAGATTTTGGTCAGAATGTCACCATAAGATACCTTACTTGTATTTAAATACGAATATAACACCAGGTTTTAAATTGTCTCGTCGGCAAGCTACACTTATCAGATAAATCATATGCTAGAGTCAATAGTGTTGGTGATTTAATAATTTTAGACCATCCATTCTCTGTTAAGAATTCTCCTTCTCCCACTTCATGTACACTAGGAATTAATATATGATCCTTGAAATGATATTCACGCACACATAAAAAATGCAGCTAGAGCGAGAGAAATAGACTATTATAGTTTCTCCCAAAATAGGGCAAAAGATAAAGATACATAAGATAGTCGAGTGGTCGCTTCACGATTTACTCACTATTAAATCAATGTATTTGAAGTTAATCCTAATGATTAATAAAATATCCTCATGATGCGACCACAGCAAAGCTCTAAAAGTTGTATCACGAGCAAGTATAACGTGCTAAAAGCAAAAAAAAAGCGAAGCGAAGAAGCGTCTAAAGTGAAAAAAATTACTCGGACAACATATACATCGCAGTTTCACCCTGATATCCACAAGGACAATGAAACTCGGCAAAACACATTTCATATTCTCCTCCAATGAAGTTCAAACTTCATGATAATTTCGTCAGCGAGAATATAAGGTATTACTCTAGTAAGAGCTTTAACAAATGATCGGTCGTAACATCAGCCATTTCATACAGTGTGCACCACATGCATGGAAGGTATATGATTTATAATTCCGATGAAGACGGAGCCGAAAGACGCAAAAATGAAATAATATATACTTACCGGCGAAGCCAACTTCGTTACTCTGCCGTAACAGTTTCCGAGCATGAGACAAAATGGCAGAACACTGGTGTTTTAGGTTATATAACTTTCTAATGAGGCGCCTCGATTTGAAAGATGAGTTTCTGCTGGCACCGCGGATCGCCGAGGACAGTTGCCCTAGAAATGTTTAAGCATTGAAGAGGTAGATATGGACACTTCAAAGATGCTTCTTTTAACCGCACAGAAAATGAACTAAACGAATACATTTTACACTAAATACTAGCACTCATTTAAACGAAATTCACCCCATTAAATAATTGAGGAGAGTCCTAATAAATATTTCACGAGAAAAGCTTAACCCGACTCCAAACCCAGTGGAAGCCAAATTAGAATTTCTATTTCGCTTAACTTGTCCAATCTCTCAATTCTACTAATATTTAAACTATTTTCACAGATATCAGGCTTTCAAATTGTTCAAAACAATTAATGCATTAGATTTTAGAAAAATGAGGGATGAAAAATCCTAATCCTCTGCTAATTCCCCTCTTTTGGCCACATACTCTTAACTAGAATTTCGATAGTGGCAACTTTAGAATTGAATGAATCAATAAAGATCAATAGGGTCGACATCTTTAGTGATCATCATATGTGAGCGTTCAGCTACGGCTTAGAGGTTAACAATTAAGAAATTATACGAGAAGAAGGAGACGATAAGGAATTCAATCAGCCTGAATTTAATGATGCACTAAGAGGGGACAAGTAAGATTAAAACTTACAAAACTATGATTAAAAATCCACCAGAGGTTTAACTAACAGCTAAGTCATTCCTTTTGTCGTTTATACTGAGATAAAATTTTAAAAAATGACGAACCTCCAGCAATAGCTACACCAAGCGCTGAATCAAGACTCATCTGGTACACTCTGGAATTGAAAAAGAACAAAAGCCTTTCCACAGATATCAGCGATTTTTCCAGAAGAAACCGTGAGGGTGGTATCACACCCGTAGCTACATCTGAATACAATAGTATCACCAAAACTGAAACCCCACTGTTACACCGCATGGTTAACCCTTAGGTAAAGGGGATGAAACCCAGAGTGAGAAGTCACGCCGCGCCGGTGGGTTATATAGGGTCCACCGCACTCCTAAGGCCCGACGGAATCAAATCACGAGATGTTGCGTGAATAGAGGACAGAGGAAATTTCCAGCGAGGGCGTGAGTCAATTTCTATGGGCGATGGAACAGCGTAAACAAACGGACTTGACGTTAAATAGCGACAAATGGGAAGGGTTAGAGCAAATGATTTTTCCTTTGGCTCCGCTAGAAATTCAGACTCGGAACACTTGCTTCGCCAATTTGTCTCAATAACAGCGCACTCACTGCACCACGACCTGAAGTAAGATAAGAAGCACGGGGATTCACCTTCCGGGAAAACCTTTGACTGCGTTCTGCGCTCTCTTAAATAGCCTACCGGAAGTTGGAACTACATTTTTATTTTTTAAACATTTTTTCTTGCCTACCGGAAGTCGGAACTATTTTTTTAGTTTATACATTTTTTGTAGCGCGTCCATAATTGGTCGAGGAAGCGAGCGTTTGCCGCTCAAATTTGTAGCATCGCGTTAGTCATCACGCAGAGCCTCGAGAGATGATTGTTTTATTCGTGGTGTTTTAGTTCCTGATTGTGTTTTTAGTCGTTGACTGTAGGAGAAAGTGTATCAAGAATGTTATGTGCTTTGTTAATTCTCAATTCATGTCTTGTTATGGTCAGTTTGTTTAAACGTAGTTAGCACGACCCCGTTTGGTATAGTGAAAGTGTGGAAGCGATTGCTGATATGCTAAAGCTAATGTTAACTTTCAAATAACCGTCCTTTTGACGAAGTCTCGCTACTGCCTCATTACCTTGTAAATACTTGCCTACTGAAGGTTAACGTTAATAAAGCGAGTGACGTAAACAACAACATTATAGCAATGATCTTGTTTGCTTTGTGGAGGTGGTCTGTGTAAAGTGTTTGTGGACATACATAGGCTGGCTTTCCTTCGCCACTGACGAGTTTCTAGGAAATGGATTGCCCCTGTCTTCTCGCTGGTCGTAAGTGCCAAGGAAACTTTTCGACATACACCGCATGCAGGTAAAAGTTTTGCCTGTTTCACTCATAATGTGTAAGTCTGCTACTTTCTACCTTCCTCTATTTGTATTATCCAAGTGTATTTTTTTGTGAAGCACTTAATTGTATTTGGGGAGCAAACAATACAATGGGGAGTCGACACAAGTCAACTTGTGTCGCGTGTAGTGCTTTCCAATCAGTGTGTGTCGCTATTGTGTCAAACGCGAGTCGACACACGGTGACACACCGGTAATGGTGAGTTATTGAAAAAAGAAAGAAGGACGGCGCAAGCTCTAAATCACAATACGTCTGCAAAAGGCATATTGAAAATAACCGATAATTCAGAACAAATGTTTAAGTTAAATATTTTCTTAATTAATCATCCTACAACTCATTTTTCTGTTCATAACTCAAATAGAAGGATGCTCCTGATTTCCTTCCCACAAAAACGCACCAATTACGAGTCCCCGTGAAAGTCCGTAGCGCATCAGCTACTGCGCATCTGAAACTTGCTTTCCATTCGTGAAGACACAAGTCGACTTGAGTTTCCGCGAGTTAACTCAAGACGACGCATGAGTCGCTTGAATGGAAAGCACCCACTGCAGATGGGATACTCGTAACAATAGCTTATTTATATTTTATTGTTACCTCTATCCTGAAAAATATTGTGTCACATGTTAAATACTTGCATATTTTAATAGCTGTAGGTGATGCTTTAATTTGACCAATAGATATTCATTGATGTATTTGTAATTTTTGCTAATCACAGCCAAATAAACTTCTTCTTGTACAAAAGGTACAAATTTCTATTTCTTTTGAATATGAATTCCTGTCCACATATTTATTTTCAGAGTTTGCGCCTTTTCATATACATCTGGTGACGATATTTAATTTCCTTCGATGAAGATAATGCTGCATTTACTTCATGTATGAAGTAGAACAGTCTTTTCCATCTCTCTCTACTTTTTTTTCCTATTCAAACTATCTGAAGTAGGCGTACATAATATGTCTATTTCTAACGTCATCAGCAAACAAATCAGCTTCATAATGACTTAAAAGTTTTAGTCTAAAGTTTAACCTGCGTTCTGATAGTTATTACCATCTTAGTTCTTCTATAAAACTTGTTATACGAATACAATTAACGCCATCAATTACATCTGCATTTTACCCTTGCGATAAGCAGAGTAAAAAAGGAGAAAATTAGCCCAATTCATAAAAAAACTAATCCTGAAGAAGACGAAGCGTCATATCAAAATATTATAAGATATTGCCCACCCATGTGGATAATTAATTTAAAATCACCTACATTTCATACAAGCTAAAGCTAAAGGATTTGCGTGAGCCCAGACTTTTGTTGAAGTAGAATGAAAATTTTACTTTTTTAAATGTCGGAATGTTAAACTTGAAATCATAAAAAGTCATAGAAACCCATTCATCGGAATGAAACCCATTCATCGGTTCATAGAAACCCATTCATTCATGATAAGCATTATTCCAACTCCGGTCCGAGAGTGACCATATTTTTTTCTTTATGAGAATAACAGTTTTAAAGCTTGGGTACACCAGTCATTTGCCAATCAATCTTTCGCGGAATCACCGGTCCCTTCTCCAAAGCTCACACGAAAAACAAACTTTTCCGAGACCTGTAAACCCCATACGTATGGCATTGCGCTGTCGACTCGTGTTGTCGAGTTACTCGACGACAGGAAGAGATGGCAATTGGTTCAAGCATTACAACAATTATGCAAATATCACAAGCAAAATTTTATTTTGGTCCATTAGAGACGGAGAGAACAGTAACAACTGCACGGGAATCAAGATCATTAATATAAATTACTGAGGTAAAAACTGCCGGTACTGGCTGTCAACAAAAAAACATATTACCGATGATACACTTACATTACATTAAATCATATTAAAGCTAGTAAATATTCTCTAATAGAAAATATGGCACTGTAATTGGACCCATTTAACACAGTTACTTTGAGGTCCACACAATTACTTTGAGGCTTACACAATTACACAGGCTGCATCGCCACCTTTTTAATGAGGATTCAAGAGAGGGTTTACACTAACTATATACTTATTACCGTTTTAATATACGTAATTACCCACGGGCTCCAATACGCTATCATCAAATCACTCATGGCCTTTGGAGAATTCACTTCAAAACCCATTACCACTTGCATCATAATCCTCATCCTTCGGCAACAGGAACAGTAGAACTAAAAACATAGCGTTACTGAAACATGCTGAAGAGCAAACAGAAGAAACAACTCAGCATTCAGAATTATTTCTGAGGCAAATGATATTGGCCGGGTTAGCAGCGGTTAGGTTACAACAAAAGTTTTGGATATTAAAATCACTCTCACAGCGATATCATATTTCCAGACGTTACCATATAAAACTTCTCCTAGGTTGTGTGCTGAAGTTCACAACTTATTTCTCGCCAACAACCCTTCAAACAAAGACATCTCGAAAAAAATAAGGTCAAATAAATTTATTGTACAACCGTACACATTGTGAACCGCATACAATTCGAGGAATGTTTCTGCGGGACAAGAGACTTGCTGACGACGAATGTTCTCTGAACAGAAGAAAATATTTTCCACAAGGCATTATTTCGGTATGTTTTCGGATTTTTTCTTCACAGCATCGGGTGAGGTTTCAATTTTCCAGATGAACGAGTTTGCACAACGAATGGCCGTTTAGAAAAAAAGCAGTTCCGTAAAGCACCCACAACGATAACGATGAATAATAACTGGGAAATTCATAAAGTCAAACACAGTCATTGGCACTCGTGATGGAAGGGATGGAGGTATATTCCTGCAACACAGCCCCTCGATCTGCCGAGGCTCACGCAGCGACCAGGAATGCGACGAGTCTGAAAAATATTCGAATTTGAATTGAGATCATTTTCCACCTAATACGACGAAGAAAAAAGCCAAATAAAATAGTCCAAACTGCACGGTTGACACCCAGAGGAAAAAGTATCGTAGACTTAGATCCAAAGAACTAGAGCATGAAATCCCAACAGGCATGCAACTTCTTAACACAATTACTCGTAAAAATAAATAATAATACATCCACATGCACATTTAAAGTACCTATTAAACTTGCTAGGGCAAGAAATAAAAATAATTTGCATCAAGGATACCAAAATTTAACAGAATAACGCTTTTGATGACTATGAGTATGAAAATCAGTTCGCTAACCTCTAAACGCAGTCGCTTGGAGAAAAGAAACAAACCAGATTCAATCATGTTAGTTCGTTTACTTTCCATCTCGCTGACTCCTTAAACCAATTATTCTCATGAGCGCATTGTTAAAACGAATTTAGAGAAATGTGGATGGTGTCAACTTTTAATTACATCGCCTTGTATTACGTCCGAAATACGATTTTTTCTTTGAAAAAATACAACGAGCTTCCGCTAACTTTTACCAATAATTCGAAACGTTTTTCCCGCTACTTTACGAACACCTTGGTCAATAAACGTGATACCTATTATGTCATTCTAATTCCTCCAGCTTGTAACAATATCTTTTTTCGTTCCATTACGTAAGACGCCCAACTAATTCGATTTGCTCATGAGAAGTCTAGAAATGGCTTGTAAATCGTAGAAATAAACTGCAACAGTATTAGGTAAAATTGCGAAAGACAACGTTTACGATTCACTTCCCGATCCTGGTTTGCGAATTCATCTGCTATTTTAATAATTCACAGCGCTTACGAGTAACCACATTAGAAAGCCTCTATAATAAGCACACATACAAGCAGAAACCTTTTAATCCAAATCTTTCGGGAGAGATACAGACAAATTAAGTCAAATAAGCTAAGTAAATTGGGTTTCATTAACTTGTTCCTTTCATAATTGACCGACTAGACTGCAACCTCGATTTCGTGGGAGGTTGATAAAAACGGATGGACAGATGCGATGTTTTTTCATTACCTCAACAGAAAGATCTGTATTCTTAACAAATCAGCTAGGTTTCCGAGTATTGAGGCAAGCCTTTACACTCCCTGATACCAGGGCCATGACTTTCCCGGGTGATCCTCCCTGGTCGCTGCCTCAACCAGATATACTCTACGACCTATTCTAGTGTATTGACTACCACCGAGTGCCAGCGCCTTTTCATAAAAATTTTGAGTAACATTCCAGTTTCTTGTCCATGTGTACGGATCGCGTCAGACTCGGCCGGTGAATGTGTTTATTCTACCAAAATTTGGGGTTGTCAAAGTGCATCTTATCCTTAGATATAATAATAATACAACTGAGCTGAAATTCATCGCATTAAAATGACTTTCGTTGCAATCCAACATCACTCATTTCTTGACAGCAGTGATTTATTCAGCATTTCACGAGATTTGCCCAGATTTCTCTATTTCACCCGTTAGACCAGGATATACATTATTCTCTTCTTTTCCCTCGTCGAAAAAGAGTGCGGGAGTGGGTGTGTTTTCTTTACACTCCGGAGCACGCGGGTAATGCCGGAAATGGAAAAGCAGGATGAAGCAGGATAAAGCAGCAAGGGTGGGGGAATGAGCCCATGACTGAATCGACGCTGTTATCCTTTGAGGATCTCTGGGCAAAATTACGACAGGTGAGTCAAAGGGACTGGGATAAATCATGGTGTAATAGGCACCGTTGTTTTTTGGGTAAACCCGCGTCACAGTGTAAAAATGACCTAAAACTAAAAATGACTTAAATGTGACGCGGGTTTACCCAAAAAACAACGACGCCGGATATCATGAACCGCGAAAGTTTTAAAGAATTAACATGGTGTAATAGCTTTAACAATAGTTGCGGTACTCCATCAGCGTGGCCATCTTCCATCGGAGATAACCGAAAAGAAGAAGCCGAAAATACATTTACGGATGGTAATATGCCAATACCAAAACGTATCCATTTACAGAAGTAAGGCCTAACTTTCATGAGACAATTACAAGGACACAGAGTGTACACAGCACATTCTTACCGGAGTAGCTACCGAGCAGAACACGGCAAATACACGAAAAGAGAGATCTGCAAGAAGTAATAAGGGACAACACAGAAGGAATAACATCACTTTAAAGGTAGCCGACAGTGGTAGGTTGGTAGCGTACTGGCCTGGCAATCGAAGGAACGCGCATTCGAATCCCACTCACGACATGGATGTTGTGTTTATCTTAAGATTAAAACTTTAGGAAACTAGGTAAAAATTGTACATGATCTCAGCCGTTGGAACACCTAAAACCCAAGACTACTACTACTCGCGTTGAAGTTTCGAAAGAAATTGGTCTTCTAAGCTCTAGGTAAATGAAAAATGATAGGACACATGAGGTTAAGAACCTGAGAACAACTAAAAGTTATCCAGTGTAAAAACCCACCATCCGTCGAAAATGCAGATGCATGAAATTTTTATGTCTACCTGAATCCCTTGGAAAAATTACGGCCCAGCAGCAATTCCTGTTATCAGCAGCAATGAATGTTATCAAGCTTCAATTCCTCGATGAATATTATCAGGACAGGTTTAGAAACCATGGCCTACTAAATAGCGGCAAACGATTCAAATAGGATAACTATGTAATCGCAAAGCTCAAAACACGTTATTGAAATCCCAATGTTTTATAATGCAGCTTGTCCTCAGGCAGGTCCGTCTTGAGCCCTTGTAAGTAGTTCCAATGTTGAATTGATAAATACTCTTCCCGCGAAATCAAATATAGAAGAAAGTCCGACATGAATAAGATGCAAAAAATATAGCCCACGATTGGCGAAATGGTCAAGATCAATGCAATTCCTTTTAAATGTTTCCAGATGTCTACGTATAGTGATCTTACCTCTTGTATTTCCATGTAACAGGTAGAACCCTCTTCTTCACTGATAATCTGAACGTCCTCGTCCACATCCATTGCGTTCACTGAATGTCCGTCGTGCTGAAATGAGAGGTGAGGAAAGGCAGTAATTACAAAAATGCCCAGCAATGTGTGACAGCTCAGAAAACACAGGCATATAATCTTTCGGCCGTGTCTTCAGTCACCAGCTCCCAAACTTTAGCTAAATATAAAAAACATCAACAATATTTTACTTGGCTAGTACATAAATTTATGATGGCAGCAAACTGCGCATTGAAATCGGACATGAGAGATCTCGGTGGAGTCGTGAAAGAACGAAAAAGAAATTAAGACTAAAGAAGAAAAACCATACCCTCATGAGAGCTTGTTTCCACGACAATTTCTCTTTTAATATTCCCGGGCATTCCATTCATGTTTTTACCCTAGACTTAAATACTAATTTTGGCAGACACTCGAAGGTCCGTACTAAATTTCTGATAAAATCACAGTAACAGATATCAGCACAATATGGCAAGTGAACGCATGCTAAGCTACGAATTTTTCCCTCTTTCTTAAAAATGGAATTGTTAAGAACCTAATTTTTCGCTAAGGGAACGATCGCGTCCCACACAAGATTTCTTGATAAGAAATAGTCAAGGTGGAGGTAATTCTACATAACTAAGTAACCCATCAAAAACAAAGTGTTCGCGCAAATGGAAGAGGTGAAAGCAACCATTGGCGTGATTCTTGTGAAAAGTTTGCGACAGCAAGATAGGGAACGCACGGAAGGAAGTGAGAGACAAAAGTCTGATTCTGCATTCGTAAGTACCAGACTTGCTGACGATGCCTGGTGCTGCCGTGGTGTCTCCGGAGGAGGGGCGACGATCGTCTCTTCCATCAGCAGGCCCTCAGGGATTTGAGCCCCGGCCACCATCGCCATCACGGCGAACCCGACCCAAACAGGCGGAGGGAACGACGAGCGCATTCTGGCCCTGAGAAATCAAGAGAGATCGGTCTCAATTCGTCCTGCCGGCGATAATGGCAGTTCTTACAAGAGCATGTTAAACTAGAAAGAAAAGTTACGGCATCCAGAGGTCAGATCTGCAATGTGACAAAAATATTAAGGCACGATATCCGTCGACGACGGGAGATTAGGCACAAGATACTTTGAATGAATATGTAGCCTCATGTTACTTTGTATTAAATATTTTATTTTAATTAACACACTTAATTTTATTAAATCTACCTTTGAGCGAACAAAAAGCAGGTAGATCGATTGTTGACACAGCCGTAACTTCCGAAGATTATGTGATATAAATTCAACGGTGCTGAAGACAATCGCCCATTTCCTCGTCAGGAAAGATGCCACCCTACACTCCTTTCCGAAAGTCGATTGTTGCAGCGAATAAAGCCTCTTTCACAGCTGACATAATTGAGAGGGCGACGAAAGGGAAACGGAGCGCAGATCCTTAACAGACTTCGATCGAGAAGGAAATGTGAACGCCATACGATGGGCAAAAAGTGCACGTTGCCTCGCAATGGCCACTGAGCGGAAGTCTCGGCCACTGCCTCGAATGAAGATGCCTCTCATTTAGTTCTTCGTTCCTTACTGCGTACAGAATGGGAGAGTGAGAGTAGATTTAACGGAAAAAACGACCAGGCAAGCGAATATTATTTTTTTTTCTTCGGACTTTGGGCATAACTAAGCGTATTCTTTTGAGCAGAACAGACACAATTTCCCTAAAATCTACGATGTGCAGCAACGAAATCTTTCGGAGTCTCTGCACTATTATTGTTCACATTCTGGTAATAAAATCTGATATATTATATCCCGGAAAGGAGTATCAATGAGGGAAGAGTGAAGAGGAACGTGTACCTACCAGCCCTACGCTAGGAAGTGCTGTTATTAGTGAGATAACTATAAATTAGAAGAAAGAAAACAACCTTGTTATTTAATTTGCAGATA
Organism: Platycnemis pennipes; assembly: GCA_933228895.1. NCBI lineage: Eukaryota > Metazoa > Arthropoda > Insecta > Odonata > Platycnemididae > Platycnemis > Platycnemis pennipes. Next base: position 147,571,766 of record OW121847.1, on the reverse strand, counting down.
ATTAGAGGTTTTCCTAACGATACAGCCATGCTGACGCTCATTATACAATTAGAATGGCACGGTTTACAACCATAAAAAATAACATCTTGAACGACGGAGGACGCCAACCAACCTTGTCGTAGAAATGACCTTTTCTGTCTTTGCCTCCTCTGCATTATTCTTACGCATTAAACAAATTAGAAACCAATGAAGCTTCTATGCCTACGGCAGTGTTCAAACCCTTTATCTTTGACGTCTTAAATCGCAATTAGGATAACTCAAATGCTTTGCTCTCCTCCCTTCATAATCCGCATGTGATTTGACTATTTTTCCCAGTTGCAAATGGTTCAATGATCTGTGGCAGGAGTAAAATAGTTATGATTACCAGTCGCAAACAAATCAAACCGAGGTTCATGAACACGCGAGTTAAGAAACTGAGTAGATGTAAACCGGAGTTCAGTTTAATTTTTTTTTTCTTTCATTGACAGACTCTACTCCAGATGGGTTCTCAGAGGGATTTTAAAGTCAAATTTTGATTATTAAAAGGACGTTTAGTAGCCTCTTGAGCCAGGGTCACTTGACACCACACCAGCAACACAGAAAAAGATGGAAGAGCCCGCCATATACACACTGCCCATCAAAGGAACTTGGGGAACATTAACAGCAATGAAGCTAACTTGACTATAAACGCTTGGTGGCTGACACTTACTGCACCAGTACATTTACTTACTTCAGCTCTCCCGGTACCAACTAGGCCACGCTAGTGACACTCAACCGTAAAAGTTTCAAGACAACAACGAGTCCGGGGGAAGCAATGCTTTTATAAGCACAGCCAAATGAAGTAGAGAAGCCAAAACAAGGATGAACGAAGCAGAAAAGCAATTAACTGGTGAGTACCTTTGGTAGTGATTTACTCGGCTTCCTCGTTCGTTTCGTTCGCAGAAGGTGAAGCCCCACTGACTTCACATTTGGGCAATCGAGTCTCAATAAAGAACATTCCCCGCTAAAAATACCAGGGGGCGGAAAAAGTTTCCGAGTTGAAAAAAAAGCCTCGTTGAGTTGACCAATGAACTCGTATTAACCTCGGATTTATTTTCCATGGTGCATGCAACAATTTCGATTGTCACTTTACCTGAGGTAGGTTCAATTTAAAACTTGGGTTACGGGTAAGAAATATCATCAATGTCATCCCAAATGAAATAATTGTAAGAAAAGCAAGATAAAGAATATTTTAACAGTGAGGGGGGCAAAGCATACGCCATTGACGGTATGAAGAAGACTCGAGGAGATTCTTTTAAGAATAAAAAACAACAATGGTTTAAATTCTAAACGCAACCTAAAGACCAAATATTCTAAGTAATGAAGCAACAGACGTAGGAACAAGTTATGGTTTGTAAAACGGATTGAAAAAAAAATCATCTGAAACTAACCAAATGATCCCAAAGGTATTATAGAATTACATCCTCGGTCAAATAAAACGATAAATGACGTCATCATTACGCGTTAATTTATAACTTCAGCCCATCAGAACGAGAATGCAAGAGAAACGTAACTTCGGTTACAACAGCAAGGAAGAAAGAAAGTCATCGACGCCATATGTGGGGAAAATGGGTTAAAAAGCTGCCACTGGTTCGAATCCCGCCGCGGGCATGAGTGCCATTTTTGTATTAGGATTGAGCTTGGGATTACGTTGGGCAATATAACGGTGCAATATAATCTTGTAAATGATTGCACCTTAATACCTATTATAATACTTTTACGGTTAAAAATGTACTATCAAAGTTGGGAAAATCAAAGCGGTTGTAAATAAAAATTAAAGGAGGGAAAATGAAACTTGCCGGTAATAATTAGAGGTAAATAAATATACTCACTCAACACTTAAAAACAGTCCCTTGTGAGTCTTATGCATAACTAAAAAGAGTAAAGATTTGCATGAACGAATAAACTAAACTAAATGTACTCGCGCACAAACTTCTCCCTGACTAATTTACGGAACACCGACTCTTGCGATGTTCATTCATGCGCAGGATAGGAGTTAACGAGGATGTAATCCTGCTCCAGGGACCATTTCCTGGCTCCAGGGACAGGGTTAGTAACTCAAAAAATAACACATTAGAATAAGCTGACTGAAAACGAGGCAAAAATATGGAAAAATATAAAACGTTTTCTGTATGTTTCTCTAACTTGGATATTAACGATTCAATTTAAAAAAGAAGTTCAATTTTTGCGATACGAGCACGTGTGATTAAACTTCAGGAGAACAAATAAAACTGTGACCCAAAAAAACTGAAACGAGAAAAATTTTCAAAGAACTGAGGGAAAAATTGCGATTCACAGAGTGGATATACTGTCCTCGACAAGCGAATTTTTATGAACCATTTGAGCAGAACCCTCTTTCGCAGGAAAATGGTTGAAAATAGATAGGAAATCTTAGGAAGGCGGTATGAATGGAGATGATGTTAACACTTGGAACAGATGGATTTAAGGAGTGGACACTTTAATGCTTCACCATGCTCTCAGCTGAATTGAGATTTAGAATAAAACAAGAACTAGAAATATTTTCACTGGAGAAGCGTAAACTCATAGTCCTCACAGTGAAATCTTTTAATGATAAAATTCCATAGAAAATTTCAGAGGAAAATTCAAGCGCATGAGGAAGTGCATAGACTACGCATTTCGGGTATCTTCGCACATTTGGTAGCATAAAAAAGTCGTAGCTGAACTACGAGGAGAAAGCTCAGAATTTCGGTGAAAAAGAAAGGAAGTGCGCGGCGAAGAGTTGTTGTGGTGGCGAAGATACTGTCTTCCCATTCCAAGGGCCCTGGTTCGATTCCCGGCAGTGGCAGAGACTTTTCATTGGTCCACACTAGTGCTGAGCGGAGAGCTCTTCAAGGTCACTACTTCTTATGTAAGATGCGACGTTAAACCGTGGACCTCTTGGCACCTTTCGTTAGCAGTAGGCTCGACGCCGGGTTGTTCTCCACCCTTCTACAGTCCCCAGAAAACCCTACCTTACCAACATATCCTAACAATGACGAAAATGACCTAAGCCATCTGTCACCTCCCCCGAATAACTAACGTACACTATTACGACAAGTGCCCTAAGAGAAGGGCTTAGCGGACGGCAGCTACAGATTTATTCACACAGTATCAGCGAATGGAATGGGTTGCGGCAATGTGGGTTCACGTGATTCTATGGGTTAGGAAAAAAAATAACTTACAAGTAAAGGCCCGCAATGAATATTTAAAACATACTGAAAGAGCAAATATGAGGGTGAACGAAAATTCCTACCCTTGATCCGAAGGGATAAATGCACGTTCGACTGCTATTAATATTTTCCAACAAGTCATCATACATCAGATTTCATGTTTGGTGATTAAGTACGACCTTTCAACACTTCTGTACATTTTAGGGCATTAGGTGTATATAACATCAACTCCTGAAGACGAATATCGCCCAGTAGATAGATACATTCGGCAACTATATCCCCGAAAAGCTTCCTTGATAAAAACTTAGAAGTTTGGCATGCTAAACTCCCTTGAAATACAATTGCACGGCAATATTACACGGTCTACTTACAATGCTAACCAAACTTTCGAGTAACAGAGAAAATGTTCCACCCTAAGTTTTCGATTCCACTTCCAACTCCACGAGTAGTCTCATGACCGGAAAATTTGGGAGGCCTCAGGACCTCAATTTCAAGACCGTGGTAACAATAAGACCTATTTTGGGTCCCTGTAGCAAAGCAGCTGCATCGTGCGAGCGCTGATCCGATGTTTTCTTTCTTACGCAAGCATTAGCAATCACCCCATGCATTTAGTTCACAGTCACCCCATGTGGCTAATGATTTCAAAAAAAAGTCAGCAATTCCTAGCGGGAACAACAAATTAACACGGGTGCTTCCCTAAAGCGTCTTAATCTCGAAAAGTACATCATTGACCTACGCACATATCATAAAGCCATCGTCCTTCAATTACTTAAATGATCTGTTCACTTAATCATGCTACCAGCTCCCAAGGGAGCATATAAATGAGCAGAATTAATAAGGATGACGCACTAAAACTGCCATCCGTTAACCCAAAAAGTCGACTATCTCGTCAAAGAAAGTCGAATATACGAACACAAAGTTTGCCGCATACCTAATTATTATTAGCCGGTTTAAAAGCACACCCCCTACCCCTCCCCCACCACGCACCCTATATTAACGTCTACATCTGGTCTACGTCTGTTATATACCAGATGTAAACGTTAAAATTGGGTTTACATAAGGGATACTGCAAATTTCGGGCTCTCAGGGGAGCGTTGACTACAAAGAAAAAGGATCATCGACATCCAAGGGTCTTCCGTCAATATCGAGCAAATAGCGCGACGAGTAGCACGGAAGTCGTCTCGGCACGCCCCGGCAATCGACGAACCACAACCTATTCGTTCATTTCCAAACCGCGTACCGTGATTCCGGATGCGGCGGGTAATTTTCCTCTCGAAAACTCTCTACTAAAACCCCGCTATGCTTTTCCGAGGCTACGTTGGAATGGTGACTTATACAGGGAATCAACTGCTCACTTGGCGGTAAAATAATAATACTAGACATCAGGATTCAATGGAAAAAAGATTTATACTTACAATTCGAGTATTGAGAAGCAAATTACAGAGGATTCCAACGTGTTACACAGAAATATCGATTTGTAGAAATTTTCTCAGATACGGCAGAATAGGAAATACCCTATCGTACATACATATTTGTACGGGATCGGGACAGTAATTTCGTTAGTTTGTTAGTACTGGACTCCTACCCAGAGGATCCGGGCTCGAAACCAGGCAGGGATTGAGATTTTTCATTGGTATTCGGGTCCCTGCTTGAGTGCTAAGTGGAGAACACCTCGACTAGTACTGTCCATTGGATGGGACGTTGAACTCTGGTCTCCTTGGCACCTCCGACAGTGGTATACCAGGCTATACCGACGCCGGGTTTCTCTCTACCGTTCCTCCTTACCCTTCCATTCCCATCAATGCCCCTTTCCTCCCGGGCTGCGACGTATTTATGAGCTGAGCGGACTTGAAACCACAGATAATCATAGAAAACCTACGTGACCCATAGAACGTTCTATGGGACACATGAACATGGGTTCTATGAATAATCTATGTACACGCTTGTTCTATGAACAAGCGGGTACCTACACGCTAAGATTGTTCACTTTTTATAAGTTAGATACGCCATACCAATGTGGTTCCAGCGTCTATGGTTTAAAACGATATCTTATATTACCATATATATGTTCTATATATGTGGTGGTGCTGTTATATACCACCGAAAATGAAATTTTCTCATAAATCCCAGAGCACAAGTGTGTGAGAGAGTGTGACTACGTCAACCGCTCAATGAAGAAAATGCAACGCGGTATTGCAGGGTAGGTACTCAGTTACTCATTAAAATAGACTTGAAGGTTTCAAAAATCATTTCCATCTAAAATTATAACACGCAAGATCCACAATTTTATTAGCCAGCAAAACGACGACAGGGCCAAAATAGAGGGACTCTAACGATGATGGTATTTAATCTGCGAAGATAATGCGAACGCAACGAAAACGCACCTCCTCCGATGCAACTCTGCCCGTTTACCGTAAGTTGGCCGCGTGTGGTTATGTTTCATCCACAATTCTTCTCATAACGGTATTCTACTTCATAAGTAAAAAGGAAAGGATTTAAACGGAAAGACAGGCACAAACATTGTTATACTTTTCACATTCAGGAGGTCGTCTGGCTTAAGGTGATACAACTTTACACACCAAAGTAAAACGAAGAAGAGTTGCAGCACAACTTGATGACGCATAGAAGTCAAATCTTAACCCGTCGTCCTACGCCAACGCCTCCACCAAATAAAACTCGTCTACAAAAAAATACAGCCAATGGAACAGAAAAGTCAAATTCCTACAAAACAAAAGGATATCATAATACTCACGGAAGGACGGCGTATCCAAGAGTAAGGAATACTGACGTGGACGGCCAATAGACTACTTTATCATAAACCACGTTGATTTTAAGTGTAAGTCCTGGTCTACATAAATGTTTACCTAATAAGAGATAGCCAACACATTCTACAGAGAAGGGCAGGATGATACAAGACATGATAAGCTCGCCGATAACCTTGTTTTGGCAACGATATATTCTAAGGAAACGTATTTCATCGAAGATTAAGGGGATGGTAGGCAAACAGGAGTGAGCAATAGCTCTGAATCAAACGTTCCCCTCTATTACCGGCCGGCTCCCGAGGAAATGGTAATGTCCTCAGAGAAAACATAGAGGAGAATGAGGGGGGGAACCTGTGCTCCAGGGTGGAATCTTTCCAGGGGGGAACAATTGCATGGGAGAATCTATTCTCCAGGGGGAAACCTCTATGTTTTACTATGCTTGTCCCAAGAGTAAGTGTGAAACTGAATGTATTTATCCCATTGTTAATTACCCATTCTTTCACTAGTTAAGACTCCAGACAAACAAAGTTTTGTTTCATTATGAGCAACACGTTTCATTATATGTAACCCCCCAGTTACGTTTACCCATACCTACTTTTTAAGATTTTGGTCATCAAATTGGAAATACAATTAGAAAATGATGAGACAAGATGAAAGAAGAGTCTGGAAATACTAAGATAGACATACAATGTACTTCCAAACCACTATGCTCAAGTCATAGAAATGGTGAATATCAAAATAATTGAAGCCAATTTTTTCATTATTTCACCAACAACACAAACATTTTTATTCAGATTACCTATTAACGTGGTTGCTAAAGATTAAAAGTTTTGCAATATTTGCAGCTTGGTACCTAAGACAGATCAGAGGTCGATGATTTGGAGCTGAGTGGAAGTGAGAACCAGAGACTCCATGAATTCCATGGAAGTTAGAGCAGAGTTACTTCAGGCCGGTGCTGGATTCAAGACGGGTGCCCCTGAACTGCTCGGGTGTCCACTACAAGGACGTATCATCATTTAGGGTAGCACATAGGATAATGGTGCATGCACATAGGGTTAGTTTAAGTGGTAGAACAGTGACCCATCGTCGCCAACAGTCACAGAATTTTCCAAAGGAATTGCACTCCAGAAGCTTCAGTGAATCTTGTGATATGAGTTACTTACGGTTTTTCCATCATCATTTTAACATTTGTAACCGAAAAGCAAATATGGAACATATGATCCAAAATTTGGCCTATCAACAGAGAATATCCCATAAATCAATAACAGTGGGTCAAATATTAAGACCTGTTCCATAAAAAACTACCATCTTAATTCCGTAAAGACTCTGCAATCTCTTCATTTCGGAGATGTTCAGGGAAAACTGAATTCTGGCGTTTTTGCATATTTTGTTAAAATTTAACCCCTAGCATATAGTTAGTGCTCAGTAATGATGAATAATGAAATAAAACATCACATGAAACTTTCATTCAAGCATAGGCAGGGATATTTTTCCTTTGCATACTAGAGAAATTTTCTCGCGTGATGTTTGGTGCGCGCGGTACCTACAGTAGCTTACAACTTGGCAACCTCGAGCAGCTTATCTCTCCTGGCCAAAAGTGTTGTCCCGTGGAACTTTGTTTCCGAAATGAATATATACACGTTGAAAGCATATCTAATTCTCCCAATTTGTTAAGTCATTTTACAAGTGCTTAGTTTTCAAACACTAAGAATACTGTCAAAACGAAATGTATTTCTGACTTCCACAAGCTGAGATAGCGCATGTTTTTAAAATTTGTCGTAACATGATTGTTAACTGAGTAATCTATTTTAAACTTCGTTTAGTCTACGATAAATTCGAAAAAAAGAGAAGTGGTTTTTTTTGTTTATCTTCAAGTGGTGGTTAAAGTTACACTTGCTTCCCGGAACTTGAAAAAAATCCGGCCTTTTTATCTGATTCGGTCGAAAAATTAATTAATATAACCGCACCCCAAATTTCATTGGTACTATTACTATTACATCTGGTTGATTTTTTTCAAAATATTTTCATATTTTAATACACTTTATTAAATATCCTCTCACATGTATGCCACGCTAATTGATATATTATAGTGATATAAAAATTCGATTACGAGTAAATGAATCGTCTTTTTTTATTTTTTCCATTATCAAGCCTCATTTTTATAAATGCACTGTTGATATTTTTGATGCATTTTCGTTAGTTACTTATAAATTTAGCTTCAAGGAAGCTTTCACATATATTTATTTCCGATTTTATAATTTGCTTCTACATTGAAAATATCACAATCCTAAACTATTTGCAACCATTCAGAATATACTTTGTTAAGAATTCCCAATCGATTCCCAATCAAATACCATTTTCTTCTAGTTTTTCACATAGTTCCTCTAAAAGACATGATATTTATCAACATACGCGATATAAATCTAATTGATGTAAACATTCATTTAGCAAATAAATTGCTTTTTTTGTGGATTTTTATTTTCTAATATTTTTTATCTCTCATTTAGGGACAAGAGAAAAAAATCTCAGAAATGTCAACTCTTGGGCAACTTTTTTCTCTACTGGAAGTAGGTAAGTAATTTTACAGATTTTTCTAGGGTTTCAATATTTTTCCTCTGGCATGCACATAAATATGCCGTACTGCCAAGACAAAATTCACATTTTTAAACATTTTTTTCTTTCAGAATGGTTTCACTCAATGAGGGGGCTAAAGCAGAAAAGAATGGAAAGAGAAGGCATTACCAGGAAAAGAGAGTGCTCACCTAACTATTCGAATTGGTTTTACGATTTCTTATTTACACTGGTTCTTCTGATTCATTTTTAGGCGGGCCGGACATGTCAAAAATGTTGTATGGAAATTAATGGAAAGAAAGCTGGAAACAGGACAGTCTCTTTTCATGGATAATTACTACAAAAGTGTTGACTCGGCCCACCACTTGCTAGAGCGAAGGGCCTATTTTACCAGAACTCTTACAGCTACCTAGAAGGGGAATCTACCTCACTTCATAGCGAAAAAACTGAAATGTGGGGAGGTAGTGGACATATTCAGCACCGATGGGGTCTGCATTATGAAGTGGAAGGATAATCGGGAGGTTGTGATAATCAGCTCCGAATTCAGGGGTAACTTCCTCGATGTCCGTCGTCGGCGAGGGGTTGGCGTCACTCCCAAACCGAAGGCAATTGCTCGATACAATGAGTGGCATCAATCACTTTGATCAAATGATGTCATATCACCCCATTGAGAATAAGACTCTAAAATGGTATAAGAAGCTTGCTATCCACATAATTCACCTCGTTTTGGTTTATAATTATTTCCTCTACCGTAAAACCCATCCCGAAAAATCTCTCAACAACTTATGTTTCTCCATGATTAGAACCCTCCTAGGTCATCCCTCCTCAGAATCAATTCCTCATTCCTCCTACATCCTTCCCTTCAAGGCTCTTGGATAATCTAGGCAGTTCCCAGAGACTTATGACATCGACGAAAGTTGGAAACATGTCCCTCAACGACGATGCACACATTGCACATATAGAGGGTTCAGAAAGGACTCCAAGTATTTTTGCCCAGCCTGTGAGGGATGCCTACCACTTTGTTTCAAGCCATGTTTTGTGGACTTTCATAAAAATATTGAGTGCGTTTGAAATGTTTGTTGTCATTCATCTCATTGTGTATTTTACGAATGAAATTTTGGGGTATTTTTGTTAATGGTTGGATGTGATTTGATATTTTTATGTACTTGAATGTATTTTGTTTCTATTTGTCTATATTTTGGCTGTATTGTGTCGTATTGATAGTATTATTTTATGTATTTTAATTTTTTGTGTAATTTTTATTTCTGTATTGGCATTATATTACTTATGACATTTTATGCATGCATGTACTCCTGGTGTTCTTTTAACATTTTATTATATTTCTTTCTCTTGTGCAATCAATAGTTTACATTGTAGTATTTAGGTCAAAATCCAGTTTTTGTTGTTTCAATAATAATAAAAGTTAAATTTAGACATATATTTGGTTGAAAATGACTTATTTACTGCGTTTGTTTAACTAGTTTTTCTCTTTCAAACATTTAGGTAAATTACACTCTTTCGATTATTTTTTCATTTATATTTCTAAAATATTCCCGTATTAACATTAAAATGTTTGAAACAGCTAAATAGCTGTAAACAAATTCAGCCATCAGTTCTAAATCAAAAAATGTTGATATTGATATCTACTGATTCAACAGTAGAAAGAACAAATTTCATATAAGTAAGTAGTTTATATAAAACGTCAGAGGTGCGGAAAATATCCTAATAACGTGAATTACTGAATCTCACTTCAAGAGCATACAAAACTAATTACATACATTGTTCATGAAGGTAAGAGATGCAGGAGTTAGCATTCATGGAGAAATTTGGAAATATTTCATAAAAAATTGTTGCGAAGGATTCGTCGGTCTGTAAACTGGAAGCTGCGAGGTCATGGATTTCAGAAGGAATTGATAAAGGCCGTGAATTACATGAGCATTAATAAGAATGGTTTTTAAAAATTTTGTAAACAACAATATAAGCAACAATATGTAATAAGGAAGTCCATACATATTTCGCCGCAAGTAACAAGAATCAATCAAAGAAACTACTAAACGGACTATTGTGGAGGATATGCAACCACACACAACACCCAAGTGGTTTCACCCCCTATCTGCACCTGGGTGGCGGCGGACGACAATCGTCGTCCAAAATAAAAATTCATTTTTTACACCTAATTTTTATTTTATGGTATTTTTGTTGATTGACTTATTGTACTTAGTGGTAATACATTAAGAAACTTAAATAAAATTTCAGTCACCGGCAAAACCATAAAAAAATAAAGCCGCGTTGAACGTGTTAAAGCAAATTTTTTTGGAGCATTAGATCAAATTAAAAATGTACCAACTTGCAGAGTTGCTTTCATGTTTAGCAGCACAGTTTCAGTTTCTCTCTTCTGCTTTAATGTACAATGGTTCCAGGCGATTGGCATTTTATTGAGGAAATTCTTATTTATCTCTCCTGGAGTTGAAAGAATACCAGTTATGTATATTCATAATGTTCCTGATTATTTTTATCAACAAAATGGTTATTGGGAAATGTTTTAAGGATGCAAAATACCCCAGGGTCAATCTTTTAGTAAAGTTAATTATCACAATCGAGTTAATGCCAGCCATCAGCTGTATATATTTTCCCTTTAACTGGAATGTGTTAACCCATCATCCACATAATCAGACAGATGTCATATCATTTAAAGTACATAGGTGGTGTTCCGTCGCATTTCTTTTATGCCCCCAACCAGCAGCCTCAGCAAGCGTCCCTCGGGAGCACGTGGGCGCTAATACTCCCTTCCACGGGTAAAGGGTATGCCGGGGAAGGCCCAGGGAGTACAATGCCTCTCCTCCTGGTGGGGAAACCCAGGGAACATTCCTGTGGGAGGGCAATGTCCCTTCCTCCCCGCAACCCTTCCAGGAATTGGGGCTCGTCGCAGCTGGGTGGAAGAAGACGCTGAGCGGGAATCGGCGATGCCGACCAGGCAGTCGTCCTCTGGCTCCCACTCGGAGCACACGCCATTGTAAACAGTTTAAAATTATCGTACTTGGAATTAAAACCATTAAACTACCAATCTGGCATTTATTTAAATAGTCGATCATAATTAAGTTTACGGTCGACGGGGTCTGCAGCGCCGATAGCCACCAGCCTTACAACCTCATGGTTTGCGCGAGCGAAAGTAAAGACCCGCGGAACATGGTCCTTCGGGCCGGATCGGACAGTACAAGGAAATACAGTGAAAGTATCTAGAACAAGTACTGGCTAAAAAAGCCACGCGTGTGACGACTCAAAGAAAAAAAGAAGTGATTGGAGCAGAAAAAGAAAGTGCATCGCTCTCATCACAGTACGACGACTCGTAAGACCTTGGGAGAATTGAGCTGCTTTGAAGATCAGCATCAACGGTGGAGTCGGCGGCCACAGCAACCACGGACGGAAAGAGAGGAGCAGCGAGCGAGAGCCACCCGGAGAGGACCAAATACATCCCGAAAGGTATGCTCGTTACTTATACGAATTGCCAATTTTCCTCTTCCTCTCCCCTCCTGAAAATGGCTGAGATAAAATCGCTGCTTCATAGACGTGGAATAATAAAAAGGCATATAACATCTTTGAGAAATATCATTGTCGAATGTAGAGAAGGACCGACACTGGATGTTATCAAGATAAAGAGGAAGCTGGAAACACTAAAGACGGCATTTTTGGCTTTTGATACCATTCAATGTGAATTAGAGAAGCTAGATGAAGAGAACAGAGAACAACGGATGGATGAAAAAATGGAGATATTAGAGCAGTACGATGACGTCCTTTCTGACGCTGAAGTTCTAATAAATTCAGTCAACTCGCGCGTTGGATCGAATGAGCCTTCAGCCACGGAGTCAGCAACCCTTCATTTACAATCGCAGACAGAACCAAATGAAGCTTCCTTGCACATGCCATTTGTTGCGCCTCATCCGATTGTTACTATGAAAGCGAGCCACTCGAGACTACCCGAAGCTTCGCTGCCCTATTTCTACGGTAATTACGAAGACTGGTTGTCTTTCAGGGACTCCTTCCAATCAATGATAGATAAACGCAGCGATCTGAACTCTATTGAAAAGTTGCATTATTTGAAATCTTTTGTAAGGGGTGAAGCCGCAGAAAAGATAAGATACATAGCAATAGTCGACGGTAATTATCAAAGAGCATGGGATCTCCTGGAGAGAGCGTACGCGGATAAGCGCCTCATCATATCCAAACATTTAAGCCTGTTGCTGAGATTGCCGATGCAAGAGAGGGAAACGGCAGACGGGCTTCGAAAACTCGCGGACGCCACCATGCAACACGTAGAATCACTGGCTTCGTTGGGGGTACAAGTCACCGAGGAAATCCTGGTGCAGAACCTGGAAGAAAAAATGTCCAGAGACACTCTCAATGAGTGGGAGAAAACATTAAAATGCTGATTTTTCCCCAAGCCTCAAGAAATCATCGAGTTTCTTTATGATAATGCTGCACGATTGTCAAGGCGCAAGTGGAAAGAGCCCGCGGATCGAGAGGAGTGGAGTAGGAAGAACCCCAAGCAATGGTCGGGAACGCGGAGAAATTATAAGGGCCCAAACAACAGAACTATGATGACCAACTCTGGCCGAAAATGTTCAATATGTAACAAGAATCATTCTCTGTTCGCGTGCAAAACATTTCTAAACCACTCGTTCGCGCAACGGATCCAAAGAGCTAAGGACGCTGCCTTGTGCCTGATATGCCTGAATTCACATGGCACTAGTCCCTGCAGATTCAAGACATGCCGTATTTGTGATCGCCCGCAACATTCTCTCCTGCATGAGCACATTGCAGGTGACAACTTAGGACTAGAGACATCTACAGAAATACAAAGAAGCACCTCATTAGCAACTCAAACGGCGTCTAATCAGACCATACCGAGTGCTTTCATATAGGTAGTGAATAAATCATGCAATTGAATGCCGAGCACTGCCTGACACCTGTTCTTCTGTCAGTTAAATGAATGAAGGGCTGGATGACCCAGAATCCCATATTCCACAGGAAGTATCCAGCTCGCTTATCATGAAATGAAATTTGAAAATGTCAGCCCAGCCGCTTCAAAACAAACCATACTCTCGGAGATAGCGAAGATTTTTGACCCTCTTGGAGGATTGGGACTGATTATTCTTTACGCCAAAACAATTATGCAGGAGATATGGAAACTAAAACTTCACTGGGACGAATCAGTAACAACCGCAATTTGCACATTGTGGACAGAATTCTGCCGGCAACTTTCTTTCGATCAAAGAGCGCTTCTTCCGCAAGAAGTCTCAATTCAGCTGCATGGGTTTTGTGATGCAAGTAACAAGGGTTACGGGGCTTGCATTTATTTAAGATCGGTGGACGGTGGAGGAAGAACACTATGCATGCTCCGGCAAAAATTTTGGCTGTTGGTCGGGCGAAATCAAGCGCGTAAGATTTTAAGGATCAATCTAGTCGGTGTCTCCAACGAGCTGAAGAAAATGTATTCCAAACTACGGTCTGATGTCAGTTGTGACAACATCCTCAAGTTCTTAGCCGACCAGGAAATCAAATGGCATGTTACGCCGCCTTTATCCCCACATTTTGGAGGTTTGTGGGAATCCACAGTCAAGCTCTTCAAACATAACATCAAACGGGTAGTCACCACCCTACTCTTTACCTTTAAAGAATTCAACACCTTCATAGAGGCAGAAGCGATTCTTAACTCCCGTCCTCTCACTCCCTTGTCCTCCGATCCCAATAACCCTTCCGCGCTCACTCCCAGTCACTTTTTAATTGGCGATTCTTTAACGAGCTTACCAGAGATTTGCGTCCGCGATGTTCCATCCAACAGGTTATCAAGATGGCAGCAATTTAAAAAGGTCCGTCAGCACTTTTAGACGAGGTGGTACAAAAGGTATATCAATAAGCTGAACATTCGACACAAGTGGACGTCCGGACAACACTCTATAACCGAAGGGTCAGTGGTTTTGTTGAGGGAAGACAATATCCCATCAGTGCAGTGGGAATTAGGTCGTGTAATCAAATCTTACCCTGGGGCAGACGGGATCATCAGAACTGTGCGTGAAAATGAGTGTGCTAACGAATTGAAAGGATCCGTTAAAAAATTGGCATTGTTACCAATAACCGACAATTATTGTCGAGAGACAATACAAGACATTACTTTGGTGACCTGTAAATATTTGAAAATTACTTTTGGAAATTTTTTATACGTGACATTATTTGTAAATGCTATTTTGCGACTTTGTAAAGTGTTGATCGGTGCCCTCTCAACGGGGGGAGTATGTTCCGTCACATTTCTTTTATGCCCCCAACCAGCAGCCTCAGCAAGCGTCCCTCGGGGGCACGTAGGCGCTAATACCCCCTTCCATGGGTAAAGGGTATGCCGAGGAAGGCCCAGGGAGTACAATGCCTCTCCTCCTGGTGGGGAAACCCAGGGAACATTCCTGTGGGAGGGCAATGTCCCTTCCTCCCCTGCAACCCTTCCAGGAATTGGGGCTCGTCGCAGCTGGGTGAAAGAAGACGCTGAGCGGGAATCGGCGACGCCGACCAGGCAGTCGTCCTCTGGCTCCCACTCGGAGCACACGCCATTGTAAACAGTTTAAAATTATCGTACTTGGAATTAAAACCATTAAACTACCAATCTGGCATTTATTTAAATAGTCGATCATAATTAAGTTTACGGTCGACGGGGTCTGCAGCGCCGATAGCCACCAGCCTTACAACCTCGTGGTTTGCACGAGCGAAAGTAAAGACCCGCAGAACAGGTGGATAGGTCAATTATGAGTTGTGTGCAGTGGCGAAGCTAAGGTATTCGAAGTGGGTATTCTAGCTCATCGGCCCCTAATTTGCTGCTTCAGAGACTCAAATATTCCAGTTGACAAAAATCAGTCGACTTAACACGTTGTGTACCGGGCTATTTAAATGGGTTATAACCCTCTGTTCCGGTGGGTTTTTAAAATCTATTTTTTTTTAACATGCATTGCATACGAAGAGAACGCTAGATGCTTGTTCACTTCTTTACCTCTCGCCCCACTGTTAATTTGAAATAAATTTTCTGGCACCCAACCATGCGCAGAGGTCAGCACTTGAGGGGCTAAGTAATTTGCCTTAATGTTTTCCGTTGATCATATAGATTCGGCGGGTTTTCCTTTGGGCAAAGGTGTCGATGACGCGATTCCTTGAAACTTTCGTCGCTCGAGTGGTTGTTTAGTAAAGCCTTTTCAACCGCCAGGGTGCTTAAATTGCTTAGGCTGGAGTCCGTCATGGAGTTTCTTAAAAATGTGTTCACTGTCTTCAACGTACTCATACTTCTTTCGGACAATACAGTTGATACAGAAAATGTCTGAATCAGTCTTATGATTCTCACAGTTTCTTGATATACCTACTTTATCCAGGCCATTGTCCAAAAAATATTTAAGTAACAAATTTGTAGGCAAGTGTTTACTCTCGTTGGAAAAGACATTAATGAGTTCATTTTTTAGCTGTTTACTGTTAAATAATGAGTGCATTTTATTAGGCTACACAATTTCGCTGAGGTAAATGATGTATTTTATGCAGGAAACTGTTTTTCATATAGTAATTCTGCAAAATAGAAGTTATTGAAGTCTTCAAATGAGATTCCATGTGGACAACGAAGGTGTCAATTATTTCAAAAGCGAGCCTTCTGAATTAGTGAAACGTGTCTAGTCCACCCTGGTTGTTGTTGTTCAGTCCTTTAGCCGCAGGTTGACTTTTCCAACCACTAAACTAAGAAAAAATTTACATTCAGCGAAACTGTTTCATACAGAATCACTCTCTTAATTTCCCTCCGTCTCGCCATCTCTTGATCATACGCTGAGACTCGGAAGGGCGCGAGAACTAGGCGCGAGTGTCTAGGCTCTCAGCGCGCAAGAATCACGCAGTTTCAGGTGCAAGCGTATGGCGGCGAATAAGCGTATGCGCATGCGCCATCCGGCCATTTGGAGTCTATCAGCAGCCAGACTCCCAAGCCTCCAAAACATCCAAACCACTTCAACGCAACGCAATGTGCAGAAATATAGGCTATATTTATTTTTCCTATGCTTTCTCAGCAACATAAAATGCATGACAAAGCTGAAAAAATAGTATATGTTTTACTGTAATCATTTTGGGTATTCTCAGGCTCCCAGACTACCCTTCAGCTTCGCCACTGGTTGTGCGTAGCTTATAGTTGTATCATATATGAAAAGTATAACTTGTGCAAACATATATAAATTAAGCGTGTAACATCTGCTAAATGCATCTATTTTTTTTCAATGTAGGTGCTAGATAGACCCATGCAAGATATTCTAGAATGATTTTTTGGTAATAGCCAATTCGTAGCCACATGGGTTCAGCTCCTCTATAAAAGTGCACATGCTCTAGTCAACGTTTGTGTGTATGGCATGTGGTTGAATACATCCTTAGGTGTATTCCACTTGTATTCAAAGTAGGACATATAGCAGTATCCAATATGCCCATAATACATACTGAATACTTCGTGTAATCCTGTAACAATATATATTGAATACACATTGTGCTGTGTGGGAAATACGTGGAAGAACTGCATGATAACTGAGGAAGAGAAGAAACCCTGAGTGCACTAGGTTTACAGTATACCTAATGTAAACCCTGTTTTAATGTCTAAATGTGGTCTATGTCTGTTATATACCAGAAGTAAATGTTAACAATTGGTTTTGATAGCTTAAAAAAAAAGAGATTTTTGGGTTCGTTCATAGGATGGAGTTTGGCTGGAGGATTTTTTTTTTAACTGTAATAATATCTATAAAAAAATAGACAAGACTATAATACTGAAAATGATTAAATTTATAAAGAAATAATAAAATGCCATCACCTATACGATATCATCACCCAGTCTGTGAATTATACCAGGAACTCTTGCCTTAGACTGAAGATGTTGTATCACAATAGGAGCTCTGCTCAAATTCCTTTCAACTTCATGGTCCTGCTTCCAGAGTCATTTCTCTCAAAATATATTTCATTTGCTGTCATTCACCACCTGAAAATAGGCATAACTGAGTTAATCCTCAGTATTTCACCACTCCTCCTTCCCCATGATACTGTGAATGCCATTCCGCTTGAGCTTACAACATTTAAAAATCAAGTCAATCACTTCCTGTAAATCAATCATTTCTAAAGCCCAAACTAAAGGTAGTTGCTGAGAGACTTTTGAGGGAAGCAGAAAACATGAAAGAAGGAACACAGAAAGGAAATGACAAGAATGATAGCTGAGAGAGGGGAGTGAAGAATAAACTTGGGATTAAGGAGAGGATGTGAAAAAGTGAAGGGTAAGAATGATTAAAAAGGGGCATGATGTAATGAATGCATGCTTTCATGAAACAAGACTGGTAATAGGGTTAGGCAGGAGTAGATTATTCAGGAGCTCTCCACTAATCTACTAACTGACAGTTATATAGCCAATTGTCTACAACACATCTGGAATTTTGAAAACAGCATCTTGGAAGTTTTAGCCTTTGGTTAGATTTTCCTGCAAGTTTTTTTACATTATATTTTCATAATGAAAGTCATATCCGGAAACGATATGGTTGATGAGCTGGCAAAGGTCGGATCCAGCCTCAACCCAATTTGACCAGAGCCAACCATACCTATTGCCGCTCCAACAGGGATAGCGGAAATTAGAATGTGGGGCATAACCCAACATTCTGAGATCTGGTGAACCACACCCAATCTTCAACAGGCCACATTTCACATAGGAGAACCTAGGCCTGGGCTTGCCAAAAGACTTCTGTCACTGAACAGGAGTCAATTATGAATGAGTGAGACTTCTTACCGGGAACTACCAAGTGATGAGGTACTTATATCTTCTGGGAATCATACATTCACCCAGATGTAGGTGATGCGGAAAAGGGAATGAAAGCACATCCCACATATTATGTGAGTGTCCTGCTGTGATGATACTCAGAATGGATACCTGAGTACACAATTCATGGAGCACAGGTAAGTTAGGGAGATCCCCATAGGGGACCTTTTGGCCTTCCTAAGGGCAATTGGTCATTATGCATGACTTCACCAGAAGGGTGGTTGGCACGATGGGCCAATAATATATTGCCAACTTTGATATGAATAATACTTTATAAATTAAAATTAAAGTACTTTAAAGGAAAATTAATAGTCTTACGAATTGCATGGAAATGTGCTAGGCAGTTTTCGCACAGTCTACTGAAAATGGGTTGGCAGTAAAAAGGTTAGTTAATGTCAGATTTTTAGTGTTTTCAAGTATGTGCCATCTCTCCCTATATTCTTGCTGTGTAGATGAATTTTTGAAGAAAAATTTATGGTGAATTTTGCCAACATAACTGCAGAGGCAGAGAAAAGATGAATAAAGAAATATACTTATTCACTAGCCCTGAAGAGGTTAAAATTAATCCCATCTCATAGGTCTGAGAAAACTTGAATGTTTTTCGTCGATCTTTATTAAAGAGTAACATTTATATTTATTAGTATAGGTAGATATTAATACACAAAGCCCACTTATTCCTATTTAAAATTGTCAAAATTTAAAAGATCAAAAAATATTATAACGCAAAAAAATTGAGATTTGAAGTTGGTTGCCGTGATACAGTCACTACATCACTCGATGGCATGTAAAGTTCATGTCCGACGTAGCGACTACGTCACTCGTCATTAACTGTCCACTTTCGACAGCATTGACACTTGATGAGCATATGGTTATCCATACTCAGTGAAAGTCTCAAAGTAACCGAAACACTTAGATAAAGAAAGAATTTATCTCCCATTCGCTAAAATGCAACTGAAGGAAAAACAGCAATAAAATAAAAATTAAACTAGTTTCAACCACACTTTGCTGTGAATTGTTCTCCATATTTATTCCATGATTTTTCAAATTCCTACTATATATTTTCCTACTAAAGATGATTTGCCATACCATTTTGTCCCATTGCTTCTTTTAATAAAAGAAAGCAGAAAAACTTTTCAGAGTAAATACTGGCAAACCCTTTAATTCAAGCACTGATTGTTGTAATGGAGAACCAGATATTGGGTTAATCACTACATATTACAATCAATTTGACAAATTTAAGAGATGATACTTCCCATGCCTTAACTTTATTATTAGTTTTCCAAAAAATACCTGCAAATGCAATACTACATACCTATTATATATAATAATTAACACGTTCAACCTGATGGATGCAAATGCGCATCCGAGGTGCGTTGCCAGGATACCGAAGGACGCGCATTCATATCTGTCAATGACCTCACTGAAGACCTCTCTGAAGGATGCAAACTCGCGTCTTTAATAAATTATCAAATTTTGTTATTCAAAAAAATTTTTAACTAATTTTAAATTACATTTAAGTGACTGGCCAAATTAATGTGGCAGAAAAAGCTTTCAGTTTTTCATGATTGCACACTACAAATATTCCGGGTTGAATGTGTTAAAGCATCACATTGGTGAAAAATTAGTAAATTATCTACATTTAATGAAAATATTAAATGAAATATGTAATTGGTAATGTATCGACATTATTGTGAGTCTACTTCTGATATCCAATGGCTGTTAGTATTAAATAGTTCATTGATTTATGACTTGATTTATAATTTAGGGCTTCATTTGGCCACACAGTCCATTCAAATAAGAAATCTTTAATGAAGAGATTCAATATTTCTGGCAGAGAAAACGTATCTGACTTCTCTAATTGGCCATATGACAAATAAAAATGTTTAGAGCATTTCATACTTAAATAAATAAAACAAAGAAAATTTTGATGCATGTGCATACAGTGGAGTTGTCTTAAGCTGTCACCATTGGTTCCAACAAATATTGACTGCTTAAGAAGGGTCTGAATGGAGGTGAAGTTTTTTGAGTAAGAACAAATATACTAAATGAACTCTTTTTTCAATAGCCTTGGGTTAACCCATTGGGGTAAAGTGCTGGCAATGTCACGTGATGAAATTCAATGTTCTAATAGGTACTATTATTTTTTCCCAATGATATGTACCTCATGTCTTTTTTTTATTCGGTGAAAATAAGTTTTGAAATATTTAATGTATAATTAATTTTTATTTCCAAAAAAATTTCCAAGTGAAAATTTGCAGAATTTTAAATGAAGAATGCACGAGTTTTAAAGGGCAGAAAATCCATGGAAAATTAAGAGGTGAATGGGTTAAATAGGTACTCAGGTAAAAATATCTCTTTTGCTATTCAATTTAAACTGATTTTCAACAGATTTTCTTTACTCAGTTGCAATTCATCTGTAATTGCTTTGCAAATTGAAACACGAAGCATATCAGTTGAAAATCAATTGCAGATGACCTCAAGAAAAGGTGGAAAATGAGTTGCGAGCCAGATGAAAATTAGTTTAAAATCAATTACAATTGATTTTAAAAATAATGAAAATGAGTTGCAATGCAGTTGCAAAATAGTTTTTAAGTCAAAAGCAGTTGCATCACAGTTTAATTTAATATGAGTTGTAAAACAGTTTGAAAATCGGTAGCATAATTGAGTGAAAATCAGTTGCATAAGAATTAAAAAATAAAAATCAGTTGCATAACAGTTTAGCAGAAAATCAGTTGAAAAATAGCTTTTTAATGTGTTGCAAAATTGAGTGAAAATGGGTTCCAAATGAGCATGACACTAAAAATTGGGATGCAAACCAGTGAAAATCAGTTGAAGATGAGTTTATTGTGTTTAAAAGAGTTTCAAACCAGTTTCAAATTAATTGTAGAAGAGATATTTTTACATGAGTATATATAGAATATTTAAAATTTAATACTCTATAATGTTTCATTCTCTTTAGTGAACATAATTTAATGGATTTAATTACTTTAAATTTAAACCATTTCTTGGCAGCAAAAACTCAAAGGAACCAATTAATTTTTCCAAGTGTACACTTTACCCTCACTGCTGTTTCAACCCATCACATGCACATTCTCTAGAACTTAAATTGCACTACCTACGTCTCGTTCCACATACATTGGAAGTGGCATTAAAGCTGGTCCGTGTGATGTATGAATCTGCCACCATAAGAATAAATCTTGGCATTCCCCCTCAATTGTTTTTCCCCCTCCTACAACTAACTTCCGGAAGTAATGACTTGCCTAAATGGAGAATACAGACATGTGCAATGAACATGCTGTCATTATCACTTATCCCCTAATGCATCCTGCTCCAACTTTGTAAATCCTACGTGAATCCAATAAAGATATGAAAGTCCGTTGAGAAGAATCTAGCACTCTTGCGGTGCACCCTCCTCGCAAGTGACTGCCAGAGACTTTGCCATTCAATCCCAAGCAGAATGGTATGTTTAAGACCACCAGTATTTAGTGAGCAATATGAACATTTCCAGACCAAATTTCAAAAAATACTAATGCCTCTTGGACTGCTTTTATCATGATCCTCCGAAGAGTATTGGTTTTTCTGTGAAAACGAATTACAAATCCTTAACTTCAAAGCTGGCTGTTGGTCACACAAGAAATGGCCACTGACCTAAAATAGAGAGGTTGTACACTGCTGAAGAAGTTGACGGCGATAAAATCAGAAATTTGTGTGTGTCATATGGAAAATATCCAATAGCAGAATTTCCACAGAGAAGAAAATCCAACTTGACTGAGACTCCAACACAGGGTTCGAGTGTTTCTGGGTATGAGTTTGGTCAAGGTAGATTTTTTTCTCTATGGAAATGTCACTCTACTTCACTCCCCAAAGATAAGTCAACATGTGTCAGGAAAACCAAGAATTTCCTTTCAATTGACAAAAAATTGAGGAAATGAGGAAGAATGCATACATTGGGATAGAAATGAATATTTACAAAAAATTAAATAACACACCTAGGCAAGAAACTGCTGAGTAATGGAGCTCATGGTGAGAAGGCCAGAGAAATACGAAAGCAACAGTGAATTAGGAGCACAATATAGGGCAAAAATAATACCACCCCTCATGAAAAAAAGAGTAGGAACCTAATATTTCTTTTGGAACTAAGTAAGATGCAGGCCAAAGGTAGAGATTATGTTGAAGATATACAGGTAAAAGATACACCTCTCCACCTTCACACTAAAAAGGAATGTTAGGCAATGGATGAAACTGAAGAAATTTCAGACTTTATCACAGAAATAATGAACATGGAGCAACACTGGAAAAATTAAGATAGATCCAAGCATCAGAAAAGAAAAATACAGAATACTCCAACTATAACAACACAATTAATTGACCTAGTGTAGCTTAACTGGTTATAGTCAAACAGAAGATTGGAAAATAGAGCAAACAATTCCTTACCCAAATATCAGCTAGTTTTAAAAAAAAGGGCAACTCATGGAGTCAATAGATTGATGTGAATATTCATGCAAGGGTCTCTACAACATAATAATTATGTTTTTGATTATTTTTGTTTTCAAAGTAGCACAATTCTGAACTGGCACTATATTTTACTATCCACATAGGTGACTGTCAGAGAGAGGAAAAAGTGATTGACATTTTTTTGCAGATCTAAGAAGCAGACATAAAATCCTCTAACCACCTTTCCTGCCAAAGCAAAAACATTTCATCTACATTCATGTTATCCATCCACCAACCAACTTCTTCAATGTAATTATTTGTTCCTCCTTTCTTGGGTATTTGATTTGTCCTCCAATGGAGACTAATATTCTTGTATATTTCAGAAGCAATGTTTAACAACTAGAAAATTTGGTAAAAAAGATTAGCATAGACAGGATGACTACAGTAGGAAAGTTTTCAGGAAGTAAAAGAAATAGCAATGGACAGAAAATAAAACAAATACAGAAGCATTAGATTTAGCATGGGATAAAATTTTTTTAAAGGAATGTAGGAGAATATATTGAGGTAGTCTTTATGCATGGGTTGAGTAACTAAGGGTGATTTGATGATCGGAGACATCACAGGACAGAATCTTCACAATTGAGGAAGAAATATTTGGAATACAGGTGATTTGATGATCGGAGACATCACAAGACAGAATCTTCACAATTGAGGAAGAAATATTTGGAAAGAAAGAAATGCAGATGCCCGAGCTGAAGAAAGGTATGCTGTGAGAATAGTTTAATGGTGGAAAACAACAGAGCTCATCTTGATAAGCATAACATCAATATCACCAAAATTGGTACACTGTACACTCAGCTAAACAGAATCCATATCTAATAGTGTTGTTGTCTTGGTTTAATTCTAAACTGGCAACAGAATTTGCTACCAAGAGCCTTCAAGAAACAAACATTTCTACAAAAATAACAGAGAGAAGAGCATTTAGTAAAAAAAGAATCCCTGAAATGTTTCATGATGACATTGTGATAGTTGATATTATTTTATGTAATACATAACCAGTACTCAATCCAGATGTTGCAACCATGGTTATAAATGGCAAGAGACAACTTAAAAAGACCAAAAACAAAACCAGAGGAATCCAACAGTGTTGAGAAGATTATCACACTGTTATAAATGGTTTCCAACATAATTATGGCCAGGGTTGCCAGATTCCTGAAAACAAAGTAAGGGACAGGTGTGCTGTTGAGGAAATCATTGTGACATAATTGGCAACTAGTGAACTTCCTTTAAGAATGATTTTACGGATGTTATATCGACATCACAAGGCAGTTTATTAATAAATAATAAATACCTTTACCAGAATTACATATACGTACTGAAAAACCATTTCCTTTCCTTGAGCGGGACGCGGGGCATTTAGCACGAATACTGGACTGTCCCGTAAAATCTGGGACATCGATACTCACTACGGACACTATAGTACGTGTATCCTGGATGACAATTAAGGTTTGACCTAAGGATGATCCGAAAGTTTACTTACTCAATGATCGCACACCTCATGAAAATTCACTTCTTAACAAAATGCTATATTGTCCTTGAAATATCCTTAAGGTGTTTTAATGCAAGCATGTAGGACTTAATAATGCAAAAAATAAGAGTCAAATTAATCCACTAAATTTCAACCAGCTAAGGATTTCAGGATGCAGAAAACAAAAAAGATACCTTACCAGGAATATTTTATATGCAATGGCAACTTAAGACAGCTCCCAGAATAAAAATTGGATATGAAATTTCATTAGCTTCAGCCATTCATATTTGGATCAGAAGAATAATAATGGCATAGTGTCCTATACAAATGAGAAAAAATAAACACACCCACAGAATCCGTAGCCCCAAAGAGTAATTTGTCTTCTTCAAAGAGAACTATGGTAATTCCTTGAAAAATAAGCCATTGTATTCAATCTAAAGGTCTGTTTTACTAGTGAGTGCATAGATAACTAAATACTACACCTAATGACATGAAATTCACACACCAGTGCAGGGGGCAACATGCTATCCATATGGTTAATCTGAAAGACGTGTTACTTAGTACATCACTGTTTCGCTATCCAAAGAGGCCTTTCACATATAGGAGCCTAGATCGTCCAGACCTCAGAGGAAAATACTCTCTACCCTATAGTTATCACCCAAATAAAATGTGTAACAAAATGCTTAATTATTAAGATAAAATTATAGGATTAAAATTTGCACAAAATCATGATTAGAAGATTTTTCATATAAGAGCATGAATTAATGCAATGGAAGCTATAAGTTGGGATAAAATACATTTTAACCATCATATTTTGCTGTCACCAAGTTTTCATATCCATATAAAAATCATTGGGACCCACAAATAATTCAATAAGCTTTAGTTACCGAATCATTCTTTGCATTTCACCAAGTGAATTTTAACATATTCCTGGCAGCAGAACTGAAGGCCAATTTACACGGTACAATTTTTTGTACAAATGCTTGTATGAGGAAATTGTACCGTGTAAAGTGGCAAATTGTGTGAACGCTTGTGCGAATGTCTGTACAGAAAATAGAACCTGTTCTAATTCCATTCAGACAAACATACATTTTCGTTCAGTTTATACAAGCGTTTGCACAAGAAGTTGTATCATGTAAAGTAGCCTTTAGAGTTCTAAGTAATGAAATATTTTATAAATGAATACCAAAGCAGTAGCCTCCCTGTGAATGGAAACCACACCAAACAAAATACCTATAGTTCAACAAATAACTGCAATCTAAACATGATTGATGTATTTCACACAAGTTACCCTTTTCTGCTCTTGATTCATCTTATCCTATTGTGAATGCAATATGATTCCCCACCATTTCCTGGCTGTTGGATGGAAGGAAATCTTGGAAAAACCAACATTTACACAATATTCCCCAAAAAGATGCATTTTCACATTTTAATTCTTTACATAAACGATAACACAAAATTGGCCTTTTAAAGTTTTCCAGGTACACTCCTGCACATAGTGACAATTTGTCTTTAAAATTATTGTTTTCACTGTTTAGCCATGTAGTGGTAGCTTTACCCCAGATACTCTTTATAGTAGGTTTGATTGTTTTCAGTCACAAATAGAAATTCGTTATAAAATGGTTTTCAGCATGCAAAAAAAACTAATACCTTATTCTGCACCTGAAGTCAGAGAAAATGAATGAAACCTGAGTAATTACGTACACAAACTGGTTGTACTCACTGACCTAATTTCAATATCACAACCACAGTCCTTTTCATTTAATGAATGCATTAAATGATGACCAAGAAACAAAAATAATTTATTTGTACATTTTGCTCTGAGGAATTGTCATACATAAAACGAATTCGAGGAAATTTTGAAAGGTCATGGTAATACATACACCTATGTCTTTTCAAGATATCTTAGTGCACAATACCAGATGCTTCATCAAATTCCACACTTCATTTCTGAGTACATACTACATAACACATAAAGATGTGGTTCAAGACAAAATAACCAAAGACAACATTAAGCATCTGGTTTCATATTTATTGGTGGAGGTGGAAGCTTTCAAAGGTTAGAACTGGACTAAGCATAGGTAAACAATAATTAAAGTTCATTAACTAATGGTTTTGAACCTTTAGTATTGGTACTAATGTATTACAGAAATTAATCAATGATCAAAGAGAATTAGAAAAATCTGATTTCCTTCTTATCTATAACACCAACTGTAAGTTCAAATGCACCTAATGCTTATTTATTAATCAGAGAGAGACGATGTCTTACCTATCATGCACATCTCAAAATTAAAGACATGTTTTGTATTCAGCAGACTTTCTTTTGCTGATGATCCAAATATGACTTTGAGGGGGTAATCACTCTCCCTTGAATTTAAGAACTTATAAAAAATCAATAAGAAGGGTTACAAGAGAGTACATGAATAAGTATAAAAGGGTAAGTGCAATACATCAACTGTGACACAATCCACTTCTGTGTGGATACAATAAAAGTTGTGAGAATATTTTTGATATGCTGGGCACCAACTTAAATTCGCAATAACATTAAACTGACAAGCTGGAAAAGTTACATGAAAGTCACAATACTTGGCCTGAAGCATTGGAACAGTATTCAATGCCATTTTAATCTAGATACTTTTTTGAAACGGAAGAAAAATGATCTGTATTGAGATTATCTTGAGCAACGGACAGACCAACAATTTCCACATTCTCTCCTATTCAGCGAGTTACACTTCCCCAATAATTACAAATCTTATCCACCACTGAATATAAATAAGTATCGAATTTAGGATTACGGCAGATTTCCGAAAAAAGAAAGGCATAGACAAAGCTCTTAGCTATTTGCAGTTGACACAACCTGTTAACGCAATTGCCCAAAAAGCAAACACGAATTCCATGGGAATATCTTTGAATCGTCACTTCTTTGGATTAAATACGCAGCAAAGTAAGACACACTGAATTCGAATTTCATGCTTCAATACATTAATATCAACGTCTAAAAGACCTCAACGGAGAATTGCATACGTATATTTTGAACATTCCAACGAAAACTCATACTTCGACCAGCCAATTTGTTTCAGAAGCCATCGCCTATGGCAAAAGACTGATGTTTTTCAATAGTAAACATGATATATGAATGATTAACGAAACGAGAACGGATATCGTCACGTCGTCTCATTCAAAATATTAAATGTACATTATATTCACCACGTACGTTAATCTGGAATTTACTTAATACGTGGGAAATAGGTCACTTTATTCCACTGGCGACAAAAATTCCAAGATAGCTTACTGCAACAAACACCAATTAGTTACATGCTGCAAGAACTTTCATGCATAAAGAGTGTCATTATAATTGCTTGTTCTTCATCTCTCAACTAGAATCCCTTCGTTATGACCAACCTCGTAACTATCAGACATTGAAGTGTAATTGGTATAATCTTCATCATCAACAGAATCTGAATCATCGTCATCTTCTATATCAATGTCGTCGTCTAGCTCTAAATTATCTTCATCACTGTCATCGTCCTCTCCTTCATCGTCGTCTACTCCACCTTCCACGTTCCCGATGAGTTGATTCCTTCTTTCTTGCATTAATTCTGCATCAAAATCTATTTCAAGCTGCATTCGCACATCCAACACCATTAGTCCCACAATGAGAAGTACGGGTAATCTAAACCTAGACTCCCAAGCAAGGTGCAGCAAAAATAAGAATCCTGATCGAATGGGTCCACCCACTTCCACAAATGAATACCGAGGCATTTCCAGAATTTTGTCATCCATCTCTCTGTAAAGGATCCATGGAATCTAAAATTGAACATGAGCAAGTACTTTTGAATATTTCTTTCGGTACTACAAAAATGTAGGTGATTTTGAGATTGTGGATTATTTACCATCTGTTCCCACTGCCATACAGCTTCCCCTACAAACCATTCCGACATCTCCTTTCATTCAACAATACACTACTTACTCCCAGGCAATTGAACTGTCTTTTAATGTGGACGCGGATAAAATAAATTCGAATTAACATTATGACTTTACGTCAACAGCAACATAAACACCATCAACACAACACGCACAACCACGACCTCATGAGATGGAGAAACGAAAAACAGAAAAAAGTGAAAAGCGAAACGCAACAAATAGACCCGACAACAGCAGGGAGTTTAGAATACATTCTCTTTGAAATCATGATTGATATATAACTATAACTTCTATGCATCTAGGTAATCGCTCCGTATATAACTATGCGTCCTCCCTTGGATGGCCCCAATTCTTCCACTACCGCTACGTACTTGTTTACTAGCTCACTTCTGCCCTTGCATTTTGACTGATAGTATATATGCCCTTTGGACTAGTCAGTTAATAGCGGTTCTCTCTCTGGGTTCTCAGTTAACCCTCGCAGACTCTCGCGTCCAATCTTCATTGCTACTTTCAAAATCATGGAAGCTCAATTTAACGGAAGAAGAGTTTTGGTCACAGGAGCCGGACAAGGTGGAACAACTCTAATACCGCTTAAGTATCTAAATCGTATTCAGGACTTAAAATGTAGCTTGATTATATTCTCTAGGAATAGGCCGAGAAACCGCAAAGAAACTATCAAATTACGGCGCAAAAGTATTCGCACTCTCAAGGACCCAAGAACATCTAGATTCGTTGGTAGCTGAATGTCAAGGAATTGAAGCAATCTGCGTGGATCTAGCAAACTGGGAGGAGACTAGAAATGTCATTAAATCTATTGGTCATGTAGACTTACTGGTTAATAATGCTGCAGTTGCTTTGTTGGAACCATTTCTTGACATAAAACCCGAGAACATCGACAGGTAAATAGGACTTGTTTCTTTTTATTTAAAAAATATCTGGCTTATCAAAAATTGACAAGCTTTTATAAATCATTATAACATCATCATTTGTCAGGTCTTTTAACGTGAACGTAAAAGCAGTCATTAACGTCAGCCAAATAGTTGCTCGTGGAATGATCGACAGAAAAAATGGGGGATCAATTGTTAACATCTCCTCACAGGTAATTAACTTTCACTGCTCGTAGTTCAACATTTGGAGACTGGTATTTGTCCACCTGCTCGCGGATATTAAATTTTTTTTGCCATTTAAGGCGTCGCAAGCTGCATTACAGGATCATGCAACTTACTGTGCCACCAAAGGAGCCCTTGATATGTTATCAAAAGTCATGGCTTTGGAGTTGGGGCCACACAAGGTTCGTATTTACTTACCTAGTGACGTTTTATCGAGGCATGAATGAATTCATAGGTTGCAACTATCCCAAGCGCGAGTATGGATGATTAAGTATACTCAGTTTCATTCATAACTTAATACATATTTGCATGGGAAATGATATGCTGTGTTGAAATTTCCACAGAAATCATCACAACCAGAATTCAAACCCGAAACACCAGTCAGGCATTTTAGCCATTTTCTACCTAGCCGCTCTTCCCTGTGGAAATACTGCCTTGTGCGTATTATTGGGAATATCTGTTAGGGTTTTTCTAGGTTAATTCCCAAACTTTGAATTTGATTACGCTGTAGTTGTTATTGCAATCATTTTCTCTCTCGATGGCAATCTCTGCTGCAATTTATTTTGGTATTTATGGTTTAGATTAAAAAATCTTGGTCTTACGAAGGTTAGACATCCATGGCGAAAAATGTTTTTAAGTGTCCACCTTGCCATTTTAAGTCATTAGGAAATTGCAAGTCAGCAAGTGTTTCTTGTTCTCTGAATGTGGAATTAGTTGAGAATTTTCAAATGGTAAATTTCCCAGCATAGGAGTTGGTAGAATTGGAAAATTGTATGTGTCATCAAGGTCTGCCACCACAGTGCTAATTAAACTCTGTGTCCTTCTGCTGGTAAGGAATGTTATGAAGTGGTTGGAGATCAGATCAAAATTTAACCTAGGTACAGCTAGGATAAATTTTAATAGATTGTGATGGCATTTGTACAAAATATACATGGAAACTTTACTTTTGTACCCATGTACTCAAGCTTTTAAAGCCCTCACAGCCTAGTGGTGTAACAGGAATTTATTCCACTCTTTCCATCAAAGAAACCCTGTACGTATACTTTTATATATACTGATAGAGAGTAATTAAAATAATTAAATTGTAGATACGAGTCAACTGTGTCAATCCAACCGTAGTCATGACAGCAATGGGAAAAATTGGATGGTCAAAACCTGAAAAAGCTGATCCAATGTTGAAAAAGATTCCTCTTGGTCGTTTTGCTGGTAAGTTTACTTCTCAGTTAATCGTTACATGCTATCAAATTTAAAGGGTACCTAGCCATGAAATGTAAATTCTGATGCAAGGGAAACAAAATGTACTACTTTTGTAAATTCATAAGCTTATTTTGGCTCGTGATGGTATTTGAAAACTTAGTACAATCAATCTGATATTTTTCCCTATTCTGACATGCTAACACTCAGTAATATTCTTTTCAGAAGTACACGAAGTTGTCGATGCTATTCTATTTCTTTTGAGTGATCAAGCTGCAATGATAACCGGTGTAGCATTACCTGTAGATGGTGGGTTTTTGGCCTGCTGAAATCCCTGAAAATATTTTTGTAATGAGATTTTGTCCAGTGGATGCTGATGATCTTGAATGTGCTGACGAATATATGACTTGATGATTGATTTAAGTTGATTAAATTGCTTATGAAAAAATTATGGGTTGTAATCATTAACAACAAATGATATAAAAATTCCCAACTATATTTGTGGGACACATTGTACAAAAAGGGAGTTAATTTATCATCAAAGCTCCCCTCTTTAAACCATCGTGAATTCCCCATTGATACCAGCAAGATCCAACGAATAGCACTAAACACTATTACCTTTGTCGGTAAATCAGATACCATTTTCTTACTCTCTTACACATTTTCATGATTAGGAAGGGAATAATTGTCACAAGGCTAATAAATCACAGACTGTAATAAAATTATAACACAATAACAAACTGGCGATAGAACATATTCAAATCATGATAACTGCCACTTGAAATTCAGACTTTATGGCAATTGAATATCTGCTCAAAATCACAGGTGACACCAGTAGTTAGCATTTATGTGATACAAAGAAGTTAAGATGACTTTTAAAATAAACATGTATACAAAATATCATTTAAAAAGGCATGATGGAAAAAGGCAATCACATTACTTTGACATGGGGAGAGTAAATGAGGGAACATCAAGTAGAATCTAGTCGCCAGTTTCCCCCAAGACATTGAATGAACAAGGAAGAACACTGTTATCAATTACTGTTACACACATGGCTTTCAGCAAACACACTTCACATCCACACATTAACAAATACACAAGCCCCAATTACACTACACTGAAGCCAGGAGAATCTCGCACATACACACACAGCTGGCTATCAAAGGTGGGCTAAGATAGGACTGAGTCCCAAGCACTTGGTATATACTGGCTCAAAAAAGCCACCTCAAGCAAGAATGTGCAAGCACAATTGCAAGACCAAGAATAAAGGTAAGAAATAAGTGTTGCAACGGCATTAAGTAAACATAGTAGTATATACCACATAGTTTGCAACCCAACACCCCATACTCCAAGCATGAGGATAAAAGGGGGAATGAAGAATAGTTCAGTAATAACACTTTATAGCCCACCTAGCCAATAATTCTAATGTCTACGCAGCTTCCTTCATATCATAATGAAGACAAGGATCACCAGTGTAATTGGTCACTTATTTACACTTCTTCAACCAATTTCATTTTCAAGTTCCAGTTTCGTACACTGCTTTAAATGCTTACGTAGTTCGATTTATTGTTGGCTCACTACTCTGGACAGGCTTTCCCATGCTTAAAAAAGAAGCGAGTCTGCAAAAACTCAAGAGTATAAAACCACAATATTTGAAAATAATATTTCAAATCCTCCTATTAATTGTCAAGGTTTTCACAACCTCTATCTGTTGGAAGCACACAGACATAGGTGAGGCAAGACACATTCACTTTCAACTTTCCCCTTCCCAGCCAAGATCTCAAGTTCCTTAAGAGTTTTCATTACTGCCACACTAGGGGGAAAATTCCCAAATTCTCAGTTTTTTCGAAAGAGCGGGTGCTATGGGAAGGCTGTAGGGGAGTTGGGAGAAGTGCTCAGAGTGGACGTAAACAGCTGCGCTTCTCCCCGAATGATGGACCTCCCAATGAGCACCCGGCTGCATCTCACTTCTTTGAGTGCCTCATACTTCCACCTCCATCCTTGGATACACTACCCCTGCGCCCACTTCCACCAACTTGGAAAATTGGAGGAGCCATTTGAATGACAGAACTGTAAATACAAGCCAGCATTAGTTCCCTTTCAGTTTGAGTGGCTTCATTAAGTCGATTTTAATTTAATAAGCACATATGGTACATTATCAGGAGAGAAATCATGATGAATAATGGTGGCATGCAAGTGAAACCTTGGTCATGCTCACAGCACAGCTATTCAAATCAATACACACTGAGGACTAGAGCTACTGGTAGCCATGTAAAAATGATGAAGAACAGTAAGAACGATTATCTGCAACCATATTCAAAAGAAGGCCAACTTTGTGTAGCTCACTGAATAATTAATTACTAACCTTGGTTTCAACCTATAATTGTCATCTTTAAATCAGTTTTTAGGAAGACAGTAATTTTGTTAACACCAAAGTGAATAATAAAGGTTTCCGATGATGACACTAAAATCGATTTCTGTAATAATAATTTTTTTTTGTTTTGCTCATAAGTCTTCACCTTTAACGAGGTTTGTAACCAACATCAATTTGCAATCAACAATGTACCCTGCGAACTGCCACAAGGGTGTGTGACAGGGGCTGGTAGGTCACCAGCTGTGCAGTTGAGTTTAGCTGAAAAAAAAACTTTGATAATTAATACTGCAGCATGGTATGTTTTGAGTTTGAAAGAATTATACTTAATTTGTGTTGGTGTCGTGTATTGTGTGCAGAAAAATGAATTCTTAATAAACAGTCCAACAGTTGATCTCTCTTCATTTGTCACTTCTGTTCTGCTGATGTAGGGTAGAAGTAGAAATTTGAGCAGTGTCAGATTCAAATTCGTGAGTGATTATGAATTTTTTTAGTAACCTTCTTGTAAACAACCTTCTAGATTCTAAAATTTCCCAACCCAGCTCTTCTAATAGCCTAGTGACATTTTGAATGCTATTCTGAATGAAGTAACGACTGTGTTCTCTGTCACAGAACCTCTATTTTACGAAGTTGAAGGGACCCAAAAATCTGAGCTTTGTAAATCAGAGGGTTTGTAAATTGGAGGTTTTCTTCCACTAACTCCCCTGTCTCCGGAACTGATGTGTCACCAAAACCAGCTGATCTCCAACAGTAGGAAATAGTTTTTGCGGTGCCACTCCCATGCTCTGGCAACACCTCGCACAGCATGGAGCAATGTCCATGGAGGCACATCATGCACATTAGAGGCTTGATCTGAGACAAATGTACGCCTACTAAAACTCTGCTGACAAGAATGCGAGTATACTTTCAATGCAATTAAACACTATGCTGTACTTAACTTGTCAAATAGTTATGCTATGGTTGAAATCTAACTAATCACTATAACAAATAATAGTAATCTGCTCATTCTGGGAAAAAACAACAGATATTACATGAAATTCTCTGTGTGCAGTGTATCTACATCAAATTGAAAGGATTTAAAAATTACACCTCAATTGTATTGATTCACTGTAGAGCATAGATGTTATTCCTAAGGCTAGGAGACTCACTTTAGTAAAAGAGAATGAAACAGCCATGAATAAAAAAAAACAAGTGAATATTTTTCTATAAATTTATAATGGTATGAACTTGGCTGCTGCAAATGAATTAAGTTCTTGTAGCTAGTTGGTAAATCTCAAAATAAGGGGAATAAGAGAATTAACTAATCCAGCAGAGTATTTTAAGCATATGCAGTTATGCATTAATTAACGAAAGGGGTATATTTAGTTCTAGTCGATTTGTGTTTAAAGAAGTCATTTTAACATGGGAAAGCCAGGGATACATTTTAACTAGGAAATTTCAAAACAAAGTTCCAACTGACCCAGTATATTTCCATGAAAAGACCCGAAAATTCCTTTTTTGAAGAAAGCGTATCGTTTGAAATACATTTAATAATATTTCGCAGCTAATTTAAGTCAATTTTAGAACTTCACTCGAGTAAATTTGAAATTCCCTCTTTTTTTAAGATGCATTCTACAGTGCTGACATCTAGCGGTGACTTGCAAGAACTATTTACTCGCGGCTACAGAAAGCGATCGCAAATTCTTACCTAGCGACGTAAAACACTTCAAATGAAAAATTAAATAATCAAATTGCATCAAGATTTGAATATAAGTAATTTATTATTGCAAAATTAGTATTTTTTAATGAAACTAAGCTCCACGACAGCTGCAGCAAAGAACTTCCAACGGGAATACCATTTTCAAGTGAAAGGCTGAAGTAAGTTCTGAATTGGGGTTGCGGAGGCTACCTTAAAGCTAATTTTAAATAATTCCAGAGAAAATATGGATCCTTTGTGACGACGAGTTAGGTATTCACAATACACAAAATGATAGAAAAGGAATAGAAATTACCAAGCACTAATCTGATTATTTTATGAACTGGGGCATTGTTTTCGAGAAGTAGGCGTCGTGCCATGCGTCTTTGAACATTTTTTCCTTGGATCATATAATTAGGATTGAATTGCGATTTGGATGATCAGTCTCTGGGATTTTTGCTGCAGTTTAAGCACTTCAAAAAGCACTATGCTGAATCAATTTTTCCACATTACCCATATGAAATACTTGGACCGAGGGCCCTCTCAACATAACCTATCTGGCTTCAGCTGCTCCTGTCGCGGTATACAGCGATCGTTATTCCATTGTACTGAGTTCAGTGCTACAAAATCCTTTCAAAAACTTCGTAAAACAGAGGTCAATCACTCCTAGAGACCAGCCTCTCACTTTGTAAAGAAATAAAATCGAGGTTTTGTAAAATAGAGGTCATTTTACATGGTTTTCCTATATACAAAGATCGGGACCGGCGGAATGGTTCGTAAAATGGAGTCATTTCATAAATTAGAGGTTCGTAAAAAAGAGGTTCTACTGTATATGCTTTTCTGAATGCAGGAATGTCACAAGAAGTCGCTACTCTACTGATTACTCATAGTGCAGTGGCAATGTGCTATTCTGAATGGCAGATAGTTAATGGCCGGGTCGTTATATTATTGCCGTCTTCAAGACCAGGCAATACAGATAGTGAGACGTAAATGAGTTCAAATCAATACGCTAAGAAAGTTTCAAATGATTTAAATTGTTTACTTCAAGTAGTATTGGGTATATATTCAATGTTTGTTTATGAAGTAAATGACTGTACTTCTGAGTTAAATTTTCTGCTGTTTTTAATTTCCTCTTGGCCTTCTACTTCTTTTACATAGATGGTAAAGAAGTAGAAATCTGGGGTAGGCTACCATCAGAAAGGTGAGATATTTGTGTTTGTTGTAGTGGAATCAGTGGAATGGTGTTACCATTGACTTTGTTGTCATTGATGTTGCTTGTTTTAGTTTCTTTGGTTGTTGCATCAGAAAATGTCAGACATGTTCATTTAATTTGGGAAGCATTAAATTTTGTTAAGAATCACTGGAAATTTTATTGATAAACAAGAATCATAATGGAAGGATAGCACAAATCCATTTGAAGTGATGAATGAGAGATTGCATCGAAGGAAGAGACAACGTTTCAAGTGAACTGGCTTGATTTAAACTTGCGGTAGGGGAAATCCTTTAGATTAAATCCTGGGTTGCTCATGTGATGTGCTAGCATGATGAAAAGCAAAACATTTCCTGCTGACAATAAATCTTTCTATTTCATTTTTTATTTACTAAGTTTCCATGGGGGCATTCTTAATTGTAATTAGTATATTAATAACTATAGTTACACTTGTGTCCAAATGATTTTTATTGCAGCTAAAATTATAAATATAAAAAAATAGTGATTTAATGAAAACAGAAAATTTTACATCAAAAGTGAGAAAAAGACTCCCATACACTGTTAGGTTATCACCGCATTAATATTTGTATTAGTTAAGAAACTAATACTGAAACTTTTATGAAATAATGGGAGCTACAGTACAGAAATGACTTCTTGCTAAACATGAGCCAGCTGACAAAGGCAGATGTGTAAAAGGTGTCACTTCGGCAATCGCAAATCACAAAAGTGATCAGATAAAAATTCCAATTACATAGATACCTCGAGAAGATAGTTTTTGAACTTAGGTGATTGCGTTTCTCATTCCATTTGAGCTCTTACTATAGTCATGTTATTTTCATTTACAAATCCATCAATGTGTTTGTTTGATAATCTCCCGGTGTTATCAGTGCAAGAGATTTTACCTGCATAGCAATTTTGTGATTCCCAACAACAATCCTGAAGGGCACAGAGACCACAAGGATTTCCATTCCACTGAGTCCACTGAGCAAAACTGTTGATCTTTTATGCTGACAAAAAGCATTTTCCTACTACAGTAGAAACTCGAAAATACGAACTTCGAAATTACGAAATTTTGATTTTACGAAGCAAAATCTTCGGTCCCGACCAAAAGGGTATCTAAGTGTATGTAACAGTACGCGATATTACGAAATAACGAAGTTTTAAAATTACGAACCTCGGATCTTGGTCCCGACGTGAAAAAGTTACTCGTTTATACGAATAATGGTGGATCACAGTAACGTTTTCCGGCTCTCCTTGTCAGAGTTAAACATCTAATTAATCATCGTCGCCGAATACATTATGCACTGAATGTATTACCTGAACGATATCTCATTTTTCAATGCTACAATAGTAAGGACGACTTTGAATCGTAGGCATCGTAGCTCATAAAATATGAAACCAATCTGACATAAAATGCGTTCGGCTTTGTAACCACGAGTCCACAGAGTTGCCAACGAGTAAAGAAAACGTAAATTTGTAATTTAACTAAATACACATTCTTTCATATCGCCCAGCCGCGGAAACAGGATGTAGACGCCTGAATGAAACCACCCGGCCGCGTCGTCTAGCCGCGACGTGCAGACGCGACAGTTGGACGTGGCCGCTGGACGCCCCAGTGAAACCAGACCTTAAGGACGACTTTGAATCGTAGGCATCGTAGCTCATAAAATATGGAACCAATCGGACAAAAAATGCGTTTTGCTTTGTTACCACGAGTCCACAGAGTTGCCAACGAGTAAAAAAATGTAAAGTAGTCGTGTACGGATATACTCGCCGGCGAGAGACTAATTGTTACAACCAGCATTTTCCTCTCATGATCCCTGGCATTTTTTGTTACCAGTTTTCCCAAACATAAATCCATGATGAATATTCCTGGTATAGAAATCGTTTGCTGCGCGTTTGAAATAACTATGACATGTATCGGAGATGGTGCTATGTTGTTCGAGCGGTAGATTCAGTCGTGAATATAACCCAAGGAAGCTTTTTTTCTTCTCACTATTTCAGACTCTCAACCTTGCTCGACGGCATAATTATTCCGGCTGGCAATAGTTATCATCGAAGGACTCAAGTTTAATTTACCGTCCTCATTGAGCGTTTTGATGTAGTCATCGAGCAAGGCTCTTCATACGCATTTCCCTTCACTTCTTCCACCGCCAACAGCAAAGAAAATCAGAGAAAGTATGAGTTCGCATGGTTCATAGGGCCACTTAGTTTAACGCACATTAATTCTAAAGGAAGACTAGTTCTGGGCGCATGCAAAATCAATGGGAAAAAATGCTCAAGCACCCATATATATATATATATATATTTATATCGGAAAATGGTGTACCCTCCTCCCCTTTCACTCCAACATAGCGATCGAAGAAATATCCTAAAAGAGAGATCACTAGGCAGTCCCCACCAGGAAAATTCACCCAGCTCTCCTTCTCCTTTGCTCCAAAACCTCGGCATACTCACCCCCATCACCTTTCTCTCTCACTTGCGGCTAACCTATCCCTCCCACACTGGCTATATTTCCCCTTCAAGTGACCCTCCGTGTCCCCCCTTCCCGCTCTATGAGTGGGCACGAGCCATCCCCCTCACACCCAAGCCCCCCGTGCCCGCCCTCCGGGATATCAGGCCCCTTCGAGTGCCCCTCCGTCCCACCCCCTCAACGCTAGGCTTTTTTTCTAGCATGAGATACCCCACGCTGACTTTGCAGGCCCCCCATACCAGCTCTTGGGCCCTTTGAGGCCTAATTGAGGTAAGGGAGGAGGAAGATAAGATGCGAGTATTCGGCGTAAATCTGATGATTCATTCGAGGTTTAGTGGTTTATTCTTCGCGCGCAGCCCTTGGCCTTGAATCCAAGGTGGGTCACCCTCACAACAGACGTAAGATACTACGAGACCATGGGCCTCGCAGCTGTTTTTGTGAGCGGGCGAATGGAGTAACCCCCACCCACAGCGAGAGGGAAAGGAGGGAAAGAAGGCAGCTTCCAGCTTGATGCGTGGCCTGACCTGGAGCTGCAATGCTTGGACGCAAGTCTCCTTGCTTGATCGTAAGCAAAGGAAAAACGATTAGCAAAAATATCCCACATTTCAATTCAATAGCGAATGTTTAAAAGAATTCTGAGATATAATGAATGAAGAGCAGGCAGTCAGACCTAATCTGAATAGAACCACAACTGAAGCTTTCGTGTAGTAGAGTGAAAAACGAAAATTATTGATTTGTAATGTTAGCATCGTTAGTAGCCGATGAAGTGTAAAAGGAACTATCAACCTTCACCGTTGAAGTGCGTGGCTTATACACCCTACTTCTGAAACGAGGTACACAGCTGGACTCTTCTATAAGCTCTTCTTTCATCTCTATCATCTCGGAAATAACCACGCACAAATAAGCTGAATCCAAGGGAGAAAAACGATTGTTATTTCGGGAAATTAATGGGCTTAGCATTATTTATACAAAATACATAACGTGTATCCATCGCATAGCATCCGCGAGAAAACTTTATTTTCACTGTCTTACCTTAACGTCGGTAGATACATATATTATGCCTGACGCGGAGAAAGGACCATTTTCTAACGAAATTTTATTCCTCTAATTTCAATATCGGGTGCCAATGATCGCGCAAGTCGCACACTTCCTTATTGTATGCATCAATCAGTATTACTAATGATTAAACAACGCTCACGCTTCAGTTAAAGAGTTCTCCAGTTAGGAAATAATATAGAAAAATGCACTACGAAGCTTCATAGGCTTATTCCAAACTGCACAAAAAATTGGGCAAAAGACGCTTCATTGCCTAACCATTCATTGGAAAAAAAGAACGGCAAGTTAGTTGTCGCGATGTAAATTTCCGCGGGGCTTAGATGGGAGTTTAATTCTTCCGAGTTTCGGGATTTCCGCCGTGAAAAGATGGAACGATGTGGTGGAAATCCCGAAAATGGGAAGAATCAACCTTCGACAAATTAGTTGCGTTAAACTGCTTGCACCTTGTGGGCATGAACACACATTTTAGTATACTTTTATGAATTATAACTTCGTAAATCATGAAAGTACGTCGCGAGAGTTCATCTTAATTTAAGGAAACGACAAAGAGCTTCATCGCGATGTTTTTGAAGGATACTCGTTGATACGAAATTTGATATTACGAAGTGCCGATTTTTCCGGTCCCGTCGACTTCGTAATTTCGAGTTTCTACTGTAATTCCCTGGCTACTATAATATACCATAGCAAAAACATTTAATGTTAATCACGTTACCATTCACTGTCTCTAACAAAGAAAAAGTAATAAATGTGTTCCATTATTTACGATTTATAATAATCAGATGAATATAATAAAACCTCCTGTTAGCTAACTCCCTTACAAGCACCTCTGATCAATGAGGAAATGGAGTTGGTCCTGCCAGACTGCTATTAAAAAGCACGCATTTAGACTCCCTTACAACAAGCTCCCTCACAATGAGAGCCTACTAACAATGAGGTGGAAAGCTGGTCCCACGAGCACTTGTAGACCACTTTAGGACGAAATTTTTCTCACCAAACGCCCTTTTTCTTTCAAACTTGGAATGCAGGTATTTAGTCTTGCAACCTGTGTTCCTTACTTTCCTAAATGTCCATTAAAAATCAGGTGTATGTCTT
This sequence comes from Platycnemis pennipes, assembly GCA_933228895.1. NCBI lineage: Eukaryota > Metazoa > Arthropoda > Insecta > Odonata > Platycnemididae > Platycnemis > Platycnemis pennipes. Next base: position 147,531,332 of record OW121847.1, on the reverse strand, counting down.
TCATGGAATTTTATGCATTAACATTTGATTATTTTTGGCAACATGAACAAATAAGCCTTTAAACAGCATTCATGTCACTTGATTGTTTTCTTTAGTTTTTGTTATTATATGCTGTTGCTTTTTATAAGTTTGCTGAAATTAGTGGGAATCACATAAACTGGATTAATGTTGCCACAGGAGGTTAAATATACTGCAAGCATTTGCTGAACACGGAACCTAAGCGATTGAAAAAATTAATGCGCAATATTTTTATGTAGACGTATGAGAAATGGATATACTGTGTAGAAGCCAGACATGGATATGTTGAGCTAAATATCGTATGTTATGCTTCAACTTAATGGGTTCATAAAGGTGACTTAAGCACATATACATTGGCCCCTGTACATGTGCCTGTCGCAGGGAAAAATTATGTTTTTGAGGTATCTGCATGCATTTTCATCCATTGATGAACTCATAGTAGAAGAAAGAAGGTGGAATTTGGCCCCCTTAAAAATTTCTGGGGTTGAGGCATCAGTTGATCCCGAGATTGAGGAAAATTGGAGGGAAAGGTTGCCAAAATTAATTGGGCAATACCAACTGAAAAACTTTTAAATGCTGATGAAGCAGTATTTTTCTACAATCTGATCCCAGACTAAACACTGAACGAGAAGGGAGAAAGTTGCCTCGGGGGAGTAAGGAGAGATTTACAGTGCTCTTTTGTGCCAACAGCGATGGATCAGTGAAATTACCTCCGCTTGTAAATGAAAAATAAAATTAACTTTGTTTACAAAATGTACGACTACTTCCATGCCCCTACAAGCCAGGGTTGAGTGATTTAAATACCTGATTTTTAAAAATAAAAATCAAATGATTTAAATTAAAATCGAATCTAAATAATAGTTCATTCTTGAGTGTCAAAAATAGTAAAAAATGCATGTATTATTTTGATGTATACTTATTTGTAAAGACACTGACTATGCATGTATCAATTAGGATCTTAAAAAAGCAAATATTTTAGAATACCTGCAGCATGACAATTTCAAATAATAAATTATGGTTTTCACTTTGAGGACAGCAAACACATTTTGGGTTCAGAATATCATCAGTTCAAATTGTGAGACAAATTATTTTAAGGAAAAATTGATTAGTGCATGCAAAATATGTACCACCAAGAACAATTCATCGAACAAATATGTAGAAAATACTGGTAACCAAGTCAAATTTTACCTGAAAAAGTGAGTTTAGTCGGTCTATCTGCTCAAAATACACATGTGGGACCAAGAAATAAAATTTGCCATTTCTACTGGATATTTGAGGGAGTGTATGCATTATTTTGAGTTCCCACATATAACAAGGCAAAATGTGTAGAAGAAAACATTATCTAATTAAATTAGACAAAAAGTATTGCTTTGTATTACTGTGTATTTTGCAGAGAGAGAGAGAGACAGCTAATCAGGCATGCAAATGATGAAATGATTATGCATATTTTCACTATTAAAAGTACATGCAAGAAAAAACTGTAGGAATGAATCGTAATTTGTCATCAACTCCGTTAAGGATGCAGACAACTACATTGGATGACTATCATTTAAATGCTTGTATAAGAAAGCAAATTTAGCAGCTTTATCATTGCCTAATTTATTCCGCAGTTTTGAGAGCACTAAATTAAAGGTGGATAAGAGTGAGGAAAAGCTGTTCAATTATTTTTATAAAAGGTATTCTCCTGATACCTCTACCACAGCAAGGTAGATACATTGTTAAGTACTTCATCTGAAAACGTGTATTTTTTAAAAGGATCAGTTCTGCCAAAATATTTAACAATTATTGGAAGGAATCCGTTACCTGCATATGCCTCTTCAGCAAAAACAAAGGCAGATTTTTTCCTCATCTGTCAAGTAAATATTCTTCTGTTTTGGATTCAAAGATAAGCCAAGTAATGTGGCAGGAGTCATACCCTGGCAATATCTTTCATTCCATTTCAACATTGCATTTGGAAATACGTGCTGCTTGAGCATATTTTCTTGAAGTTCTTTCTAAATTGTGACACATACCTATTGTCCAGCTATTTCCTTGCACTTTGCCCAATGCTATGGCTTTCCGAGGGTAATGATTAACGTGCTAAATGGTCGTTGCTCTTCCACGGGTATTATAAGACCGTAAAATATGCAATGTTCTGGTTGAAATTTTATGTCCTCTAAACTTAACACTTCAAAACGCCTACATTTATTGATCACTAAGTCACCAATTAACTCAGATTCATCCAACGTTCATGTCGCAGAGCGTAGGTGTGAAGAAAGTCTTAGGAAGGTGTTAACAAAAAGCCTTATTATTCCGTAGTTTTTTTCAATTGATCACTGCTTCAACTGCTCATGTATGACGTCTAAATGAAATTAGATCAGCTGCTAATATGATTTTCAGTATTTTTGTAATGCTTGAACTCCTGGAATTTTATTCAAAAGCCATTAATTTATGATAATCAATAGCAATCGGCTTATGTGGGCCGAGCTTCTTACAAAGGAGAAGTCTCTAAGTTTTTCCTGCCTCATTACATAATTCTCTCTAAAAGAGAGTTGCATAGAACGGCATAATCAGAGAAGCCTTTGAGCCCTTAGCCGATACCCTACTTTCGGAAATAATTCTGACACGTTCAGAAGTCGGCCGGTATATTTTTTCACCCTCAGAAACATTCCCGACACGTTTTATGATACCCACAACCCCGAACAGTTAGCAGGTGGTGAAAATAGAATCAAGTCAGATCACAACAAAAAAAACTCATCCGGGAAATGAACCACGGATCTACAAATGTGCTGTTCTGCATGCTATTCCAAGCAAGGTTTGAATTTGGGCAGGCTCTCCATTTCTTGACATTTCCACCTTCCGCTATCTAAATAGTGTATTGGAGAAAAGGGGGTATAGCAGCATTGATGACAGAAGGAAAATTGTATTGGCAAGATAAGCTTTTAGTCGTAGACGTGAACTGTTGACAGCTGTTAAGCAGGGAAGTAAAGAAAATACTTGGGAAGAGTTTGATATGGAGCGTGGCACTATATGACGCTTAAACATAGGCTTCATGGAACGAAGATGGAAATATACTCAGAGCTTTTAAGATGTGAGTATGTAGAAGGATGGAGAAATTAAAGTAGGTCAAAAGGAGGACAAATGATGAAGTATTAGAAATGGTAGGAGTGGAAAGAATGTTGATTGATGAATAGGGAAGATAAAAAGGGCAAGGGTGAATTGAAATATGTGATTGAGTGAAGGATATTGGTTAAGCGAGGTAGAGTGAGGCGAAGAACGGGTAGCTTGGATAAAATGATGGGAGGTATGAGGGGCTGAAGAGGGACAGTGTGTGGAACCAAAACTAATGATAATAATGATTCTCATCACTGCAATCACATCACGTGTTTAATTCCCTTGGAAAATATGAATTGATCCTCACCTAGAAATTCATTGCTCTCTTTTCCATACATCGATTGATGATTCTAAGCACCAACGTAGCAGCATGAGAGATTCAGCAGTTTTCGCATTCCCTTGTTACTCTTTTTCGTTTTAGATGGCAATACAGTTTTTTCGAATACTCCGACAGTAAGTATATTCTCCTTGCATATCCTACAATCGAGCCCATAAAAATCCTCCGACCCCTCTGCACAGTAGTTCAGTAATTCCAAGTATTCCCTATAATTACGTTGAATTTGTTCTGGTCACATTGTTGAATTACATGTCCTGTCATTTTTTTACACTTCAACTAGCATATACTTCGATATGAATTGCCGAGTATTCATTCTAAGAAATAACCAGGCGAGAGTGCGAGGATTGTGTGTAATTTGAAAGAAATTCTAAATATATCCGCGATAATTTTTCCTAATTTATTACCCAAATAAGCTTGGAACTTAATACTTATATGCCGTAAAGATGTTCAGTACGTCTTATATATTGTTATCGAAATCTGCCTGTAACAGTTGTAGCATTATTATTTTTACCATTTACTATACAAGCGCATTTTTCGAGCTCTTATCTTGAATATTTTATGATCTCATTATTTCCTACAACGAAATAAAGGCAAAATCGGAGTATTTAGGAATATTTTGGGAATGCTTTTGACTAAGACATATCGACGGTGTTAATGACAACTCGGTCATGACAAAATGACATATTTCGGTCGTCACTCTCTCAGCAGTCGCGAAACCTACGCGATCATCTTCGAGGGACGCCCTCTGAGTAGCAATCGAAAAGAAGGCAGCGTTTCGGGAGGCCTCACTCCTCGAAGCCGATTGTCGCAGGGCACCCTTGCGGTCCAACCCCCTCCCCCACTGCAAAAATCCCTGTCCACCTTTGTCAGTCCTAAGAGAGGAAAAACCCACCATGCTTTACCTGCTCCTTAAATACCCATTGTGCTTGGGCCCTGAAAGAGACTTGAACCGGTGGGAAGAAGACACGCGGTGTCGTGGATGGAGTGGTGGGTGCCATAAAACGTGTCGGAGATGATTCTTTAGGTGAAAAAATCTTCGCATCCAGACCCATTTCCCGTCTCGGCATTATTTAAGGATAGGGCCTCAGCAAAGTGGTCCGTGGTCACTTATCGGCCATATCTGGGCATGTTGTTTTCTTGGAGAGGGAGAGAGGGGAAGGAGAAATTTTTTCTGCAGGTAATTTAGATTTTGTCAACGGAAAGCAGTTTTCAATCAGCATCACTTGATGAATGAGTGGAAAGGATTAGAATATAATCAGAATATATCTGCCTGTATTGTTAATTTCAAAAATATTTTCGACAGAGTGAAGTGGAGAGGGTAAATGGAACTATTGCGTAAAACAGGAATAAATTGGAAGAACAGAAGACTGGGCCAAAGTTCATGCATTACCGAGAAAGTGCTGGTGAGAGAAGCGGACGGGGAATTAGATGAGGTGGTTTTAGAGAGAGGGGTTGCATAGGGCTGTGCGTAGTCACCGGCACTTTTTAATTCATATTAGGAGGGAATGGTGGGGGGTTCGATACAGGTGTATAGGTAGGGGAAAGTTGATAAGGTTTGCGGGTGATCAAGCTATGGTCAACTAGTCACCCAAGGACTTAAATCATAAGAAGACTCAAGTAATGAAATTTTGCATGCATGAAGGGTGATTTTAATTTAGAAGAGAGGGGTTAGATCATAGAGCAGGGGGAGTAATGTAGTATCCCGGTTAGTATGGAAAAGGAGTATTCTGCCAACATTGAAGTCCGAAGGAGAATTACGTTGGTTAAAGAGACATTTTGTCACAGAGGGGAATAAATGACAGGCTTGGTTGACTCGTCCTCTAGCAGATATCGCGGATAAGGCGGCTTAATACATTTATTGCTCTCTTTTCCATACCTCAGTTGATGATTTTAAGCATAAGCTTAGCAGCATGAGAGATTCAGTTGCCATCACATTTCCTTGTTACTCTCCTTTTCCGTTTTAGATGTCAGTACAGTTTCTACAAAATCCTCCGACAATATATTCTCCTCGCATATCCCACGGGCGAGTCCATAAAAATCTTCTAGGCCTTTTTGCACAGTCGTTCAGTAATTCCACGTATTCCTTCTAATTACGTTGACTGAGTTCTGGTCTCATTGTAAAATTACCTGTCCTGTCCTTAATACACATTTCCGTTTAACAATACGAGAAAACATTATAACCTTTGAGTAGAGGTAGTAGTACTCCAGTACACGCAGTACTCAAATACGGCCTGCTGGGTTTCAAACAGGGACCTTCGAATAGGAAAACACTTAGAGTTTTGACCAATGCATCTAAGAGACGCTCAATCTGTTCCTAATAATCTCCTTAATACTTTTTATTTATTAAGTGAGTTTTTTTTTTATTTTTGAAATAGCATACTCTACGATACGAATTGCCGATGAATATTCATTCTAAGAATTAACCAGACGAGTATGCGAGAGTGCGAGGATTTGAAATAAATTCTAAATATATCCGCGATAATTTTTCCTCATTTATTACGCAATTAAGCTTGGAACTTAACACTTATATTACGTAAAGACGTCCAATAAGTCTTCTCTTTTCTTGTTGAAATCTGTATGTGTCAGTTGTAGCGTAAGTATTTTTGCCATTTACTATACAAGCGCAGTTTTCAAGCTCATCGCGCAGTCAAATAAAATTCACCAATAATTTAAAAATAACACAGATCGTAAAAGATGCATAAATGCTGATAACAATAATCATCTATGTTATTCGTGTTATAAGATCAAATTCTTTCATACGACGAAATAAAGGAAAAAACTGAGTATTTTGGAACGTTTTGGAAATGACATGGACTAAGAAATATCGACGGTGTTAATGACAACTCTTGCTTCGAGCTGCATTTACATTTGGGTAGTCACTCTCTCAAGAGCCGTAGTCGCGGAAACCTAAGCGACCCATCTTCAAGGGAGTAACTCCGAGCAGCAATCTAAAAGAAGGCTTTTTTCGGGAGGCCTCACTCCTTGTGGCCGACTAATTGTCACAAGGCACCCTTGCGGCCCTCCCTCTCAACGCAAAAATCTCTCTCCAGGTCATTGAGGAAGGGTCTCACCACAAACCATGGCAAGGGAAGGAGGAGGACCGTGCCTCGGTCTTGCTGGTGCTGCTCGGGGCATTTAAAGGGACAGAGCTGCACTGTTGTCAAATCTCCTTCAACTCGGGACTTTGAAAAATTCGGCCTCCGAGGTGGTAACTTTTTATTGTGGACGGGTGTACAAGCCACGCACTTCAACGGTGAAGGTGTGATAATTTCTGTCACAATTCAGCTACTAACAATGGTAACATTATAAATAAATAAATTACATTTTCAACTACGCTCTGCGAAAGCTTTAATTGTTGCTCTATTCAAATAAGGTCACCTACTCTTCATCCACTAAATTGCAGGCATCAATTAAAGTTTCGATATGGCTAAAAATTGTGGAACATTTTCACGTATCGTTCTTCATCTACTTCCGATCAAGAAAGGGGATTTTCGTCTGAGCATTGTAAATACAGTTCCGGCCGCACACGACGATGGAATCAGAAGCTTACCCTCCTTACCCATCACTGAAGGAATTGCTCCATTCACCCACTCAAAAACAGCTACGACCCATGTTCTTGGATCATATGTCACTTGGAAAGTTGGCCCAGCTGGGATTCAAGGCCAAGGGATGTGTGCGGGAAATAAACATCGAAAGAAACATATGCTTCTGCAGGGTAGTCACATCTTATCTTCCTCCTACTCTACCTCAACTACAAACTATGCTTGCGAAGAGGGAAGACAAGACACTGGAGAGTGGGGTCTTTTATCATGAATCAAGATATGCCCACAAAACAATATTGGAATGTGTTAGACCCCGTGCACTGAAAGGGGTCACTTCAAGGGGCCCAAAGGTGGGCTTGTGAGGCCTGCTGAGTCAGCAGGTGAGCGAGTGTGAGCCTGACACTGTACCCGTTGAGCGGGTGGGAGGGAGGGGGCCACATTAACACGTTCACTGCAGCGTGACCCACCGGTGGGTCAGATGCGACTAGCGCCGAGGCCATAAAATTCTGTGAATTGTCGTAACTTGCGAGGAGTATTGTGAGAGTAGGAATCGAGAACTTCTCAAGTGACTTCACCCAGAGGTTAGTCACTGTTCAAATAATAGACTACTATGTGACACTTAGTGTGACCCACCGGTGGGTCACACCGCCCCTCCTGAAACTTTTTTCAGCATGAGCAGTGTGGCCCACCGGTGGGTCACGAACAAATTTACATATTAGCGTATTATATCCAAAATACGTTTATTTTTTGCTTTCTTTTTGCTTTTTTTCATGTTTATGCGATTTTTATACATAAGGATGAACAATACTCTATATAGTAAAATATATCAACTTATTAAAAATAATGAAAATGTTTAGGGAAATTTCTTCTTCTCAACCTCTTGGCTGTTCCTCAGACTAAACAGTCCGAACTGCACTCGCCCGGCTGTGTGAGAGATTGACTCTCTCTCTCTTCCCTTCCCAGAACTTCTCTCCCTCCCAGAAACCTTCTTGAATGCAATCTTCTCTTCATTATTCTAGAAGTCTTTGGGATGAATACTGCGAAACTTTTGCTTGCCATTGTGTATCGCCCACCTAAAATTGGTTACATTAATGAATGTGTGAACTCATTCTTAAGTTATTATCCTACATATAAAAATACAACAATCGTTGGTGACTTTAATGCTGATATGCTCTCTGTGAGTTCTTACAGCAATCAACTAAAAGACTTCTTGTATTGTAATAACCTACATTTGGTCTCCGACCAAGCCACTCACCACACTATTAACAGCCATACCTGCCTCGACCTTTGCATCGTGGATGATTTGGACAAAGCATCCTCCTTTTCACAAACTCCTGTTCCATTCCTATCTACCCATGACCAGATATCCATTTCCTACCAATTCGTATTCCCATCACCAAAACGTCCACCCTTTACTTTTCGTGACTTAAAAAAATTCAACGAAGAAAGGTTCCTTGATGACCTCTCCACCGCTGACCGGATTAAAGTGTATCAGGCCAATAGCATCGACTCCAAACTAAAAATATTCAATGAAAATCTTCTGAATTGCTTTAACCTTCACGCTCCCGTGAGAACATGTCAACCTAAGGTTCCTACCACTCCCTGGCTGACCAAGGAAATCTCTGCGAAAATGAGGGAACGAAATCGTATACGCCGTGCATTCATTCGTTCCAACAACCCAATTTTATATGCTCAATTTACAAGGTTAAGGAACCAAACGAAACATTTGATCAACGACTCCAAACGCAAATACTATGCCAACGCTCTCTCTGGCATTAAAGATTCCAAGCGAGTATGGAAAGAACTAAGTAATCTAGGTCTTGTACGTCACCGACAAAACTCTCTTGCACAAAATATTACCGTCAATCAAATCAATCTCTACTTCTCTACTATTGCCCACACAGGCCTTAGCAGCTACTCTCTTCTTCCTACCCTACGCCCTACATCTAATACTCTCGTCCCTTTCAGCGACTCAAATTTCTATTTTGAAATTATCAACACTGATACCCTCAATAAATTCATTTTCCGCTCAAGATCGAATTCCACCGGGGTAGACAAAATATCTCACAGAATGTTGAGAATATCCTATTGTATCACTATGCCTATAATCCTTGATTTTTTTAATTTTTCACTACAATCCTCCAAATTTCCTACCCTTTGGAAATCGTCTCTTATAACACCTATAAAAAAGATAAAAAAATCCAGTGAATTCGTCAGACTACAGACCAATATCCATCTTATGCAACATTTCTAAAGCGCTAGAATGCATTGTTCACTCCCAAGTTGAGTATTTTCTCGCTCGAAACAATAAATTTGACCAATTTCAATCTGGATTTCGTCGCGGTTTTTCCACCCAGTCTGCACTTCTGAAAATCAACGATGACATTAGAAGTTCGTTTGACAAGAGAATGGTGACTATACTCGTATTATTTGACTTCAGCAAGGTCTTCGATCGGGTAGATCATGCTATTTTACTTGAGAAAATGAGGAAGTTGAATTTCTCCTCTTCGGTCCTCAACTGGTTTCATTCTTATCTGTCTGACCGTCGACAGGCCGTAAAGGACACTTTACGGGAACATTTCCAGCTGGACTACAGTCCCCTGTGGAGTGTTAGGCAGTTGTTAGGCATCGTCGGTGCACTCAGTTAAACTTCGCATGGTTAGTCAGGGCTACGATATGAGACAGAGCGCAGGATACGTCCGTTCACTACGATTGCTCGTGAAAGACTAAATGCACTTATTTAAAGTTGCAGGTTATTAGGAACTGGATTTATGAAGGCTGGATTTATGGGAGACAGCAGCAAGGTAGACATTATGTATGAGGATGAGCCAACAGAGTAGCATGAAATAAATAATGACTTAATAAATGTTGACAATGCCTTTCTCACATGCATCCCAACTTGAGGAGATGGTGGTGGGAGAAGTGGTGGAAGAAGTTGGAGAGGAATACTAATATACCTAAATATGGAAGAAGTGGGTGGAGGTGAGGAGTGAATATCAGTGACAATCAAAAAAGAGGTGCAGGATGCTTTAGGTGTGGTATTTTGTATGGAAGATTGAAGCAGTGAGAATCTATTATCTAAATAAGGTAAAAAATATCATTTCAAAAGAATTTCAAGAAAATGAAAGAAACAGTACTTAAAATTTTTTCGGTGAAGAGTGCTTAAGTAAGTCATAGTTCCCTTGTTTCTATTACTATAAACATTAAAACTAGGTAAAATAATAACTACATTTATTTAGATGTTTAAATATGGTAATTAAAGAGATAGCAGCACACACCATTACCATAACGTTCCATAAGGCAGAATATAGGGGTTCATTTCGCTGAAATCTCTTTATAATGATCCTCTATTTATCAAAATGACCAAAAAATTGGTCCTTTCCATTTTCATATAAAGAGGTTTAACTATATGTATAAATTAAACCTTGTATTTATGTTATCGGAATTTACAATTTCCTGCGATTTACGTTTGTATAGGGTCCCATCCAACGTCCTAAATCTCCAACACATGTAGGATCCTGAATTTACACCACAACTTTTCCATTTTTCCACTGTTTGCATTAGATGCAGGATAAATAAGGATCAATTTAGACTTGAAGTACACTTTTTTGTGATAGCTGGGTAGGACAGCTCGAACCTGACAGAGGACGCAAGGTAGGCGAAAGTTTAGTGGCGAAAGGGCTAGGGTGATTCATTACTTTGTGACACAAAGGTTGGTCGTACGTACCTATGGCCGTGAGTAATAAGACTAATCTGAGCAACAGATTGTTCAATAATTATGATGGGAGGGAGAGACGGAGGCAACATGACAACATTATACTACACATTTCAGCTTTGTATATGTGGTGTGAATGACTGCAATGGAAGGGAAAGCCTCAAACATATTATGGGGGAAAGAATAAGTGAAGTAGGCATGTCCTATGGACAAAAGGTGTCTTTGTGTTGTGAACAAATATGGACAAGCAGTGTATGTGTATCGAAGAGGGGAAATATTCTTAAATCAGCTACATTACAATAAGGATGAAGTACTGGTAGATGTTACATTTTAATGTGCTTTGAAATTTTCTCATTTGTTATTTAATGTGGGCATTGGCAGATGCTGAATTTTGTGTCCGATGAAAATGATCGATGACTCATACCAAGTTAGCATGCAATTGTTTGTAAGTTTTGTAATTAGACATAAGAAGGGAAAGTTATTTTGTGAAGTATGAAGTACAATGATATGCTTGTTTTGATCGGTAGCAATAATTAAATTTAATGAAATGGGGAAGTTTAAAATCGAAGATGATGGGTTTCTGCTAAGATTTAGAAGCAAATGGTTTGGTATTACACTTTCGAAGGCCTCAAAAAGAATGTGTTTACAGTTCCTTACGACATTTCTTTCAATGGGGCTAATGTAATACATCATAAATAATGTCACCATGGAGTGGTCGCTAAGGACGAGGTCGAGGAATAACAAGCAAGATAGGCAGAGACGAGGAACACGGAAGAAAACAAAGAAAGGAAGAAGTTTAATTTCAAAACTGTGACCAGGGGCAGAGGTTACAAAAGGAAAAAATATGATATGCTCACTATTGTGAGGTTTCACTTGACTATGAAAGTTCCTAGAATCTATCTTCCATGGATACTGAGATTTTACTGCATTCAAAATGCCAACTGTGTGTGCACAGCAAGGGTCATGATAGGCAACCCCCAGTTGGTAAGGGAAACCTGTATTTATGCATACCTAAACAATGACTTACTTGGATTGCTTTGAGGAATCAGCAGTAGCAAGACCACTGGCTAGGTTAGATGTTGATGCATTACTGTCCCCAACTCCTGCCCCTGCTACACCCCTGCGTCTCATGCTCAAGAAACTCCAATCAGGGTCTCGATCTTGAAAAGGTGCTAGAAGATAATGTGATTGTAATTAGAGAAGTAAAAACACTGAGTCAATTATTTTGTTTGAAGAACACTTCTTTCTGGGAACTTAAAACCATTAGCCACACCAATCCAATGGACTGGTAGAACAAGTCACAGGTTACATGACCACACTCTCAGAGATCAGTTGTGAGAAACACTGAGCTGCATGTGGACATAGCTATAGAGTGAAGCAATTGACTACCTCAAAAGAGATTGCCTAAATATAGTTCAATATTGCATTGCACCAATTTGCAAAAGTTCTAGTATGACACCAGAGATTGTTTTAATTAATTTCCACTGAACAAAGTGCTTTACAAGCAGTGGGTGGTAAGAATCCATCCAGGAGACAACAATTAAGTTAAGTAACATCAAACATGTGCATACCCTCAACATTTTTTCTAGAAGATTACTGGATAGTTAAATCCATAAAAAAAAAAGGTTTTGAAACACATATAGCTGTGCAACTTAGGCTAATTTTGATTTTGAAATGCAAATTCACTCAAAATGTTGAAAATGTAATTTTTTTAAAACAGATTTTGTGGTTATCCCGGCTTTCAATCCAAATACCTAACTGAGTAGCTCGTCATACATTTAAGTCATCTTCCATTTGATGCTAACATTACCATTACATCGGTAATTACTTTTGATGTATTTGAAGAGGGATGATATTTTTGGATGACCATGTACTATTAGAAGTATAAAGTAGCACTGTAGCTCTTAGCTGCATATAATTAGTACGTTTGGTGAAACTTCACCCCCATACCACACACCCTCACAGTGAATAGCAGGGTATTACAGAGATTAGATAACTATCAATGAAAGTAAAATTCTAAAACGTAAACTACTAATTTAAGATGCTGAGAGAAAGTTGTCAGAGCTTCATTCTTGTTTTGCCTAGGATATATGCTTTAAATATCACACACTCATTGTCAGACTGCAACCCACTGATATTGGAAATAATAATCACAAATAAACTTTAGCATTCTCTTTGAAGGCTTCCAGACTCACCAATGTAATCAAATCTGCATCTAACTTGAACATTGGGCAATCTTTTAAGAGTTTTCATCTACCTAAATGTTCACTTCCTCCACCTTCACAATTCTTTATGGGGAAATAGTTTTCTACAACACATCAGACACATCACATGGGTATTGTCTAACTACAGTTTTTACACCATTTTTTCTACCTGTCCATTGCAATTATATAATTAATTTGAGCTCATTTTCAGCAGATACAAAGAAATGAATTATTGATATTGAAGACTAATGAACCTCGGCAAAACTGCAGTTCTGATATGAATCGCCTCAAAAGGTGAACATGCAACCCCATTAAAATCAAAATAAGTACAACAGCCTTTACATTCTAGGCTATTTTAACACTCTTAAATACAGTCTCTTCTTTCTAAAGGTATTCTGAAAAAATCTACAATTTTTCCAGACTTTCTACAAGATTCCCCACTTTTCCTGACTTTTTCCACCTAAAATGAAATACCTAATTTTCAGGCAAATAGCCACCAAAAATGAGTTGCTTATACAATAATTTAATTTTCTACCATAAACAGGAATAGCTATCACCTCCACTGAGAGATACATCTCCAGCCATTTATATCCCAGGTTCAACACAAAGTTAACTAGGTTAACAAGGGAGAGATTGGGGCTCTACTCGCCAAAAAGTACCACTTGAACTTGGGACAACAAGTCCGCCTCCTCCTCCAACCACTTCAGGTGGCTGCGCCAATCCCCTATGAATGTACTTCCTCTCCCTGAGTTGTTGCTGTTGTTGTGGTTGCTGCTGTTGGGGCTGCTGGGGCTGTGGTGGTGCCTGCTGAATGGCTTGCTGCTGCTGCTGTTGCTGCTGCTGTTGTTGCTGCTGCTGTTGAGATTGTTCTTCTGGGTTTCCGTGCTTGGACCCTCCCTGTATACATGGAAAAAGGGAGCAAAAATTTGTAGAAGTTTGCTGCTCACTTCACTTATGAGAGTTGCCTTGAGAGCAAGCTTACAAGATTTGAAAAAAAAATGCAAAAATGCATACAGTAGAGCGCCAATTATCCATGTCAGTGGAGGGAGAAGCCTAATCGGATAAGAGTTGCAAAACCGGAGGAAGAAACATTTAATGAGAAAAAAGCAGTACAAAGTCCTTTTAAATTTTGGCATCTATAATGAGAAAAAGAAAGAGAGAATAACCCACTGGGACAGCTTTAGATAAACAGAGGATTCATCAAAGATATCTGAAGTAAAGATGATTTTATTAGTGTTTTATTTTAAAATTTTAAAAATCAGACTGGGTAAAACACTTGATGAATACCAAAATCAGTGCAATAATTCTAGTTGGTTGGTTATTCAGGGGAGGCGACCAACAGCTGAGGTCATTTGTGCCATTTAGGATAGGTGGGTAATTGGGTAATGGTAAGAGTTTTCAGGAAATGGAGGAAGAGTGGAGAGAAACCCGGCGACGGCATTAGCCTACTCTTTTAACGGAAGGTGCCAAGGGGACCACGGCTTAACGTCCCATCGACGGACGGAGTACTGAACTTGAAATTCCCTCCACTAGGCACTCAAGTGGGGAACGGTTTTCCACTGAAAAATCTGCCACTGCCGGGAATTGAACCCGGGCCCTCGGGATGGGAGGCCAGTACTCTGGCCACCACACCAGCCCGATCCTCGCAATAATTCTAAAATGAAAAAATTGTGTTAGACATAAAGAAAGGAGTAAAACTGGAGGAAGCAAAATTTTCCAGTACAGTAAGTGACAAAAAATTTTTTACAACAAGGCGAGATGAAAACATTTGTGGGATGAGGTGCGATGAAAATTTTGGGCGTAAAAATTTATGGGACGAAGGTTTGTTCACTTTCGTTGCAAGCCCTGCTATTTAGCGAAGAATTAGATATTTTAAATAAATTACATTTTCGACTGAAACCTATCAAACGTAAAACGGCCACAGAAGTAATGTAACCTCACCTGCCTGGGGGGTGCAAATATTGAGCAGTGATTCAAGAGACTCACCATAATCAGGGTGGCTACTGATATCCAATTTTTAAAAATTCCCTGATGGAATTATCAATTCCCTGACCAATCGCCAATCCCTAAGATCGGAATATTTTATTTCAGCTGAATTACATTTTAACAACAGTATATATCACACTGCACATGCAATATACACTACAGTTTATTTCACACTATTTTTACACTAAGCACTGTTATTTGATAAGCATTTACTTTCTTCACTGAGAAGTTCTGTCTTTGAGCATCCTCGAGGATTTTCATCCTCTTTAGTGTTAGCTCTTTCAGATGAAAATCTGTTGTCCTTTTCTACTGGACTTGCAATGTTTTGTCTTACATTGATTTTTTTTCTCTTAGGCAACCTCTTTGTAGTGACTGCAGAGTTCAGAGCAGCACGAATATGGGGTTTCTCTATAACAAGATACTGGAGTCTTTCTATTGACAAAACTGTCGTAAACACATCCACACATCTCCGAGCAACAAGTAATTCCTCCCTCATGCTCTCAACAATGCATTCAGTATTGATGGATGAATCCTCGCTCAACATTCGCATTGCCATGAGATAGTCATCACTAGTCTCATGACATTGGCCAATGTTTCACTGTCATTGTCCTCCAGCAGCTTCCCCCAAAATGGTCCAAACAAACTTTCCCTGAGTAGTTTATCTCTGCTTCGCATGGACTTTGATTTACTATTTGACCTTTGCACCTCCTGGATTACCTCGTCAGACCTTTAATTGACCTCTCGCCTTCGCTGGACATTTTTCTCCCATTATCAACCTTGGCACCTCATGGACAAGCTGAATGGAACGTTGTTGAACTTCCGTTTTTCTGATTTTTGACTGTCTAGTCACTGACATGGATTCCGACGAAGCGAAAAAAGCTGCTACTCTTGCAATTATTTGTATTATGATTTTATAATTCCTACCTTGCAGCACACATATCCTCCGCTACCTCTTGCATAACAACTGCCCTCCTCCACTTGTTCTTGTACAAGGTATTCAATTACTGCCTGCATACAAGGCGAACAATTACTGCATCTCGCTAATTAGAAACATTAGCCTGTCTGCCTGCCCCCTGGTCCAAGCCATTACTAGTGTCGAAATCGGGTAGTCCAAACGGTGCGAAGGTCAATTACAGAAGAAAAATATCTGAAGAAGGCAATAGGTCAAAAATGGTTCCTTGAGGATTTTCCAGGAAGTGCAAAAGTCAAACGGTAAAGGGTATAGTGTGTCCAAATGAAGAAAAGGTAAAAAAAATACGAAAAGGCAGTCATACATGGGCGATCCGAATTCCACTAAAGGTAAACAAACAGTGAGTCGTTTCCGTGTTCAACCATGATGTTCCTGAATCACAAAAATGTACGAATGCATGAATGAAATTAGAACAGGTTTCATTTTCTGTTCACACATTCATTCATTTGAACATTTTGGCATAGTTACACGCTGAATTTTTGCGGTCATTCTCGCATTCATGCATTCGCACATTAACTTGTACGTGTTTATGTATCTTGTAACCGGGGATTAACAGTGTTGCATTATGGTGAGTCCCCTGAACCATGTGGGCATTGGGGTGACCCAGGTGAGCGAGCTTCCTCATATCATATTTGAGGTGGTTTGCGACCTGATTAAATTGCTTCGGGAGCTTGCTTGAGGGAGCTAAGAGGGTCATTTAATAAATATGTTGAGCATGAAAGGTGGGGAGGGGGGAGGACTCTTCTTACTGTCTCACGAAGGGGGGTATGGGAAGATGATCTTACGTAAGATTTTGTTTGCGCTTGTGATTGAACTTGTATTTAAGTTTTAATAACCATCGTCTCGTATTTTTAGAACTGCAAGCATGCATTTACTACGAGATAGTATGCTCCAGGTTGATCCACCTTGATCAAAGCATCAAAAGTTAAAAAAAACACAAGGCAAAAATTTTCCAAACAGATCCTTTTCCATCAGATTCCTTGAGATGAGCGGAATACATTGTGAGCATGAATTTTAACAGTACTAGGCAAATATTGCATCAAGGGATATACAAAAGGATACATTTGTCTTTTTCACAACTAAATACAGTAGAACCTCACTTATGAAACTTTCAGCGGACAATCAAAATAAGTTTCATAAGAGGTTTCATAGTAAGGGAACATAAAATCTTTTACAAATGTCCAATGTGATCTTTTTTGTTTCATGGTTGCAGTTGAATGTTTAGATGCAGGATTAGTTTAGATAATTCTGTAGTAAAATATTTTTCCTATAACTTTCACTAATGCCAAATTTTATTAATTTTATATTTAACACGTTCAACGCTGACAGATGACAATCGTCATCCGCCGGGTGCTATCTGCTGACTGCAGACGACGATCGTCCTCCAAGCTCGTAATCCGTTCTCACAGCCGTCAAGCCATGCGGTTTCAGCAGACAATCAAAATAAGTTTCATAAGAGGTTTCATAGTAAGGGAACATAAAACCTTTTTTCAAATGTCCAATGTGATCTTTTTTGTTTCATGGTTGCAGTTGAATGTTTAGATGCAGGATTAGTTTAGATAATTCTGTAGTAAAATATTTTTCCTATAACTTTCCACTAATGCCAAATTTTATTAATTTTATATTTAACATGTTCAACGCTGACAGATGACAATCGTCATCCGCCGGGTGCTATCTGCTGACTGCAGACGACGATCGTCGTCCAAGCTCGTAATCCGTTCTCACGGCCGTCAATGGAAGATGCCACCTTGTAGCTCTTCTTTTTTCGTTGTCAGTCATTCGATAGCCCTAGGAGCATGTGCAGTTGCCGCTACCAGAGTTGCCCACACCCAGAAGCGCCTTTACAACAATTTATTTTTTACAAGGTAAGTTAAGTTTTTTGGGCGTGTATTAGCTACATATTTTCAGTTTTCGTGAGTTTTTTTCCATTACTTTAATGAAAAACAATATTCGTTTCGACCTCAAATACTTCGTATATACTTATGTAATTTTTTCAATTGTTTGAATCACACTCCTCCTCCCCTCCCCCCCCTCCACCGCACCCCGAATTTCATTGAATACTATCATCTGGTTGATTTTTTTCAAAAAATTTTCTTATTTTACTATATTTTATAAAACATCCTCTCACATGTATGTCACACTAATGGATTTATTACAATGATATGAAAATTAGTTTACGAGTATATGAATCGTCTTTTTTTTTATTTTTTCCATAATCAAGCCTCATTTTTACAAATGCTCTATTGATATTTTTCATATATTTTCGTTAGTTACTTATAAATTTAGCTTCTATGAAGCTTTCACATACATTTATTCCCAATTTTATGATTTGCTTCTGCATTGAAAATATAACAATCCAAGACTATTTGTAACTATCCAGATTATACTTTGTTAAGAATTCCCAATTGATCAAATATATGTTTTTTTTCTAGTTTTTCACATATTCCTCTAAAAGACTCATGATATTTATCAACGTATGCGATATAAATCTAATTGATGTTAACATTCATTTAGCAAATAAATTGCTGTGTTTTGTGGAATTTTATTTTCTAATATTTTTTATCTCTCATTAAGGGACAAGAGAAAGATATCTCAGAAATGTCAACTCTTGGGTTACTTTTTTCACTACTTATAACAAATCAAGCGTGGTAGGAAATTATGTTATGCAAATCACAGCATAAGAAATATCCAATTTTATATCTTTCCCAATAATAATATGAAACTTTTACATGTACAGCAATATGCACAATGCTTAGATTCCGTTATTTTCACTCACTGCACAACGCCGATAATTTTAAATAATAACTTTGTGTATTAAGAAACCATTTCTTTCTGATTATTCTCAGTAACTCCATTTAAAATAATGTTCAGTAAATGGCAAATGAATATATTTTGTTATAAATAATTGACTCTTTCCATGAAAACATTACGGACGTCAGAAATAGACTAGTTGCCATGCATGACCCATAGTCCGGCAAAATCCCTAATCCGGAATCACTTCGGTCCCGACTGTGCCTGATTAAAGATGCTAAACTGTATTATTATAATTACTATTAAGTAACGTCCACCTCTTGAGTCTCCGGCTAGCATCAGGTTTCACTGCCGTCATAATGACCAGAGACTCAAAAAGAGGGTTTTGGCAGTTTTCATGACCACTTCCGATGCCCATCGGATGAGTGGCTATGCTGCTTTGGGATCGTGCGTACGCAGCAGATGGAGAGAACCCAAGATAACGGCTTTCTGCATGCGAGCTAAAAGCGATTCTGCCTGTGCCACGCAGGTCGGAATACACTTGATGTTATCCACCAGTGACCCCTTAACTCCACCGCGCACACCTATGATGAGGACTACTACTTAACAGGTCTTGATATTTCGTCTGTTTCTCCTTCTCCTTCGCGTCCATGTTCATTTCGGCAGGCACTGAAAACTCAATCACGCACATGGAGTGGGAGAGGTGGTCGAGGAGAATGACATCAGGCCTCGTCGCCGTCAACTGCCTGGTGATGGAAAAAGAATATTCCCACACGGTGTCCAGTGCGACACGAAGTTCTTTCGCGTTGGAAGCATATAGCTTAAGGTCATCCATGTACAACAAATGGGTGAATGTTTCCTATCACCTGGAACACCACACTTGTATCCTCCACCTCGTTGCAAACTGAATGTCAGTGGGAGGAGGGAAATGCAAAACAGGAAGGGGCTCAAGCTATCGCCTTGAAAAACGCCACGGTGGTATGTTACCAAATCTGTCGAGACCGATCGCTTTCCTGAGGTCAGCACAAAGTGCATCTTCCAGAGCGGTAACAGGCCTTGAATGCAGTTTACAACCTCCGGGTGGAATTTCATCAGCTTCAGCATGGCGATGAGTCGCTAATGCGAAGTGGTGTCAAATGCCTTACGATAGTCCACCCACGCCATTGATAGGTTTCGCTTATGTTGGATGGCATCCTGACATATGCACCTATCAATGAGCAGGTTCTCCTTGCATCCTGCGATTCCTCTCTTGCAGCCCCTCTGCTCGTATACTTCCACACAGGCTAGATATGGGGAAAGATTAGGTCGCTCAAGATGGAGGTGAAAGCCTTACACACAGTATTGAGGTATGTTATAGGGCGGTAGTTCTTTGGATCGGACAAGTCTCCCTTTTTTGGTATTAGAACCATACGACCCTAGGTCAACCAAGGAGGTTCACCCCTAGGGATTGGAAATTTAAATACATAATCGATTTTCGATTAATCGACTATCGATTATGGTTTTCAAAATCGATTTTCTAAAAATTAGATTTTTTGCCCAAAATAATCGAAAAATCGAAATCGATATTGTTAAATAGTAAAGTAATTGTCCGCTGAAATACGGATGTGCTGTTGTAACCAAATGCAAAATATGGGTTTATGGAAGCACTAGGGATAGGAACTGAATACGGTTTAATTTATTAATACAATATATTATTTTAAAGATATCAATAAGGTATGCAAGAAAGTAATAATTCATACAAGATACTTATAGGTAATATAACAAGCAAATTACATATAATTTAGTAGGAATAATAATTGTTATTGAGAAGTGGGCATACCACAAAATGAAAAACAGAATTTTTTTTATTTCTTGTTTGCAAAGTCATGGAACCAGTGTTCCTCAGGGATGGACCTAAAAAAAAGCTAACATATTTAAATGATTTCCAGATAATCAATTTCGCATCTGATTTGCAATTATCCCGATGTGAGAAAATAGTCACTCACATGGAAGGGAGGAGGCAACTATAGATAAAATCCTGCTGGCTACTTTGTATATGTGAGGATATTCTCCATTAATCTCCTGCCATGCATGTAGGGTTGGACTTGCGGTCGACTGGAGGGCGGTTTACGAACTGGCGCAGCTCGATTGGCACGCCACCAGTCCGATCCTGATCAGCGTTAGCTTCAACACCCCAGACTAGTGCGTTTTGTGAAAGCAAGCTGAGCTTGGAGTATATAGTATCAAAGCTTACCAATCTTCTGAAAAGTGAGCTCACCAGAAAATGCAGAGGCATTGCGGAAATATCTGTCTTGAGGTCTTAAAATGTTACCGTGACTATCTGGACGAGAGGATCCTACTGAAGAACCTGCTCGGCTTGGCGGTCTTAATCCTGCAGATGACGAGGGTGGTGAGAGCATTAAAGATTGAACTGACGGAAATCGACGATGGAAACAAGCCTATGGATACAAATTTTCATTTACGGCATCTGCTTACTTTTCTAAAAATTTTGAATTTGACAAGCAAGACAATATTCTTTACTCAAGCCCTCAAGTATTGTCGTCTCATTGTCCGCCCTGAAAATGTTAATAGTAAACAAACATCGGTACATTTTGACTATTTTTTTTCGGGATTCATTCTGCATTTATTTAAATAGTATAACAATATTTCGCTATATCTCCTGCTAGCTTCGTCAGGCTAATCAAAGAGGCTATATAAATAACGAAAAGACCGTCGAACATCAACCGTGAGACGGTTATACTTTGGGGAACAATTTTAAATGGATTTTTTCAAATTCAAACATTCAGGCAACAATGGGGTCCACTCCTATATATAGAACGACGAGCAAGGAAACAACGGATCAGATAATCTGACGAAGCTGCAGGAGGGCTACTGAAATATTGTTATACTATTTAAATAAACATGGAATGAATCCCAAAAAAAGAAAGTCAATAGTGCATCCGCGGAAGCCTACGAGTTAAACTTCCGTGGACTTACCTCATCTAATCGTGGTGATGGCGGAGGAGCTCTCACCACCCTCGTCATCTGCAGGATTAAGACCGCCACACCGAGCAGGTTCTTCAGTAGGATCCTCTCGATCAGATAGCCACGTTAACATTTTAGGACCTCTAGACAGATATTTCCGCAATGCCTCTGCCTTTTCTGGTGAGCTCACTGTTCAGAAGATTGGTAAGCTTTGGAAGGGAAGGCTGCTGTTGCTGCATCAGAATCACTAGCCAGGTCCATTTCGTCCTCAGACTTATTATCATATTCACTGTTTGCCATTCTCTTTCTTTTTGGCGCACTAACATAAACCTCAATTTTGTGCATCTTCTTCAGATGACTGATCAAAGTACTAGTCGAGCCACAGTAAGTCAAGCTCAGTTGACACTTTGAGCACTTAGCAAAGGATTTATTATTAATTGTTTTCTTGATAAAATACTACCAAACAGTACTTGGAGGAGCCATGGCTGATGCAAAGGGCGGCAAACAGCTCTCCGATCGGCACGACACGAACGCAACACAAGTAGCACGGTGATCAAAGAGTACGCATACTGGCCAATGCACGCAGCCTACAGTACAGTGCGATTGAAACTTAATAGCCTATTTCATCTATACCTACTTCATGGCACAGAAGACCATATTCGGAATGGACGAATCTATTTTTGAAGAAGGCGAGTGCTCTGAAGCGATTTATTGAGAAAACGTTTACGAAAAAGGCACAATGTCAACACATTATCATTTCAAATCTTCATCTCTTGGTCTACAATGTATTACTTTCGACCGCGAGTACCCGCCGGAAAGACTAGAATTGTAATAAAAATCCGCAGCCCTACAGTTTGCAACTCCAACCTGCCGGTGTCCGAAGAACTTTACCTCACCTCCAAGGTTCCTCCAACTGCGATGCAGAGTGAAATAGCACGGAGCGGAGCAAATCAAGGCGGCATAATTCAAATGCTGTAGCAAGCTAAAAATCAAAAATCGATCGGCTATAATCGATTTTGATCGATTTTTCAAAACAAAAAGTCGACTTCGATTAAATCGAAAATTGGAGTGTGATAATCGATTTTCAATTAAAATCGAAATCGATTTTACAATCCCTATTCACTCCCTGACAGGAAGGACGTGAATATTCTGGCGAGATGTTTATGGGTGGAAGTGAAATGCTTCCACCAGAAGTTGTTCACTGCATCCATTGCAGGGGGAGTGAAGTTCTTCTTGACAGAGAAGGCCCTCTTCATGTCACTTTCCGAGACTGAGAGGGGTCCATCCATGTCATGTATGTGGTGGTCACAAATCTCTTTAAAATGGGGTAAAGCCGGAGTATCTTCATTGAATGGCTTTGACGTTTCATAGATGTCCTTCCAGATACGCTACCTCCTGGACAGTTGGCAGAGAGTCGACCACGGGCGGAGGTGGCCGAAAGAGTCGGGACGGCTGAAGGAGAAAGGTTGCATTTTCCCTCACTGACTAACTCCTCTTGAGGAGTTTTTTCTTGGCCATGGTGAGTGCCTGCACTCTGTCGACCTCATGCTGCTTAATGGTAAGCAGCACACTCTTACTCAGTGTGTGATAGTGACGTCTGAGATTGCGCGCAATGCGCCGAACCTTGGGTGTAAATGCTCACCCAGCCATACTGTATTCTATCACACACTGGATCCTTGACGCCTGTTGTCATACCAGCGTGATCTCGGCATCTAACTTTTTTAGCCTTGTAGCTGCCTTCTCCTCCCAAGGGGTGTTCTTCTGGGAGGAGGCCATTATTTTGGCAGCAGCATAGACCACGCAGTTGACCATCCAGAGGTCTGACGTCTCTGTCAGGATCTCGTCTATTAGACCATTCATTCGGGACAGTTGGGTGTCCCGCAGAGAAATTTTCTGTAGATTCTTATTATTATTATCCCAGTTTCTCCCGAACTGTTACGAGAATTCCTTGACTTTTCTATACATTCAAAATTCCCTGACAATTCCAGGTTTTTGCCGGTTTTCCCTGACGATCACCACCCTGATGTATTATCATGTGCATAATTAGATTCCTTGCTGCAGGAAAATCTTTTGTGTGGGCAAAAGTTACCAATATTGTAGACTTAAACATGGCCAGCCACTGTCTGTAGGAGTGAAAGAAGTGAGGGGAGAGTAGGAAAGAAGAGAATAGGGGCAAGAGTGGGGGGGGACTAGTTCAAGGACTGATAGATGGATAATCTGATGGTAAGTTAATTGAACGTCGGATGCTTGGTCCTCTACTGTGCATATATCTATTTTAATGAAACTTACAGGGATTATATTATAGGTATTTCCTAGGAACGTATTATAGGTAAATGATGATTTACTCCTAATCATCATTAGAAAAGTGTTTTCCATCCAGATGTTCCATCAATTTGGTAAACAAATGACAATTGCTATGAGCAAGATATGGGCTGAGAGTGGGGTGGTCTAAAATATCCCAAACAATTGTGGTGTTCAACAACTGCGACGTGCCTCAAGCAGTATGAGCCCGTGTCATGGAGAAGACAAGACTACCTTCACCAGCATCCCACAGCATTTATTTTGTATGGCTCTGCAAAGCTTCCTAAGGATTTCACAGTATCTGACAGTGTTCATTGTTTCTCCTCTCTGCAAGAATTTGACAGGCAACACTCCTTTTCCATCCCTAAAAACTGTCACCATGATTTTTTTGAGCTGATCGTCAAGGTGTAAATTTTTATTCTGATGGAAAATGGGTATGCTGCCACTGTAATGACTGCTGTTTACTCTCTGGCATAGGATAGTAAGCCGACGTTTCATCTCCTATTAAGTATAGTCTAAAAACTCCATCTATTAAGTCTAAAAAAGTCTCCCCTTCATTTTGAAAATAAGAAACTCTTGTGCAGCCCTGACTCAGCTGTATTTGTGTTCTAGTGTAAGCATCTTTCGTACCCATTTCTCACAAGGCTAGAAATATCTAATTCAGTCACTCTCAATTTTAGAAGAACAGTTGGTAAAAGTATAGGACAAATTTCATGCAGATCATCAATGGTCGAAAAGTGATCAGAAATAAATACTTTTCAATTTTATTCACAAGCTCATCAGTCACCACAGACAGCCATCCACCTCTCTCTTTATCATGAATGTCTGACCTTCCAGAATTGAACCTTTTTATCACTCTTGCTGATTCCTAATGACCAGCCCAGAACTGGTTTCCTGTGGCTAGTAAATGCTTGGATTAGACAATTCCTCGCACACTGTACAGA
This sequence comes from Platycnemis pennipes, assembly GCA_933228895.1. NCBI lineage: Eukaryota > Metazoa > Arthropoda > Insecta > Odonata > Platycnemididae > Platycnemis > Platycnemis pennipes. Next base: position 147,506,507 of record OW121847.1, on the reverse strand, counting down.
CCACCCTCTGACTGAACAACATTGCACACGGCTCACTTTCACTTTAGGCTTTCACTTCAGTATGAGTGTAGCAATGGATAACATTGGTAGCTGCATGTTGGTATAAGGACTTAAAGCTAACCCAACTAACAGCGTGTTTTTGAATGTATGCTTTGCTATTTTTATCTTTTTTTAAATAGTGTAGTTTTGAACATTACCTATATAAATACTAGTCTTTTTTTATGCATGATATGTAGTGCATGTTTGGTGAGAATTCAGCCCCTGCCACACACCTTTATGGTTGCTTGCAGGGTATTATGTACATATAGATGTAGGCATGCTCTGGGCAGTTGTGTGCTGTTACCCCAAAATAAATAGAAATTGATATCTAATAACCAATTTATTCCATTAATATTTCATTAGGAGATTCACGAAGATAAACTTGAGAGCAAGAAAGGTTTGAACAGTGATTTCAGGGGTGCCCAGTGAACATGGGAATTGAAAATTTTCAAGTATCAAATGGATGGTTAAAAATTTTAAAGTGCGGTGGAATCTCAAAACAGTGTGGAGAAAAAGCTGGGACTCAGTGGTAGAAAAATGGATAAAAACTTAGTAGACCATTTTAGTGGGGTGTAAACCATAAAGACATTTATAACCCTTTCATGGCAAATGTTGGCTATGGCTGACGTGGATTTCCTACGCCGAAGAATTAATGTAGACCATAGCCAACATGGATTTTTCTACGCAAAAGAATTAATGTCGGCTGTAGCCGACGAGGAGGAGGAGAAGTAATGTTGGCTATGGCTGACATGGATTTCCTATGCCGAAGAATTAATATCGACCATAGCCAACATGGATTTTTCTACGCAAAAGAATTAATGTCGGCTGTAGCCGACGAGGAGGAGGAGAAGTAACCACCGCGGAAGCGATAATCAGATATACTGCTACCCCTCGAGACCCGGCTTAGCATGAGCTAAAACCCTTTCCCAGACAACTGGGCTTGACCCTCAGTCTCATTAGAAACCCCCCTTGCTGCAAGACTCCACGGTTAACTAATCGTCTATGCACTCGTTTTTCTAAACAATTATTGGATGTATATTCCTTCAATTTAATCATGAAATGAAATATTGGTCTTTTGCTGAGTTCATGAAATTTTTGTATGAATTTCTAGCCTTAATATTAACAGAGTAGTAGTATAGAACTTCACAAAACTTGTAGGAGCAAAATGTGTCCATGGCAAAAAATATGCATTTGGATAAAGTTGTTGTTTAATGCTAAGTCTGGTGTAATCGTCATTTGTACCTTCTCACTTATCTTTAAATGTTTTCTCATATTTTATTTCATGCCTTTTCAACTATTTCCTATTTTTATATTTCCTCACAGCACTTTACTGATATTCTGGTTTTCTTAAGAATTGGATCTTAAATAAACCGATGCCTCTCCACATACATTGGTGTTTCATTTGAAATTTTGGTAGAGTTATTCTTTTATAATCTTATGCGTAAACACAGAAGTATTCTCCGGGGCATTTCTCCAAAAACAAGCATTTAGCCAGATCACTAGTTGCCCCACGCTGTTTCAGACTTTGGAAAAACCACAGATCCCCTTCTCATAGTGGTACTCCTTGTGAATTTATGGTCATATTGGATTAATAGCTTGTAACCAATCAACATCGCGACAAAGAGTTGCCAGGGACGTGAAGAAAAAAGTAAATAGGGGGGGAGAAAGAGGAAAAAGGGCAAAAGGGAAAAGACATATGCGGAGAGAGGAGAGCAATAGAAGAAAAACAGAGACCAAGGACGCGGAAGAAAGTTGAAGAAAGGAGGAAGAAGATTGTTTTGAATACCGTGACTGGGGTAGACCTTACATTATTGGCACCCAACGTGGGGCTTGACAACTTAAAGAATTTGAAACCATGGAAAACCTAGGTTAGAGACCACAGAAAACCAGGGTTAGAGTAATCTCAAACGCGATTTAAAAAAATGGAGAAAGCGACCAAGGGGTTTAATGATCTTAAGAAGGGAGAGTTACAAACATATTAAGGGACCAGGGAGAAGCGGTTCAAGGCTTAAAATTTTAACTACAGGAACGTTTGAAGGGATTATTAGAAAAGGAAGGCGTATATGTTTATACACATAGGTTCGAAGTCGAGAGAAAAGGACTGGTGGGAAGAAGCTTGGAGACAATGCTGAAAGAAATGAGAGAAGAACAGAGGAAGAGGGATGAAAGATTAGAAAAGAGATATGAGGAACGCGAGGAAGAAAGGAAGTAAGAGAGAAAACAGAAGAAAAGGGATGAGCAATAAGAGGAGAATACACGAATAGAACTACACGAGCTAGCAGAGTTGAAACAAAGTAAACTCAATGAGGCAGAAAAGAGAATGGAAGAGATGAAGGAGCAAATACAAGAGGGAATTACAGATTTCAAGCTAGAATGCCGAAGGAGCGTAGCGGATCTAAAAGATAAAAGAAAACCACCAAGAAATACAAAAGTTAAACGTTAAATATGATGACCTAAGTGGCGTCCCAAGGGAAGCAATACGGACCATGAAGGAGGGATTAAACGAGAACAAAGGCCAAATATAAACGCTCGCAACAAAACTCGATCAGCAATTAGATAATGGGGCAGCAGGGCTAGACGAAGAAACGCTTAAGGAAATAGTGAAAAGAGTAAGGGAAGAATGTATCCAGGCACCCATTGGATCTCAGATGCTGGGAATGACAAATTTAAGAAGACCAAGTTTCAACAGGAGAGATGGATCAAGGCGATGAGATACATCTTTGAACAGAAGGAATATCAAGACATGTACCACCTGTCAGAGAAGGAGATACTACATATCGCGAGACAGGGAATGACCGGCAGCACTGAAGACTGGTTCGCAGCCACCTAACACCTCCACCAGATTATGAAACATTCAAGCTCTTCATAGCACAAAAATGGGATGACGAGAAAGAAATGGAGACCAGGAGGGCCCTGGACACCGGGAGTTATCGAGACACAGGAATCCAATCCAAGGAAACATTCAAGCTCTTCATAGCACAATAATGGGATGACGAGAAAGAAATGGAGACCAGGAGGGCCCTGGGACACCGGGAGTTATCAGGACACAGGAATCCAAACAAGGGTGGAGTATGTGACCACAAGGATAAGCTGGGTGAAGGAATTGACGCCACCCATAGCAGATTAGACCTTAGTATACCTCCTGACACGACACTTCAAAACAGAAGTTAGCACGGGAATGATATACCGCAATGCCAAACCGCTCACGCAACTCCTAACACGACTGGGACGATGACAGGATCAAGAAATATGAAAGGTTGCCAAAAACAAGACTACAAAGGTGGGAAAACCGAGATACGAATCAACATGAAGAGCAAGCTGGACCAAGGAGACTGGAGGAGGGTCAGCCCGAGGCAGTTGGACAGCTGAAATGGGAGCAACCACAATAACTACATCATGAACAATGTCAGTTCCCGGGGAGACAAGAGGGGAGGTGACCATATGAGACACAGGGATACTTCCCAATGCCAAAGAGAGGAAAGAGGAATACGCGGCCGAAAGAGCAAACCGGAAGAACAAATGGAAATTGGTAACATTCGAAGTTGGGGATAAAATACTTTGTAATGAGAAGGTAGGCAGTGCAGCGCTGAAATGCAGCTATTATGATTAGTCAGAGAGGTAAGTTGATTGATAGCGTAGGTAAATACGTCCGGAAGAAGAGACGTGGGGGAGGTGTGACTACTGAATTCCTCCTATTATAGCCCCTCCACTTCCTCCCAATTTTTTTGAAGTTTAGTTTCAGAAAAATTATTTTGAAATGCAAAGCAGGACTTGCACATAACTTTCTCACGTTAACAACTTGAACACCTTGAGTAATGAAAATTTCCATTGTTTCAGTCATCAATATGGAGAATCAAGTTAAAGGGTGGATTGCAAGAACGATGTTCAAACTGTGGTTTAGACAGCGTCTTCATAAGCTGCAGCCTGGACGCAATCTTCCTTCCGCTTGCATAAACAAGGTTTCGTCGCGGTCTACAAAAACCGCGGCCTGTCGTTGTTGATTATGTGGCAACACTGACTACTGTCATTTTTTTCCCGAAAGGCAATTGTAAGCTCCTTAGCGACGTATATAAACACTGTGAACTTCAGTTTGGAAGCGTGTGAGTATCTAGTGAAAATGTGCAGTGGACGAAACGAATACTTATCGCTGGAAGAGAAGCTGCTCCTAATCTATTATATTAGAGTATGTAATATTAGAGAGTAAGGCGTATTATGCGACCACTTTGGATAGGGAAAAGGAGGAATTGAAAGATATTTGTGGAAAGTATAATGCCAACAACCCAAAAGTGTAATGCATGACTGTAAGTCAATGAACTGGACTTTTATGCAAGGAAAGAAAACTTTTTAAAAGAAGCGAATAATTTGTTTGTGAAGTGACTTAATGATCAAGGCAGTTAAGTTATTATTTTTGTGGCTGTAACCAATTTATTCCTCATGTAGTTATATTTTTGATTGTTCATCCTGTAATTATGTATATGTCGAGTGAACATTAAGCGCCAAAAAAATAAATAAATAACCCTATTTTCAACCTATTATTTGTACTCAGATTGAATAATATCCCTTTATATTGATGTAAGTCTGGGCAGGAAATTTTAATGTGCATGTAGTCTAGAGAATCAATGTCAGGGAAGTTGTTCCTAATAAAATTATGTATCTAATAAATCGATTAGTTTTGTGTTGACTCCATGCATTTTCCGAAAAGCATTAGCGAAAATATTTTGAGGTTTTTCCCATAGGTTAACAGCTTAGAATGGGTAATTTCACTAAATTTGGAGCACGATTTTTAATCATCAATCAACTGTACAAGCATACCTATTTATCGTTATTTTTTCTTAACGTTACTTCACATTTCAAATGTAATTCATGCCCACCCTGATAAGAGAGAAAATCCAGCTATCAGATCATGTAATTCGGGAATTTGGTAATATTTGGCTCCAATGAGCTTCGCGTACATTTATTAATCACCTAAAAGCCGTTGATTCATGAACACCAATCTGATCCCCTAAAGCCTTAAAACGAAACTTGCAGTGGTGAAAGACCTTAACTACATAAGCAATTGCATAATTGGTGGCACTCGGAATCCCCAGCGGTCCGTCGAAAGTCTCATATGATAGTTCGTTTCTCCCAATAGCTGATGAGTTACTACTTTACTAAATCTTTACCTCTGTTCAAACTCTTCGGCCATTTTCCCTAGCCATCGTCTAAACCGCGGTTTAAACCTCGTTCTTGCAATCCATCCAATATATTTACCAAAATACTCAGTATGATTTCACCTATTTAAGTTGACTAGCTATTGTATTTAGGGAAACTATATTTCCATAATAAGATGGAATGGAGAAGTGAGTAATGTAAAGAGAATCCGTGAGAAATCACGATTTTGAAGTGTAAGCACTGCCGTATGTGCATTGGGAATCATGGTGACCAAATGTTTTTTTCATTTAAAATGCCACCCTCTATAGTTATCACTCGCGTTGGTTGCAAGAAATCAAGGTTACTGAGATCGTAGTGAAGGATTATTTTGAAAAAGAATGACGATATAATTAAACGACACAAATTCCTAAATCTCTATCTTCTTTACTGAGTTTTGCTTTACGTTGCGGGTAGTTTATTTTTCAAATAAAAGCTTCGTTATAGCCACGTTTGTGTATGTAATCGCATAATAGCCATTGTCCAAAGGTACATATTTGGCAGCAGTATAACGTTTAATCTTTACAGTTGTTCATGGGTCCATTTACCAAACATTTTAAACTTTTACTAGCTTCTCCACGTGGGATGGTATTTGTTTAATGCTGATTATTTTATTTGTATCTTCTATTATTTGTATTGGGGGCCAAATAATATTTCGAGATGCATTTCATCGACAAAAATAGACTGAATGACTGCTATTTCAGTGAAAACATATACTTTTCTTCCTCTTCCAATTAGTGACACCATCTCTTCAAAATCAATGGATTTCTGCCTAAACATGATAGAACTTAGAATCGTAAAAAGGACCTGGGTCAATCACCCCTTTTCACGATGCATGGTTACCCGTAATGGGCACAGTTTATTTCCGATATCCATTAATGCAAGTTAATAATGTTTGAACAATGAATATTCATTCACGGATGAATGCGAGCAGATATGTGAATTTTGTATAGTCCTGTGGATTCAAGTTTATGATTTCTAAGGAAAAATATTTGATCAAAAATTTATTATTGAAAAGCTATGGATAGGAACTTGACAATTACTGACGTAATTAATAATCCTAAATAGGAAATAAAAAAATGGAATAGTAAAACTTCTAAGTTTTATGCGATACCTATATCATCTGTATCGCCCTTATTAGGATGCCTACCATCCGTTGCAAAATTTCTGTCCCCCGCAAGGTTGAAGACCAATATCTCCAACATGGCTAATGCAATTTTAAATTAAAGTATATCAAATTTAAGCTTGTTTATTTATATGTTTACTGATGGTATTTAAATATTTTTACAAATTTTTTTATTGAAGTACGTGTTTAAGAATGAATTTTTAGCGAATTTTATTGGGTACTGGATGGATCCATCGAATTGGGGAATTGTAAGAACAACACACCCAGAACTGGAAAAAAAATCCGGCCTTTTTATGTCTTGGTCAAATAATAAATAATATAACCAAATTCAAAATATATTTTTGACATTAATAAACGTATAAATAAACAAGCTTTAGTTCAATACTTTATTTTAAAATTGAACAACCCATTTTTGAGATATTGGCCTTCAATCTCGGGGGATGGAATTTTACAACGGACATTAGGTGCCTTGAGCTGGAATAGAGTCCCCCACAGACTTTTGCCACGGAGATTTCGGCCAAAGAGGGCTATATTCAGAGGAATACTGCACGTTAAATTGTGCACACACATAGGTGTGTAAAGTTTTTTTTTGATGAACATTTACATAAATGATTTGTTTGATGTTATTATGTAATTGGTGTTTATAAACATGTTCGGTATGAATGATAACAGTGAGATTGAATGATTGTAGTGAACGAAAGGAGAAGTGATAAGTGGGGGTGCCAGATAAACAGAAGATGCTGATATAGGGTGAAGGATTGGGGATTGACAGTATTTGTGTGTAGAGGGGGGTAGTGAAATGCTATAAGGTGTGTCAGAATGTATTGTCAACGTCAAGGTTTCACATTTTTTCTTATGTTTTCCTGAAAGTTATCAGTTACTCAGCAGCTTGTATACAAATGCCAATTTTTGCATCCCATCAATCGATCGATAAGGCATATATTACCTATGTAAATTAGTTCATGACTCCTATAAATGAATTTGGCATAAGAGGGAGGTCAAAATTGGAGGCTTTTGGACATCTGATTATAAGAAGGGAAGGATCTGGTGTTTGTCGTTGAAGGCTTAAAAAAGAAATCGTTTACAGTATTTTACAACTATTTCTTTTAATGGGGTTGATGTAACCAATCAACATCGCGACAATGAAGTGCCAGGGACTTGAAGAAAAAAGTAAATAGGGGGGAGAACGAGGAAAAAGGGCAAAAGGGAGAAGACGTACACAGACGGAGGAGAGCAATAGAAGAAAATTGGAGACCAAGGACGTGAAAGAAAGTTGAAGAAAGGAGGAAGAAGATTGTTTGAAAAACCATGACTGGGCAGATGTTACAAGCTTTTTCACTGAATTTCTAGGTCCCATTTCAGTTTCTTCCAAAACCGACCCTGAAGTATTATCATCTCTACACCTGTGGTGGTTACCTCTTGTGTTTTAATGTTGTGCTTATCTTCTCACTCCCTTTCACTCAAATGCTGGATTCCCCATCAGTTCCTTAGAATTTCTCATAAGGAATCCATTCCTATGCTCATGTGCCCATCCATAGGAATATTTATTCCTCCTTTTCTAATTTGCTTCTCACTTCAGTCTTGGCTCTAAGCAAGCAGTGCTCTCTCTGTACACCCTAGTTGTCGCCATTTCTTAGTTCACTTAAATTCTCTCTTTGTAGTGGCATTGCAAACCTTTCATTCAAGTGCAGACTTTGGATTGTGAACCAGGGACTTTAACTCAGCATAACACATGGAATCCACATTTTAAGTTTAAATTTTTGGGAAATGCATAAATTATTTTTTTTAACACTGCTCATGCAATCAGTTTACCGCAGACTCCAGCAGCTAAAGGGTTGGTTGGTCAAGCCCAGTGGAAGGGGAGAGGGCCCGGTATCCCGCTGAATTAGGTCCCAAAATGATGGGAATGGCATACCTGCCTACTTCCCCACCACAAGAGGGCTCTGGACAGGGAGGTAAAGAAACCTCTTACGCTACTCGTACCACTGGAAAATTTTCCTTCCTAAGGCTTCGGCACGAAAGGGTTAGTGCTCATAATGCAGGATTTTTTTATCACTTGCTTCCTGAGATAAGTCTGGCAGTTAGAAGCCAACCATGACATGGAGGGAAAAAACAAAGAAAGATTCACAGTGCTTTTCGGCACAAATTTGCACAGGTCTAAGAAGTTAGATTCGCCTATCAATGGAAAATATTAAAAGCCTAGATATTTTAAAAATATTAAGAAACTTCCTAGCTTACACAAAAACCCAAACTCATATCAGTATATTTCTTTTGAGAGTAACTCAGCAAGCTGGACTCCCAAGAGTCCAGCATGCCGAGCAATGAGAGTAAGCAACTGAAAAATAATCCTCCTTACTGACCAGCATACAGAACATAAAATTGAGAGAATTGTAAAATGAAAGGTCAAAATTGTATTTTCCTCCAAACACCTACAGTAAATTGCAACCCCTTGATTAAGGAATAATTTCCATTGGGGAGAGAAATTACCGACAGCAACAGGTGGTGGTCACGTTGCTAACATTTAATGAGAAAATGATATGAAGAAGTGTTCATGGAATATAATGAAGTTCATGCACAGGCACAGTCTTTCGTGGACTTTTTCAAGTCAGAGATTATTGAGAAACACTTAAAATGGCTGGATTTGTGGAGGACAGCAGTGAGGAAGACTGTGTATGAGGTTAAATCAACAGTATGGAATGAAATAAATTAAGTTCAACCACCGTTTGATGACTTTGTAAATGTTGACAATGCATTGCTCACATGAGGGGGAGATGATGGAAGAAGTTGGAGGGAAGTTGTCAGTTTTCTTTAATATGGGAGAAGAAAAAGAGGACGGGATGGCAAGGAATTAATTACAGTACCAAGCAAAAAAGAAGTGCAGGATGCTTTGGGTGTGATGGGAATATTTTTTCACACAGAGGAGTGCAGCAGTGAGAATCTAATATTATTAGATAAGATAGAAAATATCCTTCCAAAAGAATTTTAAAAAATGAAACAGAACAGGAATTACTAATTTTTTCAATGAAGAGTGTTTAGGAACATTTTTGATCCCTCATTTTTATAATTATAAACATTAACACTATCAGGAATTATAAGTGTGTACATTTAAATATATAAATATAGTAATTAAAGAGAGAGCAGCACATTCCATTGCCAAAAAGTTCTATATGCCAGAAAATGTTGTTCATTGAAAAAATTTCATGAAGTTCATTGAAAAAAATGTCATGAAGAAAACATTGTTCCTGGTGTGGATGCACCCCCTGCCACACACCCTCGAAGTGGCTTGCAGGGTATGTTGAAGATATAGATATAAAATAGGCATTCATTTTGCAGAAACCTCTTCATAATTCACCTTCATTTTCCAAAATGACTAAAAAATTGGCCCCATTCATTTTCATAAAGAGAGGTTTTACTGTATATTCATCCATGTAGGTAAGACGGAACCTGTCACAGCCTTTAAGAACATAACAGACGCAATAGCCAGCTTGGATATTTTAGTTGGCTGGGTTTCTCCTCAGTCGCCGTCGTGCATTGGAGTCTACATTAGCCGGTGTCCCTCGCATTTTTTGTTTAAAGTTGCATTCGATGTTGGTGGAGATCTCTACGAAATAATTATCATTTGTTCTCAATGCCAGTAACTTGAGACTTATAAAACTGCCAGAATATGGCAGAAAAAGTATTATCAAAAATATTTTGGCACTTAATGGACATGGCAATGCTATGCTATTACAGTAGAAACTTGATATTACAAAGTCAACGAGACTGGAAAAATCGACACTTCATAATATCAAATATCATATGAATGCGTATCCTTAACCAACATCACAATGAAGCTATTTGTTCCCTGGAATATATTCACTCCCGCAACTTACTTTCATAATTTACGATGTTATAATTCATGAATGCATCTATAAATGTGTATTAATGTCAACAGAGTTTATTAAGTTATACACAGCTAACTTATTCCTTTTTTTTCAATGAGTCAGAAAAATCAAGTGCCTTCGCAAATTTTCGTGCAGTTTGGACTAGGCCTACGAAGCTTCATTAGCACATTTTTGTATATTACTTTTAACTCAACTGAAAAACTTGTATCATATGCATGGGCGATGTATTCATATTTTTCAGGTAGTATTGCTGTGTGCATAAACTATGGAAGTGCGCGATTTGTGAAGTGCAATCATTTGCAACTAGATGCTGCTCCAGATATAGAATTTAGAGGAATAAATTGCCGCTAAAAGAAAATCATATGCTTTGCGTCAGGCATTATAGATTAGACCTAAATTGTGCTAACACAGTGAAATGATTCTCTCACTAATGCTATGTCAATCACGTATTTTGTATAAATAATGATATGCCCGTTAATTAAGAGAAATAACAGCCATAACCATCTTTGCGTGGTTATTTCCGAGACGAAGGCTCTAAAAGAAGAGCTTAAAAAGGAGTTCATCTTTATGTTTACCTCCTTCCAAAAGTATCTTGTACAAACCACACACTTCAATGGTGAAGGCGTGATAATTTCCTTTACACTTCTTCAGTTATTAACGATGGTAACATAAATCCATAATTTACATTTTTTGCCCTACTCTGCGAAAGCTAAAGTTGTGGATCTATTCACATCAGTTCGCTTGCTATTCTTCCACTAATTTGCAAAAATGATTTAAAGATTCGATACACCTAAAAATTGTGAAATATTTTCACGTAGTGTTCTTCTACTTCCAATCAAGCAGGTGGATTTTCATCAGAGCATTGTAGTTCCAGTTCTGGCCACGCACGAAAATGGAAGCCTTACGTCTTCACCCGTCACTGAGGGGATCACTCCATTCACCCTCACAAAAACAGCTACGAGTCCCATGGTCTCCGAGTATCTTACGTCAATTTGGAGGCTGATCCAGCTGTGGATTCAAGGCCAAGGGATGTGCGCAGGAAATAAACATTGAAAGAATCATATCCTCTGCAGGGTACTAACATCATATCTTCCTCCTACTCTACCTCAACAGGCTAGTCTGCGGAGAGGGAGGACAAGATACTGGGGAGTATGGTCTTTTATCATGAATCAAGATATGCCCACAAAACAATATTTGAATGTGTTACACCCCGTGCACAGATACCTTGCGAAAAAGGGAACTTAAGGGCCCTTAAGTGGGAATGTGAGGCCTGCTGAGCCAGCTGGGGACACTGCACCCGCTGAGCGGGAGGGAGGGAAGGGGCCCACGAAGAGGCCTCATCTCCTCGAGGGCCAGCACGGGGACTTCGGAGGGAGGGGGTGACTCTTGCCCACCCGGGGGTGGCGAAACGAAGGGTCACTTGGATTCTGACGAGGCTTTCTGCTCCCTCTCCAACGATGTGAATTAGGGTTTTTCATAGGATGGTTCTACTTATCATTTAGTCTTATGTGTATATCTAACAAGAATTAGGCTACAAAATCCTTACCAGATTCCTCGTCACTCTGGAGGATCACAGCTGAGAAGATATCTTTTTGGATATTTTTTCGATCACTGGGTAGGAGAGAAAGGCGAGAAATGTATACTATTATACGACCTAAATATGTATGGGCATATGAACGTTTTTTACCATTGATTATGCATGCGCCCAGAACAAAACATCATATAAAATTAATGCGACAAACTAAGTGATCGTATGAAACAAGCAAACTCATATTTTCTCTGATTTTCTAGGCTGTTGGCTACGGAAAATGAAGGATAACCTTCCTTGACCACTACATCGAAACGCTCAATGAGGAGGGTAAAACATGATTCTCTCGATGATGACTATTGTCAGCCGGAATAATGATGCTGTGGAGTAGGTAAGGTTGGGTAATCAGTCTGAACTATGTAGGGAGAAAAACGCTTCTATGTGCGATACGCATGACTATATTTATCGCCCGAACGCCATAGTATCTCTTCCGATGCCTGTGAAAACGTTTTTGAGTGCACTCATGAAGTAAACGATTACTAGGAATACCCCTAATGGATTTATGTTTGGGGAAAACGGGTAGCAAAAAATGATAGGGATCATAAGAGGAAAATGCTGGTTGTAGCAATCTGTTTCTTGCGGGCAAGTATATCTGTACTTGACAAATTTACGTTTTTTTGACTCCTTGTTGGCAAAGCTGAATGTATTTTTAGTCGCATTGGTGACATATTTTATGTACTAATTCACCTATGATTCAAAGTCATCCTAATGAATAATGTGCATGCCAATGATGAATGATTAGGAGTCTTACTTTGCAAAGGAGCATCTGAAAAATGCTGCCACGATCCGTCATTACTCGTAAAAACAAGTAATTTTTTCACGTTGGAACCGAGACCAGAGGTTCGTAATTTCAAAACGTTGTTATTCCTTAACATCGAGTACTGTTACATGTATTTAGATACCCTTTTGGTCAAGACCGAAGATTTTGCTTTGTAATATCAAAATATCCAAGATTGTAATTTCAAGTTTCTACTGTATCTTACATCATTTACTAAAAGACTAGGGAAAATTGAGAAGAAAGAAACGCTTATGTCACTGGCTTAAACTCTTGTGCTGAAGTACAAGAGCGAGGTGTAACCATGGAATGCCACAAATGATATCGAAACCACCCCACCTTACAGAAAAACATTTTCCTGAGACTGTCTTGCCCACAACTGAAAGTGTCCATCTAAGAGTTGTGTTGTATGTTAAGGGTGTTCTATACCTCCGCAGAAAATGGCTCTGCAGACCCTTGCGAGATCGAAGATAACGAGTTTAATATAAGTCGCAGAGCTGGTCGGTTTTCACTGATCGTTAGATTAAGGATCAATGTGTGTGGCTATTTGAACAATATTTTCATTAGCAGTACTCATTAAAGAGCTTCAGGCACTGAAAATCGTAAAAATAGCCCGATTTCAGCCTTTTTTCCTTTGACATTGAAATCATAATGGAAACATGTGTTCAACTCTCCGCTGGGATTCATCCTTCTCTTCTACTATTATATCAAACTCAAAGACCTTAGGTGCATACAAAAGTTGCAATTTATTATTTTCCGAACCATGTTTTCACTATTTTACGTGCTAAAAATTTTTCTCTCAGTGGCGCTACTCATAGTCCCCCCCCCCACTCCCGCTAACGTCACCCTCCACCTCCTGGCTCCTTATCTCTCTCTCTCGAACCATTTTAAGGCCAACGTCCGAGCCACTTCGCCTCCCTCCGGCCCCTTGTCGAAAGCCAGAGCCCTCAGACCGAGCGAACTCAGCAAGGGATATTTTGTTCAGTAGCAGGCAGGCATGCAGCCAGAAATTTGCTTCGGGGGGGGGGCTAAGTTTAGCACGTTTAGCCTAACTTCAATTCAGCCTTGCCCGTCGGTACCGACATGAAACAAATTTCTTCCTTCATTTTCAGTGCTCGGTATTTGCTTTCACAGTGCCCATTCCTATCTGTTTTCCCTGGTTAAGCTCACTGTTTATCCTGTCATGAAGCAGTTAATTTAACCGGCCCCAGAACAGAAGTTCAAATCATGCATACATATCAGATTACTACAGATACATACATATCAGATTGGTAGATTAAATAGTGGGTCGGTAAAATTATTATCGGGGAAAATTCTAGCTGAAAAAGAGCACCAAGAGAGAAATAGATTGGGAGAAATAATTTCAGTGATAGTAGTGAATTGTCGTAGTTTAAGAAATAAAGTAGCCGAATTTCACCACCTCATAAAAAGTACTGATGCTGATATAATCGTACGCACAGAAAGATGGTTTTCGAAGGACATATCAGATTATGAAGTATTCCCGAAGTGTTTTACCGTATACAGAAAGGATAGAGTAAGCAGAAACGGAGGAGTATTATTTATAGCTGTGAAGGACCCGTATGTTAGTAGAAGAAAACTTATTTCAGAGCGAAATGTAGTAAGTATTTGGTGTTCCGTTAAAAGTAAAAGTAGTGATGCAAAAAAAGATATATGTAGGTGCATATTACAGGCCACCGGATGCAGACATCAATTCTATAATGGAACTAGAGTCAGAGATAGGAACATTGATTTCTCGGAACAAATACAGAGGAATAATAGCAGGCGGAGACTTCAATCTCCCTTCGATAGACTGGAATACGTGTAGTTTTATAACAGGAGGTAAGGATAAGTAACTCTGCGAATCACTGTTGAACACCTTTACGTCACATTTTTTACATCTACTTCTACATAATACTCTGCAAGCCAACATAAAGGTGTGTGGTAAGTGGTGAATTCTCACCAAACATGCACTACATATCATGCATAAAAAAAGGAATAGTACTCGTATAGGTACTGTTCAAAACTACGCTATTTAAAAAAAGATAAAAATAGCAAAACATACATGCAAAAACATGACGTTAGTTGGGTTAGCTATAAGTCCTTATACCAACATGCAGCTACCAATGTTATCCATTGCTACACTCGTACTGGATATATTTACCGTTATTCATATCCCTCAATGTGCGTAGAAAAAAGGGCATTTTGAATCTGTCAGTTTGGCAATAATTTTCTCTAATTTCGTGCTTATGGTCCAGTCTACCATGGTAAGTTGGGTTCACAAAATATTTTTAACATCATCACTGAAAATATGGTCTTGGAATTTGTTTAAGAGATTAAGTCTAAATTTCAATCTGCTAAGATCTTCTTCAATTCAAGTGCTAAGAGAAGAGCTATTCTTTTTCCAAAAATTCATCAAGAGACAATTATTAAATTTTAATTCTAAGTGCCATGTATCACACCAACCTTCAATTGCTTGTAGGTCATCATTTAAATATTCTTTATCGTTTGGGCATAGAATTTCCCTGTACACTACAGTGTCATCGGCAAATAGACGAAGCTTACTTATGACAACCTTATTGATATCATTTATGTACAGGAGGAACAGGAGTCGACCTATCACAGTACCTGATGGGACACCCGAAGTGACTTTAATTACCGGTGAGGTAACACCGTCCAAAACAACCCTTTGCACCCGATCATGCAGGAAATCATTTATCCATGATTTAATGTTACTGTCTATGCCATAATATTTTAATTTCAAGATTAGTTTGCTATGAGACACCTTCTCGAAAGCTTTTTTGAAATCGAGAAATATAGCATCCACTGGAATATAATTTTCGCCAGAAACTAAAATATTGTGAGAAAAGAGAGCAAGTTGAGTTTCACATGATTTGCTCTTCCGGAAGCCATGCTGAACATTGGACAATAAATTCTGGCTATATAGGTGTCCCATGACTGAACTAATAATTATATGTTCCAGGACCTTGCATGAAATGGATGTGAGGGATATAGGTCTGTAGTTAGATGGCTGCTCCCTATCGCCACTTTTAAAAATGGGTGTTACATCGGCTGCTTTTCAGTCCATCGGTACGACGAAACTTTACAACAACTAGTAAAAGAACCGACCAGGGGAAACAACATTCTAGACTTATTCGCAACAAATATACCCGAATAAGTTCTAAATGTAGCTACAGGCAGGAATTAGTGATCATAAAATAGTGCATGCAATATTTAATGTAGGCGTTGAAAAACATTATAAACCAAGGAGGAGGGTATACTTATTCGGCAAGGCTAATTAACGACGGTATGAAAGAGGAATTAAGGGAATCGTTTAATGTATTTAGCGAACAAAGCAAAGGATTAGATATAGAGGATTCATGGAGAGAAATTCTTGAGGTCACCCATAAAGCAGTTAATAAATATATACTAAGTAGTAAATTGATAATACAGAGCATAGGTGGTATGACGCGGAGGTTAGGAAATCACTAAAGCGAAGAAGGGTATGCCACGCTGAGATGAAAAATGAAGGACAGGGTCTATCGGTAGAGGAATAAATGAGTTAGTTCAAAACTATAAAAAATCGAGAGCATTAGCAAGGAAATCATGTAGGCAAGCGTTATCACCTTTCAAGAGCAAGATGTTAGGAGAATATTTAGATAGTAATCCTAAAGCGTTTTGGTCATATGTGAGAGAGAGAACTTCAGGGAAATAGGTCCACAGTAGGTACACACACTTAAAAGTGATAAAGGAATTAGAGTCACCTGAGGGTTTAGAAAATGCCAATACTTTGAAAGCCTTCTTCCAAAGCATATTTCTACTCATCGTCACACAACGCAGTGGAACCTCCGCCGAAAACATTCAGTGAGCAAATGCCCGAATTACAAATTTCATGTCGTGGAATAGAGCAGCAGTTAAAAAACATTAGTAAAAACTAATCACCAGGTCCCGATCAAATTCCTTCCCGGGTATATAAAACATTAGCTTCTGAAATAGCCCCCTATCTAGAAATAATATTCAATAAAACACTAAAGAACCGCACAGTACGCAAGGATTGGAAAGTAGCTAACATTACACCTATTTTTGAAAGCGGTGATAGGAAAGAACCTAGTAACTACAGACCCATTTCACTCACGTTAATCTCTTGCAAGGTATTTGAGCACATTGTAGTCAGTACAATCATGGGGCATTTGGATAGTCAGGGATTGCTCATAAACAGACAACATGGGTTCCGGAAAGGTAGATCCTGCGAGACACAATAAGCTTTATTTGTACACGATATTTTAGTCAACGGTGAAAACAGTACTGAAGTTCATGCGATAGATTTAAGATTTTAAAAATGCATTCGATAAAGTTCCACATGATAAATTAATCTTGAAATTAGAGAGTTTTGGTTTAAATAATGACGTTGTGTGTTGGGTAAAAAATTCTTAAGTGGGCGAGAGCAGAGGGTTGTCGTAGATGGTATCATGTCAGACACAATCAAAGTCACATCGGGAGTTCCCCAGGGTAGAGTAGTTAGTTTTACGCTTAGACTTTTTGCAGACGATACTGTAGTGCGCAGGGGTATATCAGAAGAAGACAGGAAGCAAGGATTTAGATATAATTCAAGACTTGGAGGAGGAATAATTCTATAGAGCGATCCTATAAAATTAATAACACGAAGGTCGAAAGCGTTGAAACCATAAGGTATTTAGGTGAAACAATCACTAAAGATTTATCGTGGAGAAGACACATCCGGGAAATATGCGCCCGAGCAAAGAGAAAGCTAGGATTTATAAAAAGAGTACTTGGGAAATGTGACGAGAAGACAAAATAGCGATGTTACTTTTCACTTAGCACATGAAATATAAGCAGTTTAATCCGGATTATCATGCCCAGTTAAAATCAGAACGATAAAATTTCTAGGAAAAAGTTTCGGGTCCCCCTCCGTATCGCCTGGGAAATTCGGGGCCCCAGTCCCTGTTCTTGAAAGTAAATTGAGAAAAGTGAATTGAGGTAAAATAGTTAAAATGGGGAGCTTGTGTTCAATAATCTGACAGTAAAACGCAGAATAATGGTCACCTGGTCCGACCGAGTAACCATTTACCGGAAATACGGGGTGAAATTTAATATTTCCTTTTTAATGCATTAGAATGGATCTACAGTAACTGGATTACTCGTGCAAACTATTGTACTATTTAGGATCGGAAAAAATTGCTTCCAACACATATTGGATAAAAGTACAGGGGGTTGACTCCTTCAAGCACCAATCTTGTTTATGTAAGTAATGCTAAATGGAAGCGTATTTTACGTTTACGTCCGAATTGGAAAAAATTCCGAATCTTACGAATATAATCAACATTTTCGTAGAAGTGCAGTTTAGTTTTTCTCGTATATTTCAAAAAAATATCGGAGACATTTCATCCCTCTGAAATGTCATTAGGGCACTGCGGTTCAATAACTTTTGAAAGACCAATTTACAAACGTAAATTCCTGCTTGCATTCAAGTGATACCACTGAAGAGACAAAGGAAGGAGACAGCTTATGAGCCTTCTAGAAGAAGAATATTTGATATAAGACACCGTTTCACTTCTCTGTTAGCTCTGGGAAATAATGCACCATTTAGCTGCAAATACTGCAGTATATGTGCGAAATGCAGAACTATGAAAACACAGGCCAAACAGCATATGTGCTTCAAGAATTGGAACAAGTCCTCGACGGAAATGGAAGCCGACATAATTGTCGAGGGATTTAAAACAAGAGTAGAGATGCACAATTTGAAGTACCACCGGCTTATAGGTGATATAATATGAAGTGCTTGTCATGAATCTTATAAATGGGTGTTGTGTAATTAGTTTTATCTTTCTTCACGCAAATACGATAAAATTTCCATTTAATTCGTAGGGGATGGCGACAATAGTGCTACCAAGAAATTGGCCGAACTTCTCCCTTTCGGCATTGATATCCCTGTCATTAAAATAGAATGCACCAATCACTTGCCGCGAAATTACTGTAAGAGGTTAAGAGAAATTGCTAAGAAAGCTAACTTCACAGAAACAAGATAGACAATATTAAGGCGATGGACCGAAGGATGCTATGAAACATGCATGGAATTAAATAATGGATCGCAAATGACACAGTATACGAAAAAGCTAAAATTGACCCACTAGAAAAAATAATAACAAATGAAAGTACGAAATACTACAAAACGATAGAAAACAGTGAAAACACAGCTATGAAATGTGCAGCATTAAAAAAACAATTAATTTGACAGTTTCCATAGACCGAATAATATTTTAATGAATAATTAAAGATTCTAGTCAGTTCCGGGATTAAATGACACATAGAATAAGTCAGTTTTTGGCATACTATGAAATAAAGTCACCCTAGGGTGACGAGCCATCAGTCAGTCAGTTTTATTTCATTGAATTACTGATGCTCAATTTTCTTTTTTAAGATTCTCTCTTTGGACTTTTCATCTATCGAATAAATATAATTTACCGTAGTCCATAAAAATTTTTGCTCCAGTTCACACTTACAATGACGTTGTGTTTTAGTTTTTACTCGATCCCATTTAATTTCTGGACAAACTTTAGACAGAGTTACACTCGTATTGGAAAAATCTTGCAATAAAGGAATTAGGTCGAAGACACGAAAAGCATATTACTTCTTTACTGAAAATAAATAGCCCCGGATATTTTACCTGGTAGCGAGGGTGGACTAAATGAAATCCCACTTATAGACAAGTTACGTTTGTGTTAGGTGAGTAGCAAAGATAAGCGGATAGCTAAGATGAGGAATACGAATGAATCACTCGTAAACAAAGATTCTCTCGGCCTTCCTCGAAGGGATCGAGTGACGACGTGTGACGCAATAAGCGATAAGGAACATCTCGACTGGTGGTCACTCATTGGTGACTGAATAAATAAGCCACTCCCCAAACACCCCTCAAAGATGACCCTCTCCTCCCAGTAAAGTTACCCATCCCACTGAAACTGAAGCGGTGGCTCTCGGAACTAACCCTCTTGACGGTTACTCAAGAGATATTGGTTTGGTATAGAACAGCCTTAATGCTGCTAATGTTATATCATGAAAACGGAATTAAACTAAGTATACGTCCCAATTGCAGTGTTGGTTTTTGTACTGCCACAGGTTTCCAAATTTACCATATTACAATTTATTTAATGAAGGGGTTGAAGGACCGCGAACTGGCCGCGAGAAAATTAACAGTGTTGCCTGCTGAAATTGCACAATAGCAGAAATTCCACAGAGAAAAAATCTTTCTTGACTAACCTGCTGATGAATCAAGACTGCTGTTGTCATATTAATATTAAAATACTATGAAAAAAGCAATTGTAAGCTTTTCAAATTTCCAAGAAATAAAACAAAAAAACATATGTGCCTCCAAATTAAATACCCACCAAGGGTTGGACTTGGAAAATAGAGCCCAGATGACTGAATACCCAGAAAGACTGGTTAATTATTTGAATTGGCAGTTATATGAACCATACGTTGGATCAATTCCTATCCAATGTAGCATGATTTTCCATGTACAAAAATTACTTTTGGTATTTTTAGGTTAACACTCCTTTCTCAGCTTCACATTTCATGGCACATGGCACAATGCAAAGCTATAAATTCAGTAAAAATGGATTCTTACTGGAAAGGATGCCCTCACAAGAAATATCCTCTCAACCTTTTTAAGGACTTAGGAAGATTCTATGAAAACCCATCCACATCATAAGTGTCATGATCATTGGTTTCCTCTATATGAGTGGAACTAGGTATGTAATAATTAATTTGACCTACACTAGGTAGCCTCCCACTCCCACCATGGGGCTACCACATCATCTTACAGACAATGAAATTGAATGACTTAATATGTATACTTACAAATTTAAGCATGTTCCAGTCAAATACATAGTCATACGAGAATCCTTGACGATGAAAGAGAGTTCGGAACATCTGACGAAGAAAGATATAGTCAGGTCTTTCATCAAATTTGAGAGATCGGCAGTGATCTAAAAACAAACTAAACTCGCCTGTAAAAGAATTAATACCATTTAATAAGTGCAACCAACACCTATGAAAAGAGAAAAAAGTCACTCTTTACTAAATCCACAAAGCACTTTACAACAATGCACAAAAATAAAATGTAAACATTGAATACGGTAATTTGTTGCCTGCTTTCTTTGAAAGATGACTCCTAAAGAAAAGTAGGCAAGAGAAGAATATGAATCATAAAACTGCTTTGAACAATAGTATTAGTATTTCAAACATTTTATGTTCTCCATCCAACCCCTTCAACCCCCAAAAATTGTTTTCTGCCCGGTGACAGAACTACACCACCACCGAAATACATAATTGCACTGGGCAGATTCCAGAGGCAGGCAGAATGAAACCTCCGCCTACTGGAAAGATACTTATCTCAAAAATAGCCCCCTTAGGTAATTAAGCACAATTTTTAGGGAAAATAAAAGCAACAGAGAAAGAAAATTGTGCCTAGTACCATTCAATAATGCTAAAATTGTGATTTTCCAGAAAAGTAGTATTTATTATACACAGCAATAGCATTTGTATGCACTTACTTGGGTAACCTTTGCATAGTTCTTTAATTGGTGTTGACATTTTCTTTTCACTTATTCTTTCATACTTCTGCCTCTTAGTTGCTGCTCGCAGACCTTGCCAGGGTAAGGATCCCTTATTGAAGTACATTAATACATATGCTAATGATTCTAGGTCATCTCTTCGGCTTTGCTCTGAAATGGTTGATTTATGTTTACTAATAGTGAAAAACCCATGGTATGATTAATACATGGTAATTAACACTACATATTCTTATAGCATGAGGTGCATGTTTTCAATAACAAAAAATATTTTTTATGCTGTATTTCCTATGGTCTTTCAAGCAAGGAAGCGAAAATGTTATCAAGCTAATGCAACTTCAGCATGGAAATGCTTCGCACTGCACTCAAAAGGTCTTTACTTTGAATGAAGGAATGATGTACTTACATTGGAAAATATCAAGCTTTTGTTAACATTAGCTATAAACAGAACCATCACAGTCTATCTCGCGGCTGTCAATTTCACAAAGTAAAATTGACAGTCACTATGACACATTAGCAAGCAAAAGCATTTAGAGTGTGACTATGATATATTTTACAAGATATATTAAGGTTAAAAAAGTAATAAGAATATATACCAGCCTAGAATTCATTAGAAAGTAAACAGAAACTTATAAATATTCCCTAGATTTGCTACTCCATTATGAATTTTACGTAGCGTAAGTGATCACTGATACACAAGCCTCTCGGAAACACATGGACACTCACCAACACCAAGATGTGTGTTGATACTGGCATACCGAGCAGTTCCAGTCAAATTCTTATTCTCCCTGTACGGAATATGCACATGAGTCCTGAAATCCTTATATTTCTTCGCTAGACCGAAGTCTATGATGTAAACTAGGTTTCCTTTCTTCCCTAGACCCATTAAGAAATTATCAGGCTTTATGTCTCTGTGTATCAAATTCTTGCTGTGAATGAAGTCGATTCTACAAATCTGCGAAGGAAGAAAGGTCAAAAACCTATCACACAAAATTCTCATGACACATCAACAATAAGAGTTATCGGTGAAAACAAACGTACCAACTGATCAGCAAGAAGTAGAACTGTTTTCAAAGAGAATCTGCGAGAGCAAAAATTGAATAAATCTTCCAGGGAAGGGCCGAGCAGCTCCATTACCATTACATTGTAATCTCCTTCCGATCCACACCACTTAATCATCGGAATTCCAGCTGAAGTAAAACATAAGTATTACAATATGCATGAAATCTAATAATAAGGCTAGCTAATGGCCAAATATTTACCTCCTCCTTGCATTAATTTGTATATCCTAGATTCCATGTAAAGTTGCGGATGCCTTGTTTTAATGCATTCAAGTTTAATAGCCACTTCCTCCCCAGTAGAAATATTAGTGCCTATTAATAGAAGGGTGAAATGATCGACATAAATGATTGTAATCTCGAAGATGTCTCCCTGCCGTCTACCGATCAATAACTGATTTATTCAAACACCATTTTCAGCAAATACTGATGAACAGATGGCGAAACCATTTGGAATGCAATTGAAATGTTTCAGAAATTGCATTTTCATATCATAGAAACTTAACTTTGCAGTACACCAATGACTGCTGTCAACACAAATACGTCGTTCAGAAAGGCTCTGAACCGATACTTTCGCATAACGTAATCCAAGACTAATATCTACTTTTTCTTATATATGATGGAGTATTACAACAATGAATAGATCTTAAACTCACATCCGTAAGTAACAGGGAAAATCAAGTCAACAAATTAGAACAAATTCAATGATAGTAAATAAGTATTTACCCAAGTAAATATCTCCAAAAGATCCACTACCTATCTTCCGTCCTAACCTATATTTATTTCCCACTCTTAGCTCCATTTCTGTAAGGTCATAAAAGTCGAATTAGACATTACCAACATAAACAGATTCGAAACAAGCAGCCATGTTGAACCTTGTTCATTGACATTCGAGAAAAGACGGGGAGTTCTTCACCACTGAAAAATCATACCTGGGGCTACACTACAAAAAGTCGGCAATATACACAAACGCCGATCCCTAAATGAAAATCCGTTTCATCAAGAATACAGTAGGGTATGGGATAGCAAAGGATTATTAAGATTTCTCATTGTATGCAACACTTTTTCTACTGTTCCGTCAGAGCCTTGGCGATAGAACAGTTTCCTGCCTGGTGTCGCTACCATCGATTGATACTGACAAATGATATTTCATGGGCGGCCTCGTTCTGCGATATTTGAATGGCCTGTGAGGTATTGCATAGGAAGACAGGAGTCAACCAATTCCTTACGCACTCTTTAAGAATTTTTGTCCACCATTCGATTTTCTACTTTCATTAGTTATTTTTATTGAGTTATTTTTTTCTGGAGGCTAACTTCTAAATGCCAACTAGTTTTAATTAGATTAATTAAGAGATTAATTTGTCATATAATGAATCGTTACTTGGAATCTACAAGGTCAGCATTCAGGCATCAGCCTGTTCAGCATCTCATAGTCGATGTAGGATATCCAATGACCAGTTTCACATTGGAAAACTGCATTTCTGTAAGACACTCGTTAAAATAAAAAAAAAGTTTTATTATTTATCTCTAATTTAGGGATAATCATTATGACTCATTTTTTTCTCTTTGATAGGCAATGCAAGATGTTCTTTCCCTTGGTTGTTCCATCAGAGGAAGCAATAGCATTCCTGGCTTGGGATTGTCGACAATAGGTACTTATTTCAAGAGTATTATTCAACTGGATAGTATTAAAGGAAATTATGTGAAGTTCCATAATGCAATAGAGTCACTACGTGAGATGGTAGGTATTTTCATGATATTGTTATGGATGTAGTCGTCATAAAGTCATGTCAAATCTAGTTACTTGCTTATTTTTTTTATTTAGGTGGATAGTATGCCCACATCAGCTGATGGATTCAAAGCAAATTTATTGGAAGCCATAACTGCAGCAATAGAAGATTTTAGGTTCAAACCTGATAATACTGTGAGGATCCTTAATAAATTATTAGAGTGTTAACGTACAATAACCTATGCATAGTTAAGCATTTTATCTTTTCCATTTATTCATAATTCATAGGTCTATTAGTAGAAAATAATTCCACCAAAAAAAAAGGAATAAAATCTATATTGATGCATGGGACAAATTAGTATAATAACTCCATGGGAAAAAAATGTATAAAAGATCTAATTCATTGGGTCAACTCTACAATGAAATATCATTTGATATACCCAACAAGATAGTCCATCAAAAGGGATCATGGTTCTCATTCACAGAACCTCCGATTAAAATTAGTCCAGGAGCTTTGCACAAAACAAACACATCATTCACCTATCAGGCAAAAATTGAGACTAATCAACAACTAGACTAGCGATAACTGCTATCATCATCTACATTTATCAATCCTAAAATGATTCTGGCTCAGCTCTCTCTTGTTTTTTTCTCTCAGCTAACCTCTTCATATTTATACAATTACTTGACTTTTAAATCGTCTGCAATTCCTTTGATTATCACATTCATGGTCTTTATTTGTCATTCCTATCATTCACTTTATCCTTGCATGACTGTTTTGTCTCAGGATGTAGACAGTTAGCTCAGAAGAGTCATCATATTTTTTATTGTCCTTGGTTCTCTTCTTATGACCTCTTTCTAAGTACTTGGTCTGTCCATTTCACATAAATCCTTAAGCCCATTTTAAATGGTACTTGATCCAGCACAAGGACTGGAAAGCTGGTTCTCCTATAAAAGATCTTTCCCTCTAACAGGATTTGAACCCATACCCTCTGATAGGGTAGCCAGCACTCAAACCACCAAAGCAACATGCTCCCCTCCACCATTTCCAAAAAAATCTCTATCCAAATACATGCCTATCCTAAATTATGAATGTGTCTTCAGCTACTGGTTGCCTCCCCCAAGAAACTATTTCTACATGTCTTTCAGGCTGCCCATACATAAATATTTCTACTGGTATAATGCACTGGTAATGGTACTGACTTTTCCATGGGTTATTACCATCTCACTTCTTTCTTTGCTTATTATTTTACTTCCCAAAGTATACTATACTTCTCCCTTTCTAGTTTTTTGTATCCTGAGTAATATTTGTCTCTACTCTTCTAGTGCTTCATAATAATTATATAATTTTAGCCATTGGTGATGTTTTACCAATTATTATCAAAGTTAACTAGTCTTTCTTGGTTACTCCTCTTTTTCCACCATGGCAGCTATGTCATCAGAAAATTGCAACTAAGTTAATATTTTATCCTTCATTTTCACTGCTGAATGGTATGATGGGCGAGAAGGTATTGTTAGCCTACAAAGTAGTCTCATAAGAGGCCTCTTTAGATAGGTATGTCCTGCTAAAACTCAAGCCACATGATTTTCTCTGAAATCCTTTGAGAAACCACTGTCCACAGAAAAATGAACTATTGAGAACCCATCAGTTTTGCACAGTTAGACTCAGTTGTTCTGTGTAGTTGACTACAAAAGCTGCAGTAGTTTGTATTAGGTGGCGATTAAGATGCCACCTATAGTTTTTTGATATTAGCTACTAATGATTTATTATTGGACTACTGATCCAGTACCCTGGTGACTAATGAAGATTGTGTATTGGAACACAGTCGGCTATTATAGCTACAGAGAAAAAAACTCAAAAGTATGTTTTCCTTCTCTGAAACTATGTTGCACTGTAGTGAGGAGTCATAACTTGTGTTTTCCTCTGCTATAACAAAAAACTTACACCGTTTATGCCTGATTCACTTATTTGTGGCAATAGTTGCACTGGGCTAACTATTGAGACTTTACCAGTTTATAGAATAACCAAATTTTTTTCTCTTTAGTGGTAAATGGGGTGAGCATTTCTATACCATAAATGCAGAATTGTTGTATAATCAGCGACTTTTTTTTGCCAAAAATAGCTTTGAGAGGGTTATGGTTCAGTGTTTCAATCTCAGTTATTAATGGAAAATAAAAGAATGAAACTTTGTTAGGTTCACTTGCAGCGTTTCTAGAAAGAAGAACAGCAGTTCACGAGAAACGCTTGTCCAAAGGACAAGTATTCTTTCCAAGACGGTGAGCAAGATGAGGTCAGAAATAGAATAAACCACAAAAGTATGACAATCTAACTAATCAAACACTGTATTTAAACAACAAAAGACAAGGTACAAACCAACAAAATTGAAATACTCTTCACAATTTCGGGAAAAGCTAATAACTTGCACCAAAAAGTCCATGGCGCAAAAAGGAGAATCGACAATCACCAACTCTCCACTCACCTAGCCTCGAAATCGTCTCTATGCCGTCTCGACTCCAACAGAGGGCGTGAGAGGGGAGGTAATCTCTGGGGTAAGGAGGGGGTATATTCTGGAAGGTCAAAGTGCAATGGGGTTTAACGTGGAATTCCATTGGTGCAAATTGAGGGGAGGAAAAGGTGGCATGATGTGAAGGGGGCGAGGTGGAAGCTTAGGATTGGGTCATCCGGGACTCTTTTTTCACTACGGCAGGGGAACACTAAATAACGGCTCGTACGATGGCCTAACTTCTGGTCTTCTTGCGCGCTTTGGGGGCTATATAAGTGAATACCACACTGGTCAGGGGACGGCGTGGCTGGACGGCGTGGCTTGACGGCACGCTTTGTTGGAACGCTGCAGTCCGGAATCGTTGCATTTTGGAATCGTAGGCATTGTTGGCGTCGTTGGCTCCGCCTGTCGTTAGCTACGCCTGCCGAGCAAGTCCTGCGGCTAAGTCCGGAGGATAATTAGTCCCCCGAGGGGTTATGTCCAACGAGACAACCAAAAAATGCCACACACTTTATATTTAAATAGGCACGACCCAGGTTTCATAACGTAGTTACATCTTCAGGTGACTGATCATGCATACATCTTGTTTATATAACAAGTTGGGTGTGACAGTAAGGACATCTATCTGTCGGAAGGGAGTGGGGTGAGTTGAGTGAGATGAGAAGGGATAGAGGGGGAAGGAGCAGTGTTAGGTTGGGTAGAGGGATTTCCCTGCTTTGATGGGTCTTCGACCAGTGGGGGGTAGAGTGAATGAGGAAATGAGGGGCTACGGAGGGTTGAGGTAAGGTGGGTGAAGGACGAGAAAAGAAAGATTATCGGGGGCGCATTATGTTTTACAAGGCACAATAGTCAATGGTAGTTCATGGGTCCAGCTGTTGATGATGAGGCCTCAGGGATAATGATTTCCCGGAAATGTAATGGCACATAGGTCACTGGGGGAATTTTTATGATTAGCACTGATTGGTACAATTTCCAGGAATATGCTAATTGCACACAGGTGGGTGATCACTGTGGAATTTTTGGTTGTCACTGTACAAATTCGTTTATGGGGATGGAAAAGAGTGGGAGGGAGGCACTTGCTCATTGGCCAGGGGGATGTTGTTCTTTAAATGTTGGGTTATCTCCAACATTTCTAGGGTGTCGAGTCTACTCTTGTTTCCTTCTGAGTGGAGGATCTCTGGCGTGAAATCGCTCTGATGGTTGCTGTCTATTAAGTGGTTGGCAAAGTTTGACTGCCCTTTCTTCTTTTTGTAACAATTATGATGCTCACTCACTCTAATGTTGACACTTCTTTCCATTCTGCCTATAATATAGTGCAAATATTGTGACAGGAGATATATCTCCTGTCACAATCTCTGCACTTAAGGCAGTATATGCCACTTCTCTCTTCGGGTGGGAAACGATCTTTGCAGTTGAACAGCATTGTTTTGAGAGTTGAGGGGGTATAATATGCTATCATGTAATTTTCCTTTGGGAAGCGGGAGGTAACAGAGTGGGAAATATTTCCTAGAAAGGGAAGCCAGCACCCCATTTTTGGAGTGTTGATAGGGATGAGGGACGACACCATTGACAAGGCCCCTTTCCTGTGGGCTTTATTGAGAATGTTTTCAAGGATTGCTGGTTGATAGCCATTAACCTTTGCGATATGTTGTATGGTTTTCCATTCCTTATGGTAGTTATGTTCGCTGAGGGAAATTTTTATGAGTCTATTGATTAATGAGTGAAACGCTGCTGCCTGGTGTTGAAAGGGGTGGCACGAATCCATGGGAATAATAACATCTGTGGAGGTGGGTTTGTGATAAATGTCAAATAGGTGTTTCCCTTCTTTGAACTGAATGTTTAAGGCTAGATAATTGATTGATTTATTTCCTATTTCCATAGTGAATTTAATTTTGTTGTTCATTGAGTTACTGAAAGTGAAAAAATGTTCTGCCTTGTGGTGCCCGTCCAACAGCATAGAACGTCATCAACATATCTATACCAACAGTGAACATATTTAGTTAAATCATGACCTGAATGAAACAATTTTGACTCAAATTCATCCAGAAACATTTCTGCGAGTAGAGGTGAGAGGGGTGATCCCATAGCAAGCCCTTCTAATTGTTGGAAATAATTGTTAATAACAGTAAGTAGTTTTGATTGAAGCATGCGTTCGTTAATTCCAATATCTCTTCTATTATTACGGGATTGACTTGGTTGTTTTGGACCTCTCGCACCCCACTTGTTATATAAAGAAGATGTATGCATAATCAGTCACCTAAAGATGTAACTATGTTATGAAACCCGGGTCGTGCCTATTTAAATATAAAGTGAACCCAACAAAGTTTCATTCTCTTATTTTCCAGGCATGAAGTTGTCAGCTATATCTCAGTTATTAACATTGTTTGGAAGGGAAACACATCAATGTCAATATCCTGAAGAATAAAACGGGAGGCCATTTATAATTGTGCTATCATTTTTAAAGGAGCAGGGAATTTTAAACGGATTCGATGCCTCGCACAGAAATGTCATAGATGGTTGTAAATTGGTTTCTGATAAACCACAGGAAGCAGAAATATCAAGGAAGTTAAACTTTAACCGCAAGTCAAAGGAATTGACAAAATAGTCAATGGAATTTTGACAATCCTAAATGGCAGTAATATTATATGATTCCATAATGGATTTGCCTGAATATGATGTTGAACGACGAAACCCGAGTCGTTTCAAGATACAATTTCTGTGAATATAAAAAGATACAGTTTTTAACAAAAGGCCGTACCCTCTTAGCATCTTACATCGTAAAGAAAAACAGATAGCACTTTACCGTTCGCGGTAACCTGCCTAGGAGTTTTCTTCGGGGATAACATTTCGGTTTACTCAACCAAAGAACTTCTAACCTCCGTGAACTCACCCCTTGGAGCCACAAACAAAACGACAAATTTGAAATTGACTGTATAGGCCTGGTTACACGATACATTAACCCGTACGAGTTAATGTGTAAATGAATGAACGCGAAAATGCACCGTGTAACCACACCAAAATGTACAAATGAATGAATGCGTAAACAGAAAATAGAACCTGTTCTATTCGGTTCATGCATTCGCACAAGTTGAGCAGAAACCATTCACGTAAATGTACATGAACCCGTACGTGTTAATGTATCGTGTAACCAGGCCTTATGACGAGTTAGTGACATGATAACCATAGCGAATATGCATAGTAATGTACTGATTCCTACCTACAAACATGCTCGTTAATAGCTATAGGAATATACCTGGAAATTGGAAGACCGCCTGTGAAACATTTGACAGACGAAAAACAACAAGAAATGCCAACACTGTAAAATTTTGTGACCATGTTCGTGTTCGCAACCATAGATATATAGTGTACTCCACGTTCGCGGGATTACTCATTAAAGCTTTACACTCACTCGGTGTATCTCTGCTATGCTATATAAGCACTAAAACACTCCGTCTATCACTCCGATTGCATCACGCCCATTGAGTTAAGTGGTAGTTCCTAGTCCAAGTGAGGATAGTAGCGGGGAATTTGTTTCCATAAACAGATTCGACGAATCTCAGGTGAAGAGTACTGCTATGGAACCTTCTTCCGAAAGCAGAATTTCAGATAATGAATGCTCCCACTCCTCAAAACCTAGGTTCCTGATGAGACAAATCCCTCCATTTCCCCACCCTCTACCTAGTCCTCCAAGATATACTATGTTCATGATGTATTTCTTATGTTTAAATGTAATAACTGTGCAATATATTGAATTTGTACTTTTGTAAAAAGGTTTGCAAGGCGTGAATAAATATTATTATTATTATAAGAAATTTAAATGGCATTAGGCATTGTTAATGAACAGCTCAAACAGCCTCCCCCATGCATTCTCCCACTTTCTACCCTTCCCTGCAGCATATAATGCCTCCCTGCCCCAGATCCAAACTCATCCATTCGGATTTCAAGTTCACCATAGGTAATTAGGGTCTATTAAATAAAAAACAGAAGTTTCCGTCTTTTTGCAGCATTGCAAAATCATGTAGTACTCTAAAGATCAGAATTATAATGAGATCCCCAGGGAAATAATTCCTAATATGCACTCTGCCTGGTCTCTAACTACAATGGTAATCCTAGGTAAATCTGGAGGTCATGGCTGCCAGAGGTCATGGTGTAACTACTGTCGTGGAAAAAGTCATGACACTCGAGTTTACAAGTCAATGACAGTTGCACGCGTAGTCCCACATGAAAACAAGTTATATCAAAAATTAGCAAATTTAATTCTGCGTTTAACTGTGGAAAGTGAAAATTTTTATTTTAACTTGTTAAAATTTTATTGTCTGCGAAACAAAAAAAGTGCCGGTTTTTTCACCGTTTTAAACGGAATGCTCACTTTAAAAATTCATAACTTTAAAAGCATTCATTGGATCATAACCAAACTTTAATACGACATAAAGTAACTTGTTGTTAAGGTATGTACAAAGTTTTAAGATAATCGAAGTTGAAATAAAATTGTTCTTGTAAATTTTGTGAAACAACTTTTTCTCAGTACTGCGTGGTCATATCGATACGAATCTTGTCCTGTCATGGAGCTTATGGTAATACAAGGCTAATCAGTTCTCGATATTTAGAATTTATTTTGTTGTTTATTTTATGTGCGCTTACATTAAATTCGGTGTTTCCAACAACAAGAGGAGTGAAGTGAGCGAGAGGAAACGGGCGCATGGCCTGGGAATTCCGTGCAACATTGCCACGTTCGACACCATCCCTCGCTCCATGTATAGAATCAATACATTTTTGTTGCATTGTAACTTAAACAGATGGGATTCTTATCTTTCGAAAGAAAATACACCCCTTTCTATCACTTTTTTAAGTTACAATGCAACAAATGGTGTCCGATGGCAACAGATGGTGCAACAGTAGTAGATGTTGTGCAACAGAATTCAGCATTTTACAATGACCATAACCCTAAACAGAGGTGAAAACCTATATATGATTCAACCAGCCCTGAATGTGCTTGATGAAGAAGCCATCCAATTTTTGCAAATGAAAAGTAGCCTTTTGTACGAACACACATTGATTTGATTGGAATGAAAATTATTAAGCCCATTTAATTTAGTAACTTTGACATGCATACTGCATAACTTCATAGGTTACAACTGGTCCTCAAAAGTAAAAGCAACATTCTTACCTGCATCATACTTACTGCTACTGTTATTAGGCAACCACAAACTAATGAAGGCTATTAGCACCATTAAGAATAGGGGGATACTACGTAACCCTTTTACTGCAGAACGAAATTTCAGAGTTTTTTCTAAAAATGGGGTGCCATTTTCAGAAATGGCGCAACAGTGAAGGTCTGAGGATGTGCTGACAAAAAGCAAAAAGAAAAAAAATGCCAAAACATGAGTCAGCACTAACATCGATGTGATTCAGAAAGCTTACACACCACAGATAACGAAGACCTTGAGAAATATAACAAAATAACCGAAAAATCAGCCCGAGTTATTTTGGTTAGTTAAATGGGCCGATAGATCGGCCCATCCGTAGTAAAAGGGTTAAAAAGAGATGAGAATTTAGGTGTGGAAAGAAACATCAGACACACCAGCTTCAGATAAAAGTACCAAGGGGTCCACAGTTTAATATCCCATTCAATGGATGAATATTGCACTTGAGGGGCTCTTCACACACCACCCAAGTAGAGACCAATATACCACTAAAAACCTGCCACTATCAGGGTTGATGTAGATATAGATTGTGATTTAGGTGGAGTCCTCTTAAGAATTGGCTCTAAGCCACTTAGAACTATTGGTCCATTGTGCCAACCACCCTTCTGAAATCTCCTATACAGGCTAATCTCCCTACTGAGGCCAACAGGTCCCCTATGGGGATCTCCCTAACTTCCCTGGGCTGTATGAATGGTCCTCCCAGGTATCTATTCCAAGTCCTCATCACAGCAAGGCACTCGAATAATATGTGGGATGTGGTTTCATCCTTTTCTTTGCACCACCTGCATCTGAGTGAATCTGCAATTCCCAGGAGGTCTATGTGACTCATTACTCGGTAGTGCCTGGTAATCTCACTACCATTCGTAGTTGACCCCTGTTAAGTAGAAGAAGTCTTTTTGCGAGTCAAGGCATAGGTTCTCTTATGCGTAATTTAGCCTGTCATTGATTTGGTTAGTTCTCCAGATCCCCGAATACCTGGTTAAGCCCCACAGTCTGATTTCTGCCATCCCATTTGAGGTGCCTAGCAATAAGTATGATTAGCTCTGGTCCAATCAAATTGCAGCACTACCAGGGTTACTGCCCAGTGCCTTGGGGTGGGAAACCAGTACTCTAGCCACCACAATAGCCACCTATCCTTGAGCACCACTCTGATTTGTTCATAATTGAAACAAAATGTTTCCATTTAAGGATATACCATATAATAAATGGAAGGATATCATAATTAAAATGAGTTAAAACTCTTTGACTTCCACAGATTTAGTCACCCACTCACTCCTGGTTTAGTCTGTCAAGTCATCATCAGGTAGTATACCTGTTCTATACACTCATTTTAATTGTGTGGAGAGCACATTGAGTACAGTACTTTTCCCTTTGATTGGGATATTAAACCAACTCTTCAACACATTTGTCAAGAGTAAGTTAAAGTTAACATTGGGTTTCTCTTCTCCCTTCCTCTGTTCCTAAAAATACTAATAGAAGTACCCTTACTGAATAACCCATTTTTCCTAGATGTCCAAATTACCTTGGTAGTCGGTCACCTCCCACAAATAACTACTAGGTACCAAATTGGAAGTGAAATCACATTTTGGCTTTCCATAACATGTATTTAAGTATTATGCTGTGCATGCAAAGTATGCTGCATGCTTTCTCTAGATATATGGCAAAAACAATGAAATTATTGTATGCATTTCAGGGAGGAGTATGGCAGTTTTCATCTCAACTTCAAATAACTTTGCTCACAAAAAAGTCAGGATTAGAAATTCAGGAAACTATGGAAGAAATTTTTCAAGAAATTAATACAATTAAAGTAAAAAAAATAATGGTAGGTGCCATGTTTCTTATGTAATATACTTGTGTGTCATCCGTTAAAATAAATATACTTTTTTTGGAAGCTGATTGTTTCCATTTTTATTAGATTTATAATTATGTTGTAATTTATTTAATGAATATTTTCATGCACGTAAGTAACAGTACCTACAGATAATCAAATTTGAATTCATTGACTTGAATTTCAGGTTGTGGAATTGATCTGCCCATTAGTAAAATTCCCTATGAAAGAGAAGTGTTCTCAGCTTCCCCAAGCAATAGGGTTTGTGGAGCTTACACAAGTAATAGCAAATAAACCTAAGTTGGAGGAATATTTCAAGGTATCAATTCAAAATGCTTCCTTTTTTCAGGAAATCAGTGGTAATTTCAGGACCACAGTCAGTACAATATAGTTATAATTTTATTTTATAGAATTGAATTGTATTGAATATGTGCATAAACCACATAATTTTCTGAAAATAATTTCTTTATGAGTGACTCAGCATGAAGGTGTGGTAATCTATGGGGTAGAGCATAGACTCAGAGAAATCCTGAGTTTGAATCTAGGAGATGACTTTGGACATATCTAGTTGAACCTAATCTGTTTGATATTCTGGGAAACCATAGCTGGATAGGGGAAATGAACTGCTCTCATCACCCCAATGTTTGGTAATGATA
This sequence comes from Platycnemis pennipes, assembly GCA_933228895.1. NCBI lineage: Eukaryota > Metazoa > Arthropoda > Insecta > Odonata > Platycnemididae > Platycnemis > Platycnemis pennipes. Next base: position 147,472,344 of record OW121847.1, on the reverse strand, counting down.
CTTTCAGGCACCAAGGGACTTAGCTCTAGCCTCAATAACCAGGCTAAACTTTGAGTAGAATACTGTGGTTTTAGTTTGGTCACTCATGAGAAAAAATGTGAGTGCTTAGCAGCTTTCAATCCATAAAAGTAGGTATTACATATCATGAATAATGCTATTTGACACCAGCATATCATGGAAGCAGAATGCCAACCCAGATCATGAATACCACACAAAATACAAAACAACTGCTGTTTGAATTAAATTCCCCTGAGGAATCTATGACAGAATGGCACAAATGCCAGTAGAAAAATGATAATAAAAAAATTAATTGGAAGGGTTGGCTGGGGACCTCTGAAGCCCCCCTGGCACTTAGACCTTTTTAGATTCATTATTGTGCCTACCCACATTTAACCTGCCCGCCACTCGCAGTCAGGGGACAAGAGCACCACGGTAGAGGTATGGAGGAGAGTCACCCATCCAGCCTCTGTCCTGGCCCAACATTGCTTAACTTCGGTGATCTGACGGAACCGGTGATTCAATGTGGCTAAGCCCTTGCCCACAGTCAGAAAAATGATAACGCTCTAAAAATGCCAAAGTCTTGTTATTTGACTTCAGGCTGGAGGTGCTTGATGTCTACTACTTGCCTTCTTGGCTCGAACACAAGTTGTGAGTGGGGGTGAGTCAAATTAGGAGACGATTTTATCAGTAAGGTCAAGGGTAAGTGGTGTGATTTTGGATTTAGATGATTAGCAGCTAAGGAGGGGAGGAAAAAATGGGATGGATACATAGGTTAAGTGGATGTTTTCAATTGGAGCATCAGGAACTCTTTTCTGACTCCGGCCACAGAACACTGAGTGATGGCCTTTTTGCTTGCTCAAGATTCTGGTCTTCTTCTGCCTCCAGGGGGCTATATAAGCGATAGAAAAAGTGGTGAGGGAAAGGTGCAGAGAAAGGTGTGGCTGATTGGTGCAGCCCAATGGTTTGGTCCAAATAATGCAGGCTGAAATTGCTGCATTTAGGAATCACAGGCATTGTTGGTGTCATTAGTGCACATGTCATTAGTACGTAGGATGTGCACACTTCTGTCAAGTCCTAGGGCTAAGTCTGAAGGGTGAACCATCCAAGGGGGAATCAGAAAAAAAGAGAGGAAAAACCAAAATATGCTGCAACTTTATGGAAACTGTTCTTCCTAATAAAAAGGAATACTTTGTTTTTTTCATGCAGAATTTTTATTAAATGAAGACATAGGTTTTTTTTAATGGAATCAAGACATACTTTTTTAATGGTGTGGAAGGAATAAGAAATCAATTGTTTGAGATGAGGAAAGGCGGTCTGTCATTTGTAAAAATAAAATGATAGTATTCTGATTTGAATGACGTTTAATCTTTCAAGTGAGGGCATGTGCTCATACGAATAATCTCTTCATCATAACTTAAGCTTATAATTAATACATGCAGGAATTTGAGTTCCTTTCCAAATCTATACTTGGCATTTTAAAGGAGAAGCAATGCTTGTGAGCACTAATTCAAGATAAATACTCATACTTTGAGAGTTAGAAATTTTAATATGATTTATTTTCAGCAGCATTGGCTCCTAGATTGTAATACAGACCATGAACATATGAGATTAACATTCTGTGGAGCAGTAGAAAAACCTGGTGAATTTGCAACTTTCCAAGAGAATCAAAATCTAGAGCTGAAATGTGATATATCTGAATGTGTAATAAATCCAATGTCATTACCATTTTGCAACAGATTTATGATTCAAACTGATTTACTTGGTTTGAGCCTAGGAGGAAGTATGGTAAAAGCACAAGGTTGGTCAAATATTATGGAAATCAAAATCCCATTAGAATGTTTGAGCTTCAAATTTCATGTCCTGAAGAGACTAAAAGAATGAAATCTGTTGCAGGCAATGATTTAGCCATCTATGAGCTTGTGATATTGTCCCGCCTACCCTATAATGGAATATGTGAATCACTGCTGTATGGCCAGCCTCTACGTCTTACTCCCACTCAGAGCTGGCGCTTGGAATGGGCAAAAATTCTTGAAAACATACAGGTTTTTTTATTCATTTATCCTGGGATCTGATAACACCACTTTTAAAAGTTGACTTATAGAGCTAAAAGTTCTCTCTTTCATCTAGAGATCCCAAGTTTGGTGCCTCAGTTTTAAGCTATTGTGTCTTTAAATTCATAGAAAGCAACACTCAACAGAATAATTTGCAGCATATTAAAATATAATTGAAAGATTCATTTATGAAATACACAAAGGATACTTCAGAAATTCATTCACAAAAGGAATTTTCTCTAGTTCAGAGTAAAACAGGAAGTGAGTCACTTGCTGTTGAAAGTGAGACAGACTCAGCTTGTAATCACCCCAATGGTCATTTTAATAAATAACTAAAAAATAAAACCTTATCATTCCGCATAGAATGAAGAGGCTTTAATGCAATCTATGTGTTACTGTGGTGCAGCATCATCAGACAAAGAAATTACATCCATACAAGTGTATATATGCAGGTGCTGGCTGTGGGGGTGGGTCAGTAATTAGGGGTGATGGAGGCTAAAGGAGGGGTACTGTGCACGAAAGAATTCCTTAGTGAAATACATTGTATTTACCTAGCACTCCCCTCTCCTCAGCATGGCAAAATGCATGAGCCTCAGTGCAGGGGAACCCTGTGGCACACCACTCTGCCTTCCCCCTCCCTTCAGTCGAAATAACCCAAATAGTTGGCAAAGACAGAGTTAAACCCCTCCCCTAACCCCATCCACTCCCAATTATTGACCCACCCCCACAGCCAATGTAATTTCTTTGTCTGATGATGCTTCACCACACTAAACCGTAGATTGCATTAAAGCCTCTTTATTCTACATGGAATGACAAGGTTTTATTTTTATGCTATTCATTATGAAACTATTTCACAAAGTTATACTTGAAGCGAGTACTTAGTCTTTGCAATGTTAAGTGAATACAAGGTTAGCCTTTGCGGGGCATTATGAAGTGTGGTAAAAAAAAACCAAAAATAGTTTTCAAAGACTTCTGTTTCAGTGTTTTTCAGCATTATGTAAAGAGCTAACAGCCAACGAAGAGTTTCTGTTGGCTCAGTTGAAGCCTCATCAGCATTCTGATCCAGTATCAGGCTATTTTATTCTAGTTCCAGGTAAGAGGCTTTGTGGCGTGCATTTAATGTTTTTATTGATTTTTGGAAAATGCACCATAATTCCATTTAAAGAAAAATATTAGGAAAATGATATGCATGTACATACATTGCCTGAGATGTAAGGTTTCTCATGACATCATTATCAAAGTAAAATCACAGACTAAAGGTGTCACCAATAGGTAAACCATTATCAAAAGATGCTTTTGCATTTCCCTCATGATTTCTTCCAATTTAATACATGGGTCTGTTTTGGAATTACTCACTTGAGTCTTCCACTAACTATACCAACTTTTGGGAGACCTTTATTAGGCTTGGTCATGGTGATGAATACAGAATTTAGATTTTTTAGGAATTACCAGCAGTAGTACCTACCAGTGACTACTGTCGCAGTAATTCCTAAAAACTTCTGATAATTCATCTAATTTGTGATAGTGAAATTTCAAAAGAGCATACGATACGAGGCTGTATGATCACAGTGCATGCAGTGAAATACTAGCAATGATTGACAACCCTTCTTTCCGAGCATGATCATTTAATCTTTGACAAAGTTTAAAAAAACAGAAATGGTAATGCACCCTCCAATTACTTAAGCTTATATTTCATGAGATGCTACCATAAATACAAAAATTTTAACTGTAAGAATTATAACAACATGCCTCAGTGAATCGTTAAATGTTACCTTAACTGCTTAAGAACAAACTCTGAATATTCAGGCAATCTTGTGTGGAAACAAAACATCACAAAATGGGTTACCTGTGGATTTGGCCTGCTGCTGCGGCACTGCTGAAGAGCACAATTATATGATAAAAATAACATTAATTTTTCCAAAACCTTTTTCCTTGGAGAAAGTGAGAAATTATATTACTTTTTAATAGGAGAGGGAAGTCTTCTTTTGAAAGCCATTGCTCCAGGTGAAATAATTCTCCCAAATAAAGATGTTAAGTTTGATCGTGGAATCCTCGAAGAAGTGCCTAAAGATGTCCACTTCAGAATCATCTCATTGCTCAATGAATTACCTTTTCATTCTGAATATGAACCTCAGTTTTGGAAGTCTGGACTGCATTCTGCTCTTCATCGGAATTTTATGAGCAATAAAAAGTCTTCAGTTCAAATACTTGATAGAGATTCTAAGGCATCCAATCCACGTAAGGAACAAAGAAGAATGACGAATAAGGTATGTGATCACATTGTACATGAGTGAAAATAATACTTATTTACAATAAAATATTATGAGGGAAATTCTGTCATTTTATACCTATAGAAACGCATTAAACATAATTTTTTTGTTCCTATCTGTTTGAAGTGGCATGGGTTTTCAGTAGAAATTTGGGGAATTCATAGGGTTGGCAAAACTGCTCACAACATTGACATGCACACACTTGACAATGGGTCACAGTGGTATAATATTCATTTTTATGATTGAATTTGGGTTTGAAAATTACAGTAGAAAAATTTCTTTAAAAAAATAAGCTTGCAAAGATTACCTATGGGTAAAGACAAGTATTTTTCAAAAATTCATGCAGTAAAAAGGGCTACAACATGAATGATATTATGCTGCCTGTAGCAGATTCAGCACTAGAATGTATGAAATTCTCTTCCAACTACTTATTGGACTAAAAGCAGGCCCCAAACTGACCATACATGGTCAGTTTGCATACATACCCTTGCATCTCAGGCAATTAAAAATTTCAACAAATGTAGAAAATTATGTTTTCATTATCGAAAGCATAGTAAGTTTTTAAAAACCAAAATGTTCTTCACACATCACTACCTCTCATTGTTAGCAGTTCATATGATCTATTACACCTTCTTGCATTGAATTCAAATTTTTATATGCCAATATGAAAACATGTAGAATAGTATGTGAATATAGATGAGTCGAATTACTAATTTTACACTTTTGCTGTGTAAAAAAATAAAAAAAATACTAGCTAATATTTTCTAATGATCATTAGAATATCTTAAAGATGCAGAAATTTCAAATCAATATAATGAAATGATCAATCTCTAATGATGAAATGTAATCCTTTTTCGCCAATACCACAGGAAAATGTACATAATAAAGGAGTAAGTCCAAATTTAATTGTTAGAGGCGCCATTGCTGCTTCAACCAACCAACTTCCGAGAAAAAGTCAAAAAGAGCAAAGGGGTGAAATATTACCTTCATAAACAAAATAGAACTGATTGACAGCAATGAGACCGCATCAAGCAACTAGGTACCTACATAGTTACATTTGAAAAATCTTTCAACTACTGAAAATTTGTAACCTTTGAAGATCCCTGTGACTATAATGATCTGGAAGCAAAAATCCTAATTTTTCCTTTACAAAGCTACAAGCAAGAATGAGAAGAAAGGCAACTTAAAACTGATATGTAACACAACTTATCAATTTTCTTCAGGTAAAGGTAAAATACAACAAAATAGGTGATATTTTAAGGTTTTTATTCAGAAGCATTCGTTTAAATAGCAAAAAATATGTTTCTCAAACATCTGATAGTCACATTTTACCTTTATAATGACAACATAAAATGTTGCTGCAATATAATTACAAAGGCATGTTATCAACAAGCATACCTTTAAAACCAATTGCTTAGTTAATACAACATGGTTTCAATTGTCATATACTTTATTGTTCAAATGTGGTTAATAAATTTTATTCACTTCAATATGAATTTATTAAGTCCCAGATATAATGTGGTAGCAAAATTTACACAAAGGACATTTTCAATCATTATATTGATCAAATACTCACATACCTGTCATTATCACTCTTTAATTTGGTGATGTATCAAGAAAAATATAAGTCCTTAATTCTAAATAAAGATATAAACATTTCTCTACAAAATTTGATAATAAATCATTTTGAATGAAAACATTTTTACAAAGATATTTTTTTGTCATTCACCTCTTTCAGATTGCTCATACTTTCATAAATAATCCGGTATATCAAAACTGATGCACCTCCTTAGGCCTATGTGTCAATCTCTTATCTAACGTAGGTATGAGTCAAAACTGTGTTTCATTGCACACAAATTGGACTTTTGAAGGCATTGAAAAATACACACTTCATATGAAGCCAAGAATCAAATTTGAATGGCATATTAAGTCAGGGATGATACATTAAAAACATTATGAAAATTATAAACGCACTCACACTGGCTAAGAAATCACTCTCACAATTACACAAAAAATCATTCGAGTCAACCATCACCAAACTCATATGTACCACAGGATAAAACATTTTAGCTACATTAGTCCTTCAAAATAAAATAGAACTAGCACTTTATCTTTGATTTATTTAAAGATTTACCTCACGGTGACACATTGCCTCACTAATTTAGGAAATGTTGAACATTAGATTATCACCCTGTTACCCAGTCACCATGAAAAAATTTCCTGCTTCATACTGAGATCCATGCACTTTTACAAAGAACTCAGAAGCAATTGGTCCAATATAAAACTGCATACTTACAATAGGGGAAACAAGTGAACTATATACAGAACTGTGAGCTCAAGGTATTCCTTAAAATGATTTTGGGAAGACATCCAAGGGTTTAAAAACTTGACAGGTTGAAACACCAAAATATAGTAAAGATGCTTTTCATGTTCTGATGCAGATAATTAAGTCATGAAACTTAGACTATTGCTATCCATCAAAATTCATCTGCTGCCAAACAAAACTGAACAGATTCAATGCACTACCACCTTACCAAAGGGTTTTAGCAGGCAGATTTAAAATATGCCATAAGAAATATCACACAATTTATTTAGCTGCACTTCCAGAACAATAATTTGACAGGGACAAATTGATAATCGACTAAAATAAAATCAAACACACACACACATTAAACATTATGGAATGTGACATGAAAAGGTGGCACAAAATGGCTTAACCACCCATAAACATTTTAAGAGGCAGTTAGATTTAGCATAAAATATTGTAAAACCAAGGTGATCTGAAATATCTTTCAACATACACACAGCTAGCTATAGGCAATATATTTTTTGTAATCAGTAAGTTTTACTCTTCAAAAATTTTGTTTCATTTCTAAATAAGAGCAAGAACTTCTACCAACACTTTCCATCAATCCCTAAATTTCCTCATGACCTCTTCTCTCAGGTCTTCTGATATTGCCTTTAGTTCTAACATCAAGGAATGTAACAACAAAAGGTGGCGCAAAATGACTTACTGGTTAATTGTAATTAAAAGAGGCAGTTAGATTTTGCAATAAATACAGCAATACCATGGTTAACCAAAGTATCTGTTACCATACACACTGACTGCCAAAATATGATTGTAATATTTTTCAGCCAGCAAGACTTTCATGTCATTCTGGTTCATATTTTTTACATCATTTTTCTTCTCTTTTTACATTGTAGCAAGTCTTAATTCTTCCCATCTCTCACTGAATTTTGTCTTCAGAATGCTAATTCCAGGTCTTCCATTATCGCCAAATGTTTTTCAGCCAGCAAGAATTTCATGTCACTTTGATTACTTTTTTTTTACACCTTTTTCTTTCTTTATTTTTTTCGTATCCTAGCAAAACTCCTAATTCTTCTTATCTCTCACCAAATTTTGTCTTCAGGCAGCTTCTTCCAGGTCTTCCATTATCGCCAAATTTTTTTCAGCCAGCAAGAATTTCATGTCACTTTTTTCCTTTTTTACACAATTTTTCTTCCTCTATTTTTTTTTTAGTTCTGTAGCAAATCTTCTATTCTTCCCATTTATCACTGAATTTTGCCTTCAGACTGCTTCTTCCAGGTCCTCCATTATTGCCAAAGGGGCTCTCACCATCATACGCCTCTTTACTGCACTAATCTGAAAATACAATTACAATTACTACAGAACACATCAAAATTGTTAACTATTTAAGTAGCTACTGGAAATGCACTTCCATAAATTATTTATTCATAATGAACAAAACTGAGCATGAAAAGACCTTAAAAAATCTGTTACTAAGCTTTCAAAAAGGCATATGTATATTTGCACAAAAAGTTCAACGACTATGCATTAGTGAAAAGTTAATACATTCATGATTACATGAATTCAAGAATCAAATTACCAAGCACATATCCAGAGTATGACAAAGGCAGTTAGAAATATTTATGTAGTAATATGCAGTGTTAGCCATGCAAAACATACTTAGGGAACATTACTGCCATAATTACAAATTTTAAACTCATGAATAACATGGTATGAAACAATATTGGGTTACTTCCAACTAAATTTAGACAGTTAAAAATGTTTAGTTCAGAGAATGATCTTAACAGAGATGCCTATGATTTCCTACACACATTAACCCTTTAGTTACGAATGTCGGAAATATACAACAGAAGCTTTCTTGATCAGGGAGAAGAACATTGGATGAATCCGTTGGAGATTTCCTACACAAACAAGCAAACGAACGACGAATATATTTCCGTCGCTAAGCTTTCATCGCTTTCTGGTAATTGCAAATAACAGCTTCTAAGTTTTGGGATGCAACGCAGTGGGAGTCAGGCCTTTCCCTCAGAATTGGGGAGCTGGTTACCTCGAGCCTTCATTGCATTAGCACCCCTTCACTGCGGCAAGGGTCCACAATCACATAATTGTTTATTCAGGGAATAGGTAAATAAATATTTGTTTCTTTCTCAAAAAATACAAAATTTAAATTGAAATCCTAGTATTTCGTGGAGCATTTACAATTTTTAAGACAAACTCTACCATAAATATTTATGATATCTTGGTTTCAAAATTAATATAATGCCAATGTTTGTTAATGCATACCAAGAATGTCTTGTTTCAGTATATTTTGAATTTCATTGACTTTATTTTGATATGAGTTTATATGAAGTTTATTTTTCCTATATCATTTGCCATAAAATAATATTTCTCATCCTTCTTTCATGTCCATTTGTCATCCTAAGTATTTCAAGGAAAGAGAAGGATGTTAAACGTAGCTAATGAGGTTTGCTAGGGGAAAAATCAAAATCAAATACAGGTATTTCCAATAGCACATATTTTTGCATTGAAAATAGGTTATGCATCAAATCCATTAACATTGATGGTAGTTTCATTCAAAATTTGTAAATGCACAGTAAAACACAGAGAATTCATTTCAAAGGCTACATTTTGAGAGCAAGTAACAAATATACATGTAGTATAATAAACAAATAAACAATAAATTGACCGCAAACCCATGCCACTGGGAAGGTTGCAAAGCTGCAAAGGGTTGAGCTTACCTGCTCCCGGAGATAATGGTGAGGTCCCTGTTAAGTTGGGTCGCAAAAGGTAAGACTTGAGTGTGAGCGTATGCCTGTGAGAACTTTCTCAACAGATGCTGTACGAAAATGGTCAGTACAGAAAGGGAGGAAGAGTCTCTCTGTACTCAGATCAGAAGACATATACAGGAGCAATTTCCAGTGTCTCGAAAGGATTAACAGAAGTAAATGCAAATGTATAGAATACAAAACAAAGAAAATAACTTAAAATTCACAGGGCAAAATTTTCTATTTGTTTTCTCAAGGATGAATTGAAGTAACTGTGACACAACATGAATTCTAGTGAATTCTATGAAATGCATGGACATCTTTCTATCATTGGTTTTTTCCTTTACTTTTAAAGAGAACATCATATAAAATAAGATCCCTTACTTGTAGGCTAACTAACAATTTCACCATAATTCAGTTTCCTCAAAATGAGAAAACTGGATTAGATAATTTACCTTGAGACACATTTTAAAAATTCCTGAATCAAGTTATACAGCATTACAATTTTTCAAAGTACATATGTAAGTATGTACTTAAATATAACATTATTTGATTAACAAAAATATACAGAAAATTACATAAGAAAATTCATGCAAAACTACATCTAACTGCAACTAAAATATTAGATAGTAACTGCCACTTTATGCTTTAATCTTGTGTCAAATTCATAAGAGAATGATATGAGTCAAACCAAAACTTTCCACTGGCTAGCCTTCTACAAGAGCTCAATACACAAAAACGAGGTGGGACAACAGCAGTCTTGATATTGCTCAATGACTAAATATGAAAGGCAATTTTATAAGCTCAAAGTAAAAAAAAATAACCTGTAACTATGATATTTATTTCACATGAATGATACAGTAGACTCTAAATAAGACGAAGTCAGCGGGACCAGAAAATCAGCACTTCGTAATTTTCAACACTTTTAAAAAGTCGTGAAAAACATTTTATTTTTATTTTCTCTAACTTTTTTGTCTTCGGCAAAATTGTATAACTTTTTTAGTCATTCGTGAAAGTGTTCTTAAAAGATCATAAAATAAGTACCTATTTGTATTTCCCAAGTCAGTGCTTTTAAATCGGCGAACATAGTGTTGGCAAAATTTCATCCCAGTATCGAAAACGTATATAAAACAAATGCTGAACATTTTGTAATAAGAATTTTATTGTCAGAATCCGTAGTCAGTAGAGATGGGAAACTAGTATGGATGCTAAGAATACACATTTGCTTCAAACATCTATGCTGTTATGTTGCAGCTGGCCCAACCACGCTTTAGTTGTCCTCTAACTCCAAATCATAGGTAAAAAAAAGCACAGAACTAAGCCTGTTTCCAGGAAACAAAATCATTAACAGGTTATTATTTGTGGCATCTTTCATAATGTAAGCGGAATAAATTATCTTGGGAGGTAATAATGTTTCTTTTCTACTACTAAGACCTTGGTGACAAATGGGGTGTGATTCATCATGTTTTCCACATCGTCTCCTAAAGTATTATATGACAGCTGGGGAGTTTGGGTTAATAATGGTGCATGGGGGGAATAGGGTCCGGTTGTGGAGAGGGATGATCCCAGTTGTGGGTGTATCTTCATCTGTCTTACCGAGCTTGAACGGGGGAAGTGGGGGGAAGAGACAAAAAAAAGGGGGGGGGAAGAGATAAAAAATAACCAGGTGGGGGAATGGCACCGTGGAACATCTGTGACATTCCCTCTTTTTCTTCTGAGCAACCCTAGGGGGCATGTGCAGGTGGTTGATTGGAACTGCTTCGGGTGCAGAGTGGAATGGGGAGGGTCAGAGATGCGGCATACTTTGCTTAAGGGTGGATCTTCGAGGGATATGGGGGAAAGGAAAGGGGATGGCCTCGAGGTTCAGAGTGCGAGAGGAGGGGTTGAAGATCCATGCGTAAACAAAGGACGTCACATCCCTGACCCTCCCCATTCCACTCAGCACCCGAAGCGGTTCCAATCAGCCACAGGCACGTGCCTCCCGGGGTTGCACAGAAGAAGAGGAAGGAACGTCACAGATGTTCCATGATGCCATCCACTCACCTCCTCCCTTCTTTCCCCCTCCCCCCTTCAAGCTTGGCAAGACAGATAAACATAAGCTCGCAACTGGGACCTTCCCTCTCCACAACTGGACCCTTTTCCCCCATGCACTGTAAACCCAAACTCCCCGGCCATCATAATCCTTAACCCCACCAACACAACCCGCACAAATTTCCTAACAGCATCACCCACCCTCACTCACACCATCCATGCTACAAGATTTGGGTGCAGACAGCCCCTACACGAAGAGCTGAGCTAGGATTGCTCACCTTAAAGGACAAGGAAGGGTTAATGGAGAATTTGAATTGCAATAATTCCAGGCACATGGCAGCGAGCATGGTATGTGCCGTCACACAAGTTTTTATCAAAAGAGAACTGTGCACATTATGAATAATATGTTACCACAATATGCTGGTAACAGTTAAAACAAAAAATAACCAAGATAAATAATGGCATTTCCTACGACTTCCAAATAAGTCAAGGTCTAAATGATATGCAGGGTTACATGTGGAAAATGATGGGGAGAGACTGTCATATGTAGGAGGTGAATGCACTACTATTCACGCATTACAATTTTGATGCACCATAATCAGCAACACTCATTTGTTAGGTGTCTACGCCATCAAAAATAGTTGTGCTGAAGCAGTTTTTTGGCAAGGTTCGGAAAAACAAATTCGATTTGTTCCTGGGGACTGGGCCCAAAATTTGTAATTTCGAAAAATTTGTACTTTCAAAATATTGTATTTTTTAATATTGCCATGTTATTACAGGCCAGGACAGGCAGTTTTGCTTTTTATAATCGAAACTTCGTATTTTTGTGCTTCATATTATTGAGAGTCTACTAAATCATTAATAACTAAGTATTGAAGCATTCATCTGATACTCCTGCTTCCTTTCCTTAATTTTACTCCATTACCTACTTTTTGATGCTAAATTTTTGCATTAAACAAATTTCCTAACCATAATATTAGTGACATACAATTTTGAAACTTAAGGTGCCTTTCTTCAGTGGGGATTATATTCTTAGGAGAGCAAATATATTTTTGAAATTAACAATAGAAGACCTCGTTTTAACCCAAAAAGCTAAGAGATACATCACAATTAGTAGTATGTTCCTCTTTACTCCCAAAAGAGAAGCAGAATTTAACAAATATTTAATTAGCTTCACATTCATCAAGGAGCACCTTTCCACCAAAAAAGTGTAAGTAAGCAAGGCAAATAAGCAGCTTGAAATTAACTCAAGCACCAGGGGGAAACTGCAACAATAAAGGTTTATTTCATAATCAGGACTGAACACGTATGGGAAGAAAAAAAGGTGCTTTTCTTGACATCACAAAAAACAATGATTTTAAAAAGTATTTTATGAGATAAAAATCTCATCGATTTTCTATTTCCTTATTAGTTCAGCCTTGTTTATGCATTACACATAGATGAACAGCACCCATACAGAAGAGATACTTACTCACTGAAACTTCACATGAGTAATGCGTGGAAGTAGAAGATAAAAATTACAGTTAGCAAATAACAATGTAACCACATTAATGACAAAGGAAAATAATTTGATATGATTAGACAAAAAAGAATTTGTAGATCTATCACACTTTAATATATTAATAATATTAGTCAAAGAGTTAAAGGACAACTAAAAATGTGTAAAGTTCAACCCACAGTCAAACAACCATATACAAAACCAAAAGCAAAAGCTTTAAATAATTTGAAACTCAGGAAAGCTTGAAATAAATACATCCAAACTGTGTCTAACCTCATTCAGAACACTTCTACTGGGTAGAACTTCAGTCCGGTTTGGAGACTCTTCCTGACCTACGGCTACATAGGAAGGGGGACAAGAGATTGATTAGACCTACCGAGAGATAGGTAGGCAACCATTTACATTTAAAAACACAACTAAGAAATAAAGACTCAAAAAAGCAGCCATTGGGTGTAAATGCCTGGTAGATGAGAAATGGGGAAAACAAGAGAGGGACAATTTTCAACTAGCATCAAACTCTGCAAAAGTCACCTAGCAGAGATTTTTATTTTCATTAGTGACTACACCTTACCCCAAAAACATTGTAACCTTTTACGGATTACTTTAGAATTTTGAAAAACAAATAGGACAAACTTAATGCTAGTCATTACAGCAAGTTTTCTCAACCTATTCTAATAGATACACTCATCTTTACCAAAGAGAACTCTATAAATATCTCACTGGAAACTCTTGAAATAATCTAATTTGCTTCAGCTATTGAGGTTTCAATAAAATATTAATTAAACTCATTCATGCATCTTTTCTCCCAAGTATATTCCCTCAATAGTGCTATTACAGTCATAATCCACTGTCTATAATACTGAAATAGAGTATACATATTTCATTAAGTTTCTTCAAATACTGAATTTAGAAAAATCCTGTTTTCCTCCTTTCAGGGATGTAGAAAAAGGGGATTTTGAGACGTCATCTTACAATATATCAGAAGAGCACAATGCTTGCAATGCAATGTAATACCTCAACTATATGGTCAATGTTGAAAAGATTTTCATCTCATCTCAACTTTTACAAATAGTCATCAGCAATACATGCAATAATTTGAGAGAATAAATAAAAATTAAAAATTGTACAGATGGCTATTTCATATTTAGCAAATACGTACCATAATAATGGCAAGAATTAACATTGTTTGACCTATTGACACATAATATAATAGACATTTTAATAGAAAGATTAATATAAGTGTTGATTCTGTGAAGTCATTTATTTGATAATGCCCATTGAAGCCATATTGAAATCTTAAATTAGAGACAAAAATATGATTTTCTTAAGCTTCACACTCATACATTATTTCTGTCTATATTGTCTTCCACTTTCCTCATCTGGTTGCTCCAAATTCTTGCCTCAAGAATTTGAAATAACTTGGACATAATGTATTAAAGAGACTTTCATGTGTACATAATGATTTATAAAGAATGTGGACATGCACCACCACAATAAAAATATACAATGTGATGTACATATTTTCAAGCAGCAACAAACTGTAAAAATGTATGAAAGAAACATGAGTCTAGTGAGAAGATTAATGTCTACCACAAAATTGGCTGGGCTACTAAGGATTTCACTCACAAGGGGAGCTTATGACCTGAGTGTCACTGATCTGGTTCATTTCTCAGTAGAAAGTAGAGTACAGTGAGTAATGAAAATCAGTCGAGAGAGAGCAAACAGCACTTGATAGATTTAGAGAAAAACCCTTCCAAAGTTTTCAACCCATACAAGGTATGCAACCTGGTATCACAGTGGGCCATGACCTAAGATAGACTAAGGAATTCAGCCACTAGCTCCTGACATGGTTATGGAAGCAAAAACATTTTCATGTACCCTATCCATGGATATTTTAAATAAAAGGCAGGGTTTCAGAAACGCAAAAAGGTCACGATTGATTAAAATATTTTTTAATGTGAGATTTAAACCTCTTGAGAGATATCCATTGTCAAATTAATCTTTAAGGTGGTCGTTTTCCTGGGACAAATTTGGCTTGGCCTTCCACCAAGTATGGAAAATAGGTAACCAAAATTTGCTAACCATAAATATTGACATGCCCTATAACTCTAATCTGAGGAAATGAACATAAAAATAAGGAAAACATGCTATCAAGGAACATCCTAACGAGTGTTCACTTTAGTATGCAATTGATTGGAATGCAAAGATAAACTCACTATCTAGACAGTGGTTTTACCCAATCATTTTTTCAGCCTTTGCTGCTACAAGGAAGGTTCTTCTTCGTCATGAAGTACACACATTATTTTTCTTCAAGCATTGGAATTGTGCTGATTTCACCAAGCTGTCATAAACTACTGATGTATTCAAAGAAATTCATGGAAACCCTATTTCTTTGCATATTGAAAATTCTGTACAAGACATTGCAAATAAACTATAGAACTAATGTATGGCCTGCCAAAAAATTTTGACTTTTTTCCCTCCCAGCTAGTCTGCATATCCTAAAATGTTGAAAAGTTGCGTACTGGTCTGACATGTCACCAATATGACTCATTATTTCATAGGAAGTAAAGGAAGGTGCCCGATGAAAATCATTGAAGCAAGAGTGAGCTGCTCTTGATAATTTTCAAGAAAAAAAATTGAATTAAAAAAATTATAATTGACAATTTCATGTGTTTTAATGTTGTCATTTCTCAAAGATTTACCTTGCTTTTCTTTTAAGAAAGACTGTTCTTACAATATACTGTTTTCATTTCCTTTGCCACATTCTGGAGAGACATCTAATAGTCTTGATCATGCTTATTTTTTCACTACACCTGGGAAGTCTGTGTAAAACTTTCATGTGAAACAAAAATGGCAAAAATATTCTCCCACACCTTGCATCATTTTTTGTTGTGGTATGTTTAATTTTCTTTGACATTTGAAGGATGTAATAATATTTTATTGCTTGTTGCAGTTTTTCTAATATTCAACATTATAAACTTAGTGCTGAACATAAATACCTACTTAATCTGACAAAATTAAATTTGCCTAACATCCGCTTAACTCCGGATCCGTGTAACTTGGATCGGCGTAAGTAGAGGACTTACTGTAATTGCTTGTTTTTAGCATTTACATCGTAAATACCATGGTGGGAAATGTAAATTAATAATTCTTGTCCACATATGAATTCTTTGAAATTCCCCAATTTGAAAATTCTAACAAAAAAGTTCCTCTAAATTCATCCAGCAACAGTATTTTCAGAAAGAGCCTTCAGTACTGCTGGAAATTTGGTTGATAAAAAAATTAATCGATTAGATCCTGACAGAGTGAAAATGCTGCATTTTCTAAACAAAAACTTGTAACCTGTTTTCGTTGAATTTTCAACTTTATTTAAGGAAAAATAAATTGATTTAATTTTGAAATTACTCATTCTTTATATTTCCTCTCGAACATGTCTTTAATTTAAGTGAGTAGGGATTATATGACCATTATTCATTCATTATTTACTTTAAGAAATAAGATTCAGCTTCAATTGGATTTAATTAGAGAATTCACGAGAAAGGAAGCATTATTTAACAATTGCAAGACAAAAGGAAGATTTGAATTTTATAAAATTGAGGAGGATTAGAATTTGGGATTAGGATTCGAGATTCAGATTCGAGATTTGGATTCGATAAAAAAACAAAAATCTGATTTGGGATTTGGATTCGCCCCATCACTACTTTAGAGGGGTTCACCAATTTCACAGCAGATCAACCTGATATATTTGGCACAAGAAAACCTGATGAGCAGCTAACTGTGCCTCTCCTAAGAGCTAATCTCCTCAAATCCTGAGGCACAGGCTACACAGGATAAATTTTGAGGTTTGGCCTTGAATAAACGAGAAGCCCTTACATTTTGTCATCCATCTATGCTGAACAAAGAATACACATGCAGACACTATGAATTGAATTAATTGACTGCCTTTAAAGAAGACTAATATATATGTGAATTGGGTATAATATGCTCATACATGTTATTAAAATTGCACCTAATAAGGAAAATGGTCACTCCACAAAAATATCAAATATTACAGATTGAAACTTTTCATTGCATACACTAATACTTTCACCACTTTATGTCCTAATATAAGCACCCGAGTACAACATGAAGTGTAATTGACACTGAATTGAGCATCTCTTTAATGAGCATAATGCTCCCAAACCTTCCCAAGGAGGAAGGAAAGTCAACATGGCATCACTTTGACCTCAGAATGACCCAGGAAAAGTCACTATTCAGTCATGACTCTGACCGAAGGAGTAAGGGAAGTCAACATGACATCACTTTGACCTCAAAATGACACACGAGAAGAGGGTCATTTTGAGGTCCATAAGGGGGGACAGTTCCTTTCCCTGGGCCAGCTCTACAGAGGATTATTAATTTTGGGGAGTCCAAAGGCTTCACCCAAGATTTGAACCTGGGTCCCTTCGGCCAATAGCGGTGGCTACATCCATTAGGCCACTAAGTGGCATAGCCAGGTTTTAGGTCTAAATTTACAAGGCGATGCCTCCTAAAAATTCCCCCCTCCTTGCCCCCCCTCCCCATCGGCACCTCAAGACCCAAAACCTGACTACTCCACTAGCCCTGGGCGATATATCGTGAAATATCGCGATATTTAATTATATCCGGAATCCTATATTGAGTTTTGAACATTATAGATAAATGGTTGTTCGATAAATCGGGCCCGATAAAATATTATGATATATCATAAGATATTTCAACAGAGAGAAACAATCTAAATACAGGAATTATGGTATGAATGTTCATTAGTAGAACAATCAGGTTTGGTCACAAATAGTCAAAGTGAGGTCAAAATGATGGCTAGTCATTTAAGGTCAAGATGACATCATTAGGAGTCACAAAGGATGTCATTTCAAGGGACTATTTTGATGTCACCGTGACTACCTAGCTGTGACTTGAAAATAACATCATCCTGATGTCATAATGACTTTTCATTCCTCCTTGGGTTTGAGCATAAGGTAAGAATTTTCAAGAGGATTGAAAATCATTACTTTTAGTAATACAGTAAAACCTCTGTACAACGAACCCCCATACAGCGAAATTTTAAGGAAACCTCCCTATTTCGAAGTCATTGGCCCGGTCCCGGACCCTTCCAATGGACAATGCACGCAAAAAAACCCTCCCGTAACGAACCTCTATAATTACGAAAACTCCCTACAACGAAGTCTGAGAATCGCCCAAAAAATGAAAAGTGCCCCTCTATAACGAATTATTGAGAACAAACGCAGTATTTTGCATTTACAGGTAGTTTTTTCCATCGATATTTACGTAATAAGCAGGAAGTAGAACCGCAACGGAGTGTATCGCGTCTTCAACGTTCTGCTCCGAGCTTCGAAGGGGTTCAAATCTGAGACCTACAGAGCGGATGGCATGAAGGAAACGACGCTCTGGCTCGGTGAAGGCCATAGTCAACTCTGATGGTTTCCACCATAAGAAACGTGTAAGTGAAGCCAAAGCTCCGCTCCGCGTGGCTCCGTCTATTTCTCCGCTCCGACCTTTGTGCCGCTCCAAGCAGGAGCGCTTGGCAATTTTGCGCTCCTCTCTGAACCGCCAAGTCGAACTGGTTTGACAGAAAGTCCGCGGAGCAGCTCTTTTTAAATTAAATTCGATAATATCCCATTGAGCATCCCTTATCATAATGTCCACTGACCGGGAAAACTTGGAAAATCGGGAATTATTCATGAATTTTCAATGCAGGGAAATGTTCGTGGATTATTCATGATTATCTGGTCTGAGTCGGGAATTTTTAAAATTCTTAATTCAAGACAAAAAATCCTTATTTTAGAAATAGGATCAACAACGATGTCTTTAAGATACATATATATTATTTGATAACTGTACAAAATGTAATGGATTTGCCGTTGGTATGAATGAATAAGTAGTTAGGCTCAATGAATCTTCAGCGCTGTATGCATCGGAGACGTCAACTGATCGAATGTCGTCGAACAGATGCCTTCAGCGTCACGTCAAGTGTCCTTTGTTTTCACTCATTGCGCATATCGAAGGCAACTAGTCGAATATCTTCTAAATAGACTAGGAAACACTGAAGACATCAAGTCATTGAAGTGGAATGTCCTGCAAGCCATTCAGCGTCTGTGTGTTGCTTGGGATGGAGTAGAGAGAAGCGCGATCTCGAATTGCTTCATGAGGGCAGGCTTTCCCGGAGAGATGGACGGCCAAGACGACCCACAGCCGGAGGAGAGGGAGGAATGGAGTGAATTCGCTCAATTATTAAGGCTGTTCTATACCAAACCAATATCTCTTGAGTAACCGCCACGGGGGTTAGTTCCGAGAGCCGCCGCTTCAGTTTCAGTGGGATGGGTAACTTTACTGGGAGGAGGGGGTCATCTTTGAGGGCTGTTTGGGGAGTGGCTTATTTATTCAGTCACCAATGAGTGACCACCGGTCCAAATGTTCCTTATCGCCTATTGCGTCACACGTCGTCACTCGACCCCTTGGACGAAGGCCGAGGGAATCTTTGTTTACGAGTGATTCATTCGTCTTCCTCATCTTAGCTATCCGCTTATCTTTGCTACTCACCTAACACGAACGTAACTTGTCTATAAGTGGGATTTGATTTAGTCCACTCTCGCTACCAGGTAAAATATTCGGGGCTATTTATTTTCAGTACAGAAGTAAAATGCTTCTCTAAAACCTAATTTCTTTATTGCAAGATTTTTCAAATACGAGTGTAACTCCGTCTAAAGTTTGTCCAGAAATTAAATGGGATCGAGAAAAAACTAAAACACAACGTCATTGTAAGTGTGAACTGGAGCAAAACTTTTTATGGACTACGGTAAATTATATTTATTCGATAGATGAAAAGTCCAAAGAGAGAATCTTAAAAAAGAAAATTGAGCATCAGTAATTCAATGAAATAAAACTGACTGACTGATGGCTCGTCACCCTAGGGTGACTTTATTTCATAGTATGCCAAAACTGGCTTATTATATGTGTCATTTTAATCCCGAAACCGACTAGGATCTTTAATTATTCATTAAAATATCATTCGGTCTATGGAAACTGTCAATTGGATTGTTTTTATTTAAGGCTGCACATTCCATAGCTGTGTTTTCACTGTTTTCTATCGTTTTGTAGTATTTCGTACTTTGATTTGTTATTATTTTTTCTAGTGGGTCAATTGTAGCTTTTTCGTATATTGTGTCATTTGCGGTCCATTATTTAATTCCATGCATGTTTCTTAGCATCCTTCGGTCCATCGCCTTAATATTGTCTATCTTGTTTCTGTGGAGTTTGCTTCCTTAGCTATTTCTCTCCACCTCTTACAGCAATATCGCGGCAAGTGATTGGTGCAATCTATTTTAATGACAGGGAGATCAACGCCGTAGGGAAGAAGTTCGGCCAATTTCTTGGTAGCACTGCTGTCGCCATCCCCTACGAATGAAATGGAAATTTTATCGTATTTGCGTGAAGAAAGATAAAACTAATTACACAACACCCATTTATAAGATTCATGACAAGCACATCATATTATATCGCCTATAAGCCGGTGGTACTTCAAATTGTGCATCTCTACTCTTGTTTTAAATCCCTCGACTATTATGTCGGCTTCCATTTCCGTCGAGGACTTGTTCCAATTCTTGAAGCACATATGCTGTTTGGCCTGTGTTTTCATAGTTCTGCATTTCGCACATATACTGCAGTATTTGCAGCTAAATGGTGCATTATTTCCCAGAGCTAACAGAGAAGTGAAACGGTGTCTTATATCAAACATTTTTCTTCTGGAAGGCTCATAAGCTGTCTCCTTCCTTTGTCTCTTCAGTGGTATCACTTGAAGTCAAGCAGGAATTTACGTTTGTAAATTAGCCTTTCAAAAGTTATTGAATCGCAGTGCCGCAGTTTTAGAGGGATGAAATGTCTCCGATATTTTTTTGAAATATACGAGAAAAACTAAACTGCAGTTCTACGAAAATGTTGATTATATTCGTAAGATTCGGATTTTTTCCAATTCGGACGTAAACGTAAAATACGCTTCCATTTAGCATTACTTACATAAACAAGATTGGTGCTTGAAGGAGTCAACCCCCTGTACTTTTATCCAATATGTGTTGGAAGCAATTTTTTCCGATCCTAAATAGTACAATAGTTTGCACGAGTAATCCAGTTACTGTAGATCCATTCTAATGCATTAAAAAGGAAATATTAAATTTCACGGTAAATGGTTACTCGGTCGGACCAGGTGACCATTATTCTGCGTTTTACTGTCAGCTTATTGAACACAAGCTCCCCATTTTAACTATTTTACCTCAATTAACTTTTCTCAATTTACTTTCGAGAACAGGGCCTGGGGCCCCGAATTTCCCAGGCGATACGGAGGGGGACCCGAAACTTTTTCCAAGAAATTTTATCGTTCTGATTTTAACTGGGCATGATAATCCGGATTAAACTGCTTATATTTCATGGGCTAAGTGAAAAGTAACATCGCTATTTTGTCTTCTCGTCACATTTCCCAAGTACTCTTTTTATAAATCCTAGCTTTCTCTTCGCTCGGCCGCATATTTCCCGGATGTGTCTTCTCCACGATAAATCTTTAGTGATTGTTTCACCTAAATACCTTATAGTTTCAACGCTTTCGACCTTCGTGTTATTAATTTTATAGGATCGCTCTATAGAATTATTCCTCCTCCATGTCTTGAATTATATCTAAATCCTTGCTTCCTGTCTTCTTCTGATATACCCCTGCGCACTACAGTATCGTCTGCAAAAAGTCTAAGCGTAAAACTAACTACGCTACCCTGGGGAACTCCCGATGATGTGACTTTGATTGTGTCTGACATGATACCATCTATGACAACCCTCTGCTCTCGCCCACTTAAGAATTCTTTTATCCAACACACAACGTCATTATTTAAACCAAAACTCTCTAATTTCAAGATTAATTTATCATGTGGTACTTTATCGAATGCATTTTTAAAATCTTAAATCTATCGCATGAACTTCAGTACTGTTTTCGCCGTTGACTAAAATATCGTGTACAAATAAAGCTTATTGTGTCTCGCAGGATCTACCTTTCCGGAACCCACGTTGTCTGTTTATGAGCAATCCCTGATATCCAAATTCCCCATGATTGTACTGACTACAATGTGCTCAAATACTTTGCAAGAGATTAACGTGAGTGAAATGGGTCTGTAGTTACTAGGTTCTTTCCTATCACCGCTTTCAAAAATAGGTGTAATGTTAGCTACTTTCCAATCCCTGCGTAGGTACTGTGCGGTTCTTTAGTGTTTTATTGAATATTATTTCTAGATAGGGGGCTATTTCAGAAGCTAATGTTTTATATACCCGGGAAGGAATTTGATCGGGACCTGGTGATTTGTTTTTACTAATGTTTTTTAACTGCTGCTCTATTCGCGACCTGAAATTTTTAATTCGGGCATTTGCTCACTGAATGTTTTCGGCGGAGGTTCCACTGCGTTGTGTGACGATGAGTAGAAATATGCTTTGGAAGAAGGCTTTCAAAGTATTGGCATTTTCTAAACCCTCAGGTGACTCTAATTCCTTTATCACTTTTAAGTGTGTGTACCTACTGTGGACCTATTTCCCTGAAGTTCTCTCTCTCACATATCACCAAAACACTTTAGGATTGCTATCTAAATATTCTCCTAACATCTTGCTCTTGAAATGTGATAACGCTTGCCGACATGATTTCCTTGCTAATGCTCTCGATTTTTTATAGTTTTGAACCAACTCATTTTTTTCCTCTACCGATAGACCCTGTCCTTCATTTTTCATCTCAGCGTGGCATACCCTTCGTCGCTTTAGTGATTTCCTAACCTCCGCGTCATACCACCTATGCTCTGTATTATCAATTTACTTGGTATATATTTATTAACTGCTTTACGGGTGACCTCAAGAATTTCTCTCCCCGAATCCTCTATATCTAATCCTTTGCTTTGTTCGTTAAATACATTAAACGATTCCCTTAATTCCTCTTTCATACCGTCGTTAATTAGCCTTGCCAAATAAGTATACCCTCCTCCTTGGTTTATAATGTTTTTCAACGCCTACATTCAATATCGCATGCACTATTTTATGATCACTAATTCCTGTCTGTAGCTACATTTAGAACTTATTCGGGTATATTTGTTGCGAATAAGTCTAGTATGTTGTCTCCCCTGGTCGGTTCTTTTACTAGTTGTTTTAAAGTTTCGTCGTACCGATGGACTGAAAAGCAGCCGATGTAACACCCATTTTTAAAAGTGGTGATAGGGAGCAGCCATCTAACTACAGACCTATATCCCTCACATCCATTTCATGCAAGGTCCTGGAACATATAATTATTAGTTCAGTCATGGGACAACTATATAGCCAGAATTTATTGGCCGATGTTCAGCATGGGTTCCGGAAGAGCAAATCATGTGAAACTCAACTTGCTCTCTTTTCTCACAATATTTTAGTTTCTGGCGAAAATTATATTCCAGTGGATGCTATATTTCTCGATTTCAAAAAAGCTTTCGAGAAGGTGTCTCATAGCAAACTAATCTTGAAATTAAAATATTATGGCATAGACAACATTAAATCATGGATAAATGATTTCCTGCATGATCGGGTGCAAAGGGTTGTTTTGGACGGTGTTACCTCACCGGCAATTAAAGTCACTTTGAGTGTCCCATCAGGTAGTGTGATAGGTCCACTCCTGTTCCTCCTGTACATAAATGATATCAATAAGGTTGTCATAAGTAAGCGTCGTCTATTTGCCGATGACACTGTAGTGTACAGGGGAATTCTATGCCCAAACGATAAAGAATATTTAAATGATGACCTACAAGCAATTGAAGATTGGTGTGATACATGGCACTTAGAATTAAAATTTAATAATTGTCTCTTGATGAATTTTTGGAAAATGAATAGCTCTCCTCTTAGCACTTGAATTGAAGAAGATCGTAGCAGATTGAAATTTAGACATAATCTCTTAAAACAAATTCCAAGACCATATTTTCAGTGATGATGTTAAAAATATTTTGTGAACCCCAACTTACTATGGTAGACTGGACCATAATCACGAAATTAGAGAAAATGATTGCCAAACTGACAGATTCAAAATGCCCTTTTTTCTACGTACATTGAGGGATATGAACAACGGTAAATATATCCAGTACGAGTGTAGCAATGGATAACATTGGTACCTGCATGTTGGTATAAGGACTTATAGCTAACCCAACTAACGGCATGTTTTTGAATGTATGCTTCGCTATTTTTATCTTTTTTTAAATAGCGTAGTTTTGAACAGTACCTATACGAGTACTATTCCTTTTTTTATGCATGATATGTAGTGCATGTTTGGTGAGAATTCACCACTTACCACACACCTTTATGTTGGCTTGCAGAGTATTATGTAGAAGTAGATGTAAAAAATGTGACGTAAAGGTGTTCAACAGTGATTCGCAGAGTTACTTATCCTTACCTCCTGTTATAAAACTACACGTATTCCAGTCTATCGAAGGGAGATTGAAGTCTCCGCCTACTATTATTCCTCTGTATTTGTTCCGAGAAATCAATGTTCCTATCTCTGACTCTAGTTCCATTATAGAATTGATGTCTGCATCCGGTGGCCTGTAATATGCACCTACATATATCTTTTTTTTGCGTCACTACTTTTACTGTTAACGGAACACCAAATACTTACTACACTTCGCTCTGAAATAAGTTTTCTTCTACTAACATACGGGTCCTTCACAGCTATAAATAATACTCCTTCGTTTCTGCTTACTCTATCCTTTCTGTATACGGTAAAACACTTAGGGAATACTTCATATCTGATATGTCCTTCGAAAGTCATCTTTCTGTGCGTACGATTATATCAGCATCAGTACTTTTTATGAGGTGGTGAAATTCGGCTACTTTATTTCTTAAACTACGACAATTCACTACCATGACTGAAATTATTTCTCCCAATCTATTTCTCTCCTGGTGCTCTTTTTCAGCTAGAATTTTCCCCGATAATTATTTTATCGACCCACTATTTAATCTACCAATCTGATATGTATGTATCTGTAGTAATCTGATATGTATGCATGATTTGAACTTCTGTTCTGGGGCCGGTTAAATTAACTGCTTCATGACAGGATAAACAGTGAGCTTAACCAGAGAAAACAGATAGGAATGGGCACTGTGAAAGCAAATACCGAGCACTGAAAATGAAGGAAGAAATTTGTTTCATGTCGGTACCGACGGGCAAGGCTGAATTGAAGTTAGGCTAAACGTGATAAACTTAGCCCCCCCCGAAGCAAATTTCTGGCTACGTGCCTGCCTGCTAATGAAAAAAATATCCTTGCTGAGCTCGCTCGGTCTGAGAGCTCTGGCTTTCGACAAGGAGCCGGAGGGAGGCGAAGTGGCTCGGACGTGGCCTTGGAATGGTTCGAGAGAGAGAGAGAGAGATAAGGAGCCAGGAGGTGGAGGGTGACGTTAGCGGGAGTGGGGGGGGACTAGAGCAGCGCCACGGAACGAAAGATTTTTAGCACGTAAAATAGTGAAAACATGGTTCGGAAAATAATAAATAGCAACTTTAGTATGCACCTAAGGTCTTTGAGTTTGATATAATAGTAGAAGAGAAGGATGAATCCCAGCGGATAATTGAACACATGTTTCCATTACGGTTTCAATGTCAAAGGAAAAAAAGTTGAAATCAGGCTATTTTTACGATTTTCAGTGCCTGAAGCTCTTTAATGAGTACTGCTAATGAAAATTCTGTTCAAATAGCCGCTCACATTGATCCTTAATCTAACGATTAGTGAAACCCGATCAGCTCTGCGACTTATATTAAACTCGTTACCTTCGATCTCGCAAGGGTCTGCAGAGCCGTTTTCTGCGGAGGTATAGAACCCCCTTAAACATTGAAGGGGTATCTTTCGAAGAGTATGCGAGTATTGATAATGATATCGCTGTATTTGCCGATAATGAGGATCCCGAAATATTGGCGGAGACGCAGGATGTAAGCGATGAAGAGAGAGAAGAGCCCAGCAATAGCGTAGTGCGCCCCGGTTGGAAGGAAGTGGTGGACGCAATAGATGTTTTGGAGCGAGTTTTTTTAATGTTAGAAGATGGAGTAGAGAATTTGAAGATTCTGCGGCAGGTTGAGCAAGCAGCCAGCAAATAATTGAGACAGACGACTTTGGAAAACTATTTTCAATAGAATAATTTTGAATTAATATTACTTAAAAACAGCTACCGCTTCTTATTTATAAATAAAAAAATTGCTTCAAACCTATGTAATTTTTCGAAATTTGTTTTAACTTCCTGAAATATACTCATTTTCAAGCAATATGGAATGTTTCAGCTGAGGTAAGTCGCACGAGAGCTGACTGTATGTATGGCGAGGATGGTAGATGGTCCTGTATTTATATTTGTGAGGAGGAAAGTGAAGGAGAGATAAATCGAAATCCGGATTAGTTATTACAGGAACTATTGTACTTCTTCTGTCTGTGTACCTAACCAGTTGGGCTATTTGAAGAGCGGCAGACCACTGGGCCACGATATATTGGAAACACATGAGCTTTCGGTTAGGGGTAAGGGGAGTCATTGAGGAGTGGAATGGGCGAGGGAGGTCTCCCCGAAGGAACGTGGGAAGGGGAGGGCAGATAACAGCAGCATTGTAGAGAAAGAGGCGAGTAAGGGCGTAGTTATTCTTTCTTTCGGAGGGAAGGTTATTGAATAATAGGCATTTTGGTATGGAATGTTTGGGAGGGGTTAGTTGGCAATGCAGTCTTTCCTCTTACTCGTTTCAGTGCGTGCGCTAGGTTAGATTTCTTGCTGCGTCCAACTCAAAACGTCTCCATTCCAAATTGTTAGCATGCAATATTACTGGTGCAACTAGAGTTTTCAGAACAGCGATCTTCGCTTGTATACTTGGTTTAGCAAGAGGTCCTAATGTCATAAAAGACGCGAAAAGAGTGGGCTCAGGTTCTTTTACGTGTTTTTATTCTCTTCATTGCTAACATAAGACATATTTCTCGTGTGATTCTGCTTTAGCGACCACTTATTCCAGTTTAATAGTTTTAGCCTGCAAATGGCGCATATTTTAAAGTGAGAGACGTTCTGCAAAGGACTGAAAAAGGGCAAACCTGGTTTTAAATTTTCTTCAAGTATGAAGAGGTAATTACTGGATGAACGGCAACAAGGCGTGGATTCAAATATTACCTGGCGTAATCGAGGATGGTACTGCGTTTTGGCACTGAAGAACGGGTGTGCCAACAGAATACCGATCGTGTCCAGCTTCTATGAAGGCATCATCAATGCATTATCATCTGAGATTGCCATTGTGACCTCAGGGCATTGCCAACTGCCACGTTTTTACTCGTGGTAACTAACTCACCCCACCTAACTTCCATCGTTGTTTATCGATATCTAATATATACCGGTCTCGAACATAGATATTTACCGGAATTTCAATGGGATTTCAATTTCAATTCCAACAATTCATTTTATTTCGTAAGTCTAAATGGCAATATGTGCTCTCTCAAGCATAATTGCTGCATAAAACTGTCGATTGATATTGACTTAAATTATTGCACTCCAAGAATAATATCGACTAGATACTCAGAAAAATTATGGAGCACTTTAAAAATACGTAATCCACAGGCATTAATTTTGGAATTCCTTTAATATCAGAACGTAACTAAAGTAAGCAATGAGGCGTAGAGCGGAAAGGACGAGAAAAACAATAATTTCAATTAGAAATACGCAGATTGAAAATCACGAGGTGATAGCCACGGTATTTGATGGTAAATAATAACAACTGTTCATCATCGCTATAGGAAAGGTGAATAAAGCAATATTAAGAAATTTACACGACTTGCATCGTAAACATCACGGAACACTTGGGTGCCCCTGCGATAACGCAACCCGCATATCACCTCCGTACACCGAAACCCCCTACAGCGTAGTCTTGAATTTTTCGGTCCCAACAATTTCGTTGTATGGAGGTTTTACTGTATTTACTTATTAAAGAAAACCTATTCAAGGTATAAAATGGACATGATCTTCCTCAAACATGAACAAATACAATTTCTTCTATAAATAATTGATTACATGAATGGTTTTTAAAGAACAGAGATAGCAAGGGAAGGGACAAGGGAATGATAAAATCATGATCTTTTAACTGCAGTGACTCTTTGGAAAAGTAATTGATGATATCTATGCCACTGCAATGATAAAGGTGTATGGCAAGAGAATATTCTTGCAAGTTGAAAATTCATAAAAAATGTGTACATTTGAAAATTTAAAAATCATGCATTTCAATACCATTGATAAGAAGTAGAAATGGACATCAAAGGATGCATGAGATGTGAAGTTTTTATTAAATGCATCCAAAACATCACCAAATCTTAACTCTCCACACATGTGAAATAGAATTTTCACTGAATGATCCTACAACCAAATAATTCAATTATGTCTTGGGGTAAAGGTAAGTCACCCAAAAATTTGAAATAATATGGCTTACTACAAGAATTAGTTTTTATGCTAGAGCAATTTGTAATAGCATTGCCAACCCAAATTGTATTTTCTCAACAAAATATAGGCACACAGAGGAGTTCTGCATTGATATCTTCTACAAGTGAAAGGCATGGATAAATACTATATGTATTACCAACAAGTTAGTCAAAAGCATGAGGAAAAATAAACTCTAAGATGGATTAAAATGCTATAGGTTATGATACCAAAAATCATCAATGAGAAAAGACCAAAAGCTTCAGGGGAAAAATAACATGGAACTAGAAGGTTAATTGAGAACAAGACACCTACAGAATATTGAAACTTTGAAAACATGTAACTAATTACAAAATTTTACTCATTATGAAATATTACAGCAATGAATGGAATATTAACAAAAAGTCAAAATAATGGATTGCAAAACTAAATTAGAGAATTATGAAAAAAAAATTACAGACAGCTTTTGAGTTTGGAATGTATAGGTTGTTTTCAGAGAATATAATTTAAGTAAAATACCAGTAACAAATAAAAATCAAATGAATGACTGACAAAAAGAAAGATCATGCAGTTAGACAAAGGAATGGAAGGTATTAAGGAATGAAAAGAGCCAGCTACTATGAAGCTTAATAAATGTTAAGCAAGTGATAAAAAGTGGAAGCAGTGAGGACAAAGAAAAATTACTTACTTTCACCAGAGGAATTCACCACTGTGGTGGCAACCTCACTAGAACTAATTGTAGTGGTTTTCACAATCACAGATGATTCTACTTTTGAGGAGCTCACTTCAAATTTCTCGGTTTTCCGCTCAATTACTTTTGTTTCATCATTGATTGCTGACCTGTAAAAATAGGCATACATAATTATTACAGAGCATGTTCTGAGGAAAATGACATAAAAAGATTTCTTTTAACATGTGCTTACATCAGGTGATCTTTCACTGAATCAATTGTTATGTCTCCTGTCATATCGTGCAAATCATCATCCTCCATGTTGTTGCCATTTTCCTTAGGACCATCGTGAACAGTGCTGATTACTTCTACTCTTTTGATGATTTTTCCTACTTCCATTTGACTTTCAATCGTGCATTCTAGACAGGATAGAAATAATGAAAAATAAAACGAGGAATGTATCAGTTGTTTAATGATAAGTTTTAAGAAAGCGATATAGGTATACACAAAAAGTATGCTTGTATTTTTAATCTCACGCTTTTTAATTGATCATATATGATTTGGCTGATTAGCACAAAATGAGATGTTTCTCCTCCTTCAATGACAAAGCAATGATACATTGGCCAAAGTATAATTTAACCCTTTGAGTGCCAACCAATATCCTAGGAGCTATGCTAAAATTGCTGGAGCATTTTGGCCAATTTTGTAGAGCTTCAGGGAAAAATATTATTTCACGTAGTTCATGTAAAAAAGTAGGCAAATGAATCCTAGTTGTCAATTTTGGAATTACAAAGGTTCAGTATCTAAAGTTCTCTGCATTAAAATGCCATCAGCCAACAATCAATGAACAACCAACGATAAATAATGACAATACAGAAGGAGTGGGATAGCACTCCCCGGCACTTTTTGCTAGAGTTTGGAAAAGCGTGATCAAGCTCCCCAGCACTCTAAGGGTTAATAAATACCATACTTGAAATTTGCCTTAATTGATGCACAATGCCATAGTTGCTTAATCCTTGGCATGCCATTAATTTGCTAGGAACTAAATTGTTATTATGTTTTTGCAGTTTTACAGTAATAAAGAGCATTACAGTTTATGTAGCATAGCATATGTATAATAATATGAAGATAAACACCCGAGGTCAATTTTGGAAATGAAAATTTTCAGAATCATTAAGTAATCTGGATTTAAGTGCCATCTGTCAACAATTAGTTAACTACTAGCATAAAATAGTGAAACTATAGGGGGAACGCAATAGTGCACCCAGCACTTACTGCGAGAGATTGGAGAAGCATGATCGTGCTCCTCAGTACTCTTTTAAGGGCTAATGTCAACCACTGAGTATAGTGTAAACAAACATGAATGAGTTAATGATAAAGTAGCTTAACATTTATGGCATGAAATTGACCAAACTAACATACCTTTTTTCTCTTCATTACTTGCACAGCCATTAACTGTCGGCTTTGGGACTTCGGTTTTCATTTCAGTCACAGTAACCACTTCAGTGACAGCAACCACATCTGAAGATGGGGCTGGAGCTGAACTCTCCTGCTGCTTCGATTCTTCAGATGGCTCCCCGGTGATTACTCCCTCCACCAAAACTTCTTTCTCTTCATTTGCTACTACCTCTTCCCCATTCTCTTGAGCAATGGCTTCAGATGCTACCTCACATGGCCGAGCATCTTTCGGCAACATCAGAAAACAATCAGTTTTTGTTACCTTGGTAGTAGAGAGAGTCACTCTCTGAAGTTCACTTGGCGAATTCAGGTAAAATGCCTCACCAAAACGAGTGAAAGCTAAACTGGTTATACCACTGGAAAAGAAAGTAAATTACCAATGTTATTTCATGTTTATCACCCTTCATGCAAAGCAAATAAAAGGAAGGAGTAAAGAATACATATTGGCACAACTTTCTAAAGAGTTCAGTTCAGTTATAGGGTAATAAACAAAATGGGACAATGAATATGTAAATTCAGTAGAGGACCACTATAAGGTGTGCTGAAAAAACTTGTGAATATTTTAAGACTCACTTGTTATATCCAGAATGAATACAAATGAAACCCTATTATCATATGCCATTGCAACTAGAGATGGTGAAGATAAACTATTGGATATTTGAAACAATCCATAAGTAAATGTGTTGAATAACATGTTTTTTACATAAATAATAACATTTTGTCACCCATACTCATGCATTAATAACCAATGTATTTTATGCACCATAAGTAGAGTGACAAATTTTTTAAATTCAATCATTAGTTATCATTAGAGATGGGTCGAATAGCAGATTTCTCAAATTTGAATTGCATTTGAATATTAAATCATGACTTGAATATTTTAATGCCTTGCATTTAAAATACCTTGAATACTTGAATAGCAATTGATATATTAAATGTCATCCCGCTGATTTACTTGTGGCCGTTTAAGTGAAAAGCAACAACTTGGTTAAATTAAAAAAATTAATTTTGGTTTTAAATTGTTAAATATTCTATAAAATAACTTTACTACCAATTATGGACCATTGAATACATTGACATTTATAACATGTTTTATTCCTTCAAGTTCGGCCCAGTTATGAATGAGACACAAACTAGTGTCTAAGTTCAAATACATTGAAAATTTACAGAAACAATTTAACTTGGAAATATTAACGTCAGATTTGATAGTAATAATAATAATAATAATATTTATTTTCTGTCCACTGATCATATACATGATATAAGACAAGTCAAAGAATGATAGACGACATACATGAACATATAATACAAATAAGCTAAAATGCTATTTCTTAAATCCTACAACAATTTTCCTCAAAAAATGTATTAACATTGTAATAGCATATGTTTAACCCTTTGAGCAGTACGAACGATCATGTACGTCCTTGCGCCACCTGGCCATCCGGAGTACGACCGTACATTTACGTTTTCAATCTTTGCGCTAGAGCAGTGAAGGCGTGAATTCACGCCTTTCTTTCAGAATCATTGTAGATTGTGTTGCCATCTATCCTCGAGACTGGTGAGCCCAGTGATCACTATGATGTATCTCTGAAGAGTGCTACCACCTATTCTATATCACTAGTGACTACGTTCACTCCGAGTACCTGTTACCATGTATGTATCTGCCCTAGTTCTGTTGACAGAACTGTTTGCATTTACTGTTTTTTATTGTTATTATTGTTTTCTTCTGGCGAAATATTCAGGATCTTAGATTGATAATTTAGGTACAATTGTTGTTTTTATATTTGTTTGTAATTTCTACATAATATACATCATTCATTCGTCAAACATTTTCAGCTCGTCATCAGGAAAGATGTCTAAACGTAAACAGTCAGGAGGGTTATCTCCGGATGATATTCATAATATCTTGACAAATGAAGAGTCCGATGATGAATATTCATCTGGCAGTGATTATGATATCAGTGGTGAAATAACAGAGTGTTCATCCAATGACATGACATCTGATCCTGGGCCAGCAACAAAAGTAAAGAGGTCTCGTTTGGAACCGGATAAACCACCTGTGCTGAGGAAGTGGATGCCTCTAGGAAAGTTTCTTCCGACAATTTCTCCTTTCTTTGATGATTCAAAGTCAGGTATTTCAGAATGTTTTTCTCAAAAACTGGAGGTCGCTGATGATGACAACGGTGGCAATAGATTGGAAATATCAATTTTCAAAGAGATTGTCGATGAAGGTTTTCTGAGCAAAATTGCGATTGAAATGAATAAATATCATACATTTATTCTTGAAAATACAGACGTAAAAGAAAATTCTAAATTACACAAGTGGAAAGGAATCACTGTAGATGATTTGCATGTTTTCCTAGCTCTTGTTATGTTGATGGGGCACATAAAAAAGAACAGACTGAAAGACTACTGGTCAAAAAATTCTTTCATTGAAACACCAATCTTTGGAAAAATTATGTCATTGGATAGCTTTCAGCTGACGCTAAGACTATTGCACTTTTGTGACAACAATACTCAACCCCAAGGTGATCGGCTGTATAAAATTAGGGCAGTTGTAGACCACTTCAGACGAAAATATCAATCCATTCTTTATCCATTTAGAAATTTGTGCATCGATGAAAGCATGGTGGCTTGGAAAGGGCGCCTTCAATGGAAACAGTATATTCCATCCAAACAGCATAGATTTGGAATAAAGATGTTCCTCCTTTGTGACTGAAACAGGATTTGTCCTTGACCACATTGTTTATACAGGGAAGGAAACTGAGATTGAGTATGATGAAAGTGTTGGAATATCAGGTTCTGTGGTGAAGACATTACTTACACCCTACATAGGAAAAAACCATAATGTCTACCTTGACAATTGGTATACAAGTCCTAGTTTGTTTGAATATTTACATAGAAACAGAACAGGTGCTTGTGGTACTGTTAGAAAAAACCGTAAGGGAATGCCAGAATTTCCTAAGAACATAAAAAAGGGTGAATGTGTCTCAAGACATACCACAATCATGCTAGCTCAACGATGGCGGGACAAAAGAGAGGTCAACATGCTAACTACAATTCATGAGGACTTGATGGTTCAAACTGGAAAAAGTGATTATACTACTGGACAAAGTATTACCAAGCCACTAAGTGTGGTTAGGTATAATGAAAATATGGGTTTGATTGACAAAGCTGACATGCAAATAAGTTTCACAGGAAATGTAAGAAAAACTATGAAATGGTATGTTAAACTTTTTTTCATGAAATTGACATTGCGGTTTTGAACACGTACATCGTGTATCAGATGAAAACTGGAAGAAAACCACAATTGCATGACTTCAGA
The DNA here is from genome assembly GCA_933228895.1 of Platycnemis pennipes. Taxonomy (NCBI): domain Eukaryota; kingdom Metazoa; phylum Arthropoda; class Insecta; order Odonata; family Platycnemididae; genus Platycnemis; species Platycnemis pennipes. Next base: position 147,438,482 of record OW121847.1, on the reverse strand, counting down.
CTGAAGCTCATTGATCAGCTTTTAGAAGAGTTTGCGAAAGAGAGGAAATCACCCAGAGGAGGCAGACCATCGCCAGTGGGAGATTGCCTTCGTCTTTCAGGTCGTCACTTCCCAAAACCAGTCCCTGCAACAGCCTCAAAGGAGAAGCCACAACGAAAATGCTTCGTTTGCCAGCACACAACCAGAAGGGAGAGTAAACGGAAGGATACGAGGGTTATGTGCATTGAATGCAACAAACCACTTTGTCTCCATCCATGTTTTGAGGAATACCACAGTTTGAAAAATTTTTAAACGTAATGATAAAAATACGTATAAATTGTTTTAGTACAATCATAATATGCAAGTACATATTTGAGTTTCTATATTTTTCTTTATTTCCAGATGGATGGTACGAGTAAACAGAGTGAGACAAAATGTTTTTCTAAAAATGTGTAAGATAACAATGCTAATTGTTAATGACCTTGGCTAATTGCTAATTTGTTAAAGATATTCATCAAAAAACTATATTCTAGTCGTTTTTACAGATAAGTAACCAAAAAAACATTATTTAAGGGCAATAAAACTTTAATAAGAAAAAAATTATTTTTTGAAAAAAAAAACTCACTCCCGGGGGTCCGGTTGCATGAAAAAAACTCACTACTCAAAGGGTTAACAACAAAACCTTTTTTGGAACAGTGAGGAGGAAATTTTTTTCAGTTGAGCAGGCAGCTTGTTAAAAATGTTATAGGCCATTTTGTATGGTGAATTAAGATTAGAGGAGTACGAACTATGATTAAAATGTACATACAACTAGTTTATTTAGGGTGTTATGGAAATGGACTGTAGCATTAGTGAAGAATTTTCCTGGGTTATTTTTTACAAAGAACATGAACTGGAACTGGAGAAAAGAACATGAGAATGGGCGAGCATTTCCATTTCGCTTTCCCTTAATTTTTGATCACTTCCGGCAATCTGTGAAAAGGAAATCAGCGAATAATAATTCAAGAAGAAATACGATGAACAAATGGTTATTATAAACAAGTTGTCTGTTCTTCTGGCGACAGAATGTCCAAACTTTTCTGCAACAGCACTTAACTTTTTTGATTCAATTTTGGGGATCATTTTCATTTTCTATTCCAACGTTATTCCTTTTCTCTTTAACATAGAGGGTTCCACGTCCTTGACTGTGTTAACACACTGAGCCTTTTGCATCAACACCCCTACCCAAATATTCCAGTCAATTTGTGTCCTGCTTCCGAACTGGCTGGGTACAAACTAGCTCCCACCCCTGAAGTCCTCTGGGGTGTAGGTAGAGATGATTGGACTAGGATTCTGACAAGGCTTTTTGTTCCCCCTCCAATGACGTGAATTAGGGTTTTTCATAGGATGGTTCTACTTATCATTTAGTCTTATGTGTATCTCTAACAAGGGTTAGGCTATAAAAGCCTTACCAGATTCCTTGTCACTCCAGAGGATCGCAGCTGAGAAGATATCTTTTAGGATATTTTTTCGATCGCTGGGTAGGAGAGAAGAGCGAGAAATGTATACTATTATACAAATATGTATGGGCATATGAACGTTTTTTACCGTTGATTACGCATGCACCCAGAACAAAACATCATAGAGAATTAATGTGACAAACTAAGTGTTCGTATGAACCAAGCAAAATTGTATTTTCCCTAATTTTCTTGGCTGTTGGTGACGGAAGAAGGGAAGGGCAATGTTTAGTCATGAAGAAGATATCCTTCCTTGATGACTACATCGAAACGCTCAATGAGCATGGTAAATGAAATCTGATTCTTTCGATGATGACTATTGTCAGCCGGAATAATAAGGCTGTGGAGTAAGGTTGGTAAGAGTAAGGAGTAATCAGTATGAAATACAGTGGAAGCTCAGTATATTGAGTGCTCTCAATGGCTAGGAAATCACTTGCTATAAAGAGAGCTCGTTAAGTCTCTCAATTCCCACAGTTGTTTCTGTTTTTGTTACTAATACCATGCGTTAATTTGTACTTTGCAGTGCATCACCCTCAAGAAATATCGCTCGTAATACTGAGCATATACTGTGGCAGGAGCTTCTTGGCCTCGCTATATCCATTTTCTTTTACATGTTAATCATGGGCCATCCGATGGTATATTGTCAATCACTCATTATTGCGAGATTCTCGCTATATGCCGTACTCACTATAATGAGCTTCTACTAAGGATTGCAATCCTGGGATCCCGATCCCAGATGAAATGACAATCCCAAAATCCCGGGATTTAGTATATACAAATCCCGGTATTGACGTACACCTTTTCGCTAACAGGCAGCGCTAGTAAGTCAGTTTTCTTGGTCATGAAATGCAAAATGTTATGCATCTGAGTTCACTGACTAATAAATTTTATTAAAATAAATAATTTTTCATCATTTGTTATACACAAGAAAAATGGAAATGAGCTAATGGTGCACATGCTAAAGACACAGCGATTCCCAGCATGAAACAAGATGGACTAAATTCCAGACAATGTTGTCGAACTTTCGATGAATGGAATTTGCCATGCAACGGAAGCGATATTAACCCTTTCGCGACAGAGCCAAATGTTAGAAAATGCTACTTCTCTCACGAATGCCATAAAGTATTCTTTGCATTGCCAGTACGGAGCTTTCACTATTCTAGGATCCTCTCAGGTACCTGTTTCCCTAACTTGGGTTGGGGCCCAGAGGGGTGTCAAACCTTTTTCTCGGCCACTGGTCCGAGATAATCTTTACCCTTTCCCACTTGGGGACCCCTTAATAGCATGCTGTCTTGGTCAACTATTTGTTTATGCAATGGTTTTGCTAAAAAAATTGTTGCACCAGTGTCGATATTAATTTTATCAGAAACGAATTATTTTAGTTTTACAGTGCCTTTACAGCTTTTAAATGAAATTCTACCATTAATATTAAGCTCTCTAGCAAAAAAAATCATATCAATGGTTAAGCAAATAATTTTGCCGTTTTATGTCACACTCGTAAATTATTTTGACCACTTTTCAACGATAAAATTATTATGAATTCAAAATAGCCTTATTCAGGCCACTGACATCATCAGAGTGCGAATCAAAGAAACAGTACTTAGAAATCTTCACTATGTTAATTCATGAGAAGTACGGTCTACGGAACTCTTAATTTTGGAAATTTATGAACAGATCACATTCATATCATAGGAATATATCGATTCTGTAAAAATTTCCCATCCTTCTTTTTCATCCGGGCTTTGGACCAACTGTAGATGGCCGCGATTCGGACACTTAAGTTACTCACACCATTTCATCTGCATCTACATCTACACGATACCCTGTAAGCCACTGTGAGGGTGTATGGCAGGGTTTGAGGATCACCAAGCATGCACAACCGACATGCAAACAAGCAACTACAGGGTTTCAAATTTGAAATTTAACACCTTCACTGCGGGGCTGATTAAAGCTCTACCCCTCACAGTACGGCGTGACCTACCGGTGGGTCACACTCAGCCTTTTGCATGGGCGGTGTGACCCACTGGTGGGTCACAGTCCTTCCGAGCTTCTGGCCCCTGCCGAGGGATGGTGGTTGAAGCGGCAACACTCAGCTGTTTCCTGAGATTAGAGGAAGGCTGGGGGAGGCGACTCCCAGCCTCGCCCCCAGGCCACGTGGGGCACGCTATCGGCTAGACCCTGGCGTGGGATGGGGGAAGAGAGGGGCAACAATACAATGCATGTGGTAAAGATTTGCTGACGTTCGGAAAACCCAGGAGACTCCCACCCGTCTCTGTTTATGCCCCTGCCCTTGTTCGCGCCTGTCTGTGAGACGTAGACGCCTATCCGTGTGTACCGATTCCCCAGCCCTGCTCACACTATGAGAAAAGGGAAGGGGGATCCTTTGGAAAGAGTATATAGTGGTTTGTCTCAGTCAGAAAAAAGTAGTGTCTGCATTTCAGAAGACTTTCACCCGGTAAGAGCACGCTCACTCATCCACCACTGAGGGATTGGCTCAAGAATGCTACGCGACCCTTTCCCAATTGCCCTTCCGTAGAGGGGGCGGGGGGGGGGGGGGGGGGGGGGGGGGGGGGGGGGGAGAGGAAGAGAGTCAATCTCTTACACAGCCAAGAGGTTGAAGAGAAAATATTTTTCTAAACATTTTCATTATTTTTAATAAGTTAATATGTTTTACTATATCGAGTACTGTTCATCCTTATGTATAAAAATCGCATAAACTTGAAAAAAAAAACAAAAAGAAAACAAAAAATAAACATATTTTGGATATAATACGCTAATATGTAAATTTGTTCGTGACCCACCGGTGGGCCACACCACTCACACTGGAAAAAGTTTCAGGAGGGGCGGCGTGACCCACCGGTGGGTCACACTAAGTGTCACATAGTAGTCTATTATTTGAACTGTGACTAACCTCTGGGTGAAGTCACTTGAGAAGTTCTCGATTCCTACTCTCACAATACTCCTCGCAAGTTACAACAATTCAAAGAATTTTATGGCCGCGGCGCTAGTCGCATCTGCGTGACCCACTGGTGGGTCACGCCACAGTGAACGTGTGAAAGTAGTGTGTCCTGGTGAACTTTCAGAATCACTAATTAAATTGTCATCTTCGCTGTCACTCCTCGTCAGTATTTCCAGAACCGACTCAACCGTCGTAATCTTTGACATGGTTTCAGCAGTTGAAATCAGTTGTGTCCAGATATTTCTTTCAATGCACTATAGAGGACAGAGCACTGAGCAAGCACAGATCGGTAGTGAAACACTCCGAACGCATTAAACACGAAAGTAGAACTGAAGATAACTCGAAAGAACTTTTGCTAGGTATTTCGTGAAGGAATCATTATTCTAAGAAAAAACTCATTACGATGAAGCGTAATTTCTTGGAAAGTCCCCGTAGAAGAGGGGGATGGCTCATAAAGAACATTTACCCATAAGCATGAATATGACTGAAGAGAAAATATGTTCTTCTGAGAATAGCAAGATTATCAGCATGGAAATATCTTAGAAGAAGCTTCAGCGATGCAAATTAACCCCCAACAGAGACTGTTTCTTAAAGAAGATTATGACATCCTGGGACTCTAATGAGTACCCAGTTGGTATGTTTAACGATCTATCTCGTGCATTTGACTCAGTTGACCATAAAATTCTACTAGCAAAATGTTATGGAACTAACTAGCAAAATATTATGGAATATTATATTATGGAACTAGTTATGGAATCAGGGGCATTCCAAATAAATGGTTAGAATCGTATCTGAAGGATCGAAAACAGATAGTGGTAATTGAGGGCGTTGGTGAGGATAATGTGATATCAGACTACCTTTCCTCCCCGAAGAAAACAAATATAGGAGTGCCTCAGGGCAGCATCCTTGGACCCCTTCTGTATTTGATATATACAAATGACTTACCAAATAGTGTTTCAAAGGAGAATATAGTACTTTTATGCAGACGATACAACCCTAGCACACAAGTATCCCCAACTATTATAAACCAAGCTAAATAGCGCCTTAAAACTCATGGGTAATTGGTTCAGGGAGAATAAACTATCAGTAAATATACATAAAACCAACTTGATCCAATTCAGTAAAAAAAGAGAAGTGACTCATTTGAACTTAGGCATAAATGGAAAATCTATTGAAAGGGTGGGCAGTACCAAGTTCTTAGATCTGACAATCAATTTGTCCTTAAGTTAGAAAATCCATACTCATAACTTATGCTCCAAATGGTCTACTATGGCAATTTTCAGACCCACTTAACCTATGGTATTATTTTCTGGGGGGCATCACCTGGTTCCCAAAAAGTTTTCCTAATGCAGAAAAGGGCTATCAGATATTTAGCAAACATTCCAGTGTGGGAATCCTGTAACAAGAAGTTAAGAATTTTAACTCTTCCTTGTTTATACATTTTATACTTATGTTTATACCTGGTGGATAACAAAAATCACTTTACCATCAATGCCCAGATACATGGGTACAAAACATGCCACAGTGTGGATATCCATCTGTTTAGCCATTCCACCAGAATGTATAATAAAAGCCCTTTCCACGCTGCCATTATAATATATGTATAATCATTTACCTGCTGCCTAAAAAACTCACCTTCAAGGGGCTCATTTAAAAACAAGTTAAAAAACTTGCTGCTAGAAAAAGGTTATTACAGTATCAAAGACTATTTAGATCACTGTTTTTAAATAGTAATATGCATGTATGTACATGCTTGAAAAATCCATCATATTGTACAAAGCTCATGATTTATATTGATTGTTTTATTTTTTATGACGTCCTATATTTTACTATGTAAAATTGCTGAAAATCTTACCCCCGAGAAAGGTTCTCATATTCCTAAGATCAGGTGATAGGTAATAGCAAGAAAATACCAAAATATTTGAGCTCTCCCCATTTCTCGGCCGATGGGCGGAGGAAACCTCGACCGTTCCTCGCATTGGCAGCTGCTCTCCCGGCATGTGTCCGCGGTCAAAAACTGTTTTGTTTCAATGCATTTGCTAAATAAATACATATTTGTTTCATACTCGGGATATACAGGCTCAGAAGTCCATTTCTTACGTCTCGCTGAGCAAATAAAATTTTTTAACGTAACGGTACTGTGAATATTTATGGAATTGTGATCAGAATGGAAAATTATCTTTCAAAAATTATTTGAGAATTTTCTATTTCAAGGTAAAGAACCAAGAGAAATATGTTATGTCTAACAATGAATTCCAAATTTTTAGGAAACTGGATCGGATAAGTGCTTCGCATCTACGCCAGTGTAAACAAATAACACAGTTAAACAAGAAGCATTATAGACGTGATGTTGGTACTACTTAGCAGTTAAGACTAATAAATTAGAGAATAAATAAAAAAATAGCAGAACTAGCTATCGAAAACTCTCAAAAATTGTAAAAAAAAGCCTAAATATACATTCTTCATTACTGCTAATATGGTCTGTTATTATTATATGCCCGTATTGCAGTCAATTACCCTAAATTTGTGTTCAAGCTCTAATTTACCGTAGCAGGATATATCGGGTTTCATAATTTTTTTATCTGGATGTACGTTAACATAGTACCCTGCAAGCCAAAATGGTTATTTTCAAGTACAAATCACCCTATTTTAGGAATAAGAAATTCTTTGAAGCGAATGTTATAACTTCAACATTTGTGTACCTTGGGATTCGTAGGACTGCCAGTTTTGGACGTTTTGGAGCACACATGCGCAGTAAACGATTACTGTACTAGGAATACCCCTCATGGATTTATGTTTGGGGAAAACGGGTAGCAAAAATGAAGGATCATAAGAGGAAAATGCTGATTGTTGTTACATATTCAAACTTCCCACCATTCATTTGCGCTGGTTAGCTCTCTTTCGTTTTTACATCACAATAAAGTTGTTTGTTCTATTGTTATACGAAAACATACAAAATTCTATTTCTCTGTCTAGCACTGAAAGTGAATTTATGGCTATGTCGGAAGCAGGAAAGGTAGAGAAAATGCTTAGTGAGAAATATGCTTAGTGAGTTGCTGAATTTTGATGACTGTGTTACAGTTTTTAATGACAATCAAGGAGCAATTATGTTGTGTGAAAATAATGTGTTCCATAAGTGAAGCAAGCATGTTGATATCAGGCACTGTTTTGTTCGAGAACTTGTGAATGACAAAAAGATGTTGAAATATTTGTAAGCTGAAAAAATGTCTGCTTATGAATTAACCAAAGCCCTTACAAAGGTGAAACATCAGATGTGTTGTTCAAGTATTGGTATTGTGTAAATTGTTTGTCTAGTAACGTGTTGCTTAAGCATTGGTCTTGTGTCATTATTATGAATAGTGTTCATTTGAGAGGGGGGTGTTATGCATTCAAACTTCTCACCATTCTGAGCTGGTTAGCTCTCTTTTGTTTTTACATCACAATAAATTGTTGTTGCAAGTAAGATGTTTGTGTCGTCATTTTGTGTCTCCCTTGACCCTTGATAAGTCTTCATAATCGATCCACAATTATCACAGTTTCTCGCAGGCAAGTATATCTGTACTTGACAAATTTAAGTTTTTTTTTGAGTCGTTGTTGGCAAAGCCAAATGTATTTTTAGTCGCATTGGTGACATTTTATGTACTACTTCCCCCATGATTCAAAGTCATCCTAATGCAAAATGTGCATGCCAATTTGAATGATTAGGAGCCTTACTCTGGCAAGGAGCATCTGAAAAACAATGTCATGATCTATCATTACTCGTAAAAACGAGTAATTTTTTCACATCGGGGCAGAGACCCGACGTTCGCAATTTCAAAATGTCGTTATTTCTTAATATCAAGTACTGTTACATGTATTTAGATACCTTTATGGTCAGGACCGAATATTTTACTTCGTAATATCAAAATATCGCAACCCCAAGGTCATGGGTTTGAAACCTGCCTGGATCATGGATGTTGTTTCTCTAAGGATTACGACCTTAGGCAGGAGATTGTGAGATAACCTTAGCTGTCGGAGCACCAAAAACTGAAATATCCCACTGCTAAGTGAAGGCAATCCTAATTTAAACCTTGCTCTTTAATTAGGTTGTGTTGATTACTAAAAGCCATCAACTTCATTAACCATTTTTGCCAATTCCTATTCTTTTTCACTGACTTCAATTATTATTATCAATAAGACTGTTGGATATGGATAAAGGGGAGTACAAAAAAATATAATTGATGCCACTTGAACTCCTTCCTGAGGATTTATCTTCGTCGGTTTGTTTTGATGCTCAGTCATTAAAAAATAGTTAAATATTCCACAATTTATATGCATTTGGACTGAATTAAAATCTTTAAGATATGTTGGAGCATCTAGTGATCCGAGAGCTAGGTCTGCATCTGATAGATCACAAGAATACCCACCCATACATTCAAACATAATCATAATGTAACATTGATTCATATGAATTAGGAAAAACCATTGTGACCAAAAGTTATGGAACATTTAATTTTTTTATTGGCTAGGCATCAATCAATTCACAGGCATGAATTTGCTCTATCCAATCTTAGATCATCAGTAACTACAAACATATTCTTAAGTTCATTTTATGCTCAGCTGCCGATAACATTTATAGATTTTTCTGCATTGTTTCTAGTCTCTTCAGTGGCAACAAAATGACCACACTCGAACACCTGGTTGCTTCAAAATGATTTTATGTAAGGTATAAATTAAACTCTCAGAACTATTTCTATATTTACAGCCTAGAAAGTGGTTCTAAAAACATAACTGCATTACTTACTTGATATCTTCTCGTCGAATACATGATACTGCCAGCTGACGCCGTAGGTCTGGTAGATTAAGAATTAGAAGATCTCCCAGATTAGTCAAAGCAAGTACACCTGTCTCCGAGTATGGAGTAGAGGTGCTCTGTGCACCTTGAACTCGTGGAGCGTTAAACTGAGCATGTCCCACTCTCCTCACTCTAGCACCTTCAATGGCTGTCACCTTTAATTTACCTAATGGCTTTAAATTTGGAAGAGAAAATAGCTGCAAACAAAAAAGCCTTCATAAATAATTGGCTCATCACAAAGAGTAAAAATACCTTAAATTTAAACATTAAAGTCAAGCATATTCAATGTTACAAATGAGATTATTGTTATTTATTTTTTCATCAAAATGTCATTTGTTGGCTATTGACCTATCACCCCTTGCCACATATCCTAGCAAAATTTGCAAGATACATATAATGGTAGGTATGTCAATGTCTTACCTTAAATTGTTCTTCAGAACAAATAACAACCTTATGAGGAGCTGAATTGTCCGGTTGAGGTGCTATTCCCTTCTCAATTTCTAGGGCCTCAGGAAGTGGGACTGCACTTCCATCTACCACAGTAATTGCAATAACAGGTGCTCTATGTTTAAGCTGAATTTCTTTCCCTGTGAAATTAATGCATAAGAAATTAATTATGTACATTAATGCAAATAAATTTTAACAAAACCAAATTCTCACATTATGTTTACCAATGCTAGACAAATATTCTAGTAACATATTTGCACTGAACATTTACACTGCCACTAAATAACAATAACAACATCCATAATGTAAAATTAATGATCTCAAATATGTACTAATTTTATACATGAAAGTAGCACACAATAACAATTTAAATTGCTTCCCGAGGTAAGAGGCCAGCATAGCTTTTCATTGCCATCAGTATTATGGATAACACAATCAGAGTGTTCGTCAAATAAAATCAAGAAATCCATTACATTACCTACATAAATAATACAAAATACTTTCACGTCATTTAAAGAACATATTTAACAAACAGAAATTCGAATTAACTCTTCCTTTCGTGTAAACTGATGTAAGGTTAAAAATAATCTTCTCTTTTTGTTTGTTGACATAAGGCATGTGATGTAATTCATGCAAGGCCTGTTATTTCAGTATGCTGTATTCTGTATCCTGAAATATTAGGCCACTGCCTCACTGTGTAGTCATGAAACAAATTAGACAGTGGTTCTGAGATATCTAAGGAAATTGGATATAACTGAATTGCAACAACTATATTTTGAAGCTTACCTAGTTGACAAGAAACATCTTCTTCCATTCTCTTCTGACCATTAGGCACAGTAATAGTGAACACAAACACTGTACCATTGTTTGTTCCAGCCCAGAGAGTTGGTGTCGTTATTTGGGCTATAAAAACAATGTTATATCAAATTAGTAACAATAACTTATGATGCTCCGTTGAAAATAAAAACAGCAGTAAGCACCAACTTAAAATAATTACTCACCACTAACAATATAACTTCTGGCAAAGTACAAGCACCTCACCATGCTCCCCAAAGAATCCTCTAAAGGTCGTGCTTCAACTTGTCTTTCTATTGGTCTCGCCTCCACAGGGCTGAGTGGTGCAGCCATACCTGAAGTGGAGGCTGGAGAAGTTGGTGACGATCCAGCTTGGATATCTCCTGCAGCCACTTCACCACTTCCCGAAGCACTAAGAGGAGAATGCAAGGCAATGGAGGATTTTACTGCAGAAGGGACTACATTAGCATTTACAGTCTCCTCTAAAGGTAAGGAAGCAACATGAGCCTCCCCTTCAGTTGTGGGAAGGCTGGAAGCAGTTGTGGGAATGGGTGCAGCTGGAGGGGATGCTGGGGTCACTACAGGAGAGGAGTCAATGTATGCAAGGCTTAAGAGGGAACTCTCCTCTGGACTAGCTCCAAGACCAAGGGATACAAGGGATGAGTTACTAATTTCTTCCCATTTTGATGGTTCACGGGGCAAGGAAGGATCAGCCTGTACCCAAGGAGCAATTCTGGTTGGAGTGGTGGCCCTTCTACGATTTACAACCAATGCCCTAATCCTTTGCCAACCACCTTTTGTATAGGGATGGTCAACTTTTCGTCCCACTGGGTTCTCTTTGGATACCTTCTCCATGTCCTTACCCACTTTGGTTCGCTTTATACATTCCAAACTAATTTTACCCAAGACAGGTCGAGATACATGCATTCCATGACTTACTGACTGAGAATTTTGATCATCATTTCCACCAACTTTTGTGCCCATTGCTCTTGAGTCAAGGGTACTTGCCCTGTTGGTCTGCGGATCAGGCATAGATAATGCTACAGGAAGTGCACAGGCAGTATTACGTGCAGCCAAATCAACAGGGAGGTCACTAAAATTAGATGCACAAGGAGAGAGAATGGGAGCACTATTCCTACGAGCCACAGAACAGGGTTCTTGCAGGGTAACTTGGCTAGGTGAGGCATTAGTTTTATCTAATTTGTCCTTAGATGGACTGCTGGAGAGCTTGTAATCTTGAACGAGCAGGCCCTTGTCTGCAGACCATCTGGGGCAGCATGCAAATACAATGGAGTAATGTTTCACTTTTATATTCTTGGAGAAAAAAATAGTATCTCCAAGGTATATTATATTTAACGGCACAATAACAATTAACCATAAAATTAATTACACATGCTCCAGTATCAATTCAGCTTAAGCAAGGATGAATTAATCCTTGCATGAAAAACTGAGAACATCTTTTAAAAAAAGACATGCACTGCTTAAAAGGTCTGGAAAGAAACAACATCAGTAGTGGCTGCTAAAAAAAGCAAGAAGATGATAGAGTATTTTTCATACAGGTGAAATCTAAAACATGGTCCATCAAATCTGTGCACAACTAAAAGAGAAAAAAAAAGAAAACACCAAACACCAGAGAATCAGCAGCTAATTCATGCTGCAACAAAATCAAAGAAAACCATGATGTTTTTAATTTGTACAATAAACATCATTCAATGTCACTTGGGTATCTACAGAAGAAAAAAAAATGAAGGTTTGAGACCAAAACCAAAACTGTACTAAGCAAATTAGAACCTATGCCAGAAAAAAGAATCTATAAAAAAAATCATAATTAAATTGGCTCCATCAGCCAATTACCCAGGGACTTCATTTGTTCCTGCATCCTCTGGTACTCCTGCTATTTCAGCACCAATTGCAAAGGCAGTAAGGTCCTGGGAAGCGGGGGCAGGAACAGAAGGACCTGGTACTGTGCCCCCGCCTCCCATTACACCTTCTTCCTCTGCACCCTCTGGGGGTTCATCTTGCTCCTCCAAATCACTGATTGATAGATTTAAATCGGGGAAAAATAACTGTTAATTCCAATAAGGTCTTCATATGTTTGGCACTGCATCATCAAAGCATGTCCTCCAATCAATACAGAGTAGTTGATATATCTTTTCATTTTATGTACATTCATCTCAGTCAAAAAATATGTAAATTTTCCGGCAAATCAACCTTGTTCAGAGATAAAATGTGATTCTCACACAGATAAAACAGAAAGCCATATATTGCATGCCTTTGACTATGGAGTCAGCAACAAAACAGAAACACGCCAAGTAATATATTCAATGATATAAATTATATTGACTTTTACTGGGCTGTGATAAATTCAGTTAGTACTTAGGACTCTAAAAAATATTCCAATTCCCTACAATATGTGACCTATTAAATAGCACCATACAATTTAATATACTACAATTATTGGAACAGCAATGGTATCTTCATGGCGAGTTTTAGGTAAGCTACTCAAATGTTAGTAAGAGCTAGTACCTTATTTGCTTTGCTCCTAATACAATACTGTAAATATGCATCACAAAAATACTGCCTTGGCCTTAAGTAAAAAAGCATAACATTAAAAAAATTTTAATTACATGAAAAATCAAATACCTCCTTACATGAAAGTAATTAATAAGCATCCACTAGTTCCATTCATAGTGGTCTCCTCATTCTGAACATAATTAACTTACAATAAATTTGAACCATGAAGTATCTTTTGAAGAAGCAAATGGTTATCTTTACCACTAGCTCTAATTAAAATGTTTAACCTCCATTTAAATGCATCATCTTATGGGTTCCAACCCCATTTACAACAGGCTTTCTTCTTCATTTTCTTTACATTAAATAATTAAACAATTATTAATATACTTGGATTAAAAACAGTTTTTTTGAACCTGAAAAACAGCATATCCAACACTGCAAGCGGAATAAAAATAATATTTTGCATCTGGCTAAACTAAAATAACAGTTAATAAGTCACTCAGCATTCACAAAAGCAAAGTAGGTAAGAAAACACGTTTGATATCACAGAAAAATAGACACCATGGTTCGAATGCACATACTAAATGTACGAGATATTCCATGCTGCCATGTTGCTTTAAATAATATGTTTATACTAGCTTTCAGTTCTGTTTTCTTAGAACTTTTTAATGTTAACACATAAAAAAAAACTTGAAGCTAGCCACTGCCAGCAACCTCAAGTCAAATATTAAATACATAAGGTAAGGGAATGGGCCTGACAGAATAAGCAAGTCATGGGATCATAACCCACAGAGTTCCGGGCTGATTATACCTACTACAGAGGACTCTCGTTAGAACATTCCTTGATAGCACGGTTTTCTCGTTGGCACATTCGTTTACTCAGGTCTGTATCACTGTGCATGCAAATAATACTGGTTAGCATGTTTCGGTTACCTCTTTAGCACGTTCACAGGAGGATCAAACAAAATGTCCCAGAAAAATAATCACCATATATATTGATTTGACGATGGATATCTCGTAAATGGCTTAAATCTTGCATTAAAAAGGTATATTATGGTTTAAAAAATATTTAGAAAGCGTTAAAAGGACACCAAAAGTGTGATGCTCGTTTGCTTTACAAGTGTCGCCTGGACATCAAAAATATGCGAGCACCAATACCTTGTGGCAGTAACGATGAATTACTTACATTAACAATGAATGTACTTAGAATTAGCGATGGGAGACCTGAGGTGAAAAGAAAATTATCAATTGAAAAGCTCAACCTTCTCCGAAAAGTAGACAAAAATCCAAATTTGAAACATGTTGAAATTGTGGTAAAAATGAAAGTTCTGCCGTCAATACTAAACTCGAGATCATTCTACTTAACGCAATGTTGCATACTTACTGAAAAAACCTGGCTTTGTAAACTAACTATAAAGGAGTAGAAGTAAATCATTTGAAACCTAAAGTACATCATGACAAAAGTAAAATTCACATACTATCAAAATTCGCTTTCATTTGTGCATTACATATTGTTATGACAACTGCGTAAGTGAAGCTGCTCTCTGTGATTCAAAAAATTATTCCATTTTTCATCCTCACTGCAAAAACAAGCATCAAAAGTAATTATAAAAAAAGTTGTGTTACCTGCATTAAATGAAAGACAAAATTATCCACTTGCAGATATGCTCTGAATGAAAATAGTTTCTTCTGTTTTTCTGATATAAAGCCTTAAATTCGAGTCTTTTTGCGTAGACTGTATAAGATTGTATATACAAAATGTGCTGTTTGGTCCAAATAATCATAATTAATTAGTGAGTGCACATCAACGCAAGGCATCATAAATATTTTCTTGAGTGGCGTAATAATTACAAATGAAACTTTGTAACAATAAATGAAAACCAGCTATCTACGGAATGAACTAACTATAAGGACAGCATATTGTTTCCCTGAAAGGTGTGCAACTCACACATTCGTCTTCAACTTACCAACGTTACACGGTTCAGGATTTCAGGTCTCTACAAAAATGTGCTAACAAGAGTCCACTGTATACCAAACTAAGTTAGGAGCTTAGGTAAACAATTCACCACAATATATAGCACTTTTAACATATAATAGTTTGAGAAATTAATTATAAAAAGTCATCCAAGTGTTTTGATCTAATTAAGCAAAATTCAGTAAATTCTAATATTTAATGCCCAAATTATTTCCCTAAAATGTTTATCATTACACAATGGAAAATAGTGAAATACATGTGTAAATGGATTCACTTTAAAAAAAAATTATAATTCTCCTTTCCTACCATGGAATAGATAGATAAGAGTAATTTCATAATTTCATTTCATTAGTGAGTAAAAATGATGCAAACAAAAAGGAAATATGTATTGATAGGTAACTCCCCAAGTAAAATCAGAATTTGCAGCTTGTATTTCAAAATAACAAATAATATGAATATAGACATAAAAACAATGAATAACATTAGAGATGGGTTGAATAGCAGATTTCTCGAATTCGAATATCGAATATTAAAGCAAGCTCAAACATTCAAATATCTCGAATACCTTGAATTCTAGAATTGCAATTGATACCTATGCTAAATATTATTTTTTTATTTTGAATTGTGACCAGCAGTTACTAGTTTCAGCATACTATTTTTGTTGAAAAGGCAACAGTTGCCGGAATTCCATTAGTTGAAATTACTGTCTTTTATACCATAAATGATGAGGCAAAACCAATCAAAAGTCTCTTATCTCCACTGTCTTCTCACAGCACATATGATGAAGTTCATCAACATATAAAATATAGCATAATTATTCAAAACCTCGAATATTGAATTCTATTAAAGTATTCGCAGGCAGATTCGCACATCTCTAAATAACATAAGCCACAAAATAATAAGTAACAGAAATCGAGCAACAGCTTTCTGAAATGATAAACAAGTAAAGTTGGCAGTACAACTGTGCTACAAAAATCTCCATGTGATGTTAAGGAAGTTACTACTCTGCATTCTTTCTAAATTTCTCTTCAATAATCTAATGAATACATTTTGAATATGAAAGAATTAAAACTTACGGATCTTTCCTCTTTCGATCAATTGGGCCACTAGGAGATGTACTTCCTGATGCACTTCCTCTTTTCTCCCCTGCAGGATTTCTCTGTGATCTCCCTTTCCTTAATCTCCGGAATGATTCTCTTAGCGACTTCTTGAAAGACTTGCGGCGGGATATTGGAGCATCTCCAGCTCCTGAGAGATCTAATTATTAGGTTATTATTTTACTACTAGAAAAAGAATCTTGACAAATTATGCAACACAAATCAATGACAAACTATAAATAAAACTCAGGTATTGCCATGACCTATCCCATACGATCCATGAAACCATTATTCAATGAAGGTTAATTCATGCTTTTGGCTGAAATTTACATATTTATGCCCTCTTTGACAACTTAGCAAATGTATTTTTTTTCATTCCTATGATGGAACTCTAACCTGGGAATTTAGGGTTAACCATGTAAGTTGAAAACATAAATGCAATCAGTGACTTCATAACAATATATAAGATAGGTATTCTGCAAAGGAAATACTGAACAGACTGCCCAGAAATTCATTTTGGCAGTAACAGTAAGGCAGAAAATTTTTCTTTTATAAAATATAAATATAGAAGACAATTCCTCACTAACCTAGCATAATTCAAATTATACATGTAAAGTTTACATTGCATCACATCAATTCTACTTGAGAAAATAATGCACAATTTACTTCCAATTATTGTGAATAAAATTATTTTCAGATGTGTGAAATGTACCATAATTTCTAAATATTTCTTACCATTGGGATTTAGAGTACATTTTGTCAGGATAGGTTTCGCTCTCTTATAGTCGAATAGAGCAAGACCATGTGCTGTACCAGCAGCAACAACTCCCCATTGAGCATGAAGGGCAAGGGATGTAACTGCTGCTGGTGGGTGAAGCTGTAGAACACATGACGTCTTAAAGCCTAAAGATACATGGTTCTCAGCTGACTGAGTTTTCTTGAGAGTTAACTGGTCATGACCTTTCCATACAAAACCATCACGATCAGAGACAATGTTCATTGTGATGACCTGAAACAAGTTATAGCAGTAACAGTTAAAATACAAATAGCTAAGCTGTACAAAATCTGGAAAACACCATGAAGTTGCAACACTTAGCTTTTTCATGCAACCTACCTTTACTTCTGGAGTACCAGGAGTAATATCACTATCATTTAGTAGCTCAGATGCAATTTTGGCAATGACAATATGTCCAGCTGTGCCAGCAACAGAGAGGGTTCCGGATTGAGGACAAAGACAAATTTTTTTCACTGCCAACCGAGGGTCATCCGAATATGGATCAAAAGTTCCCACCTTGAGTGAAAAGTAAATAGCCATTTTTGAGTGATTTTCAACTATTTATAACTGCTTCTGGTTACTTATCTCAAAGGTAACCAAAGAGATGGGCAGAAACAAAAGCAATTGGCCTAAAGGAGGAATAATGAAAAATGAACAGTTTAGTAAAGAACCAATGACCACAATACCCAACCCAGAAGAAGAAGTAAATGCAGCGTGTTCATTGCCTTATGTTGAGGGGAAAAATCTTTGGAATCCCAAGGAACAGTCTCAATAAAAATCAGAGTACGATTGGATAAGCAGTAGAATTAATTATAAATGATAGGCTATACAGTGAATACTAAGCTTTTGATGAAAATCTCCTCAAGGGTGTAAAATAAGTTGGATCCCAAACATGGGTTTCAGTAATGACTTTTGAATATCCCCAGCTTCCAAAGGGTTTCCCTTTCATGGAGTTTTAACACTGCCAAAGGAAGAATGTCTTAAAAAATAATAATAATGCTACATAGCATTGCTAAAATTTTAAAAATATTTCCTTAAAAGAGAAGCAGAGAGCAGAAACCTTCACATTGAATCAAACCTTACACAAATATCCCAATGATGAACGTAAGTACCTTATACTTCCACAAGTATGTCTATCAAGAATTCCTGAAGTATCATAAGATGTACTGCTAAAAAAAATTATATTAAAAATTAACCATTACAACATCAATAAGGTTGATCCCATTGTGCTCTATGCATTGGTGGGATTCAAATCAATTAACGACCTTCTACCTTGATGACCAGTTCATAAATATTGTACAGTGGAAAGTATATGGGACAGTAATTAACAAAATAAATACTTGAATAAAAGAGGCAGAACAAACTAATTATGTTATCAGGAAGGGATAACAAAATTGGTGAAGTTATTGCCATAAGTGCCATTTTGACAACCAGTTTGCAAAAGTAAATGAAAATTTGTGCTTGAATGAAATTATTTTGGGAAATCCACCAGATGAATGCATTGAAGGTATATATTTAAAAAAATACATAATTTACAAAATAATAATTCACATAAGAGTAGAGTGCAATTACATTGATCTTGACACCGGTTATGCCTTTGGTCAGGGAAGACTGTCCTCTGACTAATTAAGGCAGCAAGACAAAAATAAACAAACCACCATACACCCAGTGCAACTATAGGTATAAACACTGACAGCTAGGCAATATTTCAGAATTATCAACAAATCCAGTACTCACTAAGATCATGGCAGAAGATACCCTAAGGCCGGTGTCAGAACTTGGCACTGAAACGTTAGCATTAAATGCATTCACCTGGTGCATTTACCAAGAGAATTTCACTTAAATTATATGCCAGGAAAAAAAAAATTCTTCAAAAAGTTAGGTACTAATTTAGCAAGTGTGGAGTGAACCAGCATATGTATTTCCACCACTGGCTCCATCCCCTGAATCCCATAGAGAGAAAATGACAAACTCTTATATTATTAACCTTTCTGAAGGGGGGCCAGTCTTCTTCTTCTTCCTGGTTAGTTCTATTCACAACGGGAGAATCCCTGGCTTCGATGCCTTCTTCTGATGAGAAAATCTCCGCAGATGAAAATTTATGCAGTAATTTAAGTGAGATTCCATTGGAATTCCAAAATCTGACTGACCCATCTTCATGCCCTGTTAATAGTAGAGCTTTCTTTCCAGCGTCAGAGCTTTCTTCCGTGTTTTCTTTTGTGGCTTCTTTTTCTTCTCGAATATTCCCCCCATTGATGGGCCACTCCTGAAAATAATGGCATACAAATTAGTAACTATCAATTTTAAAAACTTATTATTTCCACTGTATAAATGCTTCTATGATTAAGCTAAAAAATGGGTAAGTTGGTGAGTGATGTTCCCTAGCATTTAAGAATAAATATTATTGACATGGATCATATTATTTATCAAGGCACAATGGTACTCACGAATGCAAATTTAATGATGAATAAAATATCTAGTTACCGTTTCTGAAAATGTGTTCAGAGCTCTCTGCTTTCCTGCAGTCAAAATTTTATTCCATAACAATTCCGGCACATTTGAAACATGTTGTACGCAAGTTATAGCCGACGCATGTAGCGGAGCTAAATACGGCAGGGGGATCTGTAGCCAATCGTCACTTTTTAAATCAATGGCAATGAGCTCTTCTTCGGCTAGCACAATCAATGCTTCTAGAGATGATTGCAGGCTACTACTATCTCCTCCTGAAGAAAAGATGATATAAAAAGTCACATAATAAAAAAATTGCTACTCCATACTAATGCGATAATGTTGTGAAAAAGTGAAGAAAAATTAATCTTATCGTTGACATCACATACTATATGGGAATAGAAGATCATCATGGAAAAAAATGAAAAATGAGACAGTAAAAATATTTAAAATAGAGATAATCACCAACTCTTGAGACAAAGGGGGAGAGTAAGGTGCCTTTCACATTGAGTTGGCCATGAAAAGAGGGAAATGTATCACAATTTCGGGAAATTATCCTATTGAATGACCTATTAATAAAATGCAAAACTTGGAATTACATTAACCCTCTAAGTGCTACCAAATTTTGATGGGACAGTTGAGTATCTTAAATGCGGCACAGTCGGGAACGAAGTGATGCCGGATTAGGGATTTTGCCGGACTATGGGTCATGCAATGCAACTGGTCTATTTTTGACGTATAGAATGTTTTCATTAAAAGGAATCAATTATTTACGACAAAATATATTTGCTTGCCATTTACTGAACATAATTATTAAAAGAGTCACTGAGAATAATCAGAAAGAAATGGTTTCTTAATTCACAGAGTTACTACTTAAAAGTATCAAAGTTGCACAGGGAGTGAAAATAACGGAAGCTAAGCATCGTGTGCATCATATTGCTGCACATTTAAAAGTATAATATTATTATTGGAAAAGGGTTTATAGAATTTGATATTTCTTATGCTGTGCTTCGGGCAACATATTTCCTACCACACTTGGTTAGTTATAAGCTGATTCAGCGCGATGTCAACCCGACTGGATGATTCTTTAAAGATCATCATTAATAGTAGTCTTCCTTCAACAATTTCAGGCTCATCATCTGTGAAATGTTGTGTGGTGAGAGTATCGTGGTGCATAAACATGAGTATCAGAAACATGAAAGCCTTTGAAATCCCCACTTATTTTGTCTAAATTAAACCTCAAAGTAGGCCAGAATTTAAACCATGTGTGTTTTAGAGCTGACTGAAATACTATTCCTAGCATGCAAAATTTCCCACTTTATGTCTTTTATACTATATTTGTTTCTGAAATAGTTTAGCCTGCTCCATTACCATTTGGCCAGAAATACTAACTAAGTCCTTCCCTTCGACGCAATCGAAACCACGCAACCAAAATCAGAACTTAAATCTTCTTCCATAGTTTTCGTCTCTGTCATCCGTTTCTTCAGGTCACTTTGACTGTAAAATTTTGAGGATTTTCTCTTTCCGCTTCTTAATGTGTTTTATATTGTTGAAGATCCCATACAGTATGTTTCAGACAAACAATTTAACGATCGGTGCTTCGATGCAACGGCATCAAGCTTTTTCACAACTGTAGATTACACATAATTAGGGAGAAAAATAAGCAGATAACAAATAATTTTATCAAATTACGTCTAGTGATCAACCAAAAATGCAGCTGCCATTGAAAGTGGCCAATCAGTAAACTAGTTGTAGTCCATCATGGCGATGTCTTCAATTTTGTATGTTTATTTCAGGTTGCAGAATAATTTTAGTGTACACGAGTACCAGATGTTTAAATTATTCTGATTCTCGGAATGGGAAAATTCACGCTAAGAATGGGATAGTAGAAGCAATGTTTCGGTAAAAAATTTCGGCATTTTCCACAAAGCACTGGATAGGTGGCCATGGCAAAACTGCTGGATTATGGGTGCTCAACTGTACTAGCGAAAAGTGCCAGTGTGAATTTGAGAGTTTTGTAACACCTTGTGAAAAATAAACAATATGAAGTTACTTTTTAGATACGAATGTAATGGTTTTTATAATATCCTGATACATTTCATAAAGGATAAATATAATTATTATAACAAAAATAGTTTGACAATAATTTTATGCTTGAGCCGCTATATTGGCTTGTGGCACTTTTCGCCTGTGGAACAATAGCTGATATATCGGCCCATGGCACTAAGAGGGGTAATATAGTATGTGTTAAAATATCTAAAATTAATATTAGGAAAAAACAATGTAGATAAAAACCATAACAAGGGAAACTGGGCAGCAGCACTCTAAGACACAGCGAGATCTACTGAAATGATTCTTCAGTCAGATTCCCAGTCATCCATTTTCTGTTCTACCTCATGATTTTACACATGCGCATAATTTTGAATTGAATGGTACTGAACCTTTGAGAACTGTCATTGAGAAAAGACCTTTCTATATTATTTTCATTCATACCATATTTCAATAGGATGAAAGAACCCTTAATAATGATAGAGCACAGTAATAATTAATTCAATAATGAATTCATAATGTAGACCAAGGTATGAATATTGCATACTAGCAAACATATAACAATCAGAATGGTATATGTGGTATGAGTATCTCCCTTAGTAAAATCCTGGAAGGAGATAACACATTATGTCTCAGGATAACGTGTGCTTTAACCGAAATACCAATTTAACAAAGAAATCAATTAGCACTTCAGGAACCCATATAATGAGGTAATCACTCTCAAATGCCAATATTCCTCTAAGTAACCAAGAAATTGTTGAGCTTCCCTCTTATCAATAAAGTAACCTTTTAGCCCCTTCAGTGCTTGCTTAATTTTTGCCTGCTCATTCCTCCAGGGTGGGTTTTTAAAGGCATTGATCACTGAAATTTGCTCGTCAAAATCATATTTAAGAATATAATAATTATCAAAGCCATGATATAATAATGAACTACTATCAAATTAGTACCATTAGCTCTGAAATGTTTGAGGAGCAAACAAATTAAACTCCAAGTAGATCATGGAAATCTTCCAGCATAGAATGCTGATATACTACGTAAGTAGTTAAAGCATAGCTTAAAAAATAGTTACCTTCACTATTTCCTTCTGAATCTTTAGGGACTGCATCAATCACAAAAAAATCAATGACTTTAGAGGAGAAATCGAAAACTACATGTTTTTTCCCATGCAACACTGATATTGTGTGTCTGTCACTGTAGCTAGAACGTGGCATACCACCACTGAACAGGATGTAGTCTTCCCTAAAAGAAAATAAGATGGTTTTTAACATAATGAAACACAATTCCAAGTTAAGAGCTAAAAGGACATAATATATCTTTGGATAAAAAACTTAGCTTACTTGGCAGTAGGTTTCCATAAAAATTTGGTCACAGCCTTGCATGCAAATGGGCCATATAATGTAGTGGGTTCTTCAGTAGGTTTATCACCAACGTCCACATCCCAGAAGGCATAACTGCCATCGTTATGAGATGACGCAAATTTCTTTCCTGAACTATGCCAATAGACACTTTCCAACTGCTGGTTACTAATGTAGGTCTGTGACAAAAAAAACAAGAGTAGAGTATGTTAAAAACAACACTTAAGGATGGCTAAATGCTGCAAATTTTTATTCTAAAATCCTTGAAGCATGAATCACAAGACCTTCAATCTCAATTCAAAGAACCCATGGTTATTGAACAATGTATTACCTCAAACGCAACATCACCAAAAGGATAAATTTTCACCATTATAAAATATTATGAAGTCAGTTTTAATTATAAAAACATAGTTTCTCTCCCGAGTTTACGATAATATGATAAAAATTAAGGGCACATGTAATTAAGCAAAAATGAATACAGTGATTTACTGTAATCAAAATTAGAAACGTCTAGGAAGTTGCAATGAGTTGGCTAATGATAGCACTTAAATGTCTAAAGACTGCTTCATGCTAAGGGGTTGCTGAGATAGATTTCATTAAAACCTGATGCCTGAGTTGTTCTAAGCATTCAAGGATTGTGAATTAGTGGTAAAAATCTTAACGGCATATTACTGCATATGATGTGCACAGCGGCAAGATATACACAGAGAAAAACCATCCACCTTGACTGTGATTAGCTGGATTCCCCACAAAAAGGGGAATCCAGGTTTACCAATAGTAAATTAATTATGTTTTCATGTTTTCTATGGGGAATAAATTCAGAGTTACTTTTAATTTTTTCTGGATATAAGTAGATAAAACAAAGATCAAGATATAATTAGTATCTTGAAGGACACATTCTTTTACATGCCATACTTCTGAATACTGGAATTAGTTTCTATTTTTTACCACCAGGTTGAGTACAATTTTACTCAATAAAAAATAATTTCAGAATGTTATAAAATTATTATATATTTCACATACCTGATCCGCCCCAGACTTTTTCCTGTTCCACAATACCATTAGGCCCCTATTATAGCCAATTAGAATCCTATCTGGATCTCCTGGTTGTTCTGCTATGGTTTCAACAGCTCCTGGATTTTTCTTATAATCCTCAGGAACACTAAACACAACATAGTATGCAAATTCATTAAAACATGTAGAATGAGCATTGTGATAGCTGATCAAAATATAATTACTTGAACTAATAAAACAATATGGGCCTCCCTCAACTTTACTTTCACTGTAATAGTGGTTATTATAAAATTAACAAATGAAAACACTACATAAAATTTACTTTAAAACCTTCCTTTTTGATATACATACATAGAGAAAATAGAAGTTATAACAATAAGCTGACTGGAAATCAGTTGCCACCACCAAATGATGACGAAAATGAAAGAGGGAAAAAAATCATGAGTAGGTACCTCCAGACATGAAGGATTGTCAGCGGGACACAACGGGAGAAAATTAGAAGATTATGACCTTACATGTAGACCACCTATGAACACAGCTTGCAATAGCTGGAGATGTCTGGATATAAGTGACGGAATACATATTTAGTTGTAGAATTACCGATTCTGATAACAGAAGTCAAGATCCCGGGGGAACTTCTACTATTTTGGAAATAGTATCACTGATATTTAAAGAAGTCCAGTGAATATGGTGCAATGAATGGAAGTATGCATTTAAGAGCCTGACTACTTTGTACTGATGAGCTTATAACTGTACATCTACATCTCATCTACATAATACCCTGCAAGCCACCATAAAGGTGTGTGGCAGGGGGTGAACTCTCACCAAACATGCACTACATATCATGCAAAAAAAAGAATTAAGTAGAAGGAAAAAAGTAAGATTCCACACTTAAGGAACTGCTCTGGAGGATTGAACAGCAGTTATGAGCAGAGGGAAATGTAACCTACCCTCAGCGGCTTCTCTTAAGGCCGCTTTACACGATACAATTTTTTGTACAATGTCTTGTACAAACTCTTGTATGAGGAAATTGTACCGTGTAAAGCGGCAAATTGTACGAACGCTTGTGTGATGGTCCGAATGACTGAACGGGAAATAGAACCTGTTCTAATTCCATTCAGACAAACATACAATTTCGTTCAGTTTATACAAGCGTTTGTACAAGAAATTGTATCATGTAAAGTGGCCTTTACACTTCTAAAGTCACAAAAACATTAACTATTGAGGCCACTGAGCTTATTTTTTGTATGATAGTCTATGAATTGAGAAAGTTTTTACCAATTCTGATATATATCCATGCTTTATTATAATATGCCAATGGTGCAGATGTCACAGCAGCATGGTAGGAAAAGGATTTTGTTCTAAACGAACAAAAGGGCAAATAAGAATATTTACTGAACACACTTTTTCAACTTGCCCTGATTATGACTACACACGATGGAAAAATCTAATTTTTCCAGTAATTAATACTTGACTGCTTATTTCAAGAAGGTGTAGTTTTCCTGGTAAAAAGCTACCAATTCTATACTAACATTTATTGAAAAACATGAGGAATTACACGATTCAATTTTGTGCTCATCAGAACTTCGTAGGAAATCATAGGTGGCCCAGGGAAAGGAACTGGCCCCCATACCCTGAATGTTTGAATTTCACATGGCAATGGCTTAGTATGGGGTGAGCACTACCCTCACCTATAAAAGACCAACCTTTGGGTTAAACACACCTTTTTTATGAGGAATTACAAATTATCATTCAAAAGGTGCATAAAAAACATCTTCTTCCCAAGAGGATATTTGAGCTCAGAATTGTGTTTTAACTGCTCTTCCTTATGTTAACCTAATTTGATATAAGTAAAAAAATCCACTCACTTCTGCATCACCACATCTTGATATATGATTGTCTCAGACATCTCAAATGTCTTGATATTCAGCAGATAGATGTTACCACCTTCTGTTCCCAAGAGAAGATGTTGGGCTGCTAATTCTAGGAGGCAAGCTGAAATTTTCTTTAGCCTGGGTATAAAAAGAAAAACAGTGTCACGAATTTATGATCTTAATCTATTAGAATGCTTCACAATTATAAAAAAAATTATATTTTTAACAGCAATGATACACAAGCTACAGATTGAGAAAGAAACTAGTAAGTATTACAAAGCTATGGGACAAGGAACTCTGATTTCATTATAATCCAAAATATTCTAAATGTATTTCCCACCACTAACATTATTTGAATAAATTTATCAGAAACATGATTAGACTATTTACTTTGCAGCAGAAGTCTTTTTTAAAATAGATAACGCAATGAAGGATATTGAGCACATTATGATCATGTGATATGATTGAGCATACTGACATGGCATGGCTACCTAACCACAGTGTTTAACAGCACTAAACATTCAAGGCTACTTACTTCCCCTCCAAGGACTGAATTTTTGTTTCCTCTAAAGTAGAGTCACCATTAACTTCATTAATTTCCCAAAGATGGATGGAATTGTCTGCACACAGGGTAATCAGTCTTCCCTGAACATAAGGAGAAAATGATTATATTATTCTCAACAATATTATAGAAATTAAAAATAATGAATATGCTAAATGAGGTGATTCAAAAACAAATACCTGATTGGGCAGAAACACAATGTTAGTGACAGCACATTCATTATTCTGGTGTTGTCCATAAAATTCTACACCAGGCTTCCCGTAACTTCATTCAATTAAGGAAATAAGCAAATGGATGTTGAGAAAATGATGCTTTAAATACTTTTACAGAATGAATAGAAAACAAGTAACAAACATTTGTCACTAGCCGACAATAAGCAATTGAAAATGTTTGGAAATGTAAATTAGTGGATAAAGATTATTTCTAGACTAATTTCAGTAAAATCCTTTCAATATGTTTATTAGTTTATAGCTTTCTAGAAAAAATAAATGAATAAATTATTTGCTAAATACTGACATGTACCTTTACTAGAATGTTTCAATAATGAAGGGAAAATGATATTTTATACACAAAACATAAGAGAATCAAAACTGGAATCAGCAACATGTCAAGTATACTTATATATATTATGGAAATGTTCACATGAAAGGTTTTATGAAAGCATAAAGTACACGCCAACAGCAATTAATCAGCACATTCAAGGATACACTTTGATAACTCCAGTTGATGTACCAATGGCCATTAGTCTCAAGGTTGGATCCCAGGCCAATGCTGATGGCTTATTAGGGAATCCATGCTGGATGGTCTGTAAAAATAAAAACAAAACATGACAATGTAATTACAAAAATATGGATATAGTAAAGCCAATATTTTTCTTGGTGCATTACATTAAAAAAAACATTTAACTATGATGGTAGGTAGCATCTAAAAAAATGATCAATTTGCTGGCATCACATTAAGTGACGAACTAAAAGGTTATAAACTTCAAATCACCAGGGAGTCATGGATTGCAGGAGTACTCAGTTATCAAGTACAAGTAATTAATTAAAATATTTATTATTATTATTATTTATTATTTAAAATAGCATTTCATAATAACCAATATTTCATGTCTTCCATTCATATGTTAAGGGGTTTTTACTTCACTCATTACTAATGAAAACAACCAGATATTTAAATTGTAACAAGCTTAAGGACTTTTGTACTAACACAGTTTATAATAAGCAGAAACAATACAGGGTATTTTAATTTAATTTTCACTTCAATCCAGTATACTAATAATAAGAATACTAGATATCCAATGATTGAATGATCCAATATAAAGTCGGGGACTCATGATAGCAGCTCATACTTGCGAATGATTACATTCACCAAGAAAAAATTAGTAAAAAAAATGTGGAGAACATTTGAGCTTTCCTTTTTAATTGCATTTTCCTTGCTCAACTGCATGATTCCTTGACACTTGCAATTACAGTTTCATCACTAACTGTTTTAGTGAAATGCATTTTTAGGAGTTCTTAAGTTATAAGAGCCACCAAATGCCACCAAAATCTAATTCAACTTAAGTTCTATGAAATCCAAAAAATGAGCAATTTCCATTATCTCCCAGAGTTGGGACATGAGGAAAACAGCAACTACAGCTTAAGTCTGACCGGCCACCATTCATTTCAGTATATGAATGCGCGTGAACTGAGATTATTCATTGAAGTTATTTTCTAACCAGAAAACTTTGTGGAAAAAATAAAATCAGTACATCTTAGTCACATCACGTATAAACTAAAAATTTATTGTTAAAGAAGGCAACTTATGGGGAAATTTAGGACGCTAAGCATTGAGGAATGGAAAATATCTTCCTGAGGTTTTTCTGAAAGCAATACTACTACATATGCTGAAAATATGAGTATGAGCCAAAACACAAGTTGAATATTGAAAGAAAATGCTTGAGGCAGCAATATGTTGAAGGAAAAAGTAGTGCATGATATTACAAGATCCACTGATGCATAGTGGAAGAGGCACCGGCTTAAGTCTAATTTAGAAACTGAGCATGCCCTCGGTTAATTCACTAACATTAAAAAATCAACCTCAGGGGACTCTCAACCCAAAACTCTTTGCTCTGTTAAACATACCATCCCTTATTTCGATTGCAACGTCAATGCGAATTAATGACTTCATCAATGATCCGAAATGTATGCTTGCCACCCTCAAACGTTCGTGTAGTTCAAAATTCGCCTACGTTTTCATTCACTAAGAAACTACTTTCGCTTTCAGCGGTGGCAGCAAAACCCCACGATGAGGGCAGGCATCCAGGCACACAAAATTAAACTAAGAATAAAAAAACTCAACCCCGTGCGATAAAATGACGCATAAACACGCGAATACCCGAAAACCCGCTGAACTATAATCCCCGCTTAGGTAAGGCCTTCGCTCTCGTATTTTTTTCTTCTCCATCGGGGAGACAAGAACGAGCGTGCGGGATGAGAGAACGGTGGGTGGAATCCATACATGCCGTGAACCTAAACATACTTTCTTTACCTCCGCCTCGAGACTCTAAGCGGGTGCAGAGACACGAAGGGCGGAGGATGAGGCTGAAGCTGGCGAGCGAGGGAGACGGTGGAGATGGTGCGTTGGTTTTTGTTCTTACACACACACGGGGCGTGGCAAGACCCTACCCCTGCCCTCCTCCTATTCCCACGCCCTCTCCCTCCTCGCTTCGCCTAACCGTTGATGATCGATTGCGCATCGCACGAAGCGTGACTACGAGGCCCGACATGGCTGCGAACTCAGTCGAAGTGTCATCTCCAGACGCGACTATGACGAGGCCGAGCCGACAGCCTCAAAGCAGTGGCCAAACTAGCAGTTACCGCCACTTCAGGCGTCAAATAATTGAAATTTGTAATGAGGACGAGGAATAGGGGCATTTGGAAATGCAACTTTCTTTCCTTTCTGCTTGTGATATTACTGTTACCTACAAGGTATCAGGGAGGAATTACATTCACCAAAACGTTACGAAAGGCAGGGAAATAATTTAACAGTACTGGAAACAAATTGAAGGTTCGCGAACTAGCCGCGAGGACCTTAACGGCGTTACCCGCTGAAAATGCACAATAGCAGAAATTCCACAGTGAAAAAATCATTCGCCTTGACCGGGATTCGAACCCGGATCCCCTGACTTCCGGCCAGGTGCTTTACCAGTTAAGCTATCGAGGCGTCATTTTTCCCTGTGGAATATTAGAGGCCTGAAGGAGGTAGATGTTCCCGAACTGCTAGGCAATAGGGCCTCTAATATTCCACAGGGAAGAATGACGCCTCGGTAGCTTAACTGGTAAAGCACCTGGCCTGAAATCAGGGGATCCGGGTTCGAATCCCGGTCAAGTCGAATGATTTTTTCTCTGTGGAATTTCTGCTATTTAACTGTACTGGCTCACCTCACAGGTCTCCAATAGGAACCGAGCGACTATTTCTTCCCCTTGATGACGTTTGAACTGCATTTCCTCGCTAAACGTTAAACAATATGATTTAGAGGTTTTCGTGCTGCTATGTAGTGTAGGGTTAAAAGCATGGATATCTTCGTCAGGAGACATGAAATATCTTCCAAGGCAAAGGTCATAATTACGGCGAGATTAATAGATACGTTATCCACAGGTGACGGACGTCAGTGTAATAATTCAAGCAGCGAGACTAGGCACTAAAACACACCATAAGCATCTCACGCCGGTATGAATAGCTTGGGAATGGCTTGAATTTCCTAATTAAAACAGCCCAGCTCGTTGGACGACGAAACGACAGAAATCAGAAATTTGTACCGAAGAATTCCCGCGATCAAAAGGCATATTTTACAATCTCGAAACGGCGTGTTTTCTATAAGCTGCCAAGCATGTTATTTTTGTCCATCTCCCTCGACCTGAGACCAGTTTTTTGCAATCCCAGGGACACTCGGTATCTACCTAAGCAGAGGACCCTAGTGAGGGAGAGTTAATTCTTGAGCGCTTTTTCAAATCATTTTTTCACTTCAACAAGTTGGTGGCTAAGTAGAATAATGGATTTCACCTCGCTCAAATTTATCACGGTTTTCGGAAAACAGATGAAAAAATGATATCTGGTAACTATTTTTACGATACGGATTTTTACATGGGAATAGGGGCTGTCAAGATAGATACGAAAAATATTTTTAAACAGTCTCAAATTACCGAAATCCGAGAAGTTCATTCAGACCAAAATTCTTTCAATGAGCGTCCATTGAAAATTCGAGTGATTATAAATCGCACTCTGGGATTTTTCAAGTCCGTTGATGGAGCAGCATACCTCAGAATGTAATCATTCTTGACACCCAGAAAATGATTTGCGAGTCCCAAAAACAATTTTTGCGTGAATTTGGTAAAATAAAATAGCGATTATTTGCTACAGAGTGCTTAAACTTCCCACATTGTCAAGAGAATCCACTGGAATATGAGGAGACTGGAGTAGGACAATTGCGTGAAACGCAGTGCTATCAGGGGAAATCGGCGAGGAAATTTGGATTTTTATCTTTAGGATTTTACATTAGCCAGAGTAATGAGCAAACAATAAATTTCACAACACATCTAAAAATACATTTTCTTAAATGCAATGCAACGGACACTATTATTTCACAGTTGAAGTATTCGAGCCATTAAACCTATCTATTATGGTCTTCATAATTCCTGGGCAGAGGACTGGGCCGGACATAACTAGTTTTTCTATCATTATTTCATTTTAAAGCTGTTACACGATGACTACGCGTACTTTTAAATTGTGTTTCTTTTAGAGTAAATTGCATACGTATCTCGAAAAAGCTTATTCATGATACTCTTCCCTGCAAGAAGACGACCCATTGCACAGCAATATGTATATATACGGAAAATCCAACCACTGTATTGGTCCCTATGGACCTCTTGAATAAACACACACACACTCGTCAAACGGGTGGCGATTCGATTAACAGTCACTCCCAACGACGTATCAGGTTTGCAATTGATAAAAAGGCGATTGGAAAGCTGAATAATCCAGCTTATCATCGACCCCTTACCCTAAGGAATACTTTGAAGAGCTTAGCATAATGGCCTGAGCATTAATCGAGAGCTAAAATGATCAGGAATCCGTTAAAAGATCATAATGAAAAACAAGCGAGGCTTCTGGTGGCTGAAGTAGGAAAGGGGGTAACTTAAAATTGAAGTTGATAGAATTTCAAAGTAAACATCATTATCTATACTTGCTCCATCCCCTACTATCAGGGAAAATATAAATATAACGGGAAAGGCTTGATTATATTGTAATGCTGTACGATGTACTCACACTGAAATCTTATTGTAAAAATATTGACATGCAACTAGTAGCCTGGTTGCATGTCAATAGTGCATGTTTGTTGATCTTCACCCCCTGCCACACATAATTGTGGTGGCTTGCAGGGTATTACGTAGATGTACATGCGTCAGCATCGTGGTAAGGTAAACCAGTGACAAAAATTTAAATCGTGATATTTTGTCTCACACAAAACCATAAGGTGCACAAGAACTTAAGATTCAATACAAAACCATCACCCCCCTGAACTGCAAGGGAAGAAAAATTGAAAACTCTCCTAGGAGAAAAAAAACAGGAATCGAGACACGGATTTTTGGCATACAAAAAAAATTGAGGGAGTCTAGCCAGTCCGCACAGCTGAAGCGATACATTTTAATTCCTACATTGCCAGTACTTATATCACATTTAAAAAAATATCACTCATTTGCCATTATTCAATATAATGTGTCTTCATTAAGTATCTTGGAATAAGACTGAAACATGATCTTTCCTGGGGTAAACACATACGTGAAATAATGGGTCAAGCTGATCGTAGACTGGGATTCATAAAAAGAGTATTGGGTAAATGTGACGAACATGTAATATGTAGATGAACATGTACGAGAAATAAGCTACTTTTCCCTTGTTAGACCTCATTTGGATATGCTGCCAGGGTATGGGATCCCTTCAAAGTCGGTCTAAATAACGAACTTGAACGTGTGCAGCGAAGATCGGCAAGAAATCAGCTACTATTCCCATGTTACACCTCATTTGGAATATGCTGCCAGTGTATGGGATCCCTATGAAATCGGTCTAAATAAGGAACTTGAACGTGTGCAGCGAAGATCAGCAAGATTTGTAAAGGGACGACACGATAATTATATTAGCGTAACCAGTCTATTAAATGAATTAAAACGGGAATCATTGGCAGATAGCAGGTTGAAATTTAGACTTAATCTCTTAAATAAATTCCAAGACAATATTTTCAGTGATGATGTTAAAAATATTTTGCGAACCCCAACTTACTATGGTAGACTGGACCATAATTAAAAAATTAGAGAAATTGATTGCCGAACTGATAGATTCAAAATGTTCTTTTTCCCTCGTACAATTAGAGATACGAATAACATTAAATATGTCCAATCGGAGAGTAGCAATGGATAGCATTGGTAGCTGCATGTTGGTATGAGTACTTAAAGCTAACCCTAATAACAGCATGTTTTTGCATGTTTACTTTGCAATTTCTATCTTTTTTAAATAGCGAAGTTCTGACTAGTAAAAATTAATATTTTTTATGCATGATATGTAGTGCATGTTTGGTGAGAAATCTCCCCCTGCCACACACCTTTGTGGTGGCTTGCAGGGTATTATGTAGATGTAGATTTGTAAAGGGGCGGTACGATAACTATATTACCGTAACCAGTCTATTAAGTCAATTAAAATGGGAATCATTGTCAGATCGCAGGTTGAAATTTAGACTTAATCTCCTAAATAAATTCCAAGATAATATTTTCAGTGATGACGTTAAACATATTTTGCGAACCCCAACTAACTATGGTAGACTGGACCACAATTATAAAATTATAGAAATTGATTGCCGAACTGACAGATTCAAAATGTCCTTTTTTCCTCGTACAATTAGCGATATGAATAGCGGTAAATATGTTCAATGCGAGTGAATCAATCCATAGCAAGGGTAATTGCATGTTGGGGTAAGGACTTGAATGTAACGCAACTAACAGCACGTTTTTGCATGCTTACTTTGCTATTTTTATCTTTTAAATAGTGCAGTTTAGACTAATATATTAATACTAATCCTTTTAAATGCATGAAATGTAGTGCATGTTTGGTGAGAATTCACCCTCTACCACACACCTTTATGTGGGCTTGCACGGTATTATGTAGATGTACGAACTATTTGAAAGCACGAATGACTACCAAGGGGTGCTCCTGGGACTCTGTCACTGCCCGTCGTAATGCATACAAAAATAATGTCAGGAAAACAATGGATTGAAATGATCGTTTGAACCGAAAATATCGTAAGAGAAATCATGCCTTCTTACAGGTGAAGGCACCCATCGTCACAACTACTTCGGGTTACAATCACGAAAGCTAACGGCGAGAGTCGATAAAAAGAACTCACAACCTGTTATCTGCAACGAGGACAAAGGAACTTGGTGGCTTGGCACGGGGACGTTCGATAATACACCTTATGCTACGCGCTTCTTGCCCACTCCTTATCAAATGCGCTCATACCTGAAGCGCCCTCCCCACTCCCTCTCTGACGCCCACAACATTTTTCCTTGGCAACACGGGAGTTACTTCTTTCCGGACCCACGTGGAAAAAAACGAGTTTCCAGACATTCCTTTCGAACTCCATTCTCATCAGACATGACTAGCTCCGAGGTAGAGTAGGGGCGAGAGGGACACAAGGGAGTGACTGGGACGGTCGGATGCCCTATACGAACAAACGAGGAGTTTAGACAATCACCAAGTTTTGGGTCCTCCCGTCTATCGCTAACTCATAATTCACCCTCCAAACCTTCACCCCCATCGCCCAAGTCATCCTCATTAATCCCTTTCCCCGCCTTAATCTGATCGTAGGCAACTCGTTCCGCCAAAACCATTTACGAGAAACCAACGACTGCACCCCTATCCATTCACTCAAGCTTGTTCCCATCGCACCAGAACCCCTTCGCATGCACACACGCACTCACGCACGGACACACACACGAACACGAGCGCGTACACGACCCTACAAACAGGATTTCGGACGAGGCCACACAAGGTACGGAGAGTTATAGACCTAAAAAGGGGATGAGACCATAAAGGGGGGCGGGGCTGGGGAGACGAGGAGGTAAGTTGGCTTACGACGGAGGAGGAGGCGAGAAAAGAATTTACAATGCGGGATTTTTCCCGTGGCACGCGAACTGTAAGTAATCCTTCGAATAAGGCTTTGGTCATGGGGGAGGGGAAGAAGAGGGACTAGGTAGCGGGTGACACGTACGGATTGAAAGTGAAATAAGCAGGAGTGGATAGGAGGGACATGTAAGGAGAACAGGCAGACGAACTTAAGGTTTCGGTCCGAATTATTCCAATGAGAATGACCATCAATGCGGGGAATTCAATAAGCTAAAACGCGAGGAAGGTAAACAAAGGGGCGGGAAAGAGATGAGATGGAATGGGTCGGAGATACGGAATGGGATTTGAGGATTTAGCGCGAATGCCTCCACCTGATCAAACCGCAGAAGTATGATCCTGTTTGTTAGCGCTGGGGGATCGAGGATGGGTGAGGATTGTTTTCGTTCACTCCACTTTTAGAACCATCAAGAAAGCAACTTCGGAAGCCAGCGATGGCGGAGCACTTTTGCCAGCCTTTAAAAATGTAATGTCGCCAAAACTAAACGAATACACACAAGGACATGTATTTCCCGTAAAAGAAGCCTGCAATAAAGTTAAACTAACAACAGCCGTAAACTTCTCTGATACCGATGACAAACGGGTGTTTAGAATTAGAACATCTACTAATATTCAACTACCTCAAATGCATAGTATTTACATACAAGGCAGTCAAGGTAGCATTCCCAGAAACATAAAAACAGATGCTTGTATTCTTTATTCTTCCTAATACTATACTCAAATAGCAAATCGGATAAGTACACTTACAAGAAAAACAACGGCGTGGTACTGGAACATACCGAAGATCACTGATAAAAATCTGAGAGAGTCCACTCGAGCCCAAGTCGATTGACTTTCCGAATGCCAGCTATTTCAAGGAAACCAGAATGAGAGGAACTGACTCTCCTACTCTGATAGGTGAACTTCACAATCTGATGAACTTAGGTATTTGGTGAGCACTACCCCCATCTCATGATCCATGGGTAGTGCAAATAAAACAACAGAATCATTCACTGGAAATAATAATCCAGGCTCATGTGTGACTGGTCAATTCGCTGAGGGCTCAACGAGTCATGTACAAGAAATCAGCTACTTTTCCATTGTTAGACCTCATTTGGAATATGCTGCCAGTGTATGGGATCCCTACGAAATCGGTCTAAGTAATGAACTTGAACGTGTGCAGCGAAGATCGGCAAGATTTGTAAAGAGACGATACGATAATTATATTAGCGTAACCAGTCTATTAAATGAATTGAAATGGGAATCATTGTCAGATCGCAGGTTGAAATTTAGACTTAATCTCTTCCACAAATTCCAAGGCAATATTTTCAGTGATGATGTTAAAAATATTTTACGAACCCCAACTTACTATGGCAGACTGGACCATAATCATAAAGTTAGAGAAATTGATTGCCGAACTGACCGATTCAAAATGTCCTTTTTCCCTCGCACAAATAGAGATCCGAATACCGGTAAATATGTCCTATCGGAGAGTAGCAATGAATAGCATTGGTAGCTGCATGTTAGTATGAGTACTTAAAGCTAACCCTACTAACAGAAAGTTTTTGCATGTTTGCTTTGCAATTTCTATCTTTTTTAAATAGTGTAGTTCTGACTACTATATTAATACTATTCCTTTTTTATGCATGATATGTAGTGCATGTTTGGTGAGCAATCACCCCCTGCCACACACCCTTGTGGTGGCTTGCAGGGTATTATGTAGATGTAGATAAGTCTGTTGGCTTCTATTATACATGCGTAAGCGTCGGCTTTATTTACTTATTCTTGAAGCCGACGCGTCGCCGGTTGGACGCAGAGGTGAAACGGCACGACACCGCCCACTCGCGAAACTCGACTCGGGAGGCGGTGTTGGCCGAGGAAGAAGGCCATGCGAACAGCAAGGCTGTTCCGAATGAAACGCTGCGGCTGCATATCCGAAGTTTATCTGATCTAATCAACGAGCGTCGGAGTAAAAGCTGCGGGCCGGGTCACCAACGACCCAGGAGAGATAGGTATCGGATTCCGGGGATGAGTATGCGGGTGTGGCTAAATGACGAGACACAAGTGGGCCAATTCCGAGCCTCTTGTGCAGATAAGATGTCCTGAAAGTCAGTACACGCGAGCATATACGTATGCATATAACATTTCAATCCAAAAGTTGCTGTTGGAGTATGACAATGAATATCTAATCCATTCTCGTGCACTGTTACGAGCTGCGAATCCAAACGGTATGGACCAGTTTCCATTTGTGTACCCTACATGCCGATATACAAACGAGTAAATATACTAGGACCTAGTAGAGTGCTTTACTAAATACTAGGGATGGGTCGGTTCGGTTCTTCGGTTCTCGGTTCCACCGGTACTTGAGCTTAGAACCGGAACCGAGGCCAAAAATAATCGGTACCGAAATAATTGGCGCTAAAACCAGTTTGAAACCTGCTCACACTCTGAAAGTGGAGGCTTCACATTAAAACCTGGTGAAATAGTATACTTAGATGCTTCAAAGTTGCTGCGAATTATTCTAATTCTGTCGTTAAAATGGCTACACACAAAAATATATTGAAGTATTCTTTTTCAAGCAGTATGTCTCTGAAAATGATTATTGATTACCTTATCTTACCATTGAGCAATGCAAAGTAAGTGGTCAATTGAGAACCGGAACCGAGAATCGGAACCGAGAACCGAAGTTAAGAACCGAACCGGAACCGAAAAAAAGTGGAACCTACTAAATACTATAGTCAAGCATTAATTAACCTAACAAACGGCCCTCAATAATTGAAGATATTAGAAGGGAATATAATACCGGAAATATGATATTCCCTTAACTTTTTTCTTATGACAATTTTTCATTTCCACAAAATGTCATGCACTCAGATAGGTTAGGAGGATAATTACTTGATTATCTGAGAGAAAACTTATTTCAGATTTTTCAGAGTGACGAAGTTGCTGATTTAAACAAGATTGCTGATGCCAAGAAAATATAAAACTGGGAATAAAAAGATTTCCAATACTTCATTGAACATTGTGAACCAGGTGACTTCCATTTATTATTTTTTTATTTTAAAGAAAGGAAACCACATACAGCAATGATGCCATTTTATAGTGGACGAAAACAGTACATAAATTTTATTACATATACAAGAAAATAAATAAAATAAAAGTAACAGGAAACAAATAGAAGGGAAAGGCTATTCTGGTGACAGATGCGAAATAGGAAGGCTTATGAATGATTTAATTGGGAGTGCAAAGGGATCAATGTGTTGTGGGAAGGAGTTAAATAGAGAGGAGAGACGGAAGAAAAGAGAACGTTTGGTAAACGAAAGTCTGGGAATGGACATATGGAGTAAAGGATGAGAACGGGTTGGGCGGGATGGAACTTTGAAGTTGACAAAGGAGAGCAAATCGGGGCAGTCGATGGTGGAATTGAGAATATTATAAATTAGTTTTGAGTCTATTGTGAGTCTAATGGTGCTAAGATTAG
This sequence comes from Platycnemis pennipes, assembly GCA_933228895.1. NCBI lineage: Eukaryota > Metazoa > Arthropoda > Insecta > Odonata > Platycnemididae > Platycnemis > Platycnemis pennipes. Next base: position 147,400,635 of record OW121847.1, on the reverse strand, counting down.
GGATGGAGAGGGAGGAGAGAACAGTATTAGTGGACAAAAATGTGGTTATCTATTTTTAACTATTTTAGCAAAGAAATTGCAGACAGTCCAGAGATGAGAGATTAGTTTGAGGAGAGATAGACCAAATGGGGCATGAATAGGTAAGTATTGGAAGAACGATAGAAGAAAAGAAGGTTCGAAGGGCTTTTGGGTCATTACCTTTAGTGAAACGATAGAGAAGGCCTAAGAAGGACATTGCTTTAGACTTAATGGTTTGTATGTGTAGGGAATAATTTAATTTATTGTCTGTAAAAATACCTAGGTCCTTAGATGTAGAGACACGTTTTAGGGAGCGATTAAGAACAGTATAATTAAATTGATGGGTGACCTTTTTTTAGGGAAATGGACATCACGCTACATTTGTCTGGGTTTAATTTAAGCTTCCATACATTGCACCAATTTGATGTCTGTCGTAGGGGATCTTGTAGTTCATAACAATCGGGGGGCGTTTGAATGTTCTTGAAAAGTTTGCAGTCATCGGCGTAAAGTAGGGTGTGATCTTGGGAAGGAGGCATTAGGGAGGCAAGATCGTCAATATATAAATTAAAAAGGTACGGACCAACGACACTGCCTTGAGGGACCCCAGATGTCAGTGGAGACCAGGAAGAAGAAAAACCAGCAAGGATGACCCTTTGAGTTCGGTTGCTGAGGAAACTTGAAAGAATATTTTTAAAATTACCAGATATATTGAAACGTTCTCTAGTTTATGAAGGAGGAGGCTATGATTGATGGAGTCAAAAGCTTTGGAAAAGTCTAGGTAAATGGAATCTGTGTTTTTTTATTCAAATAATTTACGACATTATGCTGAAAAACAGCTAAGTTGGTCATGCACGAACGGCCCAGAAGAAATCCATGTTGATTTCCAGAGAGGTGAAGTAATAAAGTCGGTTGAGGATTATTCTCTCAAGAACAGAAGAGAGGACTGGGAGTAAGGATATGGGTCGATAGTTTGATGCTACGTTTTTTGGGCCAGATTTATGTATGAAGATAACATTAGCAGTTTTCCATAAAGACGGAAAGGTACCGAGGGAAAAACAGCGGTTTAAGAGTAAACTTAACGGTATTGACAGGGATTCAGCACAATTGCGAATAAATATTGGACTCAGGCCATCAGGGCCTGCGGAGCGTTGAAGGGGAATTTTTCGTAGGTAATTGAGAACTTCCAGAAGGTCGGTTTGGATTTCAGAAAGGCAGTTATTAGTAACGGGTGACAGAAAGTGATCTTGGGTGAGGGATGGAGTAGAGAGGGGCGTCTAACATTCAGTGAAGAATTTAAGAAAGAGGCTCGTCCTGTTTTCTCCAACAGCATTGTCATTAGCATACGAAACAATTTCTGGGATTCTGGGTTTAGAGCGACGACGATTAACAAAGGATCAAAATTTTCTGGGGTTAGTGGTAATGGTAGAGGAGACGCTCTGGGTGAACTCAATGTAATCACAGAGGATGAGGAATTTTGAGTAGCAACGCAAATCTTTGAAAGTGCGAAGGGTGTGCTCGTTTGGATAGGACTTGTAAAGGTACCAGGCGCGGTCCTTATTTCCAAGAATGCGCAAAGTCTCAGGCTTGAACCATGATGGGGATTAGGATGGATACTAATTAATTAACGGAACATCATGTTACTCAGAATAATTACCGCAAAATTAATGCGAACATGGGTATATGGAACATGAGTATACTTTACTTGATTAGCCCATGATAATGACTAATTAGCTGGTGAATCCCAGAATAAACGAGAATTTACGACTTTTACTGCCAAGGGAATAATTTCGCACGTCAAGTGCAAAGACTATGTAAAAATCAACTATCTAAGAGACTCGTCACAGCAAAACTGGTCTTCTGTTAAAGCGCTACTGTCATTAAATTGAACGGTTGAGGTGAGGCAGTTCATCGTTGTGCCTTGGGCGCTGTTAGCACCTGTTGTCGCCACAAAGCTGGTGAGATTTTTGATTCATTACCTCTTCACCTTCCCTTTTTCATCCAACTCAAAGTTTTCTATAAAATTCCTCATTCATTCAAGGATGAAAATTTCACTCCCCGCGGCATGAAAATGGAAACAAATATGCCAAAAGGCTAGACATTCCCTGAATAACCATCACTTTGATTCACTCATAGTGCTTATAGCACAAGCTCCAATATAGTAATACTTCCAACGCTGGAAATTTACGACGCACCCTTAAATGAGACATTATCTTATTTACAGTGATTTCTTGTGAAGGATAAGATACACAATCAGACGAGCACAAAAAAATATCCCCGTGTCTCGCAACTACCAGTTGTACCACATGAATACACTCAGAAAGAATAACAATGTTTGAAATGAGCGGAAATGCCCCCAAAAGTGGTTTACAGCGTAATGTACTGTTGTTATAGCCTAAAGTTGACTCTAACCTGTAAAAGCGCGTTTTAGGAAATAAAACAAGCACACATCGAAAGACTATCTGACAACGCAAAGAGTGGGGGGTGAGTTCCGTCTGTCGCTTGGTGGGATCGTCGCCTACGAAAATGAGGGCTGAAAGAGACAGAAAAGTTGAGGAATGATTGAATAAGCCAATCCAAATCATCCCTACGACCCTAGTAAAAGGGCAACTTGCAATGGAAATAGCTCCGTGATGTTGCGTTATCAGAAAAAAGCTATATTCAAGGCTGGGAAAACTGAATGGGTTCCCTCGTCCTCCACAACGATTTTGGACGCAAGCGTTTGAACATATGCCCCCTAAGGTGGTTGATGGTAGGGATGTTAGAGCAGCTGCGATATTCTACCCGGAAAATGACCAAATGTGGCCATATGCAGTTCCGTCCGGTGAACTCGCCAGAGACGAACACCTGTGACTGATTTGGTCTTGAAAGCCCCTAAAAATTACTTGGATCAGGGAAAGGGGAAAAATATTCTGGGATTGTGAGGTCCGACAGATAACTGCGCGCATAAACAAAATCAAATAAAAGATGCCAGGAAATAGGGAGTATATTGAGAGTAAATCGATGAAATAACAAAGCGCTTATTACGCTGAACTGAAAGGGAAGTGTAATGTATCGATCGCTGCCAAACAATTTTCAACACCGCTATTGTTTCTGATGAAATGCAATCTCTTCGATTACTACAAATAAAAGTAACTTAAAGCATCGCCTATAAATTTAAGGCAAAACCTTCAACAAGTATCTCTCATGTGGTATATTTCTAACCTGCCGCGAGAAAGGCGGTGAAATTCACATTAATTTCCAAGTGAAAAATTCACCTGAACCAGGAATCGAACCACGGACCCTTGGCTTTCTTTTAATGTATCTCTCATTTCCCAATTTTCCCCACCTGAATTCAGTCTTCTTCCATTCTTCAAATTCCAATTTTTCATCCAATTCCTTCTCGTCCATTTCCAAAATCGCCACCATTCAGGGGGCCATCGCTTTTGAATATTTTAAGCCCCTACTATCAAATATGACCTAAAACATTCAGAACGATGAAGCTATTTGCGGGGAAAGTAGTTCAGATAGAAGTTCCACTTCAGCCGTAATACTTAGCCGCCCGTATGGACAGTTATAAAGCAAACACCTCACAGCACACTAACTGATAGCACGGCTCATATTACCCAATGGCGAACGTAGGAAAATGATAACAAAAGCAAGACGCGCCATCTATGGCGGTACTAGTTACTGACGAAGATGACCATGAAATAAATGGATCTGAAGATCTATAATCCACAATTACGTCACAAATGTACAACCAACTGATCCACCATTGCATTACAAAGGTACAGACATATACAAGCAATGGATTGACCTAAAACGTTAAGGATCAGGAAGAAAACAGAAGAGAAACAAACGGACCCAACAACAAGCCATCCAAGTGAAAGAGGCCAGGCTTCAAATAATACAAGCATCCATACGCCTTTTCTGAAAAAATAACAAGGAAAGCCATAGCAAAATGAACGACACAAGGTGATCCAGTTATAGTGCAGCACAACATTGAAGCGGGAAAACAACCGAAGGGCATTCAACAGATGAAGAACAGCTAAAGAGAATGAGTGAGCTTAACATATTAGGTCCAAAGGATCGACAAGTAGCCCACAAAAAAGATGAAAGGAGAAAAAATATTCGATTTTGTACACTAGCTAGCATGCCAAATTGACATGGATTACCCAGTAGAAGGACTTCCTATGTGGAGACGAAGAGTGAGAGGAAAAAGAACAAAAACGAGGGAAGAGACTTCTCTAAGAAGATTCAACAGCTGGGATACGCGGTGGTTGGTGCTCGGAAGAGGGATGTCATCTGAATGGTTTGTGTGACGGTGGAGAAAAAGAGCGCGGCCCAAGCTTGCTTCACGGTTTTTTCTATTTTTCCCAAGGAGTGGGCCTTTATGAAGCCTCGTCGTTTTTTGATGGACGCAAAAGCCAGGCCAAATGGAGGCGGGGAATGGAAAACGACGCCTTACGCCACCGCAAGATAAAACGCCTACTTGGGAATGGCAAGAGCGACAGCGATCGAATTCAACTGCTAGGGAGTACTAGTAGTGTGGCACGCCTATTGATGCCCGTAGGAGAGATAAAAAATGACAAATGTCAATAATTGCTTTGAGATATTTTAAGATACTTCGGTATCGCAGCTCGAAAAGGTAGATGATACACGGCGTGAGTTTTTCAAATTTTTTGTTTCGACTGCCAAAGGAAAATACACTGAATAACCTTTCGAAAAAAACACAGAAACGATGACGGAAACACAACACCTTCGCAACAACATTTTGGAAGATCACCTATTAAAAAACATATTGAACGTTTATCTGCACAGGGTGTTGATCACAACAAAAGACCATTTCCAAAAAAAACAGCGCAAAAGATACGTAATTTTTTCACGGATCACACCGAGAACAGTCATCTAAGTCCAAAGACAGCGACTTCAACAATCCCAGACATCTCTGCTTATTTCCCGACCCTTCACATCTAGAGTAGAGTGTATTCATTACTTCCCTCTGGTGTTTCTAGGATATGTTGTGCTGTCCTTCCCATGCATGGCTCAGTCCATCATTGTTTACTGTCTTTCAATACGTCAGCTCTTACCTTCTCTTCTCAACTAAGAGGTCTAATGTGTGCTTTTTCACCTATTTTCGAGTGATATTTATTAATTACTTGTACACGAATGAAAACAAACTGAAAAGTAAAAATTATTTTCTTAAAAATTTGCTACCTCTATACTTCATTCTTTTCTACCTTTCGCTTCACCGTTGTCAATATTCCAATCTACAGCGAAGACAAAATAATAGGACTCCATAAACAAGATAATCATTGAGCGCTTTCTCACATCCGACCACAAGCAATTGAAAAATGGTGTCATAAATGGCAGAATTACATTTTAAAAACTGTGCAGTAATGAATTTTTGGAAAAAGAATTGTTCTCCTCCTAGCACGTACAAAATAAGTAATAATGAATTAACAAACGTGGAATCCATTAAATATCTTGGAATAGGTGAAATAATGGGTCAGACTAATCGTAGACTGGGATTCATCAAAAGAGTATTGGGTAAATGTAACGAACATGTACGAGAAATCAGCCACTTTTCCCTTCTTAGACCTCATTTGGAATATGCATCCAGTGTATGGGATCCCTACGAAATCGGTCTAAATAACAAACTTGAACGTGTGCAGCGAGGATCGGGAAGATTTGTAAAGGGGCGGTACGATAACTATATTACCGTAACCAGTCTATTAAATGAATCAAAACGGGAATCATTGGCAGATAGCAGGTTGAAATTTGGACTTAATCTCCTAAATAAATTCCAAGATAATATTTTCAGTGATGACGTTAAACATATTTTGCGAACCCCAACTTACTATGGTAGACTGGATCATAATAACAAAATTAGAGAGATTGATTGCCGAACTGACAGATTCAACATGTCCTTTTTTCCTCGTACAATTAGGGATATGAATAGCGGTAAACATGTTCAATGCGAGTGAATCAATCCATAGCATAGGTAATTGCATGTTGGGGTAAGGACTTGAATGTAACGCAACTAACAGCACGTTTTTGCATGCTTACTTTGCTATTTTTATCTTTTAAATAGTGCAGTTAGGCTAATATATTAATACTAATCCTTTTAATGCATGATATGTAGTGCATGTTTGGTGAGAATTCATCCCCTGCCACACACCTTTGTGGTGGCTTGCAGGGTATTATGTAGATGTAGATCCCAACTATGGCTATTTGGCATTTGCAGTTTTATACCAGCTAGAATACCGCCATCGCTCAAGGGAATAAATTCATGAACTACAAATACTCGTGCGTTTACATCGGTCCTGCAGAGATAGCTTTTATCATGGAAAACTATGAATCATGATTTCCGGACGGATCGTATCGCATTCATGTGAGCCCGTGGTAAGCGATAAGACGCAGACATTTGAGGAGGAAAAACAAATGGATATTGACCCGGATTATCAGTTTTGTCAACGCACTAAGTTAATGAAACTCAGTCCCTTTGGAAACACGACATACGCCACGACAAGGAACAGTCGAACGTGAACAATATGACCCAGCTACTCTAGGGAGCAAGGCATGGATTCATTTTTTTTGGGTGAGGTGTGGAAGTATCCACGTATCCAAGTTTTTAAGTTTATCTTCAAAATAAAAAACGGAAATCGCACGAATGAATTCGAAATAACCATTGAAATAAATAATATTGAAATCATAGCAAGTTAAATGTTCGTTTTCATGAAGTAAAAATATAATCAGCGTCAAAATCAGACAGATTCTTTAATTTGGTTAAAAGCTACTTAAACAATATTCTCTCGCTCTAGCGGTAAATATATCCAATATGAGTGTACCACTGGATAGCATAGGTAGCTGCATATCGGTATAAGGACTTTAAGCTAACCCAACTAACAGCATTATATTGCATGCTTGATTTGCTATTTTTATCCTCTTTAAAAATTTGAAGCTTAGTCTAGTATATTATTACTGATCCTTTTCATGCATGATATGTAGTGCATGTTTGTTGAGAATTCACCCCCTGCAACACACCTTTATGCAGGGTATTGTGTAGATGTTTTCAAATCAAGTTCAATTTTCTAAGGCATAAAGAATGTCCCATGACAGTGCCTTTCCCTAATTACTGACTTTCCTGGGATAATAATAACCATACCAGAGATACATCTCGAGCCTTGTTCACCCGGAAGGGACTCTCTTCTCCCTCTCCTCTTCTCCAGGTGGCAACCGTAGTATAACGTGGAAAACGTGATTTATACCGTACTCAATGCAACATGCAAGGCGTACAAACCGCAAGCATTGATATAACCTAATTAGTGTCACCAGATGATCAACTGCACGGGTGCAAAACACGATATTCCAAATCAACTCCCTGAGAGACTGACATAAGCAAAATTGAACACTAACTCTCCAATAGATTCCCCGCAACGAGGTCGTGGTTTCGAGCACGACCAATATGTATATCATTCTCTGAGATTTGATTCCGTGGTCATTCCCTCGGTCTAGCGTCCAGACGAGAGGGTTTAAGGACCGATGGACATGGCCAACAGTGGATAACCTTACCTAACGCCATCGCTGCCGACGAGAGAGGGAGAGCGCGAGGAAGGGGGAAGGAGTCACGTCCCCAGCTCTCCTTATAAAGGCAGATGATGAAGGCATCACCGCTAAAATAAAGTCCCAATAAGCGGCACATGCGTCGCTTGGGGAATGAGATAAGTAGATGAAAAGGGAGACGAAGCCGCCAGACAGAACGAAAGTAAAAAAAAAGAACAAACGAGCCTAAGCAGATATGGGGTTTGTCACACCCGGAATTCGTAGGCTACCAGCTCGTACTCTGCGACAACACGCATGCTCTAGACGGAGAGAGAGGGAAAAACACCCGAGCTCTAAAAGAGGTCAGCCGGATGAGCAATTCCCTCGTACGGTAGCTTGTTCGGGCGCCACGTGAATGGAATGACTCAATGCGAAGCTCTTCGGCAAACATCGTACTTAACAGTGAAAGTGGAAATGGAATGCGGGGAAATGGGGGAGGGTGCGTACCACAATAGAGTACGCCAAGATTCTGCTTCCGTCAGTGAATTTACTATGGTATGGCAACGCAACAGCTGGGACTCCCACTAGATTAAGTCTAACCTTTGCCGCAGGACCTTAAGAACAGCGCGATTTCCTACCTGCATCCGCCAATTCGTTATTAGGAGGAATTCCAACGGATTCCTTATCCGGCCATGATAAGAATTTTCAAGGTTAGCGGTGTAAAATAAGGCAGCAATCGAAATTTCTGCACCAAATCTGTGGCATTTGAGAGTCAAAACACGCAGTACGAGGAGAAATACAAACGCTTAACAACTCCCTGGAGAATGAAATTCTCATCACAACACAACTATGAGCCTTGAAATTGAATTTTGATGATCTTAGTGAAAATACTACCTCACGTCTCTATAATTAACTGCAAACAATTACACCACGTGAAAGTCGATTAGTAACGAGCAAACAAATGATGTATAAAATAAGAGTAAGTCTAAGTACGATTCAAAGGCTGATTACTTTTAACAAAACCACCTGATAAACCAAAAGTGTAGTATTTAATAAGGTATCCAATATATCCCATGAGAAATCCTGACCAATACTATATATTAAAGAGCAATACGAAAATGGAATATATACAGCGCAGAAAAAAAAACTTTGTTCACTTTCACGGTCGGTGGCATTCCCACATAATCTCATCAACCCTGAAATCGCAACGATGACATGACTCTACGGAAGTCACACACCCTCGCGGTGGCTTGCAGGGTATCGTGCAGATGTAGACGTAGAAGTCGGGGCATGGCGAAGGTCATCAAAAAAACCTGAATCACAAAGCGCATTTGGACTGCAAATGGCATTTGAAAAATGTCAACCTACTCACCAATGCTGATATTTCGTCTACCAACGCTAATGACGAACATTATCACAAAATTTTCATCATGGTATCCACAGTAAGTATGATGATGAAAAGCAGTTATTTTTTCGAATTACTGTGTTTAAATGGGAAGTGAATGCAAATACTTACGCCTTAACCGAGCACCAAAAAATAATGCAAGAAAGCCAATAAGAGAACGAAGGGAACTTAAAATCCAAAATCACACAAGGTCTACATATATTATAATCGCAATGACATTAATTGATTAATACTCAACGCAATAATTAATACTCAATTAATTTAATTTAGACTTCATCTCTTAAACAAATTCCAAGGCAATATTTTCAGTGATTATGTTAAAAATATTTTACGAACCCCAACTTACTATGGCAGACTGGACCATAATCATAAAATTAGAGAAATTGATTGCCGAACTGACCGATTCAAAATGTCCTTTTTCCCTCGCACAATTAGAGATCCGAATATCGGTAAATATGTCTTATCGGAGAGTAGCAATGAATAGCATTGGTAGCTGCATGTTGGTATGAGTACTTCAAGCTAACCTACTAACAGAATGTTTTTGCATGTTTGCTTTGCAATTTCTATCTTTTTTAAATAGTGTAGTTCTGACTACTATATTAATACTATTCCTTTTTTATGCATGATATGTAGTGCACGTTTGGTGAGCAATCACCCCCTGCCACACACCCTTGTGGTGGCTTGCAGGGTATTATGTAGATGTAGATGTAATGATACTCAAAATCAGATGTCTTACGTCTGTGAAGTTGACAGCGCAGACGTGAGCATTTCAAGGAAGGCTTGATGACTGATAATGACATCATTTCTACTTCCTCTAACCACACGCTTATCTATCAAGTTCTTTGAAAATCCTCCAGCGGATATGATACACACTTCACGACCAAAAACAGAGAATCCGAGTTCAAACTATAACTCATCAATTTATTTGAGAGAAATACGAAAACACAAGGCCATTTATTTAGCTACAGCACTACTACAAGCTCATCCCAAAAATAACTAGTTAATAACGATATTGCAAAGGCGATATGCTTTTGCTTTACCGGTTATCACGGCCCGATAAGAGAGCGGAATATATGAGAATCGAATGCAAACAGTTCGGAAACAAAAATATTTCCCAACATTATACATTATTAAACTCATACAGTCACCTTAGTTCTCCTTTCATCACCATCCAGTACTCTCCTCTACACCTCTATCGAGTAAAAAATCCTGAAGACAGACTAAATCGATAGATTAAATCTAACTTCAATAGTTAAGTTATGATCAAGGTATTAGTCTGGAAAGTTGTTACTAAAAAAGACGTAAACCTCAACTGCATGCACTGATTATGAATCATGCACATCAACACTAGTGGGAAACATTTCAGACACCTGCCACAATCATTACAAACACTCCATCATTCGTAAGCATTTTATTCGACTGAAAAATCAGCCGATGGAAAGGAATAAACACGCTATACATAAGTGGATAGGCCTCTGGTTTATAGGGAGCGAAACGTTTTGCATTTCATGACATTTGATGTTCCGTTTGCCATTCTTAGTGAGATGCGCAATGCAATCATTATTTTCCGAGTGTGAACCTCAAAAATATTGCCGAACACACACTAACCGTAAAACTGATGACAAAATAGGGAATGGTTATAAAAAAGCTTCACATTGTTCTGTATGTTCTCACAACACAAAAGAAATGATTGTTTTTTCTAATTTACTAGTTTTTCTCATGGCATTAATGTGCATTAAACAAACACCATCCGTGACATCGCAAATAGGATTAATGTCCATAACAAGCGAGGCATTCACTTCCAACCTTAGCGATAGATTCTCACAGGGCCCAGATTAAGACAAAAACCAGCGCACTCAGGAGGAAGCTTGAATCCAAGGGCAATAGCTGTAAGAAGACTACAGCCTCGTAACTACTGAGACGACTAGAATTTTGATTTTTCTCTGCTCGTGGAAATTAGCAAAAAAACAATCATTTGTCATCACACCCTAAATACAGACAATGATATACAACATTACAATCCATCTACATCTACATAATACCTTGCAATCCACCACAAGGGTGTGTGGCAGGGGTGATTTCTCACCGAAAATGCACTACATATAATGCATAAAAAAGGAATAGTATTAATATAGCAGTCAGAACTACACTATTTAAAAAAAGATTTTGCAAACATGCAAAAACGTTCTGTTAGTAGGGTTACATTTAAGTACTCATACCAACATGCAGCTACCAATGCTATTCATTGCTACTCTCTGATAGGACATATGTACCGTTATTCGTATCTCTAATTGTTCGAGGGAAAAAGGACATTTTGAATCGGTCGGTTCGGCAATCAATTTCTCTAATTTTATGATTATGGTCCAGTCTGCCATAGTAAGTTGGGGTTCGTAAAACATTTTTAACATCATCACTGAAAATATTGCCTTGGAATTTGTTTAAGAGATTAAGTCTAAATTTCAACCTGCGATCTGATAATGATTCCCATTTCAATTCATTTAATAGACTGGTTACGCCAATATAATTATCGTGTCGTCCCTTTATAAATCTTGCCAATCTTCGCTGCACACGTTCAAGTTCGTTATTTAGACCGATTTCGTAGGGATCCCATACACAGGCAGCATATTCCAAATGAGGTCTAACAAGGGAAAAGTAGCTGATTTCTCGTACATGATCGTCACATTTAGCCAATACTCTTTTGATGAAACCCAGTTTACGATTAGCTTGACCCATTATTTCACGTATATGTTTACCCCAGGAAAGATCACGTGTCACGATACAAAGCAGTACGGATCATCGGTACATCTTATGCCCATAAAAATACCATTTTTCCTCACTGTATTTCTTACGTATTCACCGCGCCTTATTTATCTTCTCCGCCCAGACCCTCCTTTCTCGGTGAATTAAATGCTAGTCGTCAAACAGAAAACACACACGGAATAAAAAATATGATGGAATGGTAATTATAAGTATCAATTGGGTTTTGCCAATATTGGTCCACAATTATTAACACGAAGTTTATATAAATGTTAACAAAAGATGCCTTTCCGAATTACTCAATAAATAATGGAATAAATTAAAGCCGATTAGTGCAATTGATGGGTTCGTTTCTGAGAATGCAATAAAATCGTTGTTGGGCGTATTGCGGCTATTTAAGGGTCGATTCAACATTCACCAAATTAATTTTACAGAGGGAACACTAAAGGGCAAGGCGATAGTATTTGAAATTGGATGGGACCCTCGTAAATTCCCTAGAGAGCGCTTTTAAAATACATCGGTTTCAACCGGCCCAGACAGCGTCACGCGAAATCGTCATTTAAATAAACTATCCCATAAATGGATGTAAGCACAGTTCAGAAAAGTATGAGAATTAAGGCAACCTGATACATTATATGATGTAGTGTACATCAAGTTCAATGACCACTGCCTTCAAGAAGCATCCCGGATCCATAATACGTAACAACATTAAGTCAAACATGTTTACGATCACAGTTCGTCAGCAAAACGAGGATATTACCTTTCACTAATAGTCTTCACTATGATTATTACCGTACTTGAGTACCTTCCTATCGAATGACATAAAAAGTAGGAACCCACTTCATAAGTTATGACGTTATCTCAATAACGGAAAACCCATTATTGGCAGGTAACTTCTCCTTTATTGACTCTCTAATGGAAATTTTCTATTGCCAGTGAAGTGGTAGCGAGATTAACACAGTTAACACTTTGTACCTTAACGTAATGCAAGTGGCGCAAAAGCGGTCTTATACCGGTACCATGAGGTCTCTCCTTCAGGGATGGGAATCAAGCGTAACAACACCATAATAAATCATCTCACTCCTCGCGCCCTACATAGAGCGCGCATGTGCATCTTCCCCGCGCAGGGGTTCTCTAAATCGTGTCTTTTTATCATCTTTCCCTGAATTTCAAACGCTTCCAATTAAAGAGGCTACATTCGCCTCAGAGTGCAAGGAATATAAACCTTCCCGCGGTCTCTGGAAAGCACAAAACGTTACACATTCGTTCAAGACTCTTCAAATACGGGACCGGAAGCATGGAGCTGAGAGGGGATATCACAGCGGCTCCGCGTCGCGCATCTTCACTTCTCGGCGGATGTTTTTACAGCACAAAAAAATGGACACACAATTAACGGAGGGGAAAAAGAGACACGCACCCCAGATCACGACTCGAAACAAACCCCCGAGTTGAGTGAAGGGGAAGACAGACGAGAGAAAAGCAAGGAATGATCTAACTTCTTGGGGTTCAGACCGTTAGAAACATTAGAGACTCACAAAAAACCCACCCACTAATTCACCCGACCGGAACAGCACTTCGGATACTCTCCAAGGCATTCCTTCCTGCCTTCCCTAGCGTTGTTTATGACTTTGGTAACATGGAAAGAACGGAACCTGGGTCCCCACTGCTCAGCTGTGCGGTTGTGACTCAGAGCAACTCACCTTATCACCAGGAAGCAGAATGCAGACTGAGTGTTATTGACTAATTTTGAACAAGACACGCGAAACACAGCATGTACCCAAATACACATTACAACAACTCAGATGAACACTGTGAAAATTTACAATTGATACTACAATTTAACCATGAACAGTCAGGGAGGCATATCCCTCAGCTGTAATCTACATCTACATAATACCCTGCAAGCCACCACAAGGGTGTGTGGCAGGGGGTGATTGCTCACCAAACATGCACTACATATCATGGATAAAAAAGAAATAGTATTAATATAGTAGTCAGAACTATACTATTTATCATTACATATAACCTAGGAGGGTTATTTTTTAATATTTTAAGGGGGTGAAAAGATAAATATTCCATCCGGTTATTATAAATACTTGACAATTGGTAGCCTTTAGCTACGTAAGTAGGAATTGATATATTAAAATCTAAGTAAAAATATACAATTAATTATTTTTTCAACCAACGACAGGACAGAGAGAAACTATATCAAAATTTAGGCGAAAACAAAAGAAAAGAAACTAACCAACGTCAGAGTAACTTGATATGAAAATATCGAACGATAAATTAGATGAAATTGGCTTAGTACCGAATACAAGCGAAAAATGGGACTACATGTAGCAAGGCGATGATCTGTAAAATAAACCAAGGGGTGACCAAGAAACGAAAAAACTCCATGACGCGGCAGCGTAGCGTACGGGCGAATAGTAGGCTTATAGAAAAATAAAGGAAAGACGTGAGCGTGGGAGGAGTTAAGGAAGAAAGGGAAGGGGAGGAATGGGGGATGTGGGAGGGGCACATGAGTGGGTGGGACCGTAACCAGATTATTCCTCCCAGCGGAGACCAGAGTGCTGGCGTCCCTGGAAACGCTGAAGACGAGGGAGGCGCTAGGCCTGGTAAAAAGGGAAAAAGGAACCATGAGTAACAGAAAGGAACGGATAGATGATGTAAGGGACTTGCACTTCCCTGAAAGAAAACGATGCCACGGGGAAAACGTGCTACCATCATCATATCATACATATAATCTTTCTGGCTCGAATAAAACAAATCGAGCTAAGTACTCAAATGCAATTAAAGGGCAATGAACGTAACAACACCTTCCTCAAAATTACTGTAGTCTGTCGCACTTTAAAGATTATTTTCCGATTCCTAGGCCCTCATTATCTTCAGTCATAGGGTCCTATAAGCGAAGAGAACACGACTTTGAAAGCACTTAAAGACAAAAACCACGGTAGTTGGTAAATAAAATAAATGAAAATTCCAAACTGTCAGCTGAAAACTTCAACGCGCGAGCGAGTTGTGCCCGTCTTCTCATCGAATCCTTCCTTAATAATACGCATTAATGAACCGTCAATACAAACAAAGAAACAGTTACCCAGATAATTATTATTGACCACTATCCATTCCCCAATCTAGTCCCATCTAACATCTCTTTGTCGATCATTTACATTTCAAGGGTTTGTAGCAAAAACCAAGACGCCTCAACTCAAAAACAAGCATCAGGTGAGGGTTACCACGCGATCCCGGACGTCCAACCACTCGAGTACTTCTCCCCACTTCCTCTGCCGGAAACGATCAAAACACTTGAGGAGAGATAAAACAATGGCACACTCCGAGCGACTCGGAAAGGCGACGGGAGTAGTGGTCGGAGGACGACTGCGGTCCCGCGTGGGCGAAAGAAATCCCTCCGAGGAAGGCCATTATCACCGGCCTCAGGGCATATTTTCTCGAAAGCCACGTAAAGAGCGTTCGGTAAGATCACGCCCAAGCGATCTGAAGGAGGGAGGAAAGAGATGGTCGCAGGAGAAAGAAAGTTGAGGACAGTAGGGACGGTAGACTGCACAACAAAGGAGAGAGAGGAATGCGAGGGTGGCTTCGCCATTGACGTTGTATCCAAACGGTGCAAGGGCTTACAGCATTGCGCATGCGCGGAGAGAAAGAAAGAGAGAGAACTGGAGTCGGAGGGGGAGGGAGGGACGGGACTATGACGCGAGCTGGAGAAGGGGTGGATTTAAGGAAGGGGGCAAATGACCTTTCGGTCGATTCCAAGCTCTCACAGGTGAGACGAGGAGGAGGGGCTCCGCGGCGCGTCAGCTTTCAGGGTAGGGTGGGGCGAGACAGGAGCGTGGCGGGAAGGAGGGGTGCGGGGCCCCGGAGTGCTGTGGGCACGCAGAGAGCGCGCAGGAGAGAAGGGACGCGCTAAGGTGAGAGGACCACTACGACGGCGGGATGCATAAGCCGAAAAATAAGATAAATCGACTAGCGGGTAGCACGGCGCTCGGACACAACGTCGATGCCCACCATCAGCTCCTCCAGATCGCTCAAATACAGGAGTGAACACAGTCGGGAGTGTCTTTTTCCCATGAAAGGAGTCACTCGTACACCTAAACAGCGGAAACAAAAAACGAAGATTTGGGTACGGGGGGAGGTGTGAAGGCTCCGTAAAACCCGCACTAAAAAAATCAGCGGCTCCATGAAACGCTTTCGGGGATAACAGAAACGCCCGACAACGCCCAATCAGCATTCCATGGTGAGACGAAGTAATGGGCTAAAGCATCACGGAACTTTTTCGTGAATTATCTCAGGCTTTCAGGGGCTAAGGCTTCCCTTCTACCACTACCATATGTGGTGACTACCACGAAAAGGAAGAACACTAACTCTCAATGTTAATTCAGTATTAACGTGACCGAAGGTAAGAATGATGCCGCTGAAGAGCAAAATAAAGTTACGATGAAAGAAACGAGAGTTGCCGATATTAGAGCTAAGGAGTCGAGAAGAACCGGTTAATATAGAAGGCTTTGAAAAAACGAAAAGCAAGAAGCGCAAGCGAAGCCACGGGAAGAAGTCTAAGTACCGAACTTCTCTCCACAAGGTCGATGACTCCCTCGAACCTCAACATCTTACGGTATATTGAAGAATTTTCTTGAGTAGAAGCAAGGACGAAGAAAATCAAGAACTAAGTATAGAGAGGCCATGGCATATAGCGGACCTGACATAAATAATATCGCCAACAGCGTTAAAACTTATCGGCAAATATCAGATAACGATCCGTATAGTAGAATATGCAAGATAATAATATAATATAGAAATAGAAAAATAAGCGTATGTTAATTGTGTTCCACACCACATGAATGTATTATTTCAGGCTGAAATATAATTCAAGCAGGAAAATTTCATTTTTTTAATATTTCACACATTTCCGATTTAGTAAAAGTATCAACCACTTAGTAGCAGCTCATTTAGTTTCGCCCTCCATTAGCATCCAACGTTCTTAATGTCTTTTTGTGCATTTTATCCTTTTAACCTATAGAAAAACCAGTCTATTTACCTACTTGTAAGTGATTCCTCGGAGTTAAAAGCCGTGCATACGAAAAAGATCTGCAAAAGCTTCTCCAGCAAAAGATATAATGCCAACCCGATTTTGCATCCATCCATAAAATAATGCATTTTGTTATAGATCGAGATATAACTTCCTCAATGTCCCCATTTTACTGAAATGTTTACAGTCTGTGAGGTATTAAGATGCAGTGGATTTTTTACCAATGTGCGAAAATGAGCGAATGATGCCATTATTTGCATACGGAAATTTCTGCGACTATTGCGACAAGCGGAACATATTTCAAAGCAATCATTTAGTCCGGGAAGATATTTCCATTTATAATTTGGCTCCAATGAACATTCAATCCGTTCTGCAAGAAAATGTATCACTCCTTTTCTGTGGATTGACTAGACAATTGTGGAGTTATTATATTTTTCTTCAAAAACAATCCGCACCATACACGACACGGACATTCTTTTCGGCATAAATCTCATTTAAAACTGAATAAAAAACATACTCAATGCACACGGGCTATTTTTAACCACCCCTCCCGATCTATTGACGACATTTGGAGAGGGAGACTGGTTTTAACGACTATAAACTAAGTTGGAGCGCCTAGAATTCTGCTGACGGACGACAATCCCTTTGCCATGCGTATTAAAACGATCGCTCCTAATAGAGATGTAACGCAATGGAATGACGAAACTATTTAACGAAGTGCGAGTAAAATAAAATAGTAAATGACATGCACAAACAAAATTAGTGGCGTTCGTCGTTGTTAAGACGTGATTGCGCGAGAGAAAAACGTGCATTTTACATTAAAATTAGTGGACGGCATCGGGCAAAATGTGGAGCCCGGTACCCTTAGTCTTAAAGAGTTCACGTTACGTAATCAATCAGCATAATCGTTGATTTTCTCACAGGGCTATATACTTTACGTACAAAACACTTGTAAAAACCCAATCACCGAATTCGCAACCGAGACGATGGGAGAAATTTAAAGTTCTTCCTCAAATGAGATCAAAGTAGTACGCGAGAGTGAGTGCACAAATTCCACCGCCATACGAGTCAAGGTATGTGATGAGAGCCATTATCATACCTCCAGTAATTCCACAACACAACCCGCTTTTGCCCATCCTAATAGTGAGTGGAATTTCAAGATAATAAACAAATATAAAACCACGTGCACAACAAGCTGTTGGAAGCGACTACACATTCCCCAGACACATTTTCCCAGGTGTTCAGCTGAAATATAAGGAGACAACAGGTCAAAAGTTTATATTCCATGGAACCGCCCGACATTGGGTATAGGGCTGCACTATATTAACCCAAGCACTAAAGGAGGTGTTGAAGGATGGTGTATGGGCATTCCATTAATTACTGACGAACTTACTTCATGGAAAAAATCGCTTTAGCATTCAACGGAACCAACGCCCGTTACGGTGCAATTAACAAGCACAGCGTCGAGATGGGGTGGGCAAGTGGACATTTCGTTCTGGGCGCTGAACTTTCGTGCTCCTAATACTAGACTTAAACAGGATGGACGCGGGAAAACAAAATGTTCAACACACGTCTCACGCTGCAAACAGATTTGATTTCCTTCCACAGGCATAAGGGACCCACTACACCCCACTAATTGTAAAGGCCGCTTTACACGATACAATCTTTCGTACAATTTCTTGTACAAACTCTTGCATGAGGAAATTGTACCGTGTAAAGCGGCAAATTGTACGAAAACTTGCGCGATTGTCTGAATGACTGAACAGGAAATACAACGTGTTCTAATTCCATTCAGACAAACATACAATTTCGTTCAGTCTATACAAGAATTTGTACAAGAAATTGTGCAAAAAATTGTATCGTGTAAAGCGGCCTTAAGAGCACGCATTCATGACGAATTAGCTAATCGGCAGGACATAATGGGAAGCTATCTAATTCATTATTCCATGATACGGTAAGTTCTTCGCAAACACTATTACGATCTGCAATAGTAAAGGTTTGAAAAATGTTTACAACCAAATTCAACGAATACATTAAAAGAAAATAAGTTTTTCGCTACATATATTGTGATGAATTAATAAAAATCCTATATTATGACCCAAACAGCCAGTAAAATATATAATGTGGAACATTTTTACTTCAAAAATCACCGAACTCATTCTCCTCTGATTTATGGCACGACACTGCTCACATGGATTTACCAAGTGTGAAGTCAGCACTGTACATTTCAGAACTGCAAGGCCTAACTGCTGGCCAACTTCAACTAAACCTGACGTCATCCGGTGAATGCGCGTGACATCACCATTCTGACAAGTACGCTCGGCACGCGAAAGCAAGAATTCGAAACGTTAAAATATATTATGCTCAAGGATTTCTGTAGCAAGGCGAAATCCACAAACGAGGACTTAATTCGTGATTCAAGGGTAGACCTAAACATATAGCAGCAAATAAAAGGATGAACACTTAATCGAACACTTGCGCTTTTGCGGGACAATGAACAGTTTCCTATGCATGAATAACTTTCCTCAAAATCCTGTAATGTTTCCCCAATGATGTTGAATTTGACGGTAAGAACATTCATCATAACATGGCATCTTTTAAATCTCATCTAAATCTATTTTAATAGAATAACAACGTCTAAAAGGGCAATTCATGGTTTAAGTACTATTTACGGAGCAGTGAAATCACATACGAATACGATATTCATACCTGTTGCATTATTTTGCTTCACAGAATTTAGATATTCTAATTACCACACAGCTAATAAATTTTTTTAGAGAAATTAAAAAGGTTGAATAGTGTATTTTACGGTTACATTTGAGGCTATTAAAAGCTGTGGACTTTAAAGAGTGACTATATAACTAATAATATTCATGGAAATATTTAAATAGCCGGATACAAAGCACAAATGTTCTCGAAGGAGGGAATATTAAAAAAAGGATATTTTAACATATTAAGGTATTAGAAATTACAAAGATGGTATATAATTATTACATGAAGGTTAAAATTTGTCTGATGATTAAAAAATATTGAGGCTTAGACTTAACTGTCACAATTAAAATCCGCTTGATAAAAATTAGAGAATGTGGTAACATTCAAGTTTCACTTAAACCTACACAAAATATTGATATCCAAGTAATCAATGAAGTATTAAGAGAATTAGAAATCCTAATTTCCAAGTATGATCACCTGTTGGAGGAATCACATAACTATAAGTATATTACGAGGTGCATACCGAAGAAAAAAAATTTCGGGTTATATTATTTTCCGGGGATACACAATGTAGGTATAGTGGTAGTTCCTTCAAAATATCGTAGGAATTTCCGCGTTTCTTGAGGATACACTGAAATAAATTAATGCATACAGCATACTCCTAGTCACTTCTAGGGGTATCCACTGTAGTTTCTGGGTATTCACTCATATATTTGACCATTTGAGACGAAGAAACCGGCGGCGTAAGAATTAATACTATAGGTACTTTCGCTTTCTACACATATTCTTGTGTTTCTCAGCCGCGTAAATTCATTGAAGAGCACAGAGAGACACACACACGACGAATTTTCAAGGGAATACACTCACATCACGTCAAGAATTCACGTAATTCAGTATAAAAAGTTATTCACGATCATAGCGGAACAAAGTGTAAAAAAAAATATTTCACCCAACAAAATACTCTAAATGACCAATAAATTAAGAGCTCAAAAATAAAAAAAATGTATCCAAAAGCAAGAGAATAAAAATTACTTACCTTTCTGAAGCAAAAGAGCTCCCGTTGAACCTTCTGCCTCTCTGCCGAGGGCTGTTGTCCTTTGCCCCGGATAAACTTTAGCATATTCCCTAGAAAAAAAATATACTGACAATGAATAAAATAAATCGGAGCATTTTAAACCTACAATAACCGGCAAGAAGAGACATCACAAAAACTTTAATTGTAGTCTTCGAATACATGGATTGTCTTGACATGACAATTTATGTATACATAAACAAGTATATTCCATTTACCCATCGTTCAAGCGGAGCTTGGTGGATGAGGAAATATGTCAAGATAAATCCCAAGATCTTAAAGTGGGGTGTCAATGAACGAATCGCAATTTGTTAACGCAAATCTCACAGTAACACCGCTAGCAACGCTCCGAAGAGTGAAAATGTCAACTTGGTCACTCGGTAACCAACAATCGCTTTGCTGCCACCGGCAACGGACTAGTAGAACAATAGTACTCATTGTTTACAAACAAAAACCTTTTATACGAACGCATAAACTTACCAATCAATAATTCCTTTCCGAAATAAATGAGTATCCCTTAATTCCACCAATTCCCTTCACACAACCCAACTATCCAACGTGCACTGATCCCATAGACGCTTTAACTTCATTAGTTTCTGGGCTACTACACATATTCATTCGCTGACACCTTATATTTAAAATATTACTCAAGACAACTGAGATTATAAAATAAGTTTCCAAAAACTATTGGTATTACTAAAATAAGTATAAAACAGACAAGGATCCCTATTTAAAAATTCTTGTAATAAAAACAATAAAGAACTATTTTGCTTGCGAAAAGTGATTCATTTATGGGCGTAAGAGCACTCTTATGCTCTCTTTTGGCAATCATAGGTACTACGGAAAAAATCATTGGATGCTTCGGATACCAGTAGAGAAGCGTAATTTGGCAGCTGTTTTGGTTGTAGTGAACCAGTTGGGTGTAGTGAAATAAGGGTGAAGGCGTTTCTATATTCGTGGGCGTGAATTATGTTCATGGGGGTATATAATCCTTGGATTGCTGACTCAAACTTAAGTGGAATGGCATTCTATTAGGTATACTTTTGATTTATCTTTTGAACGTTGACATATTCTTACTTCGGAAAGCGTTAGATATGCACGAGATCGCTTGTTTCAAAGTTGCTGTTGTCGGTGAGTCATTAGTGGGTAAAACCTCTATCATAAAAACGCTTCTTACCGGAGGAACACAGTTCTCAAAAAATTATGTCATGGTAAAGTATTTAGTGCCCACTGAAATTAGATTGATGTTGCTATTGTTGTGCTAGTATCGCAGACCTTATGTATCTGCTATTTTTCAGACGTCAGATGTTGTTGTTAATGTTAAAGATATAACATTCCCTGACACTAAAGACGTGGTTGAATTACTTTTGTGTGATTCCGCCGGAAATCCGTTGTATGAAGATTTTCTTCCAAAATTTGTAAGTGGGTTTCAGAGCTTAACCTTCCATTTTTAATCTAAGGAATGTAATACCTGATGCAACTTTTCCAGTGGAAGGAATTGAATGCTGCCATTGTTGTTTTTGATGTGACTTCGGATGAGTCCTTCAAAGCTGTTAGGAAGTGGGCCGACATGATCAAAATCGTAAAAGGGCCATCAATGGAAGGATCTGCCGATAATTCAATTCCTGGTGTAATATTCGCAAATAAAATTGATCAAAAGGATAGCAGGGTTGTGAGCCCTGAGCAGGGAAAGTTAGTTGCGTCACATTTAGGATATGAGTATTTCGAAGGATCTGCAGTGAGTTTCGCGTATATTGTAAATGCTGTTGTTTTTGGGGTGGGTTTGTACTAATTCAGGGATTCTCTCTCTTTCAGAAAAACAATGTTTGTGTCGAGGAAGCTTTTCACAACCTTGCCAAAGAATTATACAATAAAGCTCTGATAATGAATTAGGTTAATTTTTTTACTTATCCTGGAAAGAAACTAATTAATTCCCAGGTACTTCATATTTTGGCATGAATTTCGAATGAAATATAATGAAAACATTTCTGTAACAATGCATGATCTCGAGGAGTTAAATGCTTCCGTTTCAGTTCCTTTTCAAAGCGCTAATTCAGGCATTAAGTTTGTTGTTTTCACTTAGTGAAACATCAAGGTACTAAACTTCAAGGCACATCATACTAAAGTATCCATTGTCACCAGCATGCATTGCTTTCCTTTGAACTCTAGAGAACGTTTTTCCCTGCACTTAATGTATAGTTTCTTTGCTTATGGATACAGATGAATAAAAGTGGTAGCAGTAGTTTTGTACGAATATGCAATATTGCAAAAATCATTAAAATTTTTTCTTGTATTTATTAGTCGCTGTGGACCAAATCTACACCAGTGAATATATTTAACTGCATTGAGTCCTGTGTGAAGAGATGCATTCCCAAATGTAAAGTGTGGAAACACTAGATTGTAAAGTTTTGCGACATTAGTGGTATTCCAAGTGTTAATATTTAAATTTTTGCTCATTTTTTCTAAATAATTGATAAATGTCATTTGTGAGTCTGTGAGGAGGCATTGCCTTGATCTCACCCGCAAAACATTTCATAATAGGTATGGAGAAATGTTCTTACTTGGTATTTGGCACGGGGGTGATGTCATTCTGTTTTGAATTCATTTGAATTTTAAAGCCATGTATTTATTTCACAGAAGGTGGCATTAAAAGGTTTTTATTCTCCATTCCATTTATTTCACTTTACCACAAGAACTCCCTCATTTTCACTGTCATAACCTGTCTTTCACGACGCCTGACAATATGATATACCATTTAGCTAATCGAGTATACCTACTATAAAGTATGAGGATCCTAGTTTCTTCTCTCCCTAGCTTTATTGTAAAAGCCATCGTGTGCATTGCTAAAGTTTATTGCTGTGTAAAAGTGTATATTTGATGACTAACTCGAAAGGAATGGAGCCTCTATACCATATACTACTGATACACTATGTCAGTGTGCTAGTATTACAGAATATAAATGTGTGATAACTTTTCTTTTCTCGTCAGTGTCCATTATTGACGAATTCCTGTCCTTTCACTTAATGGAATGTTGTTTTTAATTTTCTTTTGGCTAGACTTGGATATTGTAATTTTTCTTATAATTTGTCACTCAATGTTAATTTCTTCTGGTCGTTAATATTTTTTGTCACAATCTAGGGATTATCCTGCTGTTTGAATATTAAAAAAATTTGTGATAAATCACTGAATGAATAATTAGCATGACTGGAACTGTCCCAGGAGTTTCCACATGATCATTGACCTTGTGCTTGTTATGAAGTGATATTCCATACTGATTTAAGAAAAAGAGAAGATTGTACACTGAATCACGCAACATGTCACATGATATGATTGGTCGACAGCCACTGGGTGTTTCTGGGAGCTAGTAGCAGACTAATACTGCATCTAGTAACTCAGCGAGTATGATAGCTATTATGCTTGCTAGCCAGCATACTGGTTCTATTCACACAATACTGGAAAGCTAGTATCCTTGATCTTGGGCTGGATCAGGTATTGTGTGAAATGGGCTTCTAATATTCTACATAATACCCTGCAAACCACCATAACAGTGTTGGGCAGGGGGTAAACTTACACCAAACATTGATTGCATATCATGCATAAAAGGGATTAGTAATTACATTCTAGTTTAAACTTCACAATTTAAAAAAAGATAAACATAGCACAGCAAGCATTCAAAAACATACTGTTTGTTGAGTTAGCTTCAAGACCTTATACCAACATGCAACTACCTATGCTATCAACTGATACACTAGTATTTATAGTATTAGATATATTTACAGCTAATAGCAGAAATTCCACAGAGAAAAAAATCATTCGCCTTGACCGGGATCCCGGTCAAGGCGAATGATTTTTTCTCTGTGGAATTTCTGCTATTGTGCATTTTCAGCAGGTAACGCCGTTAAGGTCCTCGCCGCTAGTTCGCGAACCTTCAGTTTGTTATTCTATTAGCTATTCATATCCCTAATTGTTTGAGGAAAGAAGGACATTTTGAGTGTCAGTTTGGCAATCAATTTCTTTAATTTTATGATAATGGTCCAGTCTACCATAATGAGTTGGAGGTCGCAAATTATTTTTAACGTCAACAGTGAAAATATTATCTTGGAATTTATTTTAGAGATTAAGTCAAAATTTCAACCTATGGTCCGATAATGATTCCCATTTTAGTTCATCTAATAGGTTATGCTAATATAGTTATCCAATTGTCCCTCTACAAATCTTGGCGATCTTTGCTGCACACACTCCAGTTCATTAACTAAGCCTATTTTGTAAGGATCCTATATACTGTCAGAGTATTCTACATGAGGGAAAGGGAAAAGTAGCTAATTTGTCGTATATGGTCATCACATTTGCCCAGTTCTCTTTTGACGAATCCCTGTTTATCATTAGCTTGACCCATGATTTCATGTAAGCATGTTTTTACCCTAAGAAAGATCATGTGTCAGTCTTATTCCAAGATTGGAACGTGTCAGTCTTATTCCAAGATTGGAATAAGACTGACACGTTATGGATTCTATTACATTTATTATTCCTTATGTAGTAAGTGCTAGGAGACGAACTATTCTTTTTCCAAAAATTAATTTCTAGGTGAGCTCCAGATGATATTTATTGGCAATACTAAACTAAATACATATATCACATCTAGCATTATTCATGAAGACCTTGATTTCCTTTTAGATATGCTTTTCTTCTGTGAGGGTGCCAATTGATATTGGTTTGTGAGAGAATCAGTGAAACCAAATTTCAGGGAGTTTGAAAAGCACAGTATATGTGATTGATCCTTTCTTCTGAATGATATGTGGTGAGATGTCAATTATGCGCAGGAAGGATATTGAATCTGAAATGGATGAAAGGCTCAGAAGTATGAACTATGACGGAGGAAAAAGGATGATTAAATTACACAGAGTACACATTTAAAAGAATCTCTGTCCCATCATGCACCAAGACCTACCATCATTCTATCCAAACTACCAGTAATTCTCTTTCATCTATCCCTCTTACCCTCACAACATCATCTTCCCTTAAAACGTACTTCATCCACTCCCTCTGCCTTATCCTTATTTCCTCAGTCAACCTCTTTCACCTCCCCACATTCTTTCTCTCCCATATCCAGTACTTCCACATTCTTCTTCCTTTCCACCCACCTTACTTCTCCACACCCACATATCAAAAACCCAAAGTCTATTTTCATTGTCTTTTTATGAAGAACATGTCTCCATTCTCCTCCACACCCCAAGTCTATTTTCATTGTCTTTTCTCAAAGTTTCCATCATTTCCACCATTCTCAATGTTTCCATGCCATACCGATAATGCAGGTGGTATTCATTATGAATGACAAAATAAACTTTGTATTTCCACATTTATTTATCTCACGCTACGACCATGGTTTCGACAATTAATGTCATCATCAGGTACAGATTACAGAAATGTTGTCACTTATATACAGTTGAGGTTGGTGGTCGGGAGGTGGAAAGGATGGTGGGGAGAGGGGAGAGAGATGGCAGGGTGGAAGTTAAGCCTTCAGTGCAATCACCAGTGGGTGGTGGGAAATAATTCAGCAGTTGAAGATAGTGGAAGAGAGAGAGGTTGAGGAGGGGGGAGCATTAGGCAAAAGGTCGTTCACAATGTTGCAATCAGCATCTACACATTTTAGGATTACCACTTGGTCTAGAGCATATAGCCGGGGGCCTTTCCTTATATAAATACTTTTATAAAAATCACTTTTTTTCCCCACCACCCACTGGTGATTGCACTGAAGGCTCTACTTCCACCCCCCCTTCTCTCTCTCCTCTCCCTCCGCCCACCCCACCACCTTCCTTTCCACTTCCCCC
The DNA here is from genome assembly GCA_933228895.1 of Platycnemis pennipes. NCBI lineage: Eukaryota > Metazoa > Arthropoda > Insecta > Odonata > Platycnemididae > Platycnemis > Platycnemis pennipes. Next base: position 147,374,284 of record OW121847.1, on the reverse strand, counting down.
CCACCAACCTCAACTGTATTTTAGTGACAACGTTTCTGTAATCTGTTCCTGATGATGACATTAATCGTCGAAACCATGGTCGTAGTGTGAGATAAATAAATGTGGAAATACAAAGTTTATTTTGTCGTTCATAATGAATACAAATAAATTCCATGAAGTGGCACCAGAAACCATCAATTTTATGCAGGTGGTATTCTTTGCTGTGGTTTCTGCAGTGTGTAGGGTTTGAAATTCTATTTCTTCTGGGGTTGATTCCATGTCTCTCCATGTTATCAAGATTACAGTTTGCTAACATTTAAGGTAGCCTGTTCAGGCCCAAAGTGTTTGGTTCTGATTTCTGACTTACTTATATCCACATCGATGCCTCACATCTGGAAGTCCGGTCAAGTAGCCTATGCGAATGCACCACCCTGTGGGTCAACCAGAGCACAGTATGAGAGATGTGGATGTAAGGCGGTCAGAAATCAAAATCTAACACTTTGGATCTGAAGATGCAAAGTTAATGAAACTGTTGTCCTTACAACCTTGACAGATGTAGAAAGAACCCCAAAAAAATGGAATTTCATATAGTTGGTAATTATTTGAGGATTAATATGTTGGGGAGACATTTCTTTCATAAGAAATACCAATTAATTAAATTTTTTTAAATGTTGTAAGGTTGAGAATGAGTAAGAATAGGGTAGCAGCTGAGGGAATAGGGTAAATTATGGTTTCAAGTTACAAATAATGGATTTTTGTTGTGAATTTATCGTAGATGAATCCATACCAATCCATTGGATAGATGCATTTATTTAAATGATTGATATTATTAGAATTTAAAAGAGGAGCACTCAAAATGACATAGGATCGGTGACTACTCTAACAACCTATATTAGATAAATTGACCTGAGTAGCCCCATTTGGTTAAACATAATGCAAACAAACATGTTTAGTTTGTTGTAAATACACAAATACCCTCTTTTCAAGCATTAGGCAGGTTTTCACTTATTAGTCAGTATCACCAAGGCTGCCACATGCAGTTTTTGTCTAGCCAAGGGACACCTGAAAAAGGGTGGCATTGTGCCACCATGTGACAATTTGGTTTAGCTAACATATTATATTTTATTAGATTGAGGGTGGTGAATTCTAATATGCACAAGTGGCACAAAAATTTCTTATCCTCGTAGTGGCAATACGTATCACCAGTTATCTCTTTATCTCCAGTTAGCACATATATGAAAAGCTCCACTGATTTTGCGGGCCAGTCAATTGTGTACAGAAATAAATTATTATAACCTTACTTTACACCCAGCTTTAATTCATAAAACCCTCCTCCAGTTTGTGTCGCATACCATTGGTTCACTGAAAATATGTTTCCTCACCAATCAACTTGCCTTCAGGATGAGGTCTAATTTAAATACAAAGTGATGACTCCTATACCATCATTCAACTTTTTCTAGGGGCATTGCAAATTATTTTATCACATGGAATACTGCATATTATCATAGACTGTCATGAGATATATTGTAACTCAATGTGCACCATCTCCAACTCAGCATCTGTATAGCTTTATTTTCTGCATTAACTAATTATTCAATCCCTTGTTGCAGTACAAATGTCAGACCTTTCTGGCCTCTGATAAAAATGTACTACTCATTCTAAGTTGAGCAATATGCTTCTATCAGCAACAAAAAAAACTCAGGGAATGTTTTTGACAAAACAAAAAGTTTTGTCAAAAACTTTTCCTGATACTAGGTACACACAAATCTGTAGGTTCAAATCTGGTTCATCACTCCTCTCTCCATATTAATGCTCCAGTGGAATACCCTCAATGGTAAAAATGACCTCAGTTGTTAATTGCCGCCTCTACAATAAAATGTGCTAATTACCACTTTACCTAATTAATTCAAGGGTCTGTAATTGCCCTTCTATGCCTAATTTTTGTGCATCAAAACTTTTTAGTAAAAATGTAGGCACAATAATTATTATAATTTCTTCATGGAACAAATTGTTTAAAAACGTAATATAATATTTAAATTATCTAGTTAATAATGGCAATGAGATTCACTTCAATAAAGCTCTAAATGAGCTAAATTTACCCATTTAAATCTTTTCCTAATTATATACCAATCAGTATACTGATTGGTATATAATTAGGAAAAGATTTAAACTATAGTTTCATCCTAATATGGTCATTCTGGTTGGGGATGGGGGAGCCGTCTATCTTCAAGTTCAATGGTGGGTAAAATAGATGAGCCAAGTCCTTTCCAATGTCACTGCCAATCTTTTCCTAGGAAGATTTGGTACGTAACCATAGATTGACAGAGCTTGGGATTATTGGTTCTTTTCTTAAGGACCACGCCTAGATATTTGAACATGAGACCTCTTGTCATTAGCCATACACTATATCTACCCTTTAGCCTACTACTATATTCAGAACAAATTTGTGTACATATTACTCTCATTTTTTGTCTTATGCATAATTTTTGTGTTACATCACTTATGTGCCTCCTTCATGACCCGCATTATTCTGTATTCTATTTTTCAACTCCAGTTAATATCCTGTCGTTATCATCTTTACTTTGAAGTGTTCTTCACAACTCCTTTTTATATTGTACCTGTATTACTCCATCAAATATTTCCCAGAGTCTCTCACTTTGGTGTCAACAACACATCAGGTCAAGTAGGTACCTATGTATACCTTAAGGCTCAATACTGCACTTATATTTTAATATTTCCAATGGTAGAACTACAAAACTTGCTACCCACGATGGAGTCAGTTTGCCTAATGGCCTATGTAAAAATGAACCAAAATCAAGAAATTCAGGCCAGGGATTTTCAAGATTGAATCAGGGTAACAAAGGAGAGGTTTTTGCAACTCCCTCAACTAATGTTGACTGAATACCTGGCATTAATATTTCAAAAATAAGTAAACTGGAATTAAATTTTTATACGGATTTTACTTATGTGTGGGAATCCCCGCAACACCTTGCGATAATTCCCTAATTAAGAAGTGAAATTGGTGTTCTCGCGTCACATTCCCTGGGAGAAGTAATGGAAATAAGATTCATAAAGGATTTTTCCAACTTTTAACCCAGGAAAATCCTCAAGAGGTAGGATGGCAAAGATATAGAGCAGATTACTCATTTAAAACTGGAAAATGATCGTATTTTCGCACGTGGGCCATTTTACACATTTCATGAGGAATACCACACCCTGATGAATGAATTTTATGCACCGTGGGATATAGTGCTAAGCAAACGTTTCTCTCCTTAACCAAACCTATAGGTTTGGTTAAGTATACCTTGGTATACCTTCAGGTTAAACACAGCTGTTCTAAAACTACAGTCTTAGCCGATACAAGTATGGTGCCTTGTAATGAAGTTTGTTATTCCTTAATTACTCACCTGCCTTCAGAAGTAAACTATCTTCCACCAACGGCGTTCGATCGTCATTCTGATTCCGTTTTTTTTGCGTACTCACGGAATCTTCTGCGCCCAAATCCAGGGACTCAAACGGTACGCTTGTGAACACTCGTCGGAGAGATTGCGACAGTATTTATGGTATTTCTATAACTTAATATCTGAGTGGCTTTCATGACTTCATACGACGACAGAATTGCCAAAACATGGCAGTTCTGTCACTTTCACTTTACGAAACGAAGAGCAGCGTTTAATGGGGCTTTTGTACCTGCGCAGATGGAACCTCACTGAAAATTAGCGCCAAATACAAACCATTTTCTCTCTCCTTTAGCCGACCTACTAAATTGTGTTCGGCAGCAGGTGGCTTTCGAATACCTACCCGGATAAAAACTTGTGCTCCTTCCCGAGAAATGTATTGAATGGATTAATATTTTGCGATTATATTTTAGGGGTGTAGCCATGGAAGGAAATAAAGCGGCAGAGACTTCTGAAGGAGAACTGATTTGGATAAACGCGTTTGCTGGTGAAATAGAATTAAATAATAGGTCATTGTGCAGGGACGAAAAAGGAAGACTAATAAGTCTTTTATGGATCGTGGCACTGTATGGCGCGGAAACATGGATTTTGAGAAAGGACGATTAAAATAGGTTTAGAGGTGTGAGTGTGGAGGAGAATGTTGATATAGGAAATTAGGAGGGGACAAAGGGATTATATGAATCAAATTTTAAGGGGTTATAGGGTGTGAAGGATATACTAGAGGGAAAAATGGTGTGTGAACGGAGTATGTGGAGAAGAATATCAGATAGTTTGGCCAGAAAAATGGCGGGTAGGAAATATGCAGAACTATAGGAGGTCATCATTTGAGAGATAGTTGTCGTGGAAGAATTTATTGTCCATCAAAGCCTGCCTTAACCGCAAGAACACAAATCATAATAAAATGTGACTGCCGTAGGCTTAGAAGTATCGCCTGAGAGAAAAACGAGCTATGCGACGTGTTTGGCGTCCAGAACTTGCTGGACCGGCGGGCGCTATCAACTCAGCGAGAGCGTCGTAATAGCGCATTTTCCCTTCATGTTAGGTCGCAATCCGAGTGTGTATGGTAGGTACTGCATACGATGAGCAGGGATAAGAGAATGAGTGGAAATTATTACTTAGATGGTACAATTGTGCTGCGAGAAGTGGAGAGATTCATCATCGAGGCAACTGAGGAACGGTCAGCAATCCTGCGTCTAAATTTTTTATTGCTGAATTAGTTTGATGCATCCATACTCGGTGCTCACAGTCAGGCTAGAGATGAATCTCTCCATTATCTCCCCTGATCCTATCATGCACCCGAGAATGAACAAAGTTTATTGGTAAAATTGTCAAATAGCAAACGGCAGAAAAGCGGTCGCTCCATTTAAATTGTTCGACTATCGGAGCAGGTTGAAAGGGTGCCAATAAATAAAGAAAATGCTTAGCAGATCAGTTGACTTGAAAATGAAGACTTCATTTTGTTGCAAAGAACAAAATAAATATATAAACCCAACTGAGAACCCATGAGTTAGTTCCGGCAGGTTATCAATATATATCCACGAAAATATACCTAGTGTCAATAGCTAAAGTACGTTTACGAAAAATGTAATCAGGTGACCAAGCTTAGTCAAGATAAATTAACGGCAGTTATACATGAATGTGAACATAACAAAGAAAAATTTCCAACATTTCCCCAATTAAGGATTTAGTTTTTTATTTGTAACGATAGCTATCAAAGATATCACTCTTAGCACATCGATTCATTCACTTCTCCGATGATTTCACTGTAGACCTTATTGAGACGCTATACGAATGGCTGGAACAGCCCCACGTCGCGTGACGCTTCATTAGGATTTGCTGATTTTAGGGGGATTCGGGACGGGCGCTGCCTTTGACAAAAGGCCTACAGTGAGTGAGTGCATGTTGTGAAGACGATAGCTTGATTCCCTCCCTGAAATGAACGACCAATAAATAAAAAAAATGGGATAAAAATAGGAACGACGTCGCTGGAGCATGGAGGGAACAATGGCGAAAAGAAATGCAGATAGCTTTGATGGAGAAAAGGGAGGGAGTTTAGGGATCGTTTGATGTGAGGCTGATGGGGGAGTCATTCTCTACCTGGTACGCTAATTCAAGTTTCCGAGCTGTCTCCCGCCCCCTTGCCGCAAAATCGCTATCCTCAATCCCTTAATCTCATCCCCTAATCGTATTTCCTCTTAATAGTTTTTTCACAGTTCAATTTCACTGTCATTTTTCATTTGAGTAATTTTAAAATTAGGCTTTTTGGTGCTCCAACGGGTATATCGCACTGTCTATACTCACCTTACTTATCATTTAAATCTCTTGACATGCACGACAACCATGCCCATGGCATGATTTGAATCAATGAACTTAAGGTTGCGAGATCGGTGTGTTACGAACCTGACTCTCATGACAGGTTCTTTCAATCGAATATATCTCTCTTGTTCTCCGTAATCATCACTGTATCCATTTCAGCGATTTATGAAACAATTGAATAACCTATGTCCAAAATTTCGACAATACATGCATAACTGTTGAGTATGGTACAATACCACTGATGACTATGCCTTAAGTACTTCACATCTAAATCTACATAATACCCTGCAAGCCAATATAAAAGTGTGTGGCAGGGGGTGAACTCACACCAAACATGCATTACATATCATGCATAAAAGAGGATTAGTAATAATATACCAGCCTAAACTTCAATTTTTTAAAAAGATATAAAAAGCAAAGCAAGCATGCAATATCATGCTGTTCAACTATAAGCACAGCTTAGCGAGGCTATGACACGTAACAGAAAGGATACCTAACGTATAACGTGGATTTTATAGCTTTTATATGTCTCTAAGATCCACGTTATACAGAAGAATAGAGAGAAAGACATCTGGTGATGCCCCTCTACAATTTAAGTTTTGATATACTTCTTTGACTTTCATCGTTCCTCCTTATTTAATTCTTCTGTCAACCCTTCATAGAATATTCTCCCGCCGAACTCACGGATTCAAGCTCTTCTTTTATGTCTCAAACATTTCTAACTCAGCGGACTTTGATTGACCAATAAAACTAAGAAAAATGCATATTAGCCTGATAATAGTTATGGATTGCCTTAGGTTGAATATATATTTTAATTCCGCGTATAAAAACGGAATTTAACTCCAAAATAAATTCTACTTCTTTGACGGGCATGCGTGCACTATTTGGAGTGTACTGGGCTTGGGAATTTACCATTCACAGTCACGAAATATGTTCGAGGGCTCCAAGCTCGATATGAAGGAATGCACGACTACCATTCCCGAATAGCTTCACGAACTTTTCCCTTGGATTTTAATATATTGGAATACCAAGTGAATTTAGCAGCCCGTTTGTGGAGACAGAAAATGATTATTCTCAATACTGTAGTGAAAGAATTGTTCTGAGGATAACTCACACGACTACACCAGAACCCCAGCGCGGACTCCTCGGTATTGCGCAGTGTTCTGTAGTCAGCGATCTACTCCACTAATTGCGACCGCTTTAACGCTACTGGGAACTGGCCTGTTTATCGCAATTAGTTAACTGGTCCTTAAAGTCCAATAATAATATAAATATAATTTGCCAGAGGAATGGCGAACTATCTGAACCTGCTGGCAGTGCTATACACCTATATCGTTGTATGATAATATTGGATTTCTTTCTCTGATTAATTCATGTGAAGTTTCTATTTCTTTGTGAAGTTTAAATTTCAAGGGAAATTTTTCTTTGCGCGCTCTTCCAATAGCCGTCAACCGGCGAAGCGGTCAAAATCATAGATAATATATGCATTGCACAAGATAGTAAAAAATAAAGTATACAATCAAAACTTAACACATCTCACAATATTTATTATTGTGGATTCTTCTGGAATCGTCCTAATCTCAGTCCTACTAATAGCCGTCCTAATCGTCCTAATTCCAGTTAAACTAGATGAATTAGCTAATTGTATTGTGTAGTAGCATTTATCTTAAGATCGCATGCTGATCGAAGTGGTAAGTTTTAGATACGCGTGGATCAATGATAAATCCAGCTATTTAATTTGGTTGTTCATTTACTTATATAGCTTTATACCTACGGAATCGGGACGAACTTCGTGCTCGGGACCTCTGCAACATGCGTCCTATTCTCGTTGTGTCATCAATACGCAAAGGATATAAAAGCAAGGTCACTATTCATCTAAATTTTCCTGATTATTAAACCGCCATGTCCACGTTGTGAACGGATTCTTGAGTCCCATAATCTAGAACAGATCGGCAAACTGTAGAGGCAAACACAGTCTTCACGACAACTTAACAATTATTCCAGTCATTAATGTATTTAAGAAGGTGAAAACTTCATGTAACATAGGATAATAAATAATATTATTAATTATATGTATATTCAAATAATAAAAAAACACTCAAAAATCGTTCTAATTGGTTTAAATCAGTGTGTACTTGAACTAAATGGCGATTTTTTAAATATTCCGTTTTACTTCCGGGCCACACGTACGCACATGCATAGCAGTGAGTATCAGAGGTCCGCAGTGTGCGGACCTCTGATCTAAAACGATGGTTGGTAAAGTAAATCCACGTTCCGTTTGGAAATCTCAGTGTCGTTAAGGATAGAGCCATTATAATTCGTTAAAGTCATCAATGATCTTTTCTTCAGATTATCGCTATCTATTACCATGCATTACGTAAACTTCTATAGAAGCATGATGACTGCATTGGCATTTACTATAAGCACGTTTTTTGAGGTTCTACAGTAAATTGTATCACAAATACTATGATGTCATAACGTAATTTGCGTATTAGATTTTATCATCTCAATTTTTAAAGCCAAATCTAATTTTCAAATGACCATTGCGATTAACTGAAGGACATAAATTTACCGTATAAATCGTACCCTGAAACGTCGCTCTCATGTTTAAATATTTGTGGAAGTTCACGAGGCAATTTTATTTTCCAAATGTGGTCGTCGTAATTTTCCTTCCACAAAGTTACGGCCGAAGGAAAAAAGAAACTCTCAGCTGGCGGTCGCATTTCTTACAACTCTCTTTGCATAGTAAGGATGACGATGGGAAGAGGCAGGAGAAATTTAAAAAGACAGTCATCGGGTCTTTTATATCCGTCGCGTGATGGAAAAAATAACGCTGAAGAAATATGTACATCATGAATAATAGCAATTTGACTACTCGTTGTCCGAAAATAGCCCATAATCTTCAAAACCTGTCATCTAAATATTGTGATTAACCGCTTCTCGATCTATTGAGACCAGAATGGTTTAACACATCAATCCGTATTCTTCGGACCAAGAAGGCTGACCAATGTGAGATTTTACGGAAAATAAATTTGGTGAATTATAATAGTCATGATCATAAATGACGATTAGAGATATTCCCAATGCCATGATTTTCGGTGAAAATTTATTTATTTTATTGAGCGTTTATTGAGTGTTCGGTAAACTATGCTAGCTTGTGGGTAGTATAAAGTTGACTTTTTTCTTCTTTTTTCGAAGATGCTTTGCCACTACATCTCGCCTGATACTATTGAATTTATTCACTTTCTTAGTGCTTTTTAAGGCACGATGATGTTAATAGCGAATGTTAAGCCGTATTATATGCACAGCACTTTAATGACTTGGTTGACACTGTTCGGCACCCCTCGAAGCCCTCTTCTGAAAGCAGGTTATTGTCTTGAAGGTTTTCTTTCCGCCCTCCCTCCGCTCCCTGAAATTCGATCCTCTCCGAATTGCCCACTCTTTTCTGATGAAGCGAATGACCCCAGATGTCTATCGGCTTCCCTAAAGGCCGCGCTGGCCATCTGCCGTTTTTGGCAAATGCTGAGGGGATGTGCTCAAATGGTCGAGCGTAGACCTCCTCATATTGTTAACTACAGCCAGCTTAATGCGTGCACTGCATCATTACAAAATTCATACGCACCCATCACATCGTTCCCTTTAGGGGTGAGCTCGATAAAAAAGTCTTATTTAGGTGAGATATGGTTGAACTTGGCTCTATTGCACAAATTTTCTCCTTCACATACTTCTGTTGGCTCTGCCTGGCATGCCTCACTCTATACATTCCTTACCGTTCTTGCGATTTCTAATATTTCTTCTCTTCAGACTCTTCCACGACACACCACATGAGTTTGTCGTATTTCTATACAACCATATGAGATGAAACTGAGTGTGACTCAATCACACTCATTTTCATCCTTTCTGTTACTTTATAGGAATTATCCTGGAGCCTTTGATGACTTAGCGGGAAAGTTAAACTCTCAGCTAGAAATGGCCAATGGGAATAATTGTAAAGAAACACAACCAAATATTTCACCTCCCTTATCGCTGGATCCGGTAGATGTTTTACCCACTTTCTTTGGTATAATTACAGTTTGCTCATCGATGGTAAAAATGTCACACACACTTGACCTGGGTTTTTCTAAGTTTCCCTACACTTGGCAAAGAATCCACTTCTGATTCTTCATCCACATCTGGTTACCACCGAAGGCATGAACAGCTGATGATTTTTTTGCTACCTGAATGATGAATTAGCGATGGCACAAATTATTTTTCCCTTTTAGGAGTATACTCTTTTTTAAATACTTAAAAGTGTAAATATATACATGTAATAAAATGTTCAAAGTCTTTAAACACCTTTTATGATGGTTCGATAATAAATGGCATTATTTTCGTCACTAGATTCAAAACATCCATCCTAGTGAAGCCATGTCCGATTTTTAGAAGTTCTTTGTGTGAGTTCCGCCAATAATTATTTTTCCCAGAAACGACCTTTACCCATGTATTTTCAATTCCGTGCCCCTTATTTGTCCTGCTCGTATATTTTAATTGTTTTTAATGGAGTCGCACAGGTCTTTCCATCTTCACTTATAATGATTCCAATTTACTTCACTGCATCGACGGCTGTTCCCAAACCTTCAGGAGTGTACTTCCAAGGGGCATTTTAAAGGAATCGTTATTAAGTGAAGAGTATAACACTTTTTCGCGTATTCATAGCCAATTTCATAAAAGAGCAAAAATGTTAGCGTGGAAATTCTAAGAATGAAAATTCCTTGTTAATATTAATTATATTCAAAACTTATCAAAATATAGCCTTATATTTTGATAGTGTTAACTTTATTCTGATAACGTTGGTCATATGAGTTCAAGCGAAAAAAATTTAGTTAGTTATCCAGTGAAGACTGACACCTAAGGTCATTTGCGTACAGATTTTAGCAATGATGTAAGTTGTGTTCACGGCGAAGAGCAGAGAAATATGAATTGCATTGGTAGTGGAGGTTATGAATTACTTTAATGACTTTCTGTTAATAAATTTACAAATGACTGCGTTAATTTCGACTTAATCAGCATTTTTTCTTCGTATTCTCAAAGTAAACACGTGAATAGCTGTCAAGTAATATTCTTAGTAATACTCCATTGAAAATATGCTGGCAATTAAATAAAATGGGTATTTTATTCGATTTTCCGTACAAGGGGACGGAAAAAGTACTGTATAACCACTCACTGATGTGAACAATGAGGTGGATAGACGTATTGGTGATTAACTTCAAACCGAGAATTTGGAGTGGAAAGACCTTTTTACTGCCGATTTTTTCTGCTACGAATAGCTCTTGTACGCTGAAGATTGGAACCAGTTTTTTTAGTTTCTCCTAGCTTCAAGGAGGACATCGGTTAAATACTGATGGTGTCAAATGTTAAAAATCAAATTGTGGCGCATACCTGATGCAAATTGGAAGGTTTTTTGCGTTTGTTTCCTATTATTCTGATTTTTATGGATATTTCTTGTAATTCTAATGCGATTTCTTATTGAAAACATACAGTTTATGTCATAAATCGCTATAATGGATGGTTCAACTTGCTGGCCAGTGAGACATATACGTATATATCCGTAGGGGCACTTGCATAATTCAAAGAATACACGATAATGGCTACTTGGTGTATTTCATGTGTAACGAGGGTAAGTATGGAATTTATTCGTTTCACCATACAAGCTGCCACATTTACGCTTGAATATTATGTGCTCAGCATTTGAATATAAATAACAACACATACGCTTCATTTCCATACGAATGAACTCTAAATAATCATGTGGCTGCGGTGACATGACATTTACGTACATTTACGCGTTATAATTTCGCTAAAATCCGCCATCTTCGACTTACATGTTATAGTACACTATGTAAATTGGTCACATCCCTGGCGGCGGCACCGTTTCCATAGAGGAAATGGTTGCGAAGACCCATCCCGTAGAATAAAACATCTATCAACCCTGGGGTACTGTGAGGAGATTAAGATGGAGAAATAGGCGTCTTTCAGTCAAAAGTGAAAACTTTATCCGGAGGACCATCCCATCAGAGTTACCGATGAAGGCAGTGAAATATGATATGAGATTTTATGGAATTTTTCTTATCGTTGTTCGAGGAGGCGATCGACAACCAAGGTCATTTTCGCCATTAAGAATAAATGGTTCTTTGAATTTATGGGCTTATTTGTAGGATACATGAGGTGGGAGTTTGGCCGAAGGAAATTTTTATAAATGCCTGTACCGAAAAAGGGGATGTGAAGGCAATAACACCATAACTTCAATCTCCCTTACGGCGAAGGTCATACTTAGAATATTCTACAGAAGGATGGAAAAAGAGAGGAAACGAGTTTCTAAGTAGAGAGAGATCAATAGGACTAGGGAACCCGAGATGCCAATGCAGTGAATAGAATATTTATAGAAAGAAGCATAGAATAAAATCAGGATGTATTTGCGTCTTTTGTCGATTTCTAAAACGTTTTGACAGAGTTGAGTGAGAAAAGTCAATAGAATAATTTCGGAAGATGAGAGTAGACTGGAGAGACTGTTCTGGGATTTATACAAGGCTCAGAACACGCAAGTGAGAAAAGAAGTAGGAAAATGGTGAGGGAGGCATTGGATGGAATTGATACAGCAGTACTAAAGGGAGGGAGAAAGGTGATAAAGTCGGTAAGGTGATTAAAATTGTACTATCTTCTTTGAGAGCACATTTGGATGACAGGTCCGTTTCCAATTTATGAATTCGTCGAATTTCGAAAGTATTCCTCTATTTGAAAGTGTCCGTATGCACTTCATATACTCTACACTACGTCCGTATAACTTTCACGGAGTTATCCACTGAAATTGCTGAAAGATGATTTTTATGTGCGAAAATTCTGCTAATGTCTGTGCATACGTTTTTAGATTATTCTTGAAAAACAATACATTTACAATAATCAAGAATCCAATTAATAAACTCACATAAACGTGAATAATGGTATTTTGGCACTCATATTTTAACTGATCCTGGGAAAGATGCTTGATCAGTTCTTTTATAAAATACGTTTTCTCCCAGAAAAAATGGCGATAATAATGATGCCGAAATAAATCAGAATGGCCACTCTCTTTTGAAAGTACAAAAAGGTATACAACCAGGTAAAAACATGCTTTTGGTTGCTTTGAAAAGTAAAGTAAAGATTTAATGATAGTCCGTGGGAGCCGTTTAGTATAATTACAAATATGATCAATTAAACGTAGAGCACACCCAGTGCTCACGAAGTGAATGACCGTAAATGTTATTTCCATGTCTCATGGGTAGTAATGTCGTCATCGATTGAATCTGTGCCCGACTTATCAACGTACCACAAGAGCGATGAAAAGTATTATCTACGCTAAGTAATTAAGAAAAAAATGGATTGGAAGCAGCATTTTGTATCAACGTTAAAATAATTTCACTCTATCATTGGCATCCAAAATTTCGACCAACAAAAATAGAATATAATCAAAATAGACAAAAACGTAGGAGTTAACCTGTTTTTTTTCAAAAATGGTAGGCGAACAAGAGGAGTAAATAAGCCATTAATGCACAACTAGGAACATATATTAGTGGTGAATGGAAGAATTTTTTGTCGAGAAATGAAGAATGTGTATAAACTTAGACAAACCTGTCGATAAGGAAGAACGGGGATAATTAAATCGAATCACGAAAGAAATTCAAATTGACTGAAGGACTAGTAAGCTGTTCAGTCAATTTGGAGTCAAGTCTCTAGCAATATTATTCTTACATAGCTGGGGATTATACTAATGGTTGAACCGAGGAAACGGAAATAAATAGAGGAGTATGACAAGGGTGCCCTCTTTCTGCAAATATCTTCAATTACTTCCTAGAATAAGTAAAAAAGGACAAATACCAGAGAAAGATAATTAAAGTGATAACAAATCTGCAGTATCTGGTTTACAAAGAAAATTTGTTTCGGTGGAATCAGAGGACGGTGGACCACATGGAGACAACTCTCGGAAGAGAACTGAAGACATTAAGCATCGATGTCAGGAAGACCAAAACGGTGAAAACGGCTAAATCCTACAGTAATATAAAAGCTGGTATAATACTAGAATGATCAGGTATCTATCTATAGGACAAGTTAAATAATTCTGCAACCTGGGTTTGAAATAGTTCATGGTTAAAAAATTCCAATGTAAGAAAAGAATAGCCCGAAATAAATGATCGGAGGACACAAATATCCCCTACTGGTGAAAGTAGAAACTGGTGAAAGGAAAGAATTGGTAAAAACTATTAGGAAAGAATTGGTAAAAACCATTTGTGAGCACGCTCCTATGAAGAGCGTGCTCACATATGGCAGTGAAGCGCAGACCTTGGGTAAAAAGGAAAAAGAGAGTAGCAGCACTTGCAGCGGAAATATTAGTCGGAGGAGAATTGCCAAAACTAGTGGGTTCATGAGAAACCGATTGACATGTTTTAGAATTAGTTAATGGAAGGAAGTTAGTTAAGCTCCTTCAAAAACTCCATTGGAGATAAATCAAACTTATTGGCCTTTTAAATGATGCATAAAGATTTCCTCAGCAAAGTAATGAAGGAAAAGTGGAGAAAAAGATTTTTATTACCATCCAGGGTGTCCTATCTCCGTAATGTTTCATTGTTAAAAACTGCAATTCCCATTAGGAGATTAAATCAACGGCTTCAGAGTGATAAGTGGTTGTAGCGGAAGCTACAATGCATTTTCTTTTGAGAAGAGGAGGCAAAGTGCAATTCGTAACTGGAATTTTGGTGTGAAAATTACTAATTGTATGCATATAAAATACATCTATGCTTCCTTTACACTTGATATGTTCTCAGATTTAAATTATAATTCAAGGGAATGCGTTCACTACTTGCTGTTGATAAGAAAATGAACGGTTGTCGCTTGGAGACTACACTTAAAACTCTTATTTCAAGTGCAACACTCCGTCCGCTAATTGGGACGTTAAATAGTGGATGATGGCTACTTTTATTGTAAGAGTGAGCCGACGCCGACGCAGTGGGCGCAGCGTTCTTTAAAATTCTCACCTTCGCTCTGCTATCCACCATTCTGTAACGGCGAAAAGCCTCAGATATCGGTCGGCTCATTGTAATACTCACCACTACTTTTATATATTTTCCCAATCAGCTAAAGCCATCGGTTATTCTGTCATTCGGGACATCATTGAGTTATACCTTGCACTTATTTGCTTCGTTCTTTCGTGAAGGTAATAATGTTTGCTTATAGTTTTAATTTTAAAAGCTATTTTCCTCATAATTACAATTCAAAATGTAATTTATGAACTCGTTGCCAGTGGTTTAGGGATCAAATAAAGGGATTAAGATTATTTTCAAAGGTAGAGATCATCTTCTTCTGTTGTTGTTGTTGTCTCAATAAAACGTAACCTCCGAATTCGATCGTGTATGGCAAATATTTTTAGTGTAATGCCGGTAAGCGTCATTGCAAGCGACATGAAACAAAGTAATCTCCGCAAACGTGATGAAGAAATCACTGTGGAAATTAAGTTTTTTTCGCACACAAGCAGTTCCACAAATCCTCCAAAATACATTAAAAATACGTAGGTACATCGTGGAAATGTTATTTTTTGCTATTGATTTTGATATTATCATATATTGAATTACTGCAAACTGCTAATAGTGATTCAAAGTTTGGCCCAAAATTCAATTCGAAGCTAGGCCACTTCATTTTTCAATGGTTATTATTTTCAAAACTGAAAGGATAATGGATAGGAGTGCAGGGAAAATGTTGATCTAAAGCTATCTCCTCATGTACAACTAAATAATATACTCAACTCAATAAAATAACTCAATAAAATCTCTAAATGTGTTATAATACACTTACATGAGATCATCTCATTAATATTTCGACTAATTCCAACATTCTTGATTAACCATTTAATGAAATACTTATAGAATTTCGATATACATTTCGGATATCGAAAGAATGAGGTGAAGTCAAACGGAAAAGAATTGCCACAGCATACGTGTTTCTTTCATAGCTAAAACTTCTCATCAAAATAATGCCAGAACCGAAAGAGAGAAATACACCCTCAATCCTCCTAGATAGAGATTGAATTCCTCGATTGAGAGTGTATTTTCACCTCCTATAATGGTTATGCGGTGATGCTACATAATTGATGCTCAGCATGTTTCCGGGTATCCTTCCGTGTAAGTTGGTGTTAAAAATAAATTTCGTCGACGGTCCTGTTAGTCTTCAGGTCGGAGGTGTTGGGATGTGGTTTCTGCCTCGGTTTTTTAGCGTTGGCTGTCTGGGTGCTGCTCCCTGATATGTTGTTGGTTGATGTCTGTGATCAAACCAACCCTCGAACTAATATGCTACACAGTTGTTAGCCATGTGAGATTAATGCCCAATTTTATGCTCGATTTTATGATGAGCCTGGATATCAGCAAATAACTTAACTCATGTATCAGACCAAGGAGGTCGAAGAGAATTGTGGCGACATCTCAGCTGATTCGTGAAGCAAGAACTACCATTACAGTCGGCACAGAGGTACGGGTTTACTACTCGAGCTTACGGATTTTTCTCACGGACCAAGTGGTTTCTGCATCCAGATAAACTAAGGCGAGAAAATGAATAATGGAATGCACTTTTAAAATTCCTTAAATACACAGAGGAAAGTGGGCATACGCAATACGCAACGCATGTCAAATATGTGGTTTAATTAGTTTAAATTTATACCAGCTATTTGTATCACTCTTAGCTTCTAGTGCTTTTCTTAATATTTCCCTAACACAGTCTATGGAAGATTATATGACACTGCTGCTATGAATTTAGAGAACGATTCCGTTGTTACTCATGTTTTGATACCCATTCAATCTCCATAAAAGGACATAAAAACATAAAATATTTAAGCAAAGTAGGCGTGGTTTAATCTATTTCCAACAACCCCAATTATTATTTAATTGCCAACCGTAAGCTAGAAGTGTTTTCCCTCCAGTTCCTTCTAACCCTCTCTTGTAAAGCGGACTGAATTGCTTTCTATGTATGCATTCTGCGCAACAGAAACGCATATATGGATGCCTACCTCCATGGAAGGGGGTTGAAATGAGTGTACCTACCTACGCCGCGGCGCGCCGGACGCAACAGACTTTTAAATGAGTACCAACTCGGCGCTATCCGTTTTTCTTCGTGTTTATATTACTCTAAACAAAAAAAGCATAAGTTACTCATTGCCAGTTAATCATGATGGATGGTGATACCAAGCATGTAAATTTAATTTCAATACCGTGGTTTTTCGATGGAAGAAGGATATTATTTCATTATTATTTAACAAATTTTTTCAGCTAAACTAAACTCCACGGATGGTAAGCTACGCCCTTCCACATGCCCTTGTGGCGGATTGTGGGGTAAGATGTGGATGTATGGTGCTCCATTGAAAAATCCATAAAAGAATTCGTGTCTTCACAAGGGGTTTTTTTCTTTCTTTTCACTTGGCAGAAAAATCCGCATCGGGTTAGGCAAGCCGAGCATCCTGATAAGCTTCATTCCAGGGGGGAATATTTTGTTTTCGGCTGGTAGACAAATAATTCGATACGTGGATGTGATGTGATGTCTCTAGAGTTTTACCCTCTTATGTCGCAATTCGCTGCATTCGATCACGTCCGTCATCCGATTGGTGCTAACTCACGCTGAGAAGATCGATTGTATTCCATTTGATGTCACCGAGGTTAGATTTTATTGTGAATAACTCCTTATCATCATGCACCTGACATCTCAAAATGTTATATTGACACATCACAAATTATCTCACGCAGCTGATAATGAATAGCATGCATGAATTAATATATTTTATTATCGGACTCTTTTTAGACATTGATTTTTATCATTCAACCTGGTTTTTTCAACGAAGAGGGAAAAAAATTAGAAATCTCATGCAAATTAATCAGGGTAAAGGGGATGGATATTTTCAAGAGGAAATATCTTTTGATTAAACTTATTTCCAGTTTCTTTTATAGTATCTTCTTATTTTTCCACAGTCAAAATTACTAAGTAAGTTTACTGTTGTTAGGCACTGACTGCAATTCTTTCGTTTCCGTGAGAGAATAAGTTGCGCAACAAAGTGCTCCTCGCATTGCCCCTTCGCCTTAACTCAAGCTCGTAAAAGAAGTTGTTCTCGTAGTGGAAGTCATTTGCGGTTCTGAAAACTTCCCTGAAAATAACCAGGATATTACTAGTGGCTACTATATTTAGAAATGGAGATGGAAATAAAGGTAGAATACTGCATATGTATTTCGTTGGCATAGCCAAAATTACAAGTGTCATGAAACTGTAATCTGTAATGAATGAGTTGATGCTATCAACGAAAGCTTATGTAGCTCTTAAATGACAGAAAATAGATTGGCGAGTTATAAATAGCTATTTTCATTGGAATATTGAAATGTATTCCTCTCTTATTTAAATCATTCGGGAAAAATCATTACGGGATCTTCATCTTTCTTTGCGATGCATGTAGCTGTCTCGTGTTAAAATTTAATACTTAGGCATTGCGCAAAAGTTCCAAATTGGCAAATACCATCTGTTACGTCACAGCATTCACAATAATACTCATCTCACTTTTTATCAGTGCACTCATATTTTGACACTTTCATGATTTATGCATAAAATAATTGTGAATTACATGAACGATCTTATATACATAAAAGATTGGTACAATTGTTTTAGGAAACATTTTATTTATATTGCTTTTTATGGTGTTCATTTAGTTAACTCAAGCTCGCCATAGTATCTCGAAAATGTGAGCCCCAAAAGAATGTACATAAATTGTAGAGGGAAATTTAGAGCTATTATTCTCAGAGCAAGTCGTTTTTAATTGTTTACACACTTAGACTGAAACTTTATGAAGAAACACTCAGGTAACGCTGCTTATGATGCATAACATTTTCGCTGATCTATTTAATTTGTGAACCATTTCTGAGAGGTATAGGTATAACAAATCAATGGAAAAAATATATCAACCATCCATCAAAGTATCATCATTGTCTTGAAAGTATTTTAGAAATTCAGTCTCCGGCTATGCCAAGAAGGTACTAGAATGCTTCTAAAAAAACAGTTAATACTCTATATGAATTATTACATTTTTGTCTCTCCTGCTTTATTTAAACTCTTTTGGGGTGAAAGAGAGTAACAGCTAATTAAAATTTGGTCGAGAACAACGGGAAATAGCGGACTATTTGTTTAGAAAATTTTATCCCCGCGAAAAATATAGTTTTTGCTTTGATGCGTAGAAAATAGTTGAGTTTGGCGATAGTCAGCGGGTAAAGTCGAAGGCAGGAGGAAGTTGCTGTGTCTTGTCGTAAAATATTTCATAATTTCTCTTTCAACCTTTCTCAACCGATCTTCATACACGCAATTACATTTTCAACACGCAGCCACCAAACTTCATTTTCTTTTCAGTAAAAAGCTGTTTATTCAACTACACATATCACTGATTTACCCTCATAACTGATTATCAGTTAAAAATTATTTATTCAACATTTGAATTAAAATAATATCAATGCTCCACAACAATCTGTAGCTCAAAAGGCGAGATTTTTTCCTTAATGTTGCCGTATTTGAAAGATAAATGAAGCGTTTGGAAAGGAAATCCGAGCAAATGACCTTCTTTGCTAACTTTATTGAAGTCACTTCTTCTATGCGTTCCATTTTCTTAATATATAAAAAAAACCTGGTTTTTCCGAACCCATATCCTTCCCCGGAAAATGCATGTCATTATTACATAATCCACCGTCACGACCCCGCCCCGTTTCCCTTTTCACTCCAGCCCCCCCCCCCCCCTCCTCCCATTCCTTCACTGAAAACAACTCATGAGGAGGGGTGGTAGGCTGGGAGCGAGGACAAATTTCTCGGGGGCGTGCCCTTTTCCGTATTCGGGTATAAAATGACTTATGACCGTGCTGGTGAGGGTGGATTGGCGTGGGTAGGAAATAACAGTGATGAAGACCAGGTTAGGCGGGGTTGAGAGGAGGTCGGAGAGTCGTTGAGAGACGGAGGCAGCGGGAGAGGGGGTGGAGAGAGAGATCTCAGAAACCGCACAAAGCACGAGAGATTCCGTTGGGAGGGCAGAGGGAGATGGGAGGTCGGTTGATTTTTTTAAATGTCCGAGCGGATGAAATGGGTTTTTCGTCGAGAGGCATGACGGTTGGTGGAGGGGGGAGCGGGGAGGAGGGGTGACGGTGGCTTTTAGGAGGGGAGGAGATATCTCTTCTCGTCGGGGTTAAACCTTAAACGACGGTGGGCGGCCCGCCCAAGGGACAACCAAACATCTTCGTGTCCAGCCACGCGACCCTTTGTGCCCCCATCTCCCTCCCTCTCTCCCCCTTCCTCCAATGCACCGCTTGCCTTCAGGGCTGTTTCCGGGAGGAAGTCTTTGTTTTGCGTGGTTTTGCACGCAGGGACACCGTAAAGGAGGAGGGGAAAAGTTATATTTTAGAGCGGGCGAGTAAATAAAGGGTGCAGGGGGAGGAAAGAAATGGGGTTAGGGGCAGAGGGAGAGGTTGGGAGGGAAGGCAAGGAGCAGGGTGGGACGAGCTCCGCGAGATTGTCACGCGACAGCGGCCCCAATTAAACGAACTCCGTCACCGAGCCATCTTCCTGGGCGCGCGCATTCTCATTCGTGGTCTCGTGAAAGTTCGGTGCTCTCTCTCCGTCTTGTGCTCGGCGGCGGGTTCATCTTTCGGCGAGGACGGGAGAGGAGACGGCTTGATGCCCACGATTACGGTGGAATTTATCCCGACGCTGGATACGAAATGGATAACGATGAAATCAACAAGGTGAGTGACGGGGTGGGTTCGTCGCGAATCGTTGGAGGCTTTGAGGTCAGTGAGCAGAGCGTCTGAGTTCCTCCCCACTCCCGCTCGCGTAACCATGCTCTCCGGCAAGGAAACGCATGTGAGAGTTCATCTCTCAAGCATCCCATCCCTATTTAGTTACGCTTCGTTGACGAGCTAGCGTCAATTTGTTTAATATTCTTGCACGGAATGTTTAATGTCCAGATGTCAGTCTGGAAGTTTCTACGAATGAAAATTGCTTTAAATCATACATTTCAAAAATGATGAGTAATTCTGTATATACATATTTTATTCGTGGTTACGGGGGATGAAAATGTTCTAGATCAAACGAGTGACTTGAAATATGGTGACAGTTTTGCAGCAATCATACAGCAGTGATGGACAACAACAAAATTGCAATGGTTGGGCACGTTCGCGTTGTTGAGAAGTTAAGAGTCGACATCTTTGCTGCAACGGAATATAATAATATATTAATAAAGAGTTTCCTTGAAAAAATCTTCATTGATTTCAAATTCCTCTTTTTGGAAACATAAGATACTCAAAATTAATCAAAATAATTGCATGCTACACCTTCATGAGACTGAGTATTTTGTATCAATAACTTTCTCAATTTCTTCTTCCCTAACTTTAGAATGAAATCAAACAACTCATTGGCTATTTTTGAAGGTTACAGATTACTCATTGGTTCAAATTCACCTCATTTTTCTTGGTCAATGATACTCCATGACACTTAGCGAAATAAGGTGGTTTGAGTCATATATATGAGGATAGTTTAAGTAACAACTTAGTAGCAGCAGTAATCTCAGTATTTTTTAGTAACGTACATGCCCTGAATATGTAAACTAAACCGTGATACGAATTCATATTGCGAAATGTGGACATGGGGTTACTCTACGCAATGAAGAGTATTTCAGGGCAACAATGTTTGACCCCTCAGAAGAGAAAAAAATTTATGTGAGAACCTCGTTGGGCCTCAATATACACGATAGATACAATAGCTTTGCTTTGTTTCTCAATCTTTTCCATGTCATGAGTGCCTTCTCGTGGGAATACGGGAATCATTGATCGATTCTATGGAAGAAGAAGGATTGTAAAATTGAAGAATTTACACTCACAATTTTGTCAGTATAGAGGCTATGAAAAGCTCCTAGATATCTTACGCTATGATGGACAGGCATTTTTGTACTTCACTTTTAATGAGTAATCAGGTTATTTACAATAAGTTAGGAATTTTGAATTATATACATATCTCGATTCATGATGATAACCAACCATCATGAATATTGGTCAGAATGTTGAAATTACCTAAACTCTTAGTCTAAAAGTCTCATTTCTGAATAAAAAATTACATTTGAGCTAAAATCGGCTCTTTTACTAAAAAATATGTGATTTTACACCCTCAGAAGAATAACTTATGGTAACCATTGCAGTATTTATGTCTGGAATTAAGTTATCACGGTGAAATCACAACCTTATTAGAAAATAGCTAAATGACCCTTAGGTAGTGATTGTACGAGGGACTGACATATTTCCAGTGCACTTCAGATTCGCCAGCTTACGTCAACTATCCCTAGACGATGAGTTTCATGCATTTATTTAGATATCACACTAATTCAAGCCCATGACACATGGAATATTTACTACTTAACTTATGGAAACTGAGAAATTTTCGTTCAGGCATTTTGGTAAAGCCAGTAATAGATAGTTAGAAAATAATAATATTTACGTGAAATTATACCACCAACAAAGGGACAACTGCAAAAGCTAGGAGTAGATTAATTTTCATTAATTAAAGAATCGTGTACTTGACAAAACTAAAGTAAAATATTCATCATAAGTGGAAAAATAAACAGAAAAGAGAAATTAGAAAATGTTTCTGATAAAAAAGTTTGAGAAAAGGGCTAATATTAGGGGTTTGATTTTGATGAGACACGAAAAATTAATAATGCATCGATTTATAAGTGTTTTTTTATGTGTCATCATTTGTGAGTTTAATGAAATCATGTTGGGTACACATCCACTAGCAATGACCAATAAATAGACACAAGTTTTTCAATCATGCTGACACTTGTTAGCATGATTGAAAAATTGAAGTTCAGTGATGCTAGGGGAGCACTTCAAGCGTAGTACTCTGTCCATCGGATGGTGCGTAAATAGTGCATCCCTCGGGCCTCTGTGCCCTAAATTCCTACCGCTTCCAAAATACCCATGTATCTTAAATGGCAGAAATTACCTATTCTCCTTCTCTGCTTACCTAACAACAACAAGCACAGTAAAAGACGATATGTTTGTGCTGATACTTTGCCGGAAAGCTTTTAAACACATGAGAAGCTACATTCAAGGCGGAAATCAATGGACGAGAACATTTGCGATGTCGCCGGCAGTCAACGCTTTAGGACGATGAGAAATTATGAATGCTGGCTGCAGGTATCCATTGAAAATCATCAAATGATCACAAATAATGGGAAATAATTAATCTTTTGCTTTTATGTCCACCCATATTGATTCTTATAATTTATTAGCATCATGAAGCATTTTTTCATAGACATGACGAAAAAAATGTTTTGAATAATTAATGATTTTATGAAATAAACCTTATGCAGCCGATTTCCGGTCAATATTTGGGCGATTGTGTAGGCACGCAAAACCTCGTCCATAGAATATTATCTGCTACCGTATATCTTTCCGCTTTTTACCGAGAAACCCCAGAGCATTGTTTTTTATACTGTCATGTACCTAATTTAAATTTATGTATAAGATGTTTACATAAATAACTATTATATTAACTTACATAAGCCTAATATGCTAAGTAAATAGGTTTATCCGACAAACTTTTTTCACGCATTCATCTATTGCCAATCACTCAATTTTATCTAAGTTGCGATAAGTATGTCTATGAGAAATGTTGACAGTCATGCCTTTTTTCAAGTTTTTCATTCGTGATCAAGCAATATACTCGCGCAAGAGGTAGTTGACAACTCTCAGCAGAAGAAGCCTTACTACTCTTGTAAATTGTTCTTCATTTTCATAACAAAATTAGCTTGGATTTGAAATTTCCTCATTATGTTAATTCAAGGTTCAATTGACAGCTATGGAATCGAGGGTGGCAGTTGTGGTCACCCTAAAGAATACGAATTATAAGATAGATTTCGTAATATATTTCATACTTCAAAGCAATCGGTCAAAAAACAAGAAGAGATCATCAGCATAATCGAGATTACAGTTTACACCGTCGAATAAAGACAAAATCAGGAATCAGTTCCTTTTGCGATACAATTTGGTGATTGGAAGAAGGATATTTACGATACGATATCATGGTATTATTGCAATAATTGCATGTCGCATGTAAGCAATTGGAGGCATGTCATTATCTCTGCGAAAATTAAAATAGTTCCCAAGGGACCTTCCGGCTCGATGGCAGATAATTTCAGATGAATACCATGGTGATTGGGCCATGTCTTTTGGTGTAACTATTTCTGCGATGCAAGGTATGAAAGCGAACTCATATGTATAGCAAGATTTGAATATTCTGTTGATCCTTTTTTGTCGCATTCTGGGTATGGCACTTCGCTGATTCACATCTATCCTTCAAATTCCCCCTGCCTGCTGATGGTCACTTTATCCGAAACGGCGGTATATTAGATTGATTTTCCTCTATTTAATTGGCTAATACTGGATTATCTTCCTTTGATAAAATAATTATCTTCAGCCAATAAAAATTAAGCGCTCTTATTCCCAATTGTTAGTGAGAATGACGTGCGCATTTGCTATTAAAGTCAATGAGTCTATTCAGGTATTATTAGTAATCTACTGAATGACATTTAAATGTCTATTTATATTCCTTAAAACCGTGTAAAATTTTAAGCAAGCACCATGATATTGTGACCAGTTACTTTCGTTGTGCAGTGTTAACACAATGTATAGTCAAACTAAATTATACTTCTTCTAGTAAAGCTTTTTTTTTCCTGAAATCAAAATCGTAATATAAACTTCTATATTTTTTGCGATAATGGAAGAGAATTTGCGAGTCAAAATTAAGAATTATGATTAATATGAGCTTAAGTTCCTGATTAATATTAAGCTTAAGTTCCGCTAATTTTCTGCTAGCATTTGTCTCTCCCATGTTAAGCATGTGTTTAAAAGCTTTTTGGTAAACTATCAGCACCAAAATATCGTCTTTACTGTAATTTTTTTCATTAGGTAGGCAGAGATCAAGAGTTAGGCCATTTCTGATATTTTGGAAGCGGTCTCTTCTAATTAATTTGAGGTTCAACATATAGGTACCTATATGTTGAATATGTGTTAATTAGGTAGAATTAGCATACGGGCATTTAATCATTTTCATAGCCCGTACCCTTTTTCGGTATCCACAAAGAGCATTTGCATCATCACTCTATTAGTTAGAGCTCATTTTGTTTTCTGTTTACTGAGTAAAATAGTCGCAATAGTCTGACTGACTTTCGCAGCTGTGTTGCATATTGCAATGCATGAAGACCATGCACTCTTATGCGTCTGAAGGGGTTTCTTAATTCGTTAAAATTGCTAAATCGCTCTAAGTCTTCAAAGCAAGATAAAGAACTCCGGTACAAAATGCAATAAATTAGCCTTTTTTTTCAAATTATCATTACAATAAGCTAAAATTCAATCTTTACGGTCGTGAAACCGCTAGCGCAATGCATATATTTATTGATATTTTGAGTCATATATGCTTCTTTTGTTTGTATGAACATAATTTAGAGAATAATGTAAATTTCTGTAAGTCTCGTGTCTAAAAACTTATCCAAACAAAATATTGCTACGAGGAAACAAAACTTTCCTCATGGTATGTATTTTAATCCATAAAATTGATATGAAAATTACCGGAAATTTTGGGTCCGCATGATTTTGCAGGGCTTCAATTTTATGACCGCTGTAAACTAAAACTGTAATTTTTCCTTGGTTACATTTTTTCTTCACCTTTGATCGATAGATAACCATTGAATTGGCGAGTACCGTCAATTGATTTATCTCAGTAATGAATTTGTATTAATGTTAGTATAGCAAGGAAATTACAGCGGTAGAGTGACATAAGTTTGATCTAAAGGCAAATTCATCAAAAATCATCTAATCTATGAATAGAAGACATCATTTCTCCATCAACTCCAGTTTTGATGTATGAGCTGAAATGTGACCTTTTTTTATTGACACTAATATATTACATGAGTACATTGGAATGATGATTTTAGATTTCAGGAATGGATTTAAAAGTTAAAAGTTAACCTACTACTGCTATATATAAGACATGGTCTCAGCCGTGGCTATTTTCTGATACTGGTATCCGAAAACATTTCAACGCAATTTTCACCCTTAGTTGTTATGGCTGATTACTAAGGTAGTTGAAGGTAATGATGAGCTATGCCAGAGGGATTAAGGTGCCTAAATCATGCAAAGGAAACGTTACGTGGATAGGGATTGTAAGAGTACAGGAATACCACATAGAGCTATTACGAAGATGAAGGAGGAAAATGCAATTTTTAAGCATATCTTACTCGCAGATATCCTTAAAATGACGGAGGAAACATTAGGGAAAATATTTGAGCTTATTGAGCAAGGTTATTGAGAAAATGGTGGACGGACTTTATAACACCAGTTTTACTCCCGCTTCAAAATAGATTATGCATGTGAGGAGAGAAACTCTTGGAGGGACTGAGGAGATGGGGAAAGTTTAATATCAATAATGACAAATTTAAATCGTAGAGTTTTTAAAGGAAGGTTTTAGAAAATGTTAAATGAGTACTTAAGATTCAGGAAACATTATTATATTGGTGATATTGGTTTGGTTTAGAAGACGTGTTGAAGCTCGTGATGCAAACGAGAAATCTATGGAAAATAAAAAAATCATACCATGGCCGGCATGTTTTCATTCGTTTGACAGTGACGTGCGTTTGATGCGAATATATTGGATAAGTTAACTGGCGTTCCCGTAGAAATTAGGAGCAGACCGTTGGGATGGGCGCCTCATGAGACTTAAATTACCTAATTAGAAACACCTAACAACGTGCTCACCTAAAGGTTTCTGGTGACATCCCAGAGGCACAATTAAGGAATGCTGGAGCTGGAGCCTGGAAAGTGGGTCTCCAGCATTAGCTTTAGCGCTTCCTTGTCGGAAGACATGAATTCTCCCGAGGGAAGTAGCAGAGAACCCATCCCCGCTTCCGAGTCTTTCGATAGGATCTTGTGAAGTCTTGCCATCAGTGGAACAGTCTCTACGCTCTCACAGATGCTCCTCCATGAATCCCTCTTACAGCGCTTGATTGCTGCCTTGTACCTCCGTTGGGCAACCTTAAAGTTTTCCCAATCCTAAGGCATTCTTGTCCTCTTTGCTTTGTTTAAGAGTTTCCTAGTCTCTATACGGAGACTGTTCAATTCTGCTCCCCACCAGGGTAAATTACAGCCTTCCTTCCAGGTCTTCCAGGTCAGGGGAAGCTGTTTTCGAGGGATGTGATGATGCTTCTCTGTAGATAATCAACAGCAACATCTACCTCATCCACATTTATAAACATGCAATGAGGTGCCCCCTCTAGGGCAGCTCCCAGCCTTTCTCGATATAGTCCCCAGTTGGTAGTCCTTGGGTTCCTATATATTATATCCCTGTGATTGGATTCTAAAAGAGTGAAGAGTATGTGTCTGTGTTGGGACAAAGTTATCACCTCTGACACTCTCCACCCCTCAATCCTGTGCAGCAGAACTGGCGCACAGAATATCTATCACCTCCTGCCTAATGCTGTTTGCAAAGGTAGGTTGTGATCCTTTTTTGAGTATTTGTAACTCCATAGACATAAGATACTCCAACAGTGCCTCTCCCCTTCTGTTGGTGCTTCCACTCCCCCACACAATGTGGTGCGCGTCAGCATCATAACCGATAAGAAGATCCCACTTGTTGGTCTTACAGTGACTCACCAGCCTCTCCATCTCATTCGATGGAGGAGCCGGTGAATCGTATGGCAAGTAGGAGGAGCAGATGACCACCCTCCTCCTGTTCTCACCTTCCCCCAGGGTCAGCAGAACTGCTGTCCGATCCCTAATGGTAAATTCTGATAGATGCAAAGCACTTATCCCATTCACATAGATACAAGATATAGGCCTATCAACAGTGGTACAGTAATATATTTTCTCCTTGTCATGCTCAGGCCCCTGACTCCCAGGGAACTCTGGAAAGCCCAAAGTTCCAGAATCAGAGCTATTTTGACCATAACTTCAGAGAGTATCCTTTTCAGGGCCCTTGAGGCAGCCTTACTGTGTTGTAGGTTGGCCTGAAGCACGGCTATGCCAGCCATAGTTCGGTCCCGCCCACATCTTCTTCTTCCCTTGTCTCCTTCTCTTTGAGGAGATATGGAGCCTTCCCTTAGTCCCCCACCCTCAGGGGCTTCCGAGTCAGACCCTACCTCAATTGCCCGGGCTCGGTGCCTCCTTGAAGGCAGGGCCAGAGAGGTTGGAAAGTATGTCGTCCTCCTCTCCCCTCGGAGGGTACCTATAAGGGGCAACCGGAATGTGTGGGTCTCCCTGAAGGAAGGCACCCACAGGCAAGGTTAAGGTAGTAGAGGGTGCGTCCGACTGGGATCCCCATCGGGTCTGTCCACCAGTATCGCATCCCCCAATGTAGAAGACGGACTACAAGATACCATGTGAAGAGTTCGCCTCTCAGTGCCCTCCATTGTTTTGTTTAAGGGTTCCAAGTTTGGTTCCTCGAGTAGCTAGGGAAATAAGGTGTCCGCCCATGCAGAGCCCCTCATGCATGGGTTAGGCTGAATAAAACCGGAGGTCGCCCAGTATCCGGAGTCTCTCTGTTAGCGACTTCTTACCCTCCGCCCCGCAGATGCGTCACCCTTAGCACACAGACGACCGTGGTGATGCGAGCTGTTTATTGACCGCCAGGTCGAGATCCGTCATTTTCAGCGAAACCAGGGGCACTTCGAGGAGGATGCGGCTCTTCACCACACATGACGGTCTTGGTGGCCCATGGGCATGTTCTGCCCTCGTCCCACCCTGGAGTCACTTACTCCTTATCCCCATCTACGCATAGAAGAGCTTGGTGAAAATCATAATATGAGCATTAGTGTTGATAGATAGGGGGAAATGGAAGAATAAAACATGTTGAGAAGACATTTTAACGCGGAATTAAAGAATCAGTATGAGAACCTTGATTGGTATCACGATAGAATATTTGAATAATTAAAAAAAAGAAGAAATTAACAAGGAACGTAACTTAGGTTTAATGGATTGTTTGAAGTTAGCTCCACAAGTGGGGAAGAGGGATCAATGGCTGGGACTATCCACAACCTACAATTTATTAGTATAATGCTTAACAATCAATAATTTTTATTTAAATTATCGAGATTAGTTAATTATTAAAATTAATTATCAAGCTCTTCCCCTCCCTGAATTGATCAACTCTGAGCTAAAATGCTAGCGTCAATTATTTAAAAAAGATATTTCACCGTCCTAATGCATCGTCCCGCTTCCAAGTTTAATTTGGAACCATTAATCTTATTTAAACCAATGTAAACAATAATTAACACCAGTAATGGAACCTAGGCCTAGATAAAAATGGGGAAATTAACTCGAAACTTTCAGACTAACTAAAACCAAGAAGGTCAGAAGGGACATAACTAAGGGATAAGAATGATAGCCTACTGGTGAACCATGAGGCCAGAATAGGGGTAATTGGGTAATAGTGTATGAAACCCGCCTCCTTGGCAAACAAACTATGTTTTCTCTTACCTTTTATGAAAATTTGTGTGAATTTATTCTCGAACTTCCTACAGGTACGTAATAATGCCATTTACTCCACTTAGAGTAAAATTCTTAAACTAGTAAAAAATTCGTAAAAAGATTAACCTATTTGAACCTAATGCTTGTCATTTGATTGAGTATATTTACACTATCTACTGTATATTCAACGCTTATTTATACTAAAATTCAATTTTTACCTTACTGCTTTAAAAGCAGTATTGTAACACAATTTTTGTGGCTAACCTTCATTCAGGTTTCTCTCGGTGTATGCCCATCTCAATCGACGACAGTTTTGTAAATGTTCCAGAACTCTTCCTTAGATAACAGTTCGGTTCACATTGACAAACAACAGAAAAAAACTCAACATTTGAAATATGTGGATGCCTTCATTTCAATTCTCTTATTTTTACCGAATGCAAACCGACTTGATCCGTGAGTAGCGCTAGCAGTAAGTTCGTATGATTATGCCGAAATAAATGGCCGATCTAGCTTCACAAATTAGAGGCGATACCTCTTTTTTGTAACTTCCAATATCTTCGCGAAAAGCGCAATGCAGTTCACGGCATCTCTGATGGGTTAACTATTTAAGCATCCTCGATATTTTCATTTGGACGCGACAATGTAAATCACCTTATGGTTCGAAAAATAAGAGTAATAATTAATTAATAACAATAATTTCAACGTAAATTACTCAATTTAAAGAAATATTGAGAGCAAAGAGTAAATTTGTCGACTAATAAGAAAGTTTTTGCCCGTTATGTACAGAAAGAGTGACAGAAATCGATTCACATTTAGTCATTTTACTGAGCGGAAGAAGAAAGTCTTGTGATTTCATTATTTGAAAAATTCAATTGAAACCAATGTAATCAAATAATTGCCACCAAGAATCGAACCCGGGTTTTTACGAAAACGGAAATAGTTTTCTCGGGTCTTTTTGGGGATAGATAGACAGTGAAGTTCAGGGCATCTCTCTAGGACGAACCGTTTCCGAGATAGAGGGCGGACCGACAGACAACGGACACTGCGTCCGTCAAGATTCAAAATTTTATGAGATTCAAAATTGCCATAGTTTTTCTTCCAAGCCAATGAAGGCCGAAAGTCGTCCACATATTACATCTTTTTTTTAAAGAAATTAAACTAATCGTTCAGGTAATTAGAAATTCTCAATAGTATTTAAATTTTACATAGTATTACAATCAGTTTTAAAGATTCATGTATTCTAAAGAGCTTTTTTCGAATTTTCTTACATCTGAATCCCACCTTCTTTTTTGAGTCTTGTTTTGTACTTAGGATCTCCGGTCTGTAGCTTATTGTTCGTGCATGCTGGGCTAAAATACCACTAACCGTAAATCATAACCGTATTTAATGGAGTTGTGATGCGTTCTGACATCAGTCATAAAGGGCATTCCTGCCTGAATAACAAAATCATATACCCTCTCCGGACGTATATGTAGATACATAAACGCCTACGCCTGTAATACTCTGGTTGGGGACCATTACTCTTCTACTCGGCCAAACTGCAGGATGAGCGTAACCACTCTAATGTAAACATCGCCCTTAAGATTAAACAATACCTACGACGAAATGAAAATTAAATATTTTAAATTTCTAATTCGATAGCTTGAAGATAATTGATATTCCATTTTGTGAAGTATAACAATTGGATAACTTGAAAAATAGCACTATCTGTAGACTCAAATTGCCTCTTGGTTCAATAAATACTATCTATAATATTTTTTATCCCTATGACACACTAATTCTACTACGATTGCTAATTTATCATGTTTAGACGGTTTTCATGAGATTCCTGCAGTTGGAATAATTCTCCAGGAATTACCAGGAGGTTACCAAAAGAATTGCTGTAGCCAACCTTAGAAATATTCTTCAGATGATATTTCTGATCCTCCTCCTGGCCAAAAAATTGGCTAATACCCTTCTCCCCAAGCTGCTCTAAATAATCTTACAGTCTGTATTATGACTACACTTACGCTCCGTTTTCAAGCCATCGCTTTGAACTCATGAACGAAGAAATTCGTCCACGCTCGAGCTCGCTCATGCATGATCGAAACAATGGTTGTTCGTCAGTAACCTCTTCTGGTTTGGTGATCTCTCAAGCGTAGGAGAAGGACTAAAGAGCGGCACCATTGTTCTCTACGTCTAATTAATGATATATATTTGCATTTAATACTTTAATTTATATTTTATTTTTTACATCGAATGCAATGAGTTTACTAGCAAGTAATTCTTCGTTTACTCCCATCCATGATTTGGTTGAATAATATACATATATGTATTCAATAACTACCGATGCTAACCTCGTTTTTGGGCCAAATATTCAACTACATCACAACAAGTTACATTCCCCAGAAAAAATTTACATTATTTGAAAGAGTGAGTTTATATTTGTCAACAGGAAAATTGATCATTGACATTTAAATAATGGATTTTATAGAAATATATATAAGCTTCTATTGTATTCACATAAGTTTCACACGTGAAGCAAAACTACTCCCAAAAATATCCTGCTTTTTACCATTCCCCGTTCTTTAGCTCTTGGTAATTTCACAATGTATGCATATTTATTGGAAACAAATTTTCGGATTAGAGATACATTCACATATGCATTACTGTTGGAGTGGGCATTCAAAAAAAAAGAACGCCACGATAACTTACATTTAGCTAAAATTGGAATACCAATTCCAAAACTCGTATGTATCGATATTTTCTTTGAAAAATTGAGATCATCAAGTTATCTAGGCCACTGCTTTGAATGCTTATAAACGTCATCGACAAAAAAATCACCTATTTGTTAGGAGGCATCAGGAAATTCGTCGTGATACCAGGAGAATCGTCTATGTAAGCCTAGCAGTTTTGAAGGTCCATTGTGATAGCTATCTATTTTCCACACTATTGCGTTCTCCGAGGACGACAGAGGCCAAACTGAGTCCTTGCATGGCGGGAGTGCAGACCGGCATTGATTTCCCTTCAAAGCATCATGTTCCTCGTACCGCTCCGTACCTGGAGCCGAGAGATGCCCCTTTCCTTTGAGCCTCCCCATCGATTGAAGGTGAAATGACTCTTTTTAAGGTCATTAAATTTCATAAATCCTCACAAAAATAAGTGTAATCATTTGATTTGTCCATTTTATCCACGCAAGAAATGAATTTTATGCAAAGCTGCGACTGAAAATCACTTGGTCTCGCACAAACACTAATATCACGTAGGGTATAAATAGAAATATTTTTCCATTCCGATTTTGTAGACTCACGCATCGGAATCGGATAGACTGGACTTAGAGGGTCAATTCAGCTCTGGCAACTGTTGCTAGGGACGCTGAAAAGACTTCTCCACGGTTTATACCAATAGTTCACGGGTGTTTGACGTGATTAAGTGCTGTCATTCAGGTAAAGCTTAACAGCATGGGGGTGCGGAACGAATATCGCAAGAAAATCCTTCGATATGCACTTTTTAGGAGAGGTCTCCGACCGAAAAAAAGTTCGCTGGAGGTAAGTAAGTGAAATTAATTTGGCAAAATCCTAAGGTGTTGATTCCATGTTCTTACACTTGTTCCTAATATCACGCGCTGCAGCTGCGTAATAGTTTAGCATGTTCCACTTTGAATCGAAGTCATTAGAGTGAGAGAGAGGGAGTAAATAATGAGTACCAACAGGTTGATGCTACCCTGTTTGACATTTTGTGATGTGTACATTTATTTTACGTTATGTGAACGAAATTAGGGGTAGAAGAGTTTTTATGGCAATGTTAATATTCCCGAGTTTGTCTGTCATTAACGGCGGTAAAGAGATTGGGTTAATTGCACTCTGGCGCCTGTGCAGAAAGACTGCCATGTAAATTTTATGCGACACATAATAATTTTAACCACGTGATTTAAATTTAGTTTGATTTCTCTTTAATTTAGTATCCTTGTATTCTAAGCATCGAATTCAAATATCACTTTGCTAGCACCCATGGTTTCTTTGCGGTTATGTCATGAAAGAATGTGGTTAGATAAATTTTCCTTCTTTAATCGGATGAAACGAATTTGTCACGTTTCAAGTGGGGTTAGACGGTTTCGGTTACTGATACCTATGGAGCTAGGTATACTGTCTATAGCGATGAAAAAGTTAAATTCAAATAATTAGCACGAGTGAGCTTCACACGAGCTTCACGAGTGAGTCCGGCATATTTTCGCTGCTATATATTTCTAAAGTAAAAATATTTTGCTTGTTTTATCAATTTCAGCTTTTGAATTTTTCATTTTTTTTAAATTTTATTACAAAATGATGCCTAAATTGTAGTGTTTCGAGGTTGTTGTTCAACAAAAAATGAATTGTTTTTATTTATTTAGTTACTCCGTTCCTTCTAATAATCTAAGTCACTCACGAAAGCTAAAAACAACCTCATGAGATTTTTGTGCTGTCAAATACGAAAACACTGGCACTTTTAGATGTAGTTCATGTTCCAGATGTTCTTACGACGACATAATGAGTATTTATTCAGGGAAAATAGTTTTCTTTGCAGCATTGAAGCCTTAGATTAATTAACCATTTCATGTACCATCGTCGAAAGCTTGTTAATATTCACCAGGAATACTTTTTTGCAAATAACAAAATTATTATTAAAATATCGCGCATTCGATTTCAAAATTCCCCATGACCGATACAAAAACCTGTTTTTCAAGAGAAAAATTAATCATGTAAATATAAGTGCCATAATGAATGACAACAATTTTATTAATCATTCGGGTAAATTCTTTCTTCTTAGTGCGTCTAGATTTGCTTTTCCTTTTTGCAGCTATATTTCCGTATAAACTAAAAATGATACGGCATTTTTTTGTGTTTAGAATATTGGACCAAAATAACCCGGGCATTATGTCAAAATAATGCTGGCGCTTATATTTATAAACTATTAATTGTTTAATTTCAAGCGCAATAGAATTCCGTTGTACCGCAACGGAAAACGACTTGTTCATTCATTCACATTTCGCACATCGACTCAGAAAATCACTTTTCGATACTCCATCTAACTTATTTAATTTTTTTATAATTTACCTATAATTGGCTTCAATTTACCTTTTCATACCTTTGCACGTGTGATCATTCGCTTTCTAGCTGCGCAATGTGATAATTATGAGGAATTTTGCCCATATATCATTCAACTGTTAAATTATGTTAGCCTCGACTTGTCAAAGTTATGCTGTTAAATCACGTGAAGATAAAAATCAATGCAGTGGTGACGCCGTCACTTCCTGTCCTCATAACGCCAGGCTGCAATCCATTCTGCAAGGATCCAAGTTAAAATTCAGTATTAAGGCTTGTAAGTACCCTAGTTATGTTATTAAATGGGTGTTGAATTTTTACATGCTAAGATTACGACATGAATTATACAATGAATCGTTCTCACACCGATCAGAGAGGCATTCCCTCTATTACACACCCGGAACTAATAATCGTTACTGAGAAATTGCAATTGTCCACTCTGATCAATTACAGACATCTCAGTCGATGCATTTAAGATGCTTTTAGAATTCATTTTGTTGTTCTAAAAATATTTTTTTTTCTGGTCAAAAAACTATAAAAGTGAGGATATAAATATTACATCTCATTTGGAAGAGCTCGATCAATAATGTCAAACGACCCAAATTCTGAGACGTGATTGATGGATTTTTTTGCATGTCGAAAACCTTTTTTTCTGCACTAGTTATTTCACCTTATTACTTTTATAATAATAAGTAGCGTTTTCCATTAAGTAACTTTCAGTTTACATGAGAGGAAGTTATCAAATACTGCAATGTGGTCATAATTAGTTGTCAATGCTTTGCTACTTTATTTAACGCAAAATCATATTCCGCTTGATTCCAATTAACTTCTACTCAGGAAATGATATAAATGCATAATATTAACACAAAAATGTGTTGAAATTTAATGAGAAAACATTTATGGCGAAGAAAATCTTTTGCAAATATATTTGTATGTAACATATAATGGGTAGTGATGGTTTAAATTACTATATATACACTAGTCTACGCTTCCTATTATAATATTGACACTGAAACATCGTCAAGTATTACTGCAAATCTTTCATCGTATATTGACAAAAATTAGAATGAGATAGAACTAAATTTCTTAGTTAATTTTACAAATATTAATTATAGGTCTCGTCATAACTTCAAAGTAAATTTTTCGTCTTCAGTTATTTGATCTAGTCCATATGCTTACATTTGACAATCTTGGGGCTATAGGATTTTATCTTCATTAAAACCTAGGGTAGCTGGATTTCTGGCATGACTCCCAGTCCTATCACATACAAAAATCGAGTTCGCTGAAAAGTTTCCTCTTCATTATCATTTAAATTTTCTATCAAAATCTTTATTTTTAACCTAAATCACTTATAAATAGTGAAATATAGTGTTAGACTCATAGTGTGCGATTTTCAGTAATTCCGGGTTTCCTCAAAACTACACGAATATGCACATTTTTGTGGTATTTAGTTGTGGCATTGTGAAGTGTTTAACCCTGATTTACTTTAGCTACGCTTAAGTATGTGCACATGATCTTTTTTGTATCTTTAGGTATAATAAAACCTGTTCATGTGGAGGCAATTCCTCGTCCACGAGTTTTAATTCGTGTCAAATTTATTTGATTTTGGGCCATTTACTTTTATACCACCTAATGTGGCCGTAAATTTTTAGAAATTTTATAACGCTCAATTCTATCCATTCTTGTGTTAATTATCTCCCTCATCTACCCTAAGAAACAGTAATTTATAATAGATTTGAATTTTATGACTCTAAACGTAGGTAGACACAATGTATGTACCTTTTAGAATGGAAAGCTCATTTGTGGTTGTAATTATTCTCATCGGATAGTGAGAAAAGGTTAATAAGGCCATAGATAAGATTCTTCTCTTTTATGTCTTTACTTGCGGAATTAATTAGTGATAATTAGGTAAAATAATAATATAGAAGACAACCTCATAACTTCTGCCTTCACTGAAATATTATTGCAGTAGTATATTATAAAAATTATAGGATCCACTAAATAAATATCAGCATGAAGAATAAAGAAGGCCCTTAGCATGAAATCTTTTCCATATTTGTTAATTTTAAATATGTAATGCTGAAGAGAGTGGGAATGATGTACCAAAACCTACTATTGTCTATTAAACCTCCATGCATATATTTCACACATATATTAGTATCACTATACACTCCAAGACAGAGTTTGGATGTTCCAATTAAACGTACTCATGGTTATTAAACTCGAAGCTAAAAATTACTATCGAAGATTAAAATCTTGGTTGGTCTAACTTTTCTTACCTGTATTTATAATACTTAATGTCTGACATTGTATCCTACTTTAGTTTGATATCCTTTCTCCTCTTTATTCAGTCCGAAAAGCGACTTCACCTTTTCACTGCATATTTAGATATTTACCATCTATTGCGGCATTAAATATCCTCATGTCTATCCGCTCTAATCTCTCCCACTGTTGTTACGGTATTGAATTAGATAAATAAAATACGCCTGGCTTAATGTCAAACAGGTACGGCGCAATGATTGAAAACGTTTTTGGAGGTCAAGCACCAGAAAATATGGAGGAATTCACATGCCTGGGATGCTGTATAACATCCGATTATCGTGGTGAAAATGAGTTTGTTTTTGGAAATAACCAGATTGAGTCAACCTTCTACTAATAGAAAGCTCTTCTCATTGAAAAACATATTCAAGTTAGCAGCTCATAAAGACTAAAGGGTTTTCCCATGTGGAAGTGAAAATTGAGCTATGAAAAGGAAAGCAAAATATGAATAGATTCATTTTAGCTGTGCTGTCAATAAGCTACGTTCAAAATATCCCGGAGATACAGAATAGCTGTGGAAAGCAGATAAAGCCTTTCTCCATTTGGAAACGATGAGGCTCCTTGGTGGGACATATTTTGGGACATCAGGGACTTATGGTGACCATAACACATATACATTTCACCCTGAAAGCTACCACAAGGGTGTGTGGCAGGAAGAACACTAATAGAGGGAGTAATAATAATAGAGGGATAGGGATGGACAATGTCCATTGGACATCTCTTGTTAATAACAAGGTAAAATTAGGATGGTGTAGAACGCCAAGATTATTGAGTGCCAAGGGGGTCATTCATACACTGAACTGAAAAGATTGGTAGAAGACCGTTAGGTATGAAGAACTGCAGTTTTCTAACCTCTGGGTAAAATATGGAGAATATTAGGAGTTACATTATGGTTATAGGAGTGGTGCTCCATCTAGAGAGCTCGCCTCCCGTTTCGAGAGCCCGAATTCAAATGACAGCAGTGGTAGGTATGGTATACCTTCTATTGGTGCCTATTTGGGTGATATGTGGAAAACACTTCAAGTCCAGTACTTCTTCCGTCGAATGAGACGTCAAACTGTGGATTCCTTGGCGATTGTTGCTAAGATTAGGCCAAGGCCGATACCGTGTTTCTCTCCGTTTTCTCCACCCCCAAAAATCCTAATTAGGCCAAATTACTCAACTGTCCTTAATTGTTTGAAATACCATAGCTGTCGGTCGCTTTTCCAAGTAACTTCCATTGATGAATAATATTGTAGGCGATGCAAATGACCGCGATAGCCGACTCACGATTAGCCCTAATTCAAATGTTCATTCTCCGATCGTCTTTTGATCAATTTTTTTCAACTGATGCAGATCTATTTCTACAGCTCAATTTCTTCCACAATACTGACCAATTAAGGAGGCGTACTACTCTGATGCCGTTATAGTTTGTTGCCTAACTTTACCATCTTTCTGTATGATTTAGACGAAGGAAAGTAATGAATTCAGTGGAAAAATTAGCTCACTATAGTAACACTTTAGAGCGCGTGTAAGCATTATAGGCTTTACATTCTAACATCTTGTACCTATTTTATTTCCAGTGATACCAACTGAATCGTTCAAAAAGATGATGATTCCGGCAAATTCATCCATAAAATATCATCAAGAGTGAATGAATGTCTATTTTTTTTACTATTCTCGTTCGAATGCTAGCAGTGGAAGATATTTTACGTTGGTAAACCGGTCCCGACTTGAATGCTTTGTGGAGAGCATTTGAGTTCAGTTCTCCATCCATCAGATGGGACGTTTACCCTTGGTCCCCTTGGAGCCTTTCCTTAAGAACAGGCTAATTCCGACGGCGGGTTTTTCTTCACCCTTCCTCCTTACCCTTCAATTCCTATCCTTGTACCTTTCCTCCATGTCTGAAGCCTATAAGTTCGGGTACAGACTTTTAAAAATTAGATATATAGATTCTTGTTGAAATTAATGTTACTGATGTCCTTACCAGCGAGATTTTGCTCTTTTACCTCTCATACTTTTATAATGACAAGGAGAGGTATTTCCCCTGTAATCCTTAAATACAACGTAATCGATACTAACGAAGTGGATTCTGTTTGTAAACTTAATAAATAGTGTTGTCACATAAAATGTTGAATAATCCAAATACATAAATGCATAAAATATACAAATATCACCCTTATATATAAAAGGGATAGTCCCGTTCATTAATTAGCACTTTCTTAGGTTTCTCAAGTCTTCATCTTGATATTCTGGACTTACTTCACTGCTGTTCTCGGCGCATTTTGGCCATTATATTTCCCCGTGAGTAAATCATAAGTAGTTATTCGGAGCAGGCGATCAACAGTCAAGGTCATTTGCGCCATTTTAGAATAGATTGACTACTGAGCAGAGGACATATTTTTCAGGGAACGAAGGAAGGGTGGAAAGAAACCCGGCGTTAGTATTTTCATGCTCTAAACGAAAGGCACCCAGGAATCCATCATTTACGGTCTCATCTGACGACAGTAGTACTGAACTAAGAGTGATCTCCAAACAGCACTCAAGAAGGGAGCGGGACACCAATGAAAAATCTCTGCCACTACCGGGATTCGATTGTGGACCCTCAGGATGTGAAGATGCAGCCACCGCAATAACCCAACCCCATAAAAAATCATTGTGTGATTTTAATATGGTTGACTAAGTTAGCCAATAATTGATAAAAATCATATTATGCGATGTCGTACCATTTAGTGGAGTAAGTAAGATGGAGTAAGATTTGTTGATTCCCATGTCAAGTACTTACGATGAATAAGAGCAACAAAATTGTTTCCGCTGGGCGAGACTTAGTCAGTCTGAGTCTCGTATCGTGTTAACTATCGTTTTCTTAACGAGAAAATAAGATAATTGAAGCATTCATAGTCTCTAATACGAAGTTTTTCAACAGATAAATTATCTCTTCTATTGAAAATAATCATAAACATACAATTAATTTTTAATTATGATTTACTGTATGAAAATTAATAGCAATTATGTTCCAATAAAAACGTCTCTTAAAATTTACGTTATAATGTAGTTGAAATAGTGATAATGCACATCAACGAGTATGACTGAAAATAAAACAACTTCGTTTAATCAATTTTAGGATATGAAAGTACACAAAAAGTGAGATTTTTCATATTTTTAGCAAACCTGCTCTTCATCCCCGAATTTTGAGCTTGCAACTCGCAAACTTGTGGTTTTAAACACATCCTTTAAGTGAAGCAATCCCACCTGTGAAAAGAGCCTTTCTGCTGAAACTATCTGCGAAAAGGTCTTTTGTGAAATTATTTGGGAATCTGGGCAGTTCAGTGGTGGACATATTCTTCATCTTCTTGCTGGAAATATGTACTGGCTGACCGTGTTTCGGATAAAAAATACATCGAATCATTCCACGAAAACTGTTTGCAAACACGCATGAACTAAGTTTGACGAAGATGAAATGGAGAACTACCTATATTTATGTCTCTACTCGGAGGCAAAAGATGGTGAGATTGAGGAGGGAGACAGTGACAGTAACGAGGGGCAAGAACGAGGGGCAAGAACGAGGGTAAGAATCTTAATCGTCAAAGATTGTTGTCAATCTGAAGAGACAATTGTGAAACGTATCCCATATTCGTGGAACATGCACACTTCCCTTTACAAGTGGTCTGAGTGGAACCGATTCTGGAGCGGCTCCTAATACCTTATGTCCCATAATGTTTTTCATCTAATTTTAGCAAATGCTTCACAGCTGTTTATGAAGGGACTAAGACCTTTGCCACCCCTTCTCTCATTACGTTGATTTTACATAAGACTATGATTTCCGTAACTAATTGTTTTCTTCCCAACAAAACAGTAGTAGGTGATTCCTTCCGGGTCCATATGCTCATAATTATATGCAGAATTGGTCCATGCCTAGTTACATATTCTGAGAAGGTTCTAAACTAATCCAGCGTAATCTCTTTGAGATGAATCTCTCCGTCCAATGTGATGGGTTGGGCAGAATGTGGTGGATATATGGAAGTTGGCACCAAGGAGTCGACTGTTTTTACGTCCCATCCGACGAAGAGTATGCTGATCTTAGAGTACTCCCCACACCGCACTCAAGTAGGGACCGGTATAATATGTTTACATATGCCATAGATGGGATTCGAACTCGGCTCCTTGGGATAGGGAACCAGTACTGCAGCTACCGCATCAACCCTCGCCTTCCCCTCACAATTTAGTCCCATATATAACCAAAGGACACGAGAGATGTCGTGATTGCTTGTGTAACGTAAATTTTGAAGAACTCTGCCTCAAATAGTAGAGCCGTCACGCCACCCAAACGCGCCTCTTTGTTTCTATTATTATTTCAGAGGCAGCAGATATCGAGGATGGTGTGTTTTGAAGTGGATCTTAAAAAAGTTGAAGTTCCATTTTCCACCAACCACAAACACTTTTCTACTTACGCTTTTTTTTATTTTTCTACCCTGCAGAGATCAGTTCTAGCTGCTCATCTTGAGAATAAGGTTGATTGGCTTCGGACCTTAACCTATCCCCATCCCTTCCATTCCTATCCTTATACCTTTCCTCCCGGTCTGAAGCGCCTATTAGTGCGGAAACAGACTTGAAAACACCCATGATAAATCTAGCCGCTCTAGCCGAAGCCCTCCAACTCTAATATTAAGTTTTGCCTTCTTCTTCATGAATTTCAAAAGTTTTTAGTTTATTAAATTCGTTTTTTCCGGTTCATTAAATTCATATATTTGGCGGTGTCATTTAAATTTACAATGTGTAATCTTTCCCAGAACGAAGTCAATTTATCAAATCAAAATTAACTAAAATATGCTTGGCTTGGAAGTGGCTACCCGAACCATGTACGAGGATTGAAGTAGTAAGACTACCACGCCATGTCTACTACGCTGTGAGACGATGTAAAAGTGTTAAAATCATAGATGGCAGGTTCTTCTGATAAACAAGCTTCCAGGATCCGTAATTCCTCGCCGAAATGAGCCGTTACTAAGGTGTGCGTCAATTAGAAATTTTAACGACCGTCATCCATTCAAAACTCTAGGCATCGCTTGTTAAACTTACAAGCAGATCATTGAGGGAATGAATAAGCATGCCTAATTATGATGATTTGATCTTATAAAATAATTTGTTTGTATAGCTATTCACAAATTTTTTATGGTTGCAAGGCTTCACGAGGCTCCAAGGCTGAAATATCTGGACAAAAGACAATGATGTGAATATTTCAACATTTCTTTCGCGCAAGTCACTTTCTGGCACGAGGACAGTTTAGTAGTAAGTTACAGCAAGACGCTTTCTACGAGGAAGAAACCTTGTAAGCATCGCGCATTCGACCATGCGCGAATTGGTGAATACATCAGCCAGAAGCTTTGCTTGCGGATAAAACAATGTATATTTGTATCCTGGAAACTGCGGGACGTGGTCTCAGATGGGTGGGACTCCAAAACGGGTGTAGTTCCCAGCAGCGGGGGAAGAAAGCTGAGAAAAGGCTCCGAAGGAAAGGGACCATCAAAGACGCACTGAGTCTCCACCCTATTGGGTAGGCGAACCTACTCAATGTTTCCCAAAATTGAAGAACTACTCAAAATCCGATTTGAATTTTCGTAAAAAAACTTCACACTAGCCCTGGTGATCATCATCATCATTGGTCAACAATCCTACGATTGGTTTGACGCAGCTCTTCACTCGATTCTTCTATCGGTCAACCTTTTCATTGTGACGTAATTCTTCTCTTTTACATCCCTCTTTTAGGAAGCCCTCATGCAGGGGCGTCTGAACCATTTTCGCTGGGAGGGGCCAACCTTGAAAAGGGTCCCCCATTTTTTTTGCGGATAGGAGGGGGTAGAGACTATACTTCCGCTAAAAGTGCATGTGAATGTGGTAGAATATGCGTCCGAAGGGAAAAGGCAAGCTATAAACCAGTGAAATTTAATTTTTATTAATGAAGACTCATTTCTCAAGGGCCTGGGGCAAATTCTGGGGGGGGAATGCCCCTCTGCCCCCCACTTCCGACGCCGCTGCCCTGGTGGCCTTTTAAGCCATGGTGACTGCAACTTAATTATGCTTAATTCAAAAAGAGACCTCATAACTGCCGAACTTGCAGCACTGATGACAACGCCGCGCGGGTGTGTTTTTTTTCAACCGATAACGTTTAAACGTCTAAGCGGGTGGTCCAACCGGATTCTATGGCGATCTTCAATTAGATTGGAGCGATTAGAGGTTCAATTGATTTCATCATTACCTTACTTATTCCGGAAGACTGTTTTAAATCAGGGTTAGTTTCTTACCTAAAGGTAGGGTATAAGCTACACGAAGTCAATCTTATTTAACGAAGACATGTCCTCCCACTAATTGGAACACTAAACGTGAAAGTTTTTCGGCTGATTTTCTATAAGCAATTTATTTTAAATTAGGTATGCCATTAAAGTCGATATTGGTACTGTCAGATTATATCAAATTCAATCTGAAGCTGCTCGCTCCCGGTGATGCATATGATTGAAAATAGCTTAAAATAAGTGATTATATGCACACGAAACGTATGCAAATACTCCTTTTGAGAAAATGACACCGAGGGTATAAACTTTTCACATTTCTAATAGAGCAAAAAAAGACTAGAATTTTCATTGCGTCTTACATAAGTTGCTTTCAGCATGCGTAGCGTTGACTTGTGATGATTTTTTGATCGGAAGACTCCATCCTCATTAAATAAATGACTTTTTCAGAAAATTTAGGCCTACATTGAGAGTACACCAAATATAGTGCGTAAGTTTTCGCAGCGAGGATGACTAATTCAGTTCACCAAATATAACATACTCCAGTATATAAAATATGGGTAAGCAGTGGATATAGTCGCGAAGAAAAACTTTTGAGGTGATAAATCGAAGCTATTGAGAAAGGAACCGCTTCGATTTTTTTTCGTGGCTAACCCTTCGTTTCATTTTGACGTCAGAATGTATTTATAG
This sequence comes from Platycnemis pennipes, assembly GCA_933228895.1. Taxonomy (NCBI): domain Eukaryota; kingdom Metazoa; phylum Arthropoda; class Insecta; order Odonata; family Platycnemididae; genus Platycnemis; species Platycnemis pennipes. The sequence goes on along the minus strand of OW121847.1, from coordinate 147,330,623 downwards.
GTGTTTAGTATTTTTTCTCTCCCGATTTCCATGACGTGTTTTTGTCTCACCCTGACTGGTGGCCTTTCAGACTTTCCGATGTTTTCCCAGAGCTGTTTCCCCCATCCACTATCATGACCACCCTCAGTTTATGCTAGCGGATAGGAAATAAATGGAAAACTTCCTCTGGATCCATCCTTCGTGCTCCGAGACGACCGTGGGAAGGAGGGAGAGAGCAAATCGTCCATCCGAAGGCATTTTTTCGTTACATTTCTGCTCCAAGAAATGAATGCAAGTCTATATTCGCGCTCAGATTTTTTTTCCTTCGGCATGAACGTCTGACTCATGGAAAAATGTGTCATTATTTTCCCTTAAAAAGTCAGAAAAAGTGAAGGGAAGATATTTCCCAGAGATTCAATTTTCTACCTATCGAAGGAGTTTTGAGGCGAGCGATCAGGAATCTTCAAGGCGACATCCAAGGGAGTTTGTGGGGACTTCTGTGATAGGCGGTGTCCGCAGAGGGTGGGGAAAAAGGGCAGGGATTCGTCCTGGACGCTCTCGCGGACGATGGGGGTGCGTGGTAGGGGTCGGTGAAGCGAGGGAACGGGGGGAGTTGTGGGATGGGGGAGGTGAGTCCGACTGCATGTTATGTGTGGGAATATTCACTTCGCGTGGTTTTAAAGAGCTGGATGGATGATCTGGATTCAGTTGTGGGGTGAGGGGCTGATAAGGGGAGAAGGGGGAGGGGGCACCGGGGAGATGGTCGCCGGTCGTGGAGGGGCTCTTCTTCTCCACCACCTCCTCCTCGTTCGAGTTGGGATTTTGAGGGAAATCAGGAGGAAGGAAAGAGAAAGCCCTGCAGGGGGAGGGGCGAGGGTCAGAGGCCCATAAAGGGGAGAGGAGATAGAAAGGGGCGGGGGTGAGAAAAGGGATGGTGTGCGGGCGGGGAAATGGGGCTTGAATGCGGAGAGCTGTCGGAAGCAACGCAGTGTCCGAGAAATGTTCCGGCTTCTCTCACCACGGTGTTGGCAAGTCGCTGCTAAGTTTGTTCGCCAGACGTAAGGGTGGAAGTTGGTGCTCGCACTAGAGGTTTAG